>JAOPSE010000021.1:32999032-33630415 GCA_029449295.1 Zea luxurians
CCAGTATTAGTGTACTCACCTCCAAGTTCATTCTTAAGCTCCTATTGCCTTTTTGCTCTTAATTGACATTTTTGGTGAGGCAATGGGTTAGAGGGCCAATAATGATCCCGTTTTGTGCTTAATGCCAAAGGGGGAGAAATTAAGGCCAAAGCAAATGGATCAGCTGCCACTTGAGAAATTTTGAAAATAGTAGAGTTAGAACTTTTGATTTGTCCAAAATACTCTTATTGCAAAATTTGGCCTCTTGTGGGGGAAAATTTATGATTATGAGAAAAAGGGGAAGTTTTTGGCACTTGATCAATTTTTCCATTGGAATATCTCTCTTTGTGCCTAAACAAGTGAGTTTGACTTAGAGATATGAAAATAAATTTGATTTGCAAAAACAAACCAAGTGGTGGCAAAGAATGATCCAAATATGCCAAATTAGAGTCAAAAACAATTTGGTCTTCAATTTGAATCGATGTTGCATGTTTTGCATTGCTTTTTGATGTGTTCGCATAAATCACCAAAAAGGGGGAGATTGAAAGGGAAATGTGCCTTTGGGCCATTTCTATAATGTTTTGGTGATTAAGTGTCCAACACATAGCGAATGAGTTATTGTGTGCCAAACAAGCAAAAAGGTGCAAATCATGTAACGAGGTACGTTTCTAGACTTAGTACATTGTTTTGGGTACTAACATATTTTGCCTAAGTGCTAGAAATAGACAAAAGAAGAAAAGAAAAGAGATACAAAAGACTTGTCTTGGTACAGCCAAATTACAACTCGGCTTGGCACAACGGACTGTCCGGTGGTGCACCGGATAGTGTTCGGTGCGCCGGTCAGCCTCCGTTGAACAGGCCACTCTCGGGAAAAATCGGCGGCGTACGGCTATAATTCACCGGACTGTCCGGTGAGCCAACGGCCGCCAGCGCAATGGTCGGCCGCGCAATCCGCGGGCGACGCGTGGCCCACGCCAACGATCGGCAGGGGGCACCGGACTGTCCGGTGGCACCGGACAGTGTCCGGTGCGCCAACCAGCCCGGAGTTGCAACGGTCGTCAGTGCTAGAAAAGGAAGGAGATCGCGCACCGGACATACAGTGGTTGTCCAGTGGTGCACCGGACTGTCCGGTGCGCCACCCGACAGAAGGCAAGGATAGCCTTCCTTGTTGGCCTCCAACGGCTCCCAGCTGCCTTGGGGCTATAAAAGGGACCCCTAGGCGCATGGAGGAGTCACCCAAGCACACTCTAAGCATTTCAAGACTTCTAGTCCTCACTTTCACGCAATCGTTCATCGTTCTTGAGATTAGAGCACTTTTCGAGTTGTAAACTCCCCGCGAGTGTTTTGTGTGCTCATCTTCTCACTTGTGTGCGTGTTTGCAGTGTGGATTTAATTCTAGTGTGCGTTGCTCTTCCCAACCTTACTTCGTGCTTTCTTTGTGATCAATCTTGTAAGGGCGAGAGGCTCCAACTTGTGGAGATTCCTCGCAAATGGGAAGAAAACTATAAGGAAGAATACCGTGGTATTCAAGTTGATCATAGGATCACTTGAAAGGGGTTGAGTGCAACCCTCGTCCATTGGGACACCACAACATGGAGGTAGGCAAGTGTTATACTTGGTCGAACCACGGGATAAACCACTGTGTCTCTTGTTCTCTTCTCTCTGATTATTGTGATTCGCAAGAGCTCGCTCCATAGCCACTTGGTTCTATTGCACTCACATCTTTATAACCAAACTTGTGGCTATTTAGTGTTGAATTTTATAGGATCACCTATTCACCCCACTCTAGGTGCTCTCAGAGGGTTTGCAAACATTTAATTCATTTATCTTAGATTTTAGCATGGCATTTTCATCTCTAAGATAGGAGATAGAGTCATTGCAAACATTCAAATCATTAGCCTTTGAAATTAAACTAGCATTTTTAGTTTTAAGGCTACAAATTGATTAATTCAATTTATCAATCTTAGCAATTAAACTAGCATTTTCATTTCTAAGATTGGCAATTGAATCATGGCAAACATTTGATTTTTCAACCTTAGCAATTAAACTAACATTCTCAGTTCTAAGGTTGGAAATAGTGTCATGGCAAATGCTAAGCTCCTTGGTCAAAAATTTTCACATTTTTCAACTTCCTAAGCATAAGCATTTTTAAATTTAACATGCTTTTTGTTTTCTTTAATAAGGAATTCCTCTTGGCTATCCAAGAGTTCATCCTTCTCATGAATAGCACCTATAAATTCATTCAATTTTTCTTTCCATTGCATGTTAAGGTTGGCAAAAAGGGTAAGCAAATTATCCTCATCTTCACTAGAGCTACCCTCATCACTAGATGTTGTATATTTGGTGGAGGCTCTAGATTTTACCTTCTTCCTTTTCCCGTCCTTTGCCATGAGGCACTTGTGGCCGATGTTGGGGAAGAGGAGACCCTATTGACGGTGATGTTGGCGGCATCCTCGTCGGAGGAGGAGTCGGTAGAGCTCTCGTCGGAGTCCCATTCCCGACACACATGGGCATCGCCACCGTTCTTCTTGTATTATTTCTTCTTTTCCTTCCTCTTTCCCCTCTTGTCGTCGCCCCTGTCACTATCACTTGACATAGGACATTTAGCTATAAAGTGATCGGCTTACCACATTTGTAGCACACCCTTTTGGAATGGGGCTTGTAGTCTTTCCCCTTCCTTTTCCTGAGGATTTGGTGAAAGCACTTGATGATGAGCGACATTTACTTGTTGTCGAGCTTGGAGGAGTCGATGGGGAGCCTACTTGATGTAGACTCTTCTTTCTTCTCCTCCGTCGCTTTGAATGCGACGGGTTGCACCTCGGGTGTGGAGGTGCCGCCTTGCTCCAAGTTGGCGATTTGTTTGGAGCCTTTGATCATCAATTCAAAGCTCACAAACTTTCCTATAACCTCCTCGGGAGACATTAGCTTGTATCTAGGATCACCATGTATTAATTGAACTTGCGTAGGATTGCAAAAAACGAGTGACCTTAGAATAACCTTAACCACTTCATGGTCGTCCCATTTGGTGCTCCCGAGGTTGCACACTTAATTCACCAAGGTCTTGAGCCGGTTGTACATAGCTTGTGGCTCCTCTCCTTGGTTGATGATGAAACGACCAAGCTCCCCCTCAATCGTCTCCCGTTTGGTGATCTTGGTCACCTCATCTCCCTCTTGTGCGGTCTTGAGCACGTCCCAAATCTCCTTGGCGCTCTTCAACCTTTGCACTTTATTATACTCCTCTCGACTTAGAGAGGCGAGGAGTATAGTAGTGGCTTGGGAGATGAAGTGCCGGATTTGGGCGACCTCGTCCGAGTCGTAGCCCTCGTCCCCTACGATAGGTACCTATGCTCCAAACTCAACAATGTCCCATATGCTAGCGTGGAGTGAGGTTAGGTGATGCCTCATTTTATCACTCCACTTGCAATAATCCTAACCATCAAAAAATGGTGTTTTGCCTAATGGAACAGAAAGTAAAGGAGAGCGTTTAGAAATGCGGGGATAGCGTAAGGGGATCTTACTAAACTTCTTGCGCTCATGGCGCTTAGAAGTGACGGACGCGGCGTCGGAGCCGGAGGTGGATGGCGATGAAGAATCGGTCTCGTAGTAGACCACTTTCTTCATCTTCTTCTTCTTGTCGCCACTCCAATGCGACTTGACTCGTGGAGGTGATTCCTCCCTTCCTTTGGCGTCGGACTCCTTTGATGGAGCCTTCCCGTGGCTTTGCCCGTTTCCATCTCCCTCTTGGCGGATCCTCCCGACATCACTTCGAGTGGTTAGACTGTAATGAAGTACCAGCTCTGATACCAATTGAAAGTCGCCTAGAGGGGGTGGATAGGTGGAAACTGAAATTTACAACTTTAAACACACTACAAGCCGAGGTTAGCGTTAGAATAAATATTAAGTTCGGGAGAGAGGGGGAAAACAAATCAACCAAGAAATAATGTGGATGAACACGGTGATTTGTTTTACCGAGGTTCGGTTCTAAAGAACCTAGTCCCCGTTGAGGTGGTCACAAAGACCGGGTCTCGTTCAACCCTTTCCCTCTCTCAAACGGTCACCAAGACCGAGTGAGCTTTCTTCCTTGATTTCTTGGGTCATTTAGACCCCGCAAGGACCACCACACAATTGGTGTCTCTTGCTTCGCTTACAAGGCTTTGAGAATAAGAATGAGAGAAAGAAGAAAGCCAACCAAGCAACAAGAGCAACAAAGAAACACAAGAACGATCCTCTCTCAAGTCCTAAAACACTAGAATTGAATTGGGGACTTTGATCGTATCGGTGGCTTTGATTTGTGTCTTGGAGTGTTGCACTTTGCTCTTGTATTGAATGAGGAGTGATGAATGCTTGGATGGTTGGAGTGGGGGTGGTTGGGGGTATTTATAGCCCTCAACCACCAAAACAACCATTGGGGGTGGCTGCTGTCGATGGGCGCACCGGACAGTCCGGTGCGCCAGCCACGTCACCCAACCGTTAGGGTTCGGGAGCAGACGGCCGTTGGAGGCTTTGTCTTCTAGTGGCACCGGACAGTCCGGTGTTGCACCGGACAGGTACTGTTTAGTGTCTGGTGCGCCTCTGACGACTGCTCTACTCTGTCACGCACTGTTTGCGCACTGTAGCTCTGGAAATCAGCTTTTGCAGTCGACCGTTGCGCGAAGGAGCTGTTGCTCCGCTGGTGCACCGGACAGTCCGATGATTTATAGCGGAGTGGTGTTGCAGAAACCCAAAGGTGGCCAGTTCGGGGTTGTACGGTCCTGGTGCACCGGACACTGTCCGGTGCGCCAGACCAGGGCACACTTGGGTTTCTTTGCTCCTTTCTTTTTGAACCCAAACTTTGATCTTTTATTGGTTTGTGTTGAACCTTTATGCACCTGTAGAATATTTAATCTAGAGCAAACTAGTTAGTCCAATTATTTGTGTTGGGCATTCAACCACCAAATTTATTTATAGGAAAAGGTTAAACCCTGTTTCCCTTTCAGTTGGCTGTTGCAGGGTATTAGATACTGACTTCTGATTGATTTGTTGCATGTTTGTTTTAACACTATGCTTCCTTGCAATACCTCTTTCCATCTCTTGTCGCTGCCTCTACCATATCTACCTGAAGGAACAAATTTGAGCGCATCTTTTGTTGGTAGTGGCTTTAGTTTGCTATTGGTACTCCAGTAAGAAAAATACATGTATTTTGTTGACGGTGGCTTCACAATCTGGCACATGACTCATGAAAAGTAGTGTTCTGCTACAAACATTTTGTTGATAGTGGCTTTAGTTTGTGTTGATGCTTTAGTTTGTTGATGATGATTCTTGTACTGTATTTTACTACTTCAGTTTGCTTGACAAACTATTGTGATGATGGATAAAGTGTGATGTGATAATGGATGAACCAATTTACTATGCTTTAGTTTACTTTGCTTGATTTTTTCCTGATTTTTTGAAGTATTGTTTATAGAGATCGGACGGACGCGGGGCACAGGCGCTGACAGGTGGTTCCGGACGCGGGGCGCGCGTGCACGAAGTGGTATCCCGTGATCTGAGCCATGCGATAGATATCGAACGGGGGAGATCAAAGCCGGGGAGGGGTTAACGGCTGCGGCGGCGCCGCTCCTTCTCGCGGCGGTGAGGTCGCTAGAGTTGGGGCGAGTGCGAGCTATGGCGGCTCCAGGGTCGCCGGAGCTGGCCAAAACAAAGGGGAAGGCATGACAAACTCACTGGTAGGGTTGTGGCTGCGAGACTGGGGTCAGAGAGGGGGGAATGGCTGAAGAAGGGCTCCGGGCGGGTCGGGGTAACTCCGGTGAGGGATTTCGACCATGGGGAGGAGGTCTGATGCGCGCTAAGGCCTAGACTAACTTCAGCAGGGCGAGGGGAACCCTAGGGGCTGGCACGGGGGCACTGGACCGGGCCAATTTGGCCGGCCACCGCGTGGGTGCGACGGACCGCCACAGCCAACCTCCGACGAAGCCAAAATTGGCCAACAGCGAAGCACAATTGGGAAAACCGAGCATGGAAACGGGTGTCTCACCTCGGGGTGGAGCTCGGGTGGCCTGGCGCGGCTTCCAGCGGACTGGACGACTGGCACGGCAGGTGCGGGTCTCCGGTGAGGTCGAACGGCGTGGGCAGAGCACGAGAGAGGGCGAGGCTGTGCGAAATGGGATAGGGAAGCTAAAAGTGCATTCATCCCTTTTGTGAGTTTTGGTGATTTGGATAACAACACATTTAAAGGTCTAACAAATTTGCTAAGTGTTGAACATGAAATTCAGTATGATGAACATACTTGAATAGTGTATAATGATCATTGAACAAAGGTTCAACACAAGGTTAAATAACCAGTGAGACAATGCAAATGGATATAATATGACCTCTATATTGGTTTGAATATATGGACAAGACCTGAGAAATCACTACATACATATGATCAGAATAGAGGATGAAGTGATTAAGAGGATTGGTCAAGCCAAAGTGAACAAGATATGAGGAATCATGAATTAGCTTTACCATATTACTATCAGTCCATATATGCTTCTACGAGAATCAAACTAGAGCTTGATTGATCTTAACAGTTATATCTAGAAGACATTCAAGCAAGGTTCACAATATTGAAGAAATGATTCTCTCAATGGATGCTCAATATGATGTGACTCAAGAATGGCTTGATAGGGTGAAGATAGCAAGGAAAGGGCTTCGAGGAATTAAGCGAAGGTGAAGGCCATGCGATGGCTTGTGGACCGAGGTACCATGGCTAAGGTGAAGAAGAGAGTACTTGCACTAAGTCAATGAACTAATCAGCTATGAAGAGTTATAACATGTTGATGCATCAGTACGGTGACTTGAAGCCATGATTTGAACTCATATATGGTGATATGGTACAAGTCACAGGGTTTGAGTTGTGTTTGCTTCAAAAGGTGATACAAAGATGTTTGTGATCCTCATGAAGCAACGCCATGGAGAAATCACACATGAGACGCCAATTACCGAAGGAGTTTACTTAATTATATTTTATTTAACTTGAGTATAGGAATCATTGTACTATAAAGGGGGATCCAAAAAGAAGGTTGGTATTTGCCAAAGCTCAAGCCTCTATATTCAAAAGCTATTTCAAAAAACCAAAATCCCTTGGACACTCTGTGTCTGACTGTTGATAGGATTGAGAAACTAAGAGTGTTCCTGTTGAAAAGCAGTTGAGCTTTTTCAGCTGAGTTCAACTTCAGCTGAGTTGAGCTTCTTCAGCTGTAGCTGAGCTTTTCAGCTGAGCTGAAACTCAGCTAAGTGAGCTTCTTCAGCTACAGCTGAGCTAAACTTCAGCTGTGGTGAGCTTTCTTAACTCCAGTTGAACTTCAACATCAACTGGGGTCCAGGCAAGTTCAACTGGGGTCCAGGCAGGTTCAACCGGGGTCCAGGGCAAGTTCAACTGGGGTCCAGAGAGGTTCAACCGGGGTCCAAGGAAAGTTCAACCGGGTTTTTTTCCCGGACCTCACTTGTCAAAATCTGTTGAACCGGCCCTAGGGGAGGTTCAACCGGTGTCAGGGTCACCTGACCTGTCTGACCTCCTGACTTGCAGATTGACTGCCAGTCTGACCCCGAGGCGGTTTCAACCGGTGTCAGGACCTATTTTTGCAGTCTGACCCGCAGTCTGCCAGGTCTGACAGTCAACCTGCCCTAGGCGGTTGAACCGGTCCTAGGGGCGGTTCAACCGGTCCTCCATAGCCAAAATCAGTCCAACAGCTAGTTTTGAAGCACCATATATATATACTCACTCCTACCTCTCTCCCCACACAAGAGCACGACCCAAACTTCATTTCTAACTTGAAGAACACCTCCCACTCTCTCTTGCACATCTCTTGCCTGTCCCATTCAAATCTTTGGAGAGAAATCTTTGAGTGAGTTTGAGAGCTGCGGTTTTTGTGCTTCATCTCCACATTTCTCTTGCTCTTCTTCATTCAAGCTTTAGTACTACATCGAGTTCTTTATGGATTCATTACTCTTGGAGCTTCTAGCTCCTAAACGACTAGGTGTCTCTTGTGATGTCTCCAAATCTTGTGGAAGACCACAAGGAAAGTTTGTATTACCCGCTCGTTTGAGCAAAGATTAGTGTGTGGGCTTGACCTTTGTGGTCGGCAAAGGGAGGATTAGGGTTTGAAAGAGACCCGACTCTTTGTGGGCGTCTCAATGAGGAAGTAGGGCACCTTTTGCAGTGTGAACCGAACCTCGGGATAAATCTTGTGTCTCTTGTGTTCTTGCTCATTGTGTTTATTCGTGTTATTCGTTCTCTCACCATTCCGTGGAAGATTTGCTTATATATTTTTGGTGTGTGGAGTTTGAGAAGTTGCCCTTCTCAAATCTACTACTTTGAACCCTGTGGATCATTTAGAACATCTCATTTCCAAAGTTAACTGGGTGAATTTCGAGATCAATTCAGTTGTATATCTCATCGTTTAGTTGAGCTCGTGCAAACCACTTGAACAGATTTTGACACCTGTTGAATTGGTTTTACCCAATTTGTTTGTAATTTTTGTCAAAAAAGTTTTAACTTGCCTATTCACCCCCCCTCTAGGCAACTTTCAATTGGTATCGGAGCCTAATCCTCGTTCTAACAATTAACCGCGTGAGGAAAAGATCATGTCGGGGGACTAAGAAACGAAAGTGGTTCTAAGCTTGAAAAATTTGAGGTTGCCTCGACTTTATCTTTTGGTGCAGATGTTGATTCTAGGGCAATAGATCTTGCCATGAGAATCACCGAAAGGATGTTCCTCAAAATGAAGGAAGATGAGGCGAAGAATAAGATTGAAGAAGAAAAACATGATCGATGGAGACCAAACGACAAATCCACCTCTTTACAAGGTTCGTCTTCAAATCCACTTCTCATATGTGATTTGTCGCTAATGTGAGTGACAGTGGAAGCAAAAGTGAGGATGAGGATGAACATGAAAGTGACAGTGAATATGTGGATGATCTCAAAAATTCTTCGCATGACAAGTGCCTCAACCATGGTCTCCACATGCTCCACACAAGGTAACAAACAAGCCACTCTTCCTAATAAGAGAAGATGCACTAGAAAGTGTTATCAATGTCATGACAAGGGACATGAGATTAAGTCATGTCCCTACACAAAAGATAGTGTCTTAACTTTAGAAAGAAAGAGGCTCACGAACCATGTAGCAAACAAGAAGCAAGGTATGAAGGAGCCTTGCCAAAATTAAAAAATCAGATTTGCTACACTTGCTGAAGAAAGGGGACACCTATGCAAGGATTGTCCAATGAGTAAGTTTCCTAAGCCTATCATGTCAATTTATTCATATTCTCTTAGGAGACCCAAAAATGAGACTGTGCTAGAAAGGTGATGAGTTCACCACATTCTAGACTAAGGCTATTTGGGTGCCTAAGTCCTTATTGGCTAACCTTGATGGACCCATCATGAGATGGGTACCAAAAATACTTAATAAGTTTTTTGCAGGTACCTAGAGATGATATGAAGCTTTGGGGTGCTTGAGCAGTTTACTCAATCCTTATCTCAAGCTATCAATCTTACATTGTCTATCCTTTAAGATTGACCCAAGATGAATTTAGTTGTTATATCACTAACTGAATATTCATCTCTAGCAAGAACTTGTGTTGTAGGGAATAAGGATTAACCTTTGTGGGAATTCAAGCAAAAGGGCCTACAACTAAGGGATATCCAAAGGATGGTAAAAATTAAATCTTAGGTGCACATTACTTTTAATTATTATATTCCTTTGTGTCTTTTGTAGCCACATAGGAAAAATGAAGCACATGAGAATGAACTTTAAAATATTTTACCTTGGCTTTGGAAAGGATCCAATATATGGTAGACTGCTTATTTGTTATTCTTATATGTGGCAATCTACATACTTTAATGATGATAATTAATTCGTGGCATATTTCAAATGAATTATTGTATTATTCGCCATGACCTAGACATAAAGAGGATTATCCCGTGTTCCTTAAATGAATAGAGTGCTAAGTAAGAAATTCAAATTCTTAAAGCACTTATCAAAAGGGAAATTCTCTATATGATTAGAGTTGTGAGACTAACATTTTTATCTAAGTGTTTATGTAGTCTCATAACATGAGAATGTGTTTCTCAAATGGAACGTGTCATTTAACATTCAAAGAAGATCAATCCAATACAATGTGATGTATTCCTTCTTGTTTAAATTGGTTTTGAGGTCTTCTACATTAATCACTCACCATGCTATGAATTAAACTTTCCATGTAAACTTAATTAAATAATCATGCTATTTTCACCTTGTTTAAATCAATGTTATGCATGATGCTTGTAAGGGTAACTCAGTTCATATCATGAGGTTTCCTTATTTTAGTAAGCTTCTTGTCATTCATATACTAAAGGTTGCTAAATAGGAAATTATTACTTGTGTTTCTAATGCAATGTCTTTTAAGCTATTTCATGGAAATTCATAAGTAGAGATTGATCTCTTTCATTTGGTAAAATCACAAGCATTAAAGGTTAATCTTCACCTAAAGAAAGATTAGGAATGCTCAAGGCAAAGGTATGGAACTAGTTGTTTCATTTGGTATGTGACCAATAATATTTCCTTTCAAGTGGACATTCTTTCAATTGGTAATAATCTATTCTATGGAAAGTAATGTCAATATGAAGGTTAAATTCCTTTGGCTTAAATTTGTAAATTGGTGCATATTATTAATTCACTCCTCCATGTGCATTAACTTAAAAGGAATTTAATTTATGCCTTTATGCCTCATAAATGATGATTTGTCTGCCATTCATATATAAATATCATCATTCATTAAATACTTCCTTGTACCACTAATATCTCTTTTCAAAGTGCCTTTTCGACTAGTTTTAAAAGGAAAAGAGATAACAAGCTAAAGAAGGAAGTCTCCACAAATGAAGAAAAGAAGAATACTTAGTTGACACCATCTCGTATAGTAAGATCTTTCAATTGATATAACAAATGGTACATTCTATATGGTGGTAAGTATTCTTAGGCATAAGTTAATTCATTGCAAATTTGTCATGCCTTGACCAATATATGTAATGTACTCCTCATGAGACTCTTAACTGAATTGAAAGTGCATTTGGCAAGCCATTCAAATACTTGATGCACATATCTAGTGGGAGCACATTATATATATATATTGTGTCATAGAGAATAAGTTTCCCTTGAGTAAGCTATACTAAGACAATCCAAAATGGTAAATTTGCATCTCATTCGTATGGATTGTAATCTTTGTTTTCTAAATAGCTATTCTTAATGCAGTTTAAAATTCCCTTATCGTTAAATCTAAAAGTGCATAAGAATCCTTTTTTGTTGATATTCATCACATACATATGCACTAACATGGATATGATTTTTAAAGTATAAAAGGTACAATTAGTGATCCATACTCTCTAAATTTTGGAAACCCATATTTTGATATCTTAGAAATATACTTCAATCGGTATCCATATGCTTCACATTGAATTGGATCACTAAGTTATAAATTCCATGCATAACTTGTCTTTATGATATGAATGCTTGTGCGACTAGCCTTGATAAGGTAGGTGCACCCAAGGTCAAGCTAGGTTCATCATCAAGAAGGCAACACATTGATGTATCAAGAAAAGGAGAAAAGGCTCCTATTCTTAACTCTTGCTCTTATCTGTGAGTTTACATATTAACTTGGAACCATAGTAAGATGGTTGTCAAGTATATGTGGATGCCTACACAAAGAGAAAGGCCACAATAAGGAATGTGTGGGTACCCAAGGCTCTTACTACCAATCTTAAAGGACCCAATTAAAATTGGGTACCAAAATACGAAGCTTAAACTTGTTTTGCAGGATCACTTCTTCAATGGATCAAGCTGGGTGCTCGATAATGGATTGTAAAAATCATATTTGGAGATAGTAGCAAGGGTGGTAACAACTGAATCTCAAGTGCATATTATTTTCAGACCTTACCTCCTTTGTAACTTGTGTAGTCCGCTAAGGAAGAGGAAGCACTTGAGGGTATACATCAGTTGTTGATTATGAAATAAAGGTCCAATTGGAAGAAAAATGAATCTTATCATATGGTCAACAATCCAAAATTATGTGACGTATTCTCTATCTAGTTAATTTGGATTCGATTCTTCTATATTAGACACTCACCATATTATGGATTAAGTCAGCCCTTTATACTTCATTGAACAACCATGCATATTATCCATGTCATTCAAAATATATTGTGCATGAGGGCTCAAGGGAAATTTAGTCCATATTATGAGGTTTCTCTATTTTAGCAACTCATTTGCCTTCCACATATAAAGGGTTGCTAAATAAGAAACTAGTGCTTGTGCTACTAATGCCATCTCTTATGTTGAGTTTATCCATGGAAAATCTATGTTAAGAGATGGTGCTTGTTTTAAATTGGATAAATCACAAGTTTAAAGAATATTATTCAACTAAAGTAAGATGAAGTTGATAAGAGACCAAGGTATGAAAACTTCCTCTCCTTCAGTTGTCTTAGTATTCTATCCTTAGTGGGATGTACCATAGTATGGGTTAAATTCCTTGCAATATAAAATGTTCAATAGTGCATATAACTTTGACATCAACTATATGTGTGCACTAATTTAAAGGAATTTAGTCTATCCTTTTGGGTTTTAAGAATGATGATTCATTTTGACATCCACATATAAGGATCATCATTTGTGAAACCCTCTCTTGTGTTTTTTAATGCTCTCTTTTCTAAGTGTTTGAACAAGGTCCTACCAAGTTCTTTGAAGATGGATTCAAAATCTACAAATACAAGAGTCTCGGTTCTTTCAATCATTGAGTTTCAATGGGTCTCATATCAAATATAATCGAACCAAGCAAAGATTAATAAAGTTCAAGATCACTTGGTTGGATGAAATCATAAAGAAAAGAAAGCACAGTGAATCAGGAAGGAAGTTGAACTATCCTGTAAACCAAATAATGAAGAAGTAGTGATATAATCATATAATATCCTTCATTATGAGGTTTGAGGTTCATATTAGCATGCTTTACCCTTCAGGATTTCAATCGATATACTTTCAGTTTTTAAACTTTTAATTGGTTTAATTTTCATCATCTATGTAAAGCATGTTATGTTAAACCAAGATATAGTGCAAACATCTCCTTTAACCTCGTATTGTTGATGTGCATAAGTGTACTTTGTGTACTCTTGCATGCACAAATTGAGGGAGAGTTTAGCCTATATCTTGTGAGACTAATGATTTCTTTCAAGTTCATGTTGTGTAGTCTCACACCTTGGAGAACATCAAATGAGGATGAATGATTCCATAGAAATGAAAATGAGTTTCTCTTGATCGTTTGAAGAGGATAAGTTTCTCTTTGAAATGTCAAGCCTATAAAAAGCTAAGATGGAAATTTATGATTATAATGGAGACCATGTGGCGTAGAACAAAGGTGTGTCACTCTATGAACTATTGTATTACATTTTTGTATCTAGGCTCTTACATGCTAGTGTGTGCATATATATGCAATATCTTAAGTCCCCATAAGGTTGCACTTGTGGTGACGATTAAATAATCTCTAGATATTGATTAATACCTCTTGTGGTGATGTCATAAGTTAGTCTTAAGTCATCTTAGTGAGGTATGAGTCAAACATGCTAACTTCTCAAGAATCTTGGCTTAAAATATCGCATATCATGTCTATTAGTATACCTTTTTGATTATGAGTAATTCCTTCAATTGGTACAATTTCAAATTTTCATACTTTATTTCTATCAAGGCTCAAATTGTAGAACTTAATTCCCTAGGCCTCACAAGTCCAAATGCATAAGCTAAACAAGTATTCATCACTTGTATGCATACATTTAGGGGGAGAATGGTCTATAATTTGAATCTTTGAGGACTAACATCATTTCCAAGTCTATTATGTGTGTAGCCTCAAATTATAAAGGAATTTTCGAGCAAAGACAATCGCTTCCACTGCAAATTTTGATGGGTATCAAAGATTCTTTGCTCCAATAAATGTATCTTCTATACATTTCATAAGAGAATGAGTTTCTCTTGTATATGCTACTCCAACGTCATCTAAAATCGGTAAATATGTATCACATCCTTTTGGATTGCAAATGTCTAAAGTAGCATAGCTTATAAATTCTCCCATCTGGAACTTAATTGATTAAATAGTGCACATGTTCCGTTTGTTGCATGATTATGTACAATTGATACTCCTTTTATGCCAATGGTACTTTAAATTGCAAATAAGTACTCTCAATAGGTATCAATTGAATACATATATGTGTGCACTAAAACTTGAGGAGAACTTACTGTGATATGCAATTAGTGATCTGGTTATCTAATAAATTGTATCAATTGGTGGTTTTCAATTGATATTTTTCGTACATGATCACTAGCTGTAGAATCCATACTTGTGCAATTTTCATGTTGCCTCTTGTTATGATAAAAAATGATAGGTGACATCTAGACTCCAGGTATCAAGTTTCACGTTCGATTTAGTATGACAATCTTCATTTAATATCTTGGACCTATGTCACAAACTATACCAACAAGAGCTTGCAAATGAATTGTCAATCCAACACAAGTTTGGAACTCCCCTTGAAAAGGTAAAATGCAAAGGTACATCACTTTATGTCACTTCTCCATTACCTTTGTGCCATCTAAGGACCCTTTTCATAATAGTGTGTTCCCATCTTGCTTAATCATAATTTCTACCCTTTATATTCTTTGAATCCTTTTTGGAGATTTATGACAAAACGGGAGAATTTTTGCATTAAAGTTTACCTTTAGTCTTATGTAAACTAAGTGCTAGAAGACTTTAAAAAGGGGAGAAATAATTAACAAAAGGGGAAGTCATAAGAAAAACATAAGATGTAGAAAGTTGATGAGTGCATACTATGTCATGAGCATCACATTTATTTTATGACACACTGCACCCCTTGAATAGTATGATATAAGTTATCTCCATACTGTGATCCAAATATGTGCTTTTGGCATTTGAGTACAAAATTGGTATTCTCTGAAATGCACATATTTAGGGGGAGGAAAACTATATCATAGGATTCAAAATCTTATTTATCAAATCTTATGTAAGCTTTAAATGTGTTGTCAACAATCACCAAAAAGGGGGAGATTGAAAGTCCATTCATCCCTTTTGTGAGTTTTGGTGATTTGGATAACAACACATTTATAGGTCTAACAAGTTTGCTAAGTGTTGAACAGGAAATTCAGTATGATGAACATACTTGAATAGTGTATAATGATCATTGAACAAAGGTTCAACACAAGGTTAAATAACCAGTGAGACAATGCAAATGGATATAATATGATCTCTATATTGGTTTGAATATATGGACAAGACCTGAGAAATCACTACATACATATGATCAGAATAGAGGATGAAGTGATTAAAAGGATTGGTCAAGCCAAAGTGAATAAGATACGAGGAATCGTGAATTGGCTTGACCATATTACTATTAGTCCATATATGCTTCTACGAGAATCAAGCTAGAGCTTGATTGATCTTAATAGTTATATCTAGGAGACATTCAAGCAAGGTTCACAATATTGAAGACATAATTCTTTCAATGGATGCTCAATATGATGTGACTCAAGAATGCTTGATAGGGTGAAGATAGCAAGGAAAGGGCTTCGAGGAACTAAGCGAAGGTGAAGGCCAAGCGACGGCTTGTGGACCGAGGTACCATGGCTAAGGTGAAGAAGAGAGTACTTGCATTAAGTTGATGAACTAATCAGCTATGAATAGTTATAACATGTTGATGCATCAGTATGGTGACTTGAAGCCATGATTTGAACTCATATATGGTTGATATGGTACAAGTCACAGGGTTTGAGTTGTCTTTGCTTCAAAAGGTGAGACAAAGATGTTTGTGATCCTCATGAAGCAACGTCATGGAGAAAACACACATGAGACGCCAATTACTCAAGGAGTTTACTTAATTATATTTTATTTAACTTGAGTATAGGAATCGTCGTACTATAAAGGGGGATCCAAAAGAAGGTTGGTGTTTTGCCAAAGCTCAAGCCTCTATATTCAAAAGCTATTTCGAAAAACCAAAATCCCTTGGACACTCTGTGTCCGACTGTTGTTAGGATTGAGAAACTGAGAGTGTTCCTGTTGAAAAGCAGTTGAGCTTTTTCAGCTGAGTTGAGCTTCTTCAGCTGCAGCTGAGCTGAACTTCAGTTGAGTTGAGCTTCTTCAGCTGCAGCTAAGCTGAACTTCAGCTGTGTTGAACTTTCTCAACTCCAGTTGAACTACAGGTTCAACCGAGGTCCAGGGCAAGTTCAACCGGGGTCCAGGCAGGTTCAATAGGGGTCCAGAGCAAGTTCTACCAGGGTCCAGAGAGGTTCAACTAGGGTCTAAGGAAAGTTCAACCAGGGTTTTTTTTCTCGGACCTCACTGGTCAAAACCGGTTGAACCGGCCCTAGGGGCGGTTCAACCGGTGTCAGGACCTATTTTTGCAGTCGACCTACAGTCTTCCAGTCTGACTGGCAGACTGACTGTCAGCCTGCCCCAGGCGGTTGAACCAGTCCTAGGGGCGGTTCAATCGGTCCTCCACAGCCAAAATCAGTCCAACGGCTAGTTTTGAAGCCCCACCTATATATACTCACTCCTACCTCTCTCCCCACACAAGAGCACGACCCAAACTCCATTTCTAACTTGAAGAACACCTCCCACTCTCTCTCACACATCTCTTGCCTCTCCCATTTCAAATCTTTGGAGAGAAAACTTTGAGTGAGTTTGAGAGTTGCGGTTTTTGTGCTTCATCTCCACATCTCTCTTGCTCTTCTTCATTCGAGCTTTGGTACTACATCGAGTTCTTTGTGGATTCATTACTCTTGGAGCTTCTAGCTCCTAGACGACTAGGTGTCTCTTGTGAGTCTCCAAATTCTTGTGGAAGACTACAAGAAAGTTTGTATTACCCGCTCGTTTGAGCAAAGATTAGTGTGTGGGCTTGACCTTTGTGGTCGGCAAAGGTAGGATTAGGGTTGAAAGAGACCCGGCTCTTTGTGGGCGCCTCAATGAGGAAGTAGGGCACCTTTTGTGGTGTGACCGAACCTCGGGATAAATCTTGTGTCTCTTGTGTTCTTACTCATTGTGTTTATTCGTGATATTCGTTCTCTCACCATTCCGTGGAAGATTTGCTTATATATTTTTGGTGTGTGGAATTTGAGAAGTGCCCTTCTCAGATCTACTACTTTGAACCCTGTGGATCATTTAGAACTTCTCATTTCCAAAGTTAACTGGGTGAATTTCGAGATCAATTCAGTTTTATATCTCATCATTTAGTTGAGCTCGTGCAAACCACTTGAACCGGTTTTGACACCTGTTGAATTGGTTTTACCCAATTTGTTTGTAGTTTTTGTCGAAAAAAGTTTTTAACTTGCCTATTCACCCCCCGCCCTCTAGGCAACTTTCAGAAGCGAGTGCGGGTGCGGGCGGTGCTCAAAAAGGACCTGGGGTACATGGGCGGGCGACGTGGCCGAGGATCTCGGCGTGCGTGCGTGAGTGCTGGTCCACGGCGGGCGCGGGGAAGGCGGAGCTAATAGGGCGGTCCCACGGCGCAGCGAGAGAGAGCGGACGCGCGAGGGGGGGGTAACGGTTCGGCGCACTGACGAGGTGGGCCTGCGAGGCAGAGGGGGAGGGGGCGCGTGGGCGAAGGCAACTGGCGTCGACAGCCCGACCCCACTGGGCAGAGAAAGGGAGATAGAGAGCACGCAGGGAAGGGAAACCGCCACTGACAGGTGGAACCCACCTGTCAGGCGGCGCGGGCGCATGGCCTGGCTGGACCGAGCTGGGCCGGCTGGGCTGCTTTGGCTTTTTCATTTTTCCTGGAATTTCTATTTGCTTTTCCATTTATTTTCCTCTGGGGTGTTCAATTCAAATTCAAATCAAGTTTCAAATTCAAACTAATTCAAACATGTGCAACAATTCAAAGAATATTTAAGCTCAACATGATGCAACATGTCATGACTCACAATGTTTTGGCAAAAATAATTAATTAATCTCTCCTAATTATGCTAACTCTACTCAAAAGGGAAAAAGAGAGAGAGAGAGAGAAAATCTAGAGATAGATAGAAACTAGAGAGAGAGAAGAGTAACACCTGAATTTGGGTGATAATTAGAAAGAAATTTTGTACCCCCAAATTTAGGGTGTTACAGTAGAGTGATAGGAAACAACAAGGATTCAAATATTTATGGGTAGAAGAGGTTGTCGCTTCATATCTCGTTCATATAACGAATAGTCAGAGGCAGCTAAGGTGCCGCTTAGAGTTCCTAGGGATAACACATTTCTGGCAAACACGACATCAGAGTCAGATATACGCATCATGACTCCACATCAAATCAAAGAACTATTGACTAGACATGACACCACTCATTGGGTGGGTGCACTACGTCATGTTGTTTAATAATGGATGTGTACTACACGTCATATTTTGGACCTTCGAGTCGATTGCTGCTCAAGTCAGCATGAAGCTTACAGTGCACCCAATGGATCAGAAAACTACACTCAGAGAAAGCAACCAGTCTACTTAATAAGAACTCACCATCAGAATTAGAGAACACTTTGGAAAGTCTCGAGCCAATTATATTCAGAAATTGGCTTGACCGTCGGGGGATTGTGAGGGATAGATGTCCCTCGGGTCACCATAATCAATTGTGTCTCCAACGTGCTCTGCACGAACCATCGAGCTACGATCAACATCGTCGTTCTCCCAAAAGTGCTACATAACACTCCCCGAAGAGTGTTACCAAGACTCAACATCGACAATATAGACCACTATATTTTCTTTGTTGAGATCAACCTGCATACAGACTTTTTGAAACAAAATTTTAAAATTCATTTTCAATTTAGAACATGTTCAAAAAAAGTTCTATATTGAATTTTTGGGGTGTTACATGCTCTTACACTAAAATGCAATATTTTTGACCTTTAGCTTAACAAAATCGATGTGCCTTTGAGCAATCCAAGTTGGCATGGTTGAAAGCTCCATGTATGGTTTTGGTAATTAAGCCCATGTAACCACGCCTAAACATGTTGACATACCGGCAAATATTATGAAGTACTAGTGGCAACATCGTTTATCAACGTACTACGATGTGCTCAACAACGTAAAGTCTAGCAGTTATCAACATGATAGCATACATCTGTCAGTACAGTAAGACATGCTCGACATTATGGCATGATCAAGGTGTGCATTACGTATGATTTCATATCTAGAAGATAGGAGTAGTTGAACCTATGTAGGACAGAGCCAACTATCCAGGAAATATGTAACTCTCCCCTTCGATGTGCTATAAAACGAAGGAGTAGAGCAATGTGGAGAGGTAAGTGGACTCGATTCAATTCAATTCCACGTACAAGCTAGACAAAGCTAGATGTAGATAATCAGAGGTGAAATAGACCATTTAGCCTAGAACTCATATGAGAACAGAGGAAAAGTAAGAGCTAGTCGGTCATCATTCTCAGACAGCGTTTAAGTTTGAATATGTAATCTTCTTCACCTCTCTCTCTCTCTCTCCCTCTATATATATATATATATATATATATATATATATATATATATATATATATATATATATATATATATATATATATATATATATCAATTCATCTACCATAAAAAGAACAACTGTATTGTGTTTCTACGACTCAGATCTCTATAAATCATTTTATGTCATAGCAATATCTAGGATCCAATACAAGTCTGCAGTCTATGGCCCTTTTTCTCTCTACTCTCTGGTACCTAATGCCGTTAGGATAGATATATAAAAAATGCAGATGAACCATGTGGGGAAACAACCTCCACATGTACGACAGTGAGGTAATTGATGCCGCCCTTGACCCTAATCAATTGTCTTGCGCGATGTGTTTGGTTTGAAGTCAAATTGGGATGAGTCGGGGACGACACCGTCCCCTTGATTTTTTAGGATCACGCTGCCATAAAAAACTACTCCGGTGTCTACCTCGCCCCTACGTGACTCTCGTCCAAACACTATAGAAACTGTGGTCGTCCCCCACCATCCCACCATGTACATCCAACCAAACACACCCATTTTGGTAATAGACCTGTTTGGTTTCCAGGCTAAAGTAAACGGGCTAAAATCTAGCTAGTTCTTAGCTACTGCTAAGGAGTGGAAGGAGGAGAAGGTAGGAAGAGAGACACATATGAGAGTTGCGGAAGGGTTGTTCAGATAGATGGTATTCAGTGTTTAGGAATTTCATACCCCTTCTACAAGACAGACTACGTCCCTTATATAATCCAGAACGCACATACACGCTTGGACCACACACAAGACCCACTGACACCCACTCGAGTCCCTGGAGACGGGTATTGATCCGGCGCACCCGTTGTCCGCGACCACCACATGTTTCTGTCTGTAGCTGATCTAGCAACACAATAGTACTCACATTCCCCCTGCCTTAAAATTCGACTTGCCCTCAAGTCGATGCAGAATCTAAACACATCCAGGATCTTGATGCCATGAGTGAAGCAGCATGTGTTCCAAGGTCTTGAACTGTACCACCAGCAACTAGTTGCACAGCCAAACGCCCAAGCTTTCTGCAAACACCACGAAATGTGCATGCTCTGACAGCTTCAGCTATCTCAATAGTGACTCCTTCCTGTGCCCCCACTGTGCTGGCACCAAGGTGAGATGTGACAGTAACATTCTCGTGCAGCCCCAACTTGTTATCAGGCACTGGAGGTTCTTTAGTGAATACGTCAAAAGCAGTATGTGCTACTATTCCTGATCAAGAGGCCTGACTAGAGCATCTTCATCAATTACACCACCACACGCAACATTTATAATGCGAACACCCTTCTTCATCTTAGCAAAGGCCTCATCATTGAGCATCTTGTTTAGTGCAGGGGTAAGAAGCATGTGCAATGAGATGAAGTCAACAGTTGTCATGGCTTCCTCCATGCTAACTATCTCAACTCCCATTGCACGATCTCGATCAGTAGAAGCATATGGATCATATCCAGTCAGCTCCAAGGCACTCTCTTCTGATCTCATCCCCCACAAAAATCCTCTTCTTAGTATTAGTAGCTTGTGTTGTTGCACGGTGTCCCAGAGACGCAGTGTATTAGCTGTATTAGCACCTATCCATGCAACTACAGACAAGGTTAGCACTGATTGATCAGAGTACTTGACAACTAGTTCAGAGACTTCATTCTCACTCAGCATATTCTAGACTTCTTCGATAGCTTGGAGTTGCACCGTACTTGGGCACTTGTGACCATGAACCCACTTCTCAGCACAATGGTCGCATAACCCCCTATTGTCGCAGCACTAAAGGATGGCCAAGGTGAAAGGCAGCTTGGAACACCCTCACCCAGTATCACAAACTGCACGGGTGGTGGCCATGGTTGCCTATACGGCACTGCATCCTAGCTGCAACTGAATAAAGGCAAGAAACAGCTCTGTACGAGGATGAAGCAATTCATCGAACACCTGTTGGGCAAGGCGTTGATAACCTCATCCTCCTCGGTCACTAGCACAGACGACATGCTAAACTCAACACCTTCAGTCTTGACAAACTTCTCCTTGTTCTCTAGGGGCATGATCACATCGCAAAGACAGTGGAAGATGTTCTCGAGCTTCTACTCCTCATCGGGGGTCTTTGGGTCCCTAGATGTGTACACAGCAACCATGTGAAGTGGGGCGTTGACTCCATTGATCTGGTCAAAGCGCTTTTGATTGGCGGGGTTGTGCTGCAGGAGGATCCCAGGATCTGGTGCACGAAATCGGCCTCGTCGGGACCGATCGCAGAGAAACCGGAGAGGTTGTGGACGAGTCGGTCGAACATGTTGGCATCGACGAGCGTGTCGGCGAGGTGCTGGACGGTGGCATGGTCGGAGGGGTCCTTAGAGTCGGTGAGGTCCATGAGTAGCGATGCAGGCGAAGCTATCGCATTGTACCCCAGTGATGCAAACAACTTGGCGATCTGCTGTATCCCGAGGTCGTCACTCGAGTCCGATGACACCACCCTAGCAGTGTCGTCGTGGACGAAAGGCAAAGGGCTTGCCTCATTGCAGTACTGTTCGTCAACGACAGGAGGAAGAGTCGCGGACTTTGAATCGGACGACCCCACAACCTCAGTTTGCGGTGGGTAGTACGTCCACTTGGAGTTGATCACGTTGAAGTGCTTGTCGATCTCGATGAGGATGGCATGAGTCAGGTGCTCCAGCGCCAAAGTCGAAGTCGTAGTGGATGTGCTCGAGCAGCCGTACAAGCCTGGGATAGACATTCGGTCGAGCAACTTGAGCGCGGACGCCAGAGACTCGCTCGCAACATGACCACTTCGCACGGAGCAGGTGCCGAACGAAGCGGTCCCCGTGGAAACCGTGGAAGTCATGGCGCCGGATGATACGTTGGTGTGTGCCGCGATCAGGTCCATGTCGGCCACCGGTGCGGTTTCCCGCCTTAGTTCCCCTCCTGGCAGATGCCCTCGAGCGACACCAACAACCGATCGTCAGGCGCAGGGGCCCTGACATCGGCCTCGCGGATGTCCGATCTGTCGCTGTCGTCTGATGCAGTGAGGTGTGCCTCGACTTCATGGTAACAGAATTGGGCGGCGACGACGTGCACGAATGGGGTGAGGGAGGCGGAGTGGCCATTGATGGAGGGCGGCCCGCCTCTAGTGAGGTTGATGTCGAACTGCGCGATAGAGTCGATGGAGATGAGGCAGCTCTCGGGCTTGGGCATGTCAGCGAGCTCAATGTTAGCGAGCGCATTGACAGGGTCGGCGAACGAGTCGTCATTGTCGGAGGAGTGAAGCGCCCACACTCTGGAGTCCCACTTGTTGTTAAAGGCTTGGAATCTCTTGTCCAACTCGGCGAGGAGCAAGCGAGTCTGGTTTTCCAAAGCCAGGGTGAGTGAGGAATCCGATGAAGAGGAAGGTGTCATGATGGATGCCGAGGATCGACCTCTAATACCAATTGTTAGCTACTGCTAAGGAGTGGAAGGAGGAGAAGGTAGGAAGAGAGACACATATGAGAGTTGGTGGAAGGGTTCTTCAGATAGATGGTACTAAGTGTTTAGGAATTTCATACCCCATCTACAAGACAGACTACGTCCCTTATATAATTCATAACGCACATACACGCTTGGACCACGCACAAGCCACACTGACACCCACTCGAGTCCCTGGACACGGGTATTGATCCGGCGCACCCATTGTCCATGACCACCACATGTTTCTGCTTGTAGCTGATCTAGCAACACAATAATACTCACATCCTCACATTCCCCCTGCCTTAAAATTCGACTTGCCCTCAAGTCGATGCAGAATCTGAACACATCTAGGATCTTGATGCCATGAGTGAAGCAGCATGTGTTCCAAGGTCTTGAACTGTACCACCAGCAACTAGTTGCACAGCCAAACGCCCAAGCTTACTGCAAACACAACAAAAGGTGCATGCTCTGACAGCTTCAGTTATCTCAATAGTGACTCCTTCCTGTACCCCCACTGTGCTGGCACCAAGGTGAGATGTGACAATAACATTCTCGTGCAACCCCAACTTGTTATTAGGCACTGGAGGTTCTTTAGTGAATACGTCAAAAGCAGTATGTGCTACTATTCCTGAATTAAGAGGCCTGACTAGAGCATCTTCATCAATTACACCACCACACGCAACATTTATAATGCGAACACCCTTCTTCATATTAGCAAAGGCCTCATCGTTGAGCATCTTGTCTGTCGGAGAGGAAAATCTCCGGCCGTGTGGTGGAAAACACTCGCCCTAAATCCTAAGATGAGGAGGGGCCTAAGTGTTTTGCCTGCTACTAGATGTATTCGGGATGAACACAAGAACACACAAGGGTTTAGAGTGGTTCAGGCCGCCGGAGCGTAATACCCTACTCCACTGTCTGTGTATTGTATGAGTCTGAGTGAATCCGAGTCTGTGTGAGTGCAAGTTGGGTCTGAGAGCATGTCTCTTGTAACGTCGTGTGCCTTCCCTTTTATAGCTCAAGGGAGGCACATACAAGGATGCTGAGCCCCGACAAGTGGGCCCAGGAACATAATGGAAGGAATATATTATAGGAGTAATTAACACCTGTGCAATCTCCTGTGCGCCTCGATGTCCGCAGTCCACGCAGCGTTGGTATGCGGCGGCTGCTTCCCTGGTAACGCGCGAGTGATGATAAGCATAGTGCACGCAGCAGTATGGATGTACTTCTTGCCAATGGAATGGATAGGCACGCCGCCTGCGGAATGGACTGGTCACCGCCTGCTAGTGGAATGGATAGGTCTCATTAAATGCGGTTGCGGCACATCGCCTGTCGTGGAATGGACAGGGCTCAATAAATGCTGAGGTGGCACATCGCCTGCCAATGGAATGGACAGGCGGTGCACCTTGTCCGCATTAAATGCAGAGGTCGTGCAGCCCAGAGGCCTTACGTCAGGCTCCGCCTGTTGAATACGTCACGTGCCCCGTGCCACATGGCAGCATCGGGGCTTCGCTAGAGCAGGGAGCACAAGCGTACACGGTATGGTCCGGACACATGTCGACTCCGGACCCTTGCCTGGCCTTGATTAAGGCTTGGGTATTCTTTGCCCCAGAATCCTGGGACCCTCTTGTGAGTAGGCCGGACCCCCCACAGAGGGGTCCAGAACCAGTCCTATGGGTCCGGTCTACGCCCGTGGAGGTCCTGGACCTTACCCGGAGGTCCGGTCTGTATATACAGGGTCTGGCACTTTCCCATGGGGGTCCAGACCCACTGTTGATACCTTGGAGTATATCATCTTCTCTGGCCACGTGGCGTCCCTGGAGCCATCTACGTGGTGGGGTCGGGTGCTGTTTACCACGCAACTAGAGATAGCCGCATGGGTACCACGTCTTCATACTATAGTTTCAGGGTACCGACAGTGGCCCTTGGGCCCACCTCAGAGGAGGATACGAGCCTGCAGGTGGGGCCAAATCTTGATTGGTGATTAGCGCGCCGCTTCCGTGCTTTTGTTGACGTAATCACCGCCAATCCGCCTTCGGTCACGCCAACTGCTATGTCTGTCCCCGCAGCTGACTGACCCGTGGCCCCCACGCCTGATGGTTTTGTCGAGCCACGCGCAAGGCGCCTCGATACCGCTGCATTGGTTTTTAAAAAATCACTTTCTCTGTCTTCTGCCGCGGCCTGGAGGAAGCGCGCTACCGGCGCGTGCGGCGGTTCGCCTTTTCCACACCCGGGAACCGACACCCAAGGAGTATGACTCGTGGGCCTGGGCCCCCGTGTCAGAGACTGGTTTGTTGTTTCTTGCGGCGGAGATGAAGAGGCGCGCTACCACGGGCGGCAGTTCGCTTTTCGGGCGCGCGCGGCGGTTCGCTTTTTCCGCACCAAGAGTTCAGCATGCAATCCGTATGACTTGTGGACCCCGGCCCCCGTGTCATAGACTGGGTCGCCTGGGCGTCAGGTGTGCGACGGTTGGGATTTCCTGTAGCGTCTCGAGGCGCGAGCGGGAGAGTCTGCCTTGAAAAGGGATTCACCCCGCGAGCATCAGTTACGCTTTCGCATTCTCTCCCAATTGCTACGCTGTTTCGCCTTCGAGCTCTCTGCGCCCCTTTGCCTTCGAGGTCTCTGCTTTGCGCCGTTGTAGTCACCATGGCCTCGCTAGTTCATCCCGAGCGTTTCCAGACTGAGGGAGCGCTCCACCTGGTGCGCCACCTGCTCGGATGGAGCGCGCCGGCGCTCACCGGGAGGATCCGCGCCGGCGCCACTCCCCTCGACGATCTTGCCGCCGTGGAGTTCGTGTTGTTCGTCTCCTACCTCTCCTGCGGGTTGGCGCTGCCGATCCTGCCTTTCTTCTTGCTGCTGCTAGAGGAGCTTGGGCTCCAGCTTCAGCACCTCACGCCCCACTCCATCCTCCAGGCGGCCATCTTCGCCCACCTCTGCGAGATGTTTGTGGGGGTGGCGCCCTACACCTCCCTCTTCCGCCATTTCTTCATGTTGGTGACGTCTGGGAAGGCCAAGGACCATCTCGACGCCTACTACTTCCAGACAAGGTCGGACTCAGTCGTGGCCTAAATCCCCACCCTTGACGGCGCAAGGTGGGAAAACTGGCGCGGCAGTTGGGTGATCACCAGCGCCGAGGCTAACGACCGCCTCGCCCTGCCGAGCGATGGGCCAAGACTCGACCGGAAGCAGTGGAGGGCCAAGCCATCCCTGGTGCCGGAGTTCCAGTTCGTACTGGACAGGATCAAGAGCTTGGCGGCGGGCAGCCTGACGTCGATGCACGTGGTCGGAGACTTCCTGAAGCGCCGGATCGCGCCGCTACAGCAGAGGGCGCGCCTGTGCTGCTGGTTCACCGGCTCAAACGACATCGGTCGGATCCAGTGCGGGCCAGGGACCGACCTGTCCTGGGAGGAGCTGGAGCTTCTGGTGAAGGGGATTACTGGTGAGTCCTTTGTCCCCGAGTCCCTAATCCTCCCCCAGGGCATCCCTGCGCTCTGCGACGACCCAGGGTTGAGGACGGCGATTTTGGCCACGCTGCCGACCTTCGATGAGAGCGACGTGGCGGTTCGTCAGACCGGTGGCCGGGACCCCCACCACGGGATCTGGATCTCTGATGCGCCAGCTAGAGGCCCCTAGTTTGCCGGCGTGGCTCCCAGTGCCCCCGCCATGGCTCCCAACGCCCCCGTCGTGGCCCCCCGCCCCTTGGACAAGGGCAAGGGGGCTGCAGGCAGTTCCTCCGCCCCAGGTGGCACCGGGGGGTCGGAGGAAGAGAGGCGGCGCCGACTGCGCCGCGCTGACGAGTCATTCATCTCGGACCCCCAGAAGCGTCAGAGGACTACTGGTGGGGCCGAGGAGGCCGGCTCCCAAACCCAGGGCGTGCAGAGGCGCGTCAGTCCTCCGCCACCACCACCATCAGGTCCGCCACCACCACCATCAGGTCCGCCGCCACCACAACCACCACCACCGTCGGGTTCGCCGCCGCCACCACCCGGGGGTGATCTCCCCCAGGGGCACCACCAGCAGCAGCAACAACAGTAGCAACAACAGTAGCAGCAGCAAAAGGAGCGGTCGCCCCGCTTCCAGGGTCGTTGGAAGGTCCAAGGCCCCAAGTGAGTGTAGCCCTTTATTTTATTTTTTTCCATTAGTCTATTTATTATGCCGATAGGTCTTAACCCATCCTTTGCTTGTCAGGGCTTCCTCCCCCTCTGCTCCCAAGGCCGCGCCTCCCCCGCCCCCGGCTGCTACCGCCGAGACAGCGTCACCGGGCCCCCAGGCTCCAGCTGGGGGTCCGGCAGCAGCGGCACCAACGTCAAGCGGCGCCGCAGCGGTGGAGGGGGTCCCATCTGCACCGACGGCTACCACAGCCTCAACAACGACGATGCCTCGAGTACACCGTCGGCAGCGGCGAAGGAGGCCCCAACTGCGCCCGCCCCCTCCATCGAGGGCGACGCGGGGGGCGCATCCAGCTCCATCCAGCCACCCACTCCGGAGGAGACCGAGGTGATTTTTGGGCAGCGGCTCCGGTCCGGCGCCGAGACAGAAGCAGCGTCGGTTCACCTCCCCCTGGTGCTGTCTCGTGCCCATCAGGCTCTTCATGAGACTGAGGCGGTAATCCTGCGGGAGTGGGAGGCACTTGAGGCCGAACACTAGCGCCTCAGCGACTGGCGTACCCAGCTGGAGGAGCGCACCAAGGCAGCGTCCCGCCAGTCGCCTCCAAGTGGTCCGAGCTTGAGCGGGACCACAAGGACTACAAAAAGGACCTCCAGAAGGTGTATGTCTGGGAGCTGGAGGTGGGTCGGAAGGAGAAGAGGCTGGCCAAGAAGGAGGATGCCTTGAACCAGAGGGAGGAGGTCATCACAGAGCTCCAGGCCAAGCTGAGTGCCTTCAACGAAATCCTGGAGGAGCAGCGGGTCCAGCAGACCGCGGCTGTGGAGAGGATCCAAAAATGGGAGCGGGAGCTGGAGGACAAGGCCAGCAGCATTGCCCTAGCCGAGGAGAACCTCAAGGAGTAGGATGCTTCCCTGGATAAGCGGGTGATGGATCTCGCTTGGCGGGAGAAGGACCTCGCCTTCAGGGAGGAAATGTTGAAAGGCAGGACAAGTTGCTGGCCGAGCATGAGCTCGAGGCGGAGGAGAAGGAGAAAAAGCTGGAAGAACGGGTCTGCCAGTTCCAGGCGGCGCAAGCGGCGAAGGCAGCACCAGGCCCCTAGGCGGTGGAGGCGATGAAGAAAACACTTGAAGATCTCCAGGCGGAGCATCGCGCCGGGGTCCAGCGCATCGCCGCATGGGCCGGCGAGGTGAGCACGGCACTGGTTCCGCTAGGGGTGAGTCCTATCCCGGTGTCGGAGCTGCCGACGTCCATCTTCGACGCGCTCCCGGTGCTGGACTCCGCCGCCGACCGCCTCCGACGCTTGGACCAGATTCTTGGCGTGCGCCTAGAGGCCAAGGGCGGCAGGCTCTGCCGGGCAGTGATCGAGTATATCCTGACGTGCTTCCGGAGCCATGACCCAGCCATCTTGGAGCCGGTGATTGCTGGTTCGGTGGCCGACACTGAAGACGCCGCCCGGGAGGGCGTACAAGGTGTCGTAGAACTGGTGGCCGAACGCTTCCAGCGGGATCCTGCTGATGATGAGTAGCTAGATCTGCAGAGAGAAGGTAAGGGTCCCGCTGGGAAGCGGCTTTGTAATATCTTTTGGTATTTGTAAGATACTTTTGAGTACTATTTATCGAGTAGTATTAGCACTTATCTGTATGCTATTTGTCCTTGTTGTGTGTGGCGTTACCAACTCCTCCCTGGTACTTGGCCCCCCTGGGATGTAGGCTCGACGTGTCGAGGCTAGATACTAGTATACCTAAGAAAGAGTTGGTAACGGCCCCCAGGAGGTAGCCTCGACTGGGACGTGGACCTGTACACAGCTTCGGCTAGAAAGTGTTAGTAGCACACCCATAGGACCCATCGTCTGGTATCAATCATCCTTTGATTCATGCAATAGGACCTGCAGGATTGAGTCTGGGAAGCCAAGCCTCATGTCCGGACCTACAAGATCATAGCTCCAAATACTAGGGCACCCGTTGCAGAGTGGTGGAGGTGCAGGCTTAGGGTTCGGGACCAGGCTAAGAGACTACACAGCTCCGGACCACCCCAGGAAACAAGCGCCCATTCTCTAGAACCGGACCCGCAGGTTGCCGGACCCCCTGTATCAGGATAGGGGTCCCAAACTGCAAGCCTGGCTTACTCAATTCAGATGTCAGCATACCAGCAAGGGTGGGAACTGTATAGGTGGGTTAGATAAAAAATAATATCTGTAAACTGCAACAGAATAAAACCATCACAGAAGCACATCTGGGGGGGGGGGGTAAATCATTTCTTTATAACTTGACATGCATGGGTTCAGACCAACAGGTGGGGCTTATGAGGGAGGACCTCACCGGACTGACGTACACATATGCACAACCTAGTTACAAAAAGAAGAAAACTTTAACCCCTCAGACTTGCTCCTATGGATAGAACTTACGGAGATGCTCTATGTTCCAGGGGTTGGGAAGAGGCACTCCTTCAGTTGTGGCACGACAGACACACCCGGGTCAGCATACTTCCATCACCTTGAAGGGTCCTTCCCAACTGGGGGAGAGTTTGTGGAGCCCTTGTCGGTTCAGTACTCGCCTTAGGACTAGGTCCCCGACCCCGAGCTCCCTACTATGCACGAATCGTTGATGGTAGCGCCTGAGCGCTTGGTTGTACCGTGCATTTCGGATCGCTGCTTGCCATCTGCGCTCATCGATGAAGTCCACGTCCTCACGCCGTAGTTGTTCCTGCATAGACTCATCAAATGACTGGACCCATGGGGAGCCCATAAGGATTTTCGGGGGAAGGCAGGCTTCGGCCCCGTAGACCAGGAAGAACGGGGTCTCCTCGGTAGCTCGGTTGGGTGTGGTCCGGTTCCCCCATAGCACGGACGGTAGCTCATTGGCCCAATTTGCACCATGATTTTTCAAGCAGTCATAGGTGCGTGTCTTGAGTCCCCTGAGGATCTCTGCATTTGCCCTCTCAACTTGGTCGTTGCTCCTGGGATGAGCCACAGACGCAAAGCAGAGCTGGGTGCCGATGCCCTCGCAATACTCCTGGAAGAGTCAACTTCTAAATTGGGTCCCATTGTCCGTAATGATACGGCTTGGGACCCTGAATCTGCAGACGATAGACTTGAGGAAGGCAACAACAGCACCCTGGGTGATGCTAACCACAGGGGTGGCCTCAGGCCACTTCGTGAACTTGTCGATGGCGACAAAGAGGAATCGGTACCCGCCGACGGCCCTGGGGAATGGTCCCAGGATATCCACCCCCCATACGGTGAATGGCCAGGAGGGTGGAATCATCTGTAGAGCCTGAGCTGGTGTGTGTATCTGCTTTGCATGGAACTGACACGCCTTGCAGGACTTTACCATCTCATCTGCATCCTGGAGAGCTGTTGGCCAGTAAAAACCATGCCGGAAGGCCTTACTAACCAGTGTGTGGGATGTTGAATGACTTCCGCACTCTCCTCCATGGATCTCCGTGAGTAACTCATGGCCCTCCTCCTAGGTGATGCACCGCATGAGAATGTCGTTGGCGCCACGTCGATAGAGATCCCCCTCTACCACCGTGTAGCGTTTAGCCAACTGCACTATGTGCTCTGCGGACACATGATCTTTAGGAAGGATATTTTCCTTCAGGTAGTCCCAGATCTCATAGATCCATGCATTGGGACCACTCTAAGACACTGGTTGTGGTGCTACAAGGTTAGCAGGACCCGCTATAGCACACACAGTCTTCGGTGGGTTCTGTGGATGATACGCCACCGGGACCGCTAGCTTCGAGGTGCTAGTCTCGCCCCCTTCGTCCAGTTCGGCAGGCTGGGCGGTGGGTCTCAGCAGCTGTCTTTCGAAGACGCCCTTGGGCACGGGTGCCTAAGTTGATGCCCTCATGGAGAGTTCATCTGCCGCCGAGTTGTTAGCCCGAGGAACATGTTGCAGTTCCAGGGCCGTGAAGTCTTTTTCCAGCTTCCTTACGTGGAGGAGGTAAGCTGCGAGCCTGGGCTCATTGCAGCTACAGTCCCCACGGACTTGCTTGATGATCAGCTGGGAGTCCCCCTTCATAAGGAGCTGGCGGATCCCCAGGGATAGGTCCGAAGACAAGCCAAAGATCAGCGCTTCATATTCCGCCATGTTGTTGGTTGCCTTGAACTCAAGGTGCACCATGTACTTCACTTGATCTCCGCTTGGGTCGATGAGGACTACTCGATCTCCGCCAACTTGTTGACGGGTGGATCCATCGAAGAAGAGCGTCCAGTGGGGCCCGGTGAAGACCGGACCCCTGGGCTCCGCCGGTGTGGGGTCCAAATCAGGATCCGGACCCCCAGGAGCGCTCGGGGGAGGTGTTCACTCCACGATGAAGTCAGCCAGGACCTGGCTCTAGACAGCGTGGCGAGGCTGGAAGTCCAGCTAGAACTCAGCGAGCTCTGTGGCCCACTTGGCGATGTTGCCTGTGGCGTTAGAGTTGTGGAGGATGGCCCTTAACGGAAAGGAGGTCACCACCACGACCCTGTGTGCCTGGAAATAGTGGCACAACTTCCTGGATGCAACAAGCACAGCATAGAGAAGTTTGTGCGTCTCAAGGTACCTGGTCTTTGCTTCATGGAGGACCTCGCTGACGTAGTAGACCGGCTTCTGAACAGTCCGGACCCCTGCCGAGCCCTCAGGTTCCTGGCCTTCTAGCGCCACCTGGTCTTCTTGTGCTGTCCTCTCAACGACCAGCACCATGCTCACCGCCGCCGCGATGTATAAATACAACGGCTCCCTAGGTTCTGGAGCTACCATTATTGGTAGGGACACCAGGTGCTGCTTCAACTCTTGAAAGGCTTGTTCTGCCTCTTCGGTCCAAGAGAATGGGCCGGACTTCCGCAACAGCTTGAAGAAGGGCAGCGCCCTCTCAGCCAGCCTTGAAATGAAGCGGCTAAGGGTGGCTAACGACCCCGTAAGCTTCTGGACGTCCTTGATGCGGGCCGGAGGTCTCATCGCCTCAATTGCCTTGATCTTCTCCAGGTTTGCTTCAATGCCCCAGTGCGAAACCAGGAACCCCAGCAACTTTTCTGCGGAGACACCAAAGACGCACTTATTCGGGTTCAGCTTCGTGCGCGTTGCCCACAGTTTGTCGAAAACCAGGGTTAAGTCTTCCACTACGGTCGACCCTCTCTTAGTCTTGACCACGATGTCATCGACGTACACCTCTACTCTGTCCCTGATCAGGTCCCCGAAAGTCTTACTCATCACCCGCACAAATGTTGGCAAGGCATTTTTCAGATCGTAAGGCATTACGACATAGCAGTAAAGCCCATCCACTGTTACAAAAGCGGTATGCTTCCTATCTTCCCTAGACATCTGGATTTGATGGAAACTAGAGTAAGCATCTAAGAAGGACAAGAGGTCACACCCAGAGGTAGAATCCACGATTTGATCTATACGTGGAAGTGGATACGGGTCCTCAGGACAAGCCTTATTAAGGCTGGTGTAGTCGATGCACATCCGAAGCTTCCCATTCACCTTGGGGACGATGTCTGGGTTGGCCAGCCACACTGGGTGATGAACCTCTTCGATGAAGCCGACATCTAGCAACTTCCGGACCTCCTTTCGGATGAAGTCCTGCCGCTCAACGGACTGCCTTTGAGGCTTCTGACTCACCGGTCTGGCATCAGGGTTGATCTTCAGATGGTGCTCGATCACCTCCCTGGGGATCCCAGGCATCTGCGACGACTCCCATGCGAACACGTCGGCATTTGCCTGGAGGAAGGTAACGAGCACGAGTTCCTATTTTTCCTCCAGATCACCCGCAATGCGAGTGGTCTGGGGGGAATCCACGCAGAGCCGGATGTCCTTGATGGGGACGTCGTCCGCTCCGGATGGCCACACCTTCGGCACCTTGGTAGGCGCCTTGGTACCAGAGGTCGAGGGGTTCCTCCCTCTATCATCCGGGCGAGCAGTTTCCGCCGCCAGGGCGTGCAGCTTCTCCATAGCCGCAAGCGCAGCGGCGTGGTCGCCTCGCACGGTGAGGACCCCGGCTGGAGACGGCATCTTGATGACCAAATACCCATAATGGGCAATGGCCATGAACCGGTACAGGGCCGGCCTGCCAATGATGGCATTGAACGGGAGGTTAACCTCCGCAACGTCGAACTGGACGTTCTCCGTGAGGAAGTTTTCCTCTGTCCTAAATGTAACCGGGAGCGTGATGCTCCCAAGGGGATACACCGGTTGAGCACCCACTCTGGAGAATGGACGAGAGGGTCCCAGTCGGGACCCTGGGATCTGCAGCTGCCTGAATGCAGCGTGGCTGATGACGTTCAGCCCAGCCCCACCGTCGATGAGAACGTGATGCAGCTTGATGTTGGCAATGACAAGGGCGGTGATGAGCGGCAGTATGCTAGCCCCTGCCATGTTCTCGGGGCAGTTGGATGCCCCGAAGGACATAGTTGTGCTCCGCCACCGCTGGTGTGGGGCTGCCTTCGGGACCCCTGGGGTCGCCGACAGGACCTCGCGACGCAGGGACTTCACGTTCCTGCGGGAGGTGAGCTCCCAGCTTCCGCCGTACATCACATAAAGCTTCTTGTGGCGGTCAGTATCATCATTGGAGTCGGAATCTCCAGTGAGGATGTCCTTGAGGACCTACTCGGGGGACTGATACCCGAGGTCCCGCTCTCCCGCGGCCACATCACCGTCGTCGACCCTCTCCTTGCCAGGCCGGCGACGAGGTGGGGAGCCATCCTTGGAAGTCTGCTCGCGCCGCTCGCTGACGCGCTTCGCGAGCTTGATGATCTCGCAGCACTCTGTGGCACTGTGGCGACTGTTGGGGTGCACAGAGCATGAGCCGCTGTTGCCTCCCTGTGGTCGTGGGCGCTTGCTGCGCTCGTTCCGGCCCCCAGTCGCAGCTGCGATGACCAGAGCAGTAGTCTGCGGCCTCTCGTGACCGTGGTTCTTCTTCTTCTTTTTGCCGTCTTGGGTGACGGCACCCGAGCCACCTGTCTGGGCAACTCTGGTCTGTGGTGCTGAGTGCCATGCACGGCCCTCGGCAGCTCTGGCACACTTGTCGGCCAAAGCGAAGAGCGTGGTGATAGTTTCCACGTCATGCGTGGCCAACTTCTCCAGCATCTTCTCATCACGTACCCCCTGATGGAAAGCGGTGATGATGGAAGCATCGGTGATACGGGGTATAGTCCCTCGTACCTTAGTGAAGCAGGAGATGAAAGCCCGGAGAGTTTCCCCGGGTTCCTGCCTCACTGCATGGAGGTGAGCCTCCACGCCATGCTGTTGATAAGCGTTGGCGAAGTTTGCTATGAACCGCGTGTTGGGGACTTGTTCTCAAATTCTATGAGTTAAGAACAAGGCAACACAAAGTATTAAATGTTAATGTCCTTCGTCCTTCGAAGCATTATTTCTCTTAGGATATAACGATCTTCGGACGAAGGTCATGAAGGACATACCTTCATCATCTTGATATACCATAATGAAAGACAAAGCATATGAAACATGAAAGATAGCATGAATAATCATATAACATCATCCACATATCTTCATTATATAAATTTGGATAATTAAAAATGATATTTAATTACATTTGTACCTTCAGCTTGACAGAAGGCAAAAATCCGAGTGTTGTGCACGAGCGAATACAAGATAGCGTGAACAGTACAGGGGTACTGTTCACCTATTTATAGGCACAAGACACAGCCTAAGACAAATTACATTTATGCCCTTTACAAATGTTTACAATCATAATACAAGCTATCACGGGTCGATTGGTCATTTCATCTTTAAGTCGGTGCATCTGAAAATGTATTCCGAAGCTCTTTGATTAATAGCTTCGGCTTTGCGTCATTCTTCCGAAGGTGTTTCTTCTTATGGGACTTCAGCGTCGAAGCAGACCCCCAACACCGCGCGCAGAGCTCTTCCCAGGAGTAGACCGATCCTGTGGTGAGGTTCATGAGCCAGGTCCGGGCTGGCCCAAACAAGGCTACATGGAAGTATGTTGCCATTACGGCAGTGTCTCCACCTGCTGCCGTAATAGCGGTGACATATACCTGCAAGAATTCCGATGGGTTTGACGTACCATCATACTTTTCTGGCAGGTGTGGCCGGAACTTGGATGGCCAAGTTGCCACGCGGAGATGATCCGCCAGTGCGGCGCAGCCCACGTCGGCCAATGGGACACCCGCCTGGATCCGGGCGCCCGTTGGAGTTTGTGGTGCGACCGCAGCGAAGTCATGGTCGAGGTTGCGACCCTTGAAGTTTAGCCGGCGCTCACGCGCCCTCTCCAGAGAGACGCGGGCATCCTCGCCCGCACGCCTGTGGTTGAGTTCTGCCCACAGGTCATCAGGCCTCTCCAGAGAGGCTGGAGCGTCCTCTCCCGCACACCTGTGGTTGAGCTCCACCCGCAGGTCCTCAGTCGGCATGGCCCTCACCGAGGGTGAGCGCACTGACGTCGACGCCTCATGCTGACGCTGGGATGACCGAGGCCTGGGCCTGGCTAAGCCAGAATGCGCCATGCCGAGCAGATGGTCGACATCGTCATGCCGCTGCTTCATGGCCCCCGGCGAGGCCGTGGAGCTAGGAGGGTGGCGCAGCAATTCCCTGGCTGCAGATAGGGCCCCAGGCGCAGCCCTTGACGCTCTGGATGTTTGTGCAGGAGTGTGCTGCCGCGCAGAGTGCACCACAGCAACACCAGGCGGCGAGCGGTTGGTGGCCCGAGGTGTGGAGGACGCAGCCTCTTCCTCCATCGGGAAATCCTCGGGAATGAAGTCGTGGTGCTCGACGAACTGGACCGTGGTGTCGAGCAAGAAAACAAGCAAAAACCTAATGCCAAGGACCCTACCTGGCGCGCCAAATGTCGGAGAGGAAAATCTCCGGCCGGGTGGCGGAATGCACCCGCCTTAAATCCTAAGATGACGAGGAGCCTAAGAGTTTTGCCTGCTAGATGGATTCGGGATGAACACAAGAACACACAAGGGTTTAGAGTGGTTCAGGCCGCCAGAGCGTAATACTCTACTCCACTGTCTGTGTATTGTATGAGAGTCTAAGTGAATCCGAGTCTGTGTGAGTGCAAGTTGGGTCTGAGAGCGTGTCTCTTGTAACGTCGTGTGCCTTCCCTTTTATAGCTCAAGGGAGGGACATACAAGGATGCTGAGCCCCGACAAGTGGGCCCAGGAACATAACGGAAGGAATATATTATAGGAGTAACTAACGCATGTGCAATCTCCTGTGCGCCTCGATGTCCACAGTCCACGCAGCGTTGGTATGCGGTGGCTGCTTCCCTGGTAACGCGCGAGTGATGATGAGCATAGTGCACGCAGCAGTATGGATGTACTGCCTGCCAATGGAATGGACAGGCACGCCGCCTGTGGAATGGACTGGTCGCCGCCTGCCAGTGGAATGGACAGGTCTCATTAAATGTCGAGGTGGCACATCGCCTGCCAGTGGAATGGACAGGCGGCGCGCCTTGTCCGCATTAAATGCAGAGGCCGTGCAGCCTAGAGGCCTTACGTCAGGCTTCGCCCATTGGCTTACGTCACGTGCCCTGTGCCATGTGGCAGCATTGGGGCTCCGCCTGAGCGGGGAGCAGAAGCGTACACGGTATGGTCCAGACACGTGTCGGCTTCGGACCCCCGCCTGGCCTTGATTAAGGCTTGGGTATTCTTTGTCCCAGAATCCCGGGACCCTGCTGTGAGTGGGCCGGACCCCACACAGAGGGGTCCGGAACCCGTCCTAGGGGTCCGGTTGCGCCCATGGAGGTCTTGGACCTTACCCGGAGGTCCGATCTGTATATACAGGGGTCCGGCACTTTCCCATGGGGGTCCGGACCCACTATTGATACCTTGGAGTATATCGTCTTCTCTGGCCACGTGGCGGCCCCGGAGCCGTCCACGTGGTGGGGTCAGGTGACGCGACTAGAGATAGTCGTGTGGGTACCGCGTCTTCATACTGTAGTAGGGAGTACCCTAGTTTCAGGGTACCGACATTGTCTATTGCAGGGGTAAGAAGCATGTGCAATGAGATGAAGTCAACAGTTGTCATGGCTTCCTCCATGCTAACTATCTCAACTCCCATTGCACGATCCCGATCAGCAGAAGCATATGGATCATATCCAGTCAGCTCCAAGGCACTCTCTTCTGATCTAATCCCCCACAAAAATCCTCTTCTTAGAATTAGTAGCTTGTGTTGTTGCACGGTGTCCTAGAGACGCAGTGTATTAGCTGTATTAGCACCTATCCATGCAACTGCAGACAAGGTTTGCATCGATTGTTCAGAGTACTTGACAACCAGTTCAGAGACTTCATTCTCACTCAGCATATTCCAGACTTCTTCGATAGCTTGGAGCTGCGCCGTACTTGGGCACTTGTGACCATGAACCCACTTCTCAGCACAATTGTTGCATAACCCCCATGTTGTCGCAGCACTGAAGGATGGCCAAGGTGAAAGGCAGCTTGGAACACCCTCACCCAGTATCACAAACTGCACGGGTGGTGGCCATGGTTGCCTATACGGCACTGTGTCCCAGCTGCAACTGAATAGAGGCAAGAAACAGCTCTGTACGAGGATGAAGCAATTCATCGAACACCTGTTGGGCAAGGCGTTGAGAACCTCGTCCTCCTCGGTCACTAGCACGGATGACGTGCTGAACTCAACACCTTCAGCCTTGACAAACTTCTCCTTGTTTCTCCTGGTGTTGGGGGCCTTCGTCCTCCGAAGGTCCTCAAAAACATAATTTAACAACGTCTTCCAAGTATGGTTTATGGACAGGTATCTTCGGACTCATGATAAAAGCATACGCGATGGGGAGCTTGATCGTGACGAAGGTTGCCGTCGTTCCGAAGTTGTGCGAAAGGGAGCTTTGGCTAAAACGCAGAAAAGGGAACCGACTTAAAAGGGAAAAGGCTGTTCATTCCTCACAGATTTTTCTATAAGCCAATAGTAAATGTGAACAGCATAATTGTAATTTCTCATAGGTTGTGTCCTGTGCCTATAAATAGATGAACAGTACCCCGTACAGTTCACGCGGACTTGTACTTGCTTTTGCGTCACGATTGTATCTTTTGCCTTCTGTCAAGCCGAAGGTACAAATGTAATTCAATGTTGTTTCTGTCTTTCTATGATAATATAATAAGAATGAGTTAACAATGTTATATGATTGTTTATGTTGTCTCTTATATTTTGTATGATTCTTCTTTTATTAATATATACTGCAATGATGAAGGTATATCCTTCATGACCTTCGTCTGAAGATCATTATATCCTAAGGGGAATAATGCTTCGAAGGACGAAGGGCATTAACATTTAATATTTTGTGTTGCCTTGTTCTTAATTCATAGTATTTGAGAACAAGTCCCCAACATTGGCGCCCACCTCCGGTGAACCCTTTTTCCACCACCTTCGGCAAGCACTGAACTTCGTCATGCCACCGAAGAAAGCTTCAGCGCTAGGGGCTGCTGCTCTACAGCCACTGGACCCGAACCAGGAGACCCTTTCTCTTCGAGAGGCCCGAAGCCAGAAGAGGAAGGCCACTAGTCCAACACTCCAAGAGGAAGAGTTACCCCAAGAAATCAGAAACATGGAGATAATCCATCAACAAGTACAAAGGAAGAAGGAGAAGATGGCCTAACTGGCTGATCTTCAAAGGCAGATCGACGAAGCCACTGAAGAAGTACGCCATCTTGTTCAAGACGAACAAGATCGAAGGCCCCAACACAGGGAGCTTCATCAAGAAGGCTTGTTCGACAACGAGGGATGGTATGATGATTTTAATCATGATACCTTTACTTTTGATGATGCTTCTCCCTTGGCAGCAGAACTACAGGCTATTCCATGGCCCCCATCATACAAGCCACCTCAGCTCCCTATGTATGATGGGCATTCAGACCCGAAGCAGTTTTTGATGAGATATGAAGCAACTATATCTTCATATGGAGGCAATGCAGCTGTCATGGCCAAGTTCTTCATCATGGCAGTTCGGAATGTGGCCCAAACATGGTATTCTTCTCTTCGGCCAGGGACCATTACTTCGTGGTAGAAGCTCAAGGATATGCTGGTGACAAGTTTCCAAGGCTTCCAGACAAAGCCAGTCACAGCTCAGGCCTTGTTTCAATGCACGCAAGATCATGAGGAGTACCTCCAGGCATATGTCCAAAGGCTCTTGCGTCTTAGAGCACAAGCGCCTACAGTGCCCAATGAAATTGTCATTGAAGCCATGATTAAGGGGCTTCGTCCAAAACCTACTTCTCAGTATTTCGCTAGAAAGCCCCCATAGACTCTGGAGAAGCTGCTTCAGAAGATGGATGAGTACATCCGGGCTGACAATGACTTCCGCCAAAGAAGGGAGGAAGCATACAGGTTCTCTGAAATGACCAGGGGCTTCAGAGGAAGAATCCACCCGAGGCACGTCAGATCAATTCACAACTACACCCAGAATGATGACAAAGGAAGTCAACAGCAGAGGCCACAGTATTCTTCGCAAGCTTCGGGGCAGCAACAAAGCTCTTTCCAGCCACCAGCTCTAAGAGGCAGAGGAGCCAGGGGCTTCAGAGGAAGATATGGGGACCAGCCCAGGAAGATCTACTACCTATTTTGTGGTGAAGACAAGGGCCACAATACAAGAACGTGTCAAATCACCATCCAAAAGCAAAAAGAGATTGCAGAAGCCGAAGCCCGGCAAAGTCAACCGAAGCAGGTCCAGCACACTGCTTCGTGTCATTCACCCTACATACCAGAATATGTGGGTAATCATCCCGCAGCTTCTGTTGCTTCGGCTAGTCAGCCGCAAGTTTCTTGGCCACAGCTTCCACCTCCGCCGCCACTACAGCCTGCCTACTCACGAGGTTAGCAGCCAGAAGGGAGTCAACAGACCCATCAGCAGCGAGATTTCAGGGAGGGGTCCGAAGCCCGCATAGTTAACAGTACTATGCCAGAATCAAAACACATATATTTAGAAATATCCTACCTTTGGCACAGTTTTACATTCACTGTCGTTTTCTTTTTAATAAGGAACAATCAATGTAAACCTAGTTTTCTTGTTATTTTTTAATTTCCTGTAGTAGCTTCGTTTATATCAAAATGAAATATACCTTCGTCACAGACTTACGAGAATGCCGAAGCTACAAAGAGACATTCCTTCAGGAATGCAGAGCTAAAAATCACAGTGAAAGTTTCACCGAAGCTACAAAAAGTCGTTCTTAAAGAGCGCAACGTAAGTTTGTCGAAGCTTCAAAAAGTCGTTCCCAAGGGAGCGTAGTGTAAGTTTTCTGCTCAAAAGTCGTTCCTTAGGGAATGCAGAGCCAAATACCGCCGAAATATAAGGTGAAGCGCGAAAAGTCAACGCGAATACCGCTGAAATAGAAGGCGAAGAAGTTCAAAAGATGTTCCTTAGGGGATGCAGAACTTACACCGAAAAATAAACGGTGCAGCCGAAAAATAAATGGCAAAGAGATTTCAGTCATTCCTCAGGGAATGAAGGTTGTGGATGAAGCTTCGGATGTGTGTGTTTGGGCATTCATTGGCACGATACATTAGCATCATTCTTTGCATCATATCATCACATCATATCGCATAGCATCACATCAATGACATCAATTGAAAACGAGGCTGATCTTCGGGCAATGCTTTACAAAAAATGAAAAGATGCCAAGGCACAAAGTAAGCTGAGAATCACAGTTTCATCAGTTCTGATGCGGAAAAAGGGATTTATTGTTTACGAAGCATTGATGTTTTACAAAGTATGGATGATTTTTACGAAGCATAAAAGCTCTTCTTTACGAAGCATGAAAAGTAGGGAAGGTGTTCTTTCGTCGAAGGCTCAAAAACGGTATGTACATAAAGTTTCATGCATCGCAAAGAACTGAATTACAAAACCATTCATATATTACATTCAAACCTATAAGCACCAAATATTACAAACATAGTTCAACAAATGTTACATTAATATTCTAGAAATGTTTTTACAATAGCTATTCTTCTTCCTTCAGAACTTTTTCTGCAGCTTCGGTTAGTAGTTTGGTGACAACTTCGTTTACAATAGCTTCAGACATATTAATAATTTCTATAGCCTTCTTCGTTTCTGGGTCGGCTAGTGGGTTGAATGGTTCTAGGGGAGGAGATAGTTCAGCTGCGGTAGAAGACATAAATTAGTTCGAAGTCACAAAAATAAACAACAAAGTTAAAAGCCATTAAATAATACCTATCTGTCTTTCGAGTTCCACAGTTTTTTCAGCTGCTTTCGTTGCTTCCCGAGTGTCATGAATATCTTTTTCGTTCTTCTTCATTATTTCATGGGCCATCCCTCTGCCACCATTTTCCCAGATATCAGTGAAAAATTTTCCGCCTATTGAGCTTGCTTCGGCCGAGGGGTCCTTTGTATCGTCGATGGAGAAAGCAGCTTTGGCCTGGGCCAAGGTTTTAACATGTTCGCAACATGCCTTCTCCAAAATGGCTGCAACTCCCCTCGCACCAGAGAATGCACAGACGTCCCCGCGGTCACTCAAAATCTCTTCAAAAGCTTCGGCTTCACCGTTGATCCACTCGATTACGCCCTCAGGGTCGCCCTATATGAAGTTGTCTTCGCTTGAGTACGCGCCCACATTGGCGAAGCTAGTCTTTATCTTTTTACGCATTCCACAGATTTTTCAAAGCATCTTTCTTTTGATGCACGAAGTTCTGCAACTGTTTTTTCAAAATAATTTTTCCAGTACTCACTGGCATCTCGATTAGCTTCGGCAACAGCGTATTTTAATTTGGCCTTGGCTAACTGTTTCCGAAGGTCTTAAATTTCACTTTTCTGGGCCTCAGCTTGAGCTTTGAAACTAGCCTCGTCTTCTTCTATTTTGCTCACCAATGAAATTAATATTTTATCTTTTTCAAGACCTTCGTTCCTTAGTTCAATTACTTCCGAATGAAGGTTGTTCAGAGCTATAGTGCATCCTTCGTCTTCGATATTTTTCTGTGCCCTGAGGGCATTGCTAAGGATCAAGCCCTGCAAAAGCAGCATAGTATTAAGAATAAACAAATGAAAAATTTCGTTTTTAAGTACAAAAATTGATTTTCACACCTTTATACTATTATATGCTAAACTGTCGGCCAATTCATCCTTCGACAGTACTGAAAGCCCATCTTCTAATGTTGGGAATGCGAAGCTTCTGCTCATCTCCCGGCAGACAGATATCTCCTTGTTGTCCGGGAGATAGTACAAAAAAGTCCTCTTCTCCGCTGTCGTTGAACACTAATGCCCCCTTCGGATATTTCAGCTTCTGGGCATAGTGTTGAGCTTCTCGTTTTTCTTCTTCAGAGAGTCTTTTTCCCGAAGCATAACGAATGATATATTCAATACTTTCTTTTAAAGCTTCGAGAGCAGGAGCGGCAGTTTTCTCAGGCAAACTCTGCTCTATAGCCTCTTCCTCTGCTACCTTCTCTTCAATTTTCGAGAGTTGTTTATCAGCAGGGTCTGAAGGCCCAGCTTCGGCACTAGCCTGGCTCACTGCAACTTCAACTTCGGCTGGTCTTGTTTCAGCTTCGATTTGCATTTTTGAAGCCTCGGCAATTTTTCCTGAAGGAATAGAACTTGAAGCCTTTACTGACTCTAGCATATCTAGTACACTTGCCATCCTTTTTCTTTTAGGAGTGGCCGCAAGACCTTTTTGTATCTTCGGCACTGTTACTTCCGCCGAGGGGCTTAAAACTTCTAACATTTTTGTTCCTTCGGTCTTTGGTTCTTCGGCCTTATCTTTACCAGTCTTTGCCTCAGCTTGCTCGGCTGAGGGTGCCTTCGGCATGGTGGCCGATTCTTCAGCCTTCTGCATAGAAAGAACTAGCTCCTCTGGAGCAACAGCTGAAGAAGTTTTCCCACCAAACTCGGGCACCACGGCCGGCTCAATATAATGGGGCCGGTGGGTGAGGACTTTCAACTTTTTACTCTTCGGCGCAGGCTCACTTGGAGCAGCCGAAGTGGCAACCTTTCCAGAGGTTGCACCCTTTCTTTTCTGCCCCCGTGGCGAGTAGCGATAGTCAGGGTACACAAATCCAATAGCATCAAAAACCATATTTAATCTTTTATTTTTTCGGCTCCCGAAGGTCACAGATAGTGCATTATCTTCGGACTTGGAATATGATCCAAGTAGCTCATCGCTAGTATTTTCAACACACTTCAGCCAGTCCTCATCTGGTTCAACAAACTAGTCTCCAAACCCGAAGGTGTACTTCAATCGAACCAGGCCGCCTTCGCTAGGGTTAGTAATGGTTTCTTTCGGCATTTCCCAGCTGTCTATCAGTGGCCATATCCTGTAGGCTACATGTTCTTGAACTAAGTCTCTTGTCCCAATAAAAGAGCAAACTGTGTTGAAGGCCCTTCAGCATGCTTCGGCTGCCTCATCAATTTCTACCTTTGGCTTTCGGAGGCCGAAGCGGGACCAGATGGAGCGCATGATGATTTCTTTAATGTCTTCTCTCGCCTTCAAATCATTTTTCACGTAAAACCACCCTTCCATCCAGGCCCTGGGCCATCTCTTCTGAAACGTTGGCACTGGGTAGCTTGCGCCAGAGCGAGCAACGAAGCTATAGCAACTGAAATTGTTATGATATTATTCTTTACCCTAGGGCTTCGTCTCATACGAAAGTTCATGCATACTGCAAAAGCATCTTGCACTTGGCTCTAGACCTTGACTTCTCACAGCCCAGACGAAGATCCCCATTCTAATAACTTCTTCAGGAGTGATCTGGTGAAGGAAAATCTGGTATGTCTTTAAAACTTCAACCACAAATCTGCTCAACGGGAACCGAAGTCCAGCTTTGAAGAAGTTTCGGAAGATCACAACTTCGTTTTCTTCGGGAGCAGGAATGGCCCTGTCTACGTCAGCCCTCACAATAGTCATATCTCGAAAATACCTCCCTCTCATATTGTCAAGATGACCCTGTTTGATAGTTGATTTCCCGAAGACTGCATGACTTGGTCGCCAGGGCCGATCTTCAGAATCTTCGCCTCCACTTTCCACATCATAGCTGTCGCTATCATCAGTATCTTCAGACAAGCCTTCTAGTATCTCTTTAGTAATCTTCTCTGTATTTGTTTTTGCTATTGACTCAACAAATCCAGCAGTCTTCACCTCAAGGAGCTTCTCCTCTTCGCTCAGCTTCGGCTCAGCAGCAACTTTTTTGTCTTGAGACATCTTTTCTTCGGAAATGGCGAAAATATGTCCTTAAAACCGAAGCTTAGGAAGTCTTAGAAACTAAGCAAGCGTTGGTAAGCAAGAGCTAAAAATTTGAGAAAACAAAGCAAGCGGCAAGTAGCGTACTAAATGTGCTCACGGTGAGTTCTTATTTATATGATCGACGCGCTCCAAATTGGAGGGTCCTATTTGTCATTGACTGTTGCTATTCTAGCAAAGGGAAGGTGTTTTTTTGGACCTTCGGATTAAGGCCTTCGTCCATGTCGCAGTCTGAATTCGTTATCTTAAACAAATTAATACTGCGAGGGGCTACTGTTGGGGGCCTTCGTCCTTCGAAGGTCCTCAAAAACATAATTTAACAACGTCTTCCAAGTATGGTTTATGGACAGGTATCTTCGGATTCATGATAAAAGCATACACGATGGGGAGCTTGATCGTGACGAAGGTTGTCGTCGTTCCGAAGTTGTGCGAAAGGGAGCTTCGGCTAAATCGCACAAAAGGGAACCGACTTAAAAGGGAAAAGGTTGTTCAGTCCTCACAAATTTTTCTATAAGCCAATATTAAATGTGAAGGGCATAATTGTAATTTCTCATAGGCTGTGTCTTGTGCCTATAAATAGATGAACAGTACCCTCGTACTGTTCACGCGGACTTGTACTTGCTTTTGCGTCACGATTGTATCTTTTGCCTTCTGTCAAGCCGAAGGTACAAATGTAATTCAATGTTGTTTCTGTCTTTCTATGATAATATAATAAGAATGAGTTAATAATGTTATATGATTGTTTATGTTGTCTCTTATATTTTGTATGCTTCTTCTTTTATTAATATATACTACAATGATGAAGGTATATCCTTCATGGCCTTCGTTTGAAGATCATTATATCCTAAGGGGAATAATGCTTTGAAGGACGAAGGGCATTAACATTTAATATTATGTGTTGCCTTGTTCTTAATTCATAGTATTTGAGAACAAGTCCCCAACACCAGGGGCATGAGAACATCGCAGAGACAGTGGAAGATGTTCTCGAGCTTCTCCTCCTCATCGGGGGTCATTGGGTCCCTAGATGTGTACATAGCAACCACCTGAAGTGGGGCGTTGACTCCATTAATCTGGTCGAAGCGCTTTTGATTGGTGGGGCTGTGTTGCAGGAGGATGCCTAGGATCTGGTGCACGGAATCGGTCTCGTCGTGGCCGATCATAGAGAAACAGGAGAGGTTGTGGACGAGTCGGTCGAACATGTTGGCATCGACGAGCGTGTCGGCGAGGTGCTAGACGGTGGCGAGGTTGGAGGGATCCTTAGAGTCGGTGAGGTCCATGAGTAGCTATGTAGGCGAAGCTATCGCGTTGTACCCCAGTGATGCAAACAACTTGGCGATCTGATGTATCCCGAGGTCGTCGCTCGAGTCCGATGACACCACCCTGGTAGTGTCGTCGTGGACGAAAGGAAGAGGGCTTGCCTAGTTGCGGTACTGTTCGTCAACGACGAGAGGAAGAGCCGCAGACTTTGAATCGGATGACCCCACAACCTCAGTTTGCGGTGGGTAGTACGTCCACTTGGAGTTGGTCTCGTTGAAGCACTTGTCGATCTCGATGAGGATGGCATGAGTCTGGTGCTCCAACGCCAAAGTCGAAGTCGTAGCGGATGTGCTCGAGCAGCCGTACAAGCCTGGGCTAGACATTTGGTCGAGCAACTTGAGCGCGAATGCCAGAGACTCGCTCACAACGTGACCCCTTCGCACGGAGCAGGTGCCAAACGATGCGGTCCCCGTGGAAACCGTGGAAGTCATGGCGCCGGCTGATGCGTTGGTGTGTGCCGCGGGGAGGTCCATGTCGGCCACCGATGCGGTTTCCCCGCCTTGGTTCCCCACCTGGCAGATGCCCTCGTGCGACACCAACAACTAGTCGTCGGGTGCGGGGGCCCTGATGTCGGCCTCGCGGATGTCCGATCTGTCGCCATCGTTTGATGCAGTGAGGTGTGCCTCAACTTCCTGGTAACAGAACTGGGCGGCGACGTCGTGGACGAACAGGGTGAGGGAGGCGGAGTGGCCATCGATGGAGGGCAGCCCGCCTCTGGTGAGGTTGATGTCGAACGGTGCGCCAGAGTCTATGGAGATGAGGCAGCTCCCGGGCTTGGGCATGTCAGCGAGCGCATTGACGGGGCTGGCAACCGAGTCGTCGTTGTCGGAGGAGTGAAGCGCCCACACTCTGGAGTCCCACTTGTTGTCGAAGGCTTGGAATCGCTTGTCCAACTCGGCGAGGAGCAAGCGAGTCTGGTTTTCCAAAGCCAGGGCGAGTGAGGAATCCGATGAAGAGGAAGGTGCCATGATGGATGCCGAGGATCGACCTCTGATACCAATTGTTAGCTACTTCTAAGGAGTGGAAGGAGGAGAAGGTAGGAAGAGAGACACATATGAGAGTTGGGGAAGGGTTCTTCAGATAGATGGTATTCAGTGTTTAGGAATTTCATACCCCTTCTACAAGACAGACTACGTCCCTTATATAATTCAGAACGCACATACAAGCTTGGACCACGCACAAGTCACACTCACACCCACTCGAGTCCCTCGACACGGGTATTGATCTGGCGCACCCGTTGTCCGCGACCACCACATGTTTCTGCCTGTAGCTGATCTAGCAACACAATAGTACTCACATCCTCACACTAGTTTAAGGACTAAAATACCAAACACAAACGCTAAAAATAGGCTAAAACAGTTTAGCACCATCAGCCCATTTTATGGAGCTAAAGTGGACTGAAATCCTCACCTTTCCACCTGCTACCCTCCCCCCAATAGTGCAGCGGCTAGCTGTTTTGGCGCTGGGTATTTTAGTCTTAGTAGATAACATGAATTGCTTTAGTAAATATTTTAGTCAAGTGAGCTAAATAGAATGGGCTAAAATTTAGCCTCTAAACTTTAGTCCTCTTACTCTAACCCAGTGAAACCAAACAGTTCCTAAGAGTGTGTTTGGGATGGCAGATGGCTACAGGTTCTAGCTATAGTATGGAGCTGCAGTTTATAATATTAATTTAATTAGTTTTTAAAATATTTTTTAATCTAATTAATAAATAAAATGACTCTAAATATTTTCTAATGGCTTACAGCTTCAACTCTACGATTTTCTGAAACACTTAATAACCTGTTTCATCACCTCTATTTTTTAACAAGAGCTATTCCAAACAGACCTAACTAGCCTGCCCCAAATGCAACCGTATGGAAACTTAATTTATGAACCTTCCCCAAGTAGCTCCAAATATAGCTATCTGTGCTTTCCGAGTTTGCGGACGTGGAGTGGACCTCATTCTCCCCAAATTAAACAGCAGTTAGCAGCCGACAGGACACAGGGTTTCTTGGGCGCGCACGCTTTCTTCACCAATGATTACCTTTGATTGAAATAACAATTCAAACATTTGTTTTCATCCATGCTCATAAAAACATCATGGTTGTCGCCCGCTGTTGATTTCTTGTTTGAAAAAAACCGTGATCATTAAATTTGCATGAGAAATTAGAGCATGATTGAATCGCATGGTTTAAATTTAGACACTAGATTTTAGATCATTTTATTAATCCTATTAACCCTTAGGCACGGTGTTGAGCACCAAATTGAGGTGCCGACAGTCCGGCCCTGAGGCCGGACGGTCCACGCCTGTGGGCCGGACGGTCCGCGCACGCGCAGAACAGATTAGGGTTCCGAGTTTTTCGCTGCGTTTGTTGGCGAAAATCGCGGGATTTGCTCGGAGTTCTGACGGTAAAGGGTCCAGCCCCCTCCTCTATAAATAGAGAGGTCTACGGCCGATTTGTAATCATCATCAATCGAATCAATACAACTTTTATTTCGCTTTTTATCCTAGGAATAGTTCTAGTCTAGTTTAGGTTTAGCCTCTCGATCCCCAAATTCTCCGCCTCTCCTCGACTCTACGTCGATTAGTGGAGTCTAGGTCGGCCTACCGAGCCTAGACAACTACTAGGATCTCTCCTCCCCGACGGGATCCCTCCCGGGAGCGAGATCCAGGCGCCGTCGGCGATCTTCCGCCGCCCCTGCGCACGCGCGGACCGTCCGGCCCTAGGGCGCAGACCGTCCGGCCGTCAGGCAGGGAACCCGAGCTCCTGCACCAGGTCGCGGACCGTCCGGCCCTGTGCCGCGGACCGTCCGCGCTTGACCAGAGAGCACCGCTGCCTCACGCCAGGTCGCGGACCGTCCGGCCCTGTGCCGCGGACCGTCCGCGCCTGACCAGAGAGCACCGCCGCTGGTTCTTGAGTATTTGGCGCTCCGAAAAAGCGTCAACATACTTTTTGGCGACTCCGCTGGGGAAGACATATTTAGACCTATCAAATCGGCCCTCAATGGCCGGTTTAAGGGATAGCTCTGATATTTCCCCAAGCAACATCATAGAGCCGACTTGGGATACATTACCGGCTGACGAACAGCTCCAGTTCGAGGAGTACAAGGAGCAGATGATCCAGGAGGCGAAAGTGAGGTTCTTGGCCAACTTCAAAGTGGACAGGAACAACAAGGTCGTCCGACATCGGGCAACAGATCCGGCTTCACTGCGACCCACGCCAGACATCCCCAATGTAAGTAATACAAACGAGTTGCAATCTCTTAAGAATTATGTAGATGAACAGCGTGAACAAATGCAAAATATCATAGGGGACATGCAAAATGATTATAGGAGATTAGCGCGTGCATTTGACAAATCTAGCATTGCAAATTTTCCATCACACGAGGTAGAATTAGGGGGTAACGCGCGTAATACATCGGCTGTAGGTTGTCACGACCAGTCACAACCCCTTTATGGGATGCCGATGGACACGTACCTTGAGCAACCACAAATCGGTAGCAAAACAGCCGATCTGCACATGCCCGGACCGTCCGCACGTGAGCGCGGACCGTCCGGGCCAGTCATGGCCGGGCCCATTTTTAATGAAATACCCAGATACGCACCTGAGCCACCACATATGACACAGAACCCAAACTACCCAGTCGGACGGTCCGCATACAACGACGGACGGTCCGCATATAACCACGGACGGTCCGGGTACGTATCCAGACAGTCCGCGCATGAGTCTTTTGAGGAGGATTATTACCTGAATCCTCGCCCGTCCCAACAACACTTCCCATCACACTATGCAATGCACCAGCCCATTAATTTAGGATCCAGAGCCCAGGAAAGCTTTCCGGCCCCACCTAGAAGGCCGGAAAGAAACGATCAAACCTATGAGCCATATAGGGCAAATGGAAATGCACCACGTAGCTCAAACCAATGGGGGGAACGACAACATACTAATATGCAACCAACCCCGCCTATGTTTGACCAGAGAGCCGGTGGTCTTGCACCGGCTGTCATTGATATAGTGAGGGAAGAAATAGCCGGGGCGTTCCGAGATAAGCTCGGAGTAAGTATGATCCCTGGGGGGCAATCATATCGGAAACCTTATGACAGCCGATTTGATCACCACCCGTACCCACAGGGAACTAGAATACCGAATTCGCAACATTTTCGGGTGATCAAGGGAAAAACACGCACGAACATATAGGCCAGTTCTTAGCACAATTGGGAGAATTGGCCGACACAGAGGCATTTCACGTGCGTTTATTTTCATTATCGCTAACAGGAACCGCGTTTGCATGGTATGCCACTTTACCTCCTAATTCCATTTCATCATGGGGGGATCTAGAACAAAATTTTCATGATCATTTTTTCTCCGGTGACTATGAGTTAGATTTGGTAGATTTAGTGTCATTGCGACAGACAAAATATGAATCGGTTAATGATTACATCCGGAGATTCCGAGATACAAGAAACCGATGCTTTCAAATTCATTTAGCAGAAAAACAGCTAGTAGGATTAGCCTTTAATGGTCTACGATATTATTTAAAAGAAAGATTAGAAGGCATCCAATTTTTTACACTAGCACAGTTACACCAGAGAGCTTTGGCTTGCGAAAGCCGGAGTAAAGAAACTGCTAAAACAATGCGTCACAACGTACATATAGTAGAATGCGACCAAAGTAGCTCAGATGACGAATCAGCAGAAGTGTACGCTGCTGAAATGGTTTGGCCAAAACAGGCCAAATCTTCGGCTTGTTCCTCCTTACAGCTGGTTCAAAAGAAACGGCAAGAGGAGGTTAAGTTTACGTTTAATGTCGGTAAGTGTGATAAAATATTTGACGAGTTACTCAAAAATGGCAATATTAAAATAAATCACACTGTTCCATCCGCCGACGAGCTAAAATGTCATGCGTACTGCAAGTGGCATAACTCATTTTCTCATGCCACTAATGATTGTAATGTATTTCGGCGACAGATTCAATCGGCCATTAACGAAGGACGATTGAAATTTCAGGAAATGCAGGTGGATACAGAGCCCTTTCCGATGAACATGATTGACTTCGAGGGCAAGAAAGTCCTGGTTCGGCCAAATACAGCCGATAAAGGCAAAGGCAAGGAAACAATCATCGGCAATGCTAAAAAGGCCAATGGGGATTGTAAAGTTTCTTGCAGGAAAGTGGTGGCTGAGAAGACTCCCGATGGAGGGGAGACCCTGAAGGTGACCATCACAGCCTCTAGCACTGGGGGGCAAGCGCAGACAGGGAGACAGTTGCGGGAACCCGTCCTGCGCATCACGGACAGTCCGCCATCCAGGCGCGGGCGGTCCGACACTTCTTCGGACGGTCCGGAGGACTCCAGCGGACGGTCCGGCCATGCTCAGGACTCGCAGCGGCCACGTACCTTCAAACCACGACGACCAGAGATAGGTACGTGGAAAACAAATACATTTAAAGCAGCTGGTCGGCTGATCAAGCCTGGCCCGACTTTCGATCAATTGCTGTCTAAATACGTTAAAAAGAAGGTCGGCCCCAGTGATCGGCCACCAAAGCGACCCCGCTCACCCATTCATGAGCAACGTCAGGTCAGGCCGATTGGACCACCTCACCAATCGGAAGAAATGAAAGGTCCTATTGTACAATTGAGACCTAACATGCCGACATGGACACCTCCACCCCCTTATCCGTCTATACCATATCCATACACATACCTACCTCCACCATATGTCCCACATCAAATGTGGGGCATGCCACCATATCCATTTGGGATGCCACAATACCCCGCCTGGGGGGCACCCCAAACATCTGTTTTTGACAGGTTGGCGTCGCCAGTACCAAACCGATTGAGCGATGCTGAATCCGGTCACCAGGCATAGGCCCAACAAGATTGCCGGACTACTCGGCCTCCAAGGCCGACCAATCCGGCAGGGGGGCATATGCCTGCAGCAACTCAAAGAACAACAAAAAAAGGATATCATCAAAATAGGCACTGCAGATGTTGTCATACAGGGAGACAATAAAGGGCCGATGATTTTTGGTGAATCGGCCAATACAACCAAAAAAGAAGATACGGTTACCATCAAAACAGCCGATCCAAAATACTCCATGCCTCGATGGTGCCCAGCGGGATTGACACGGTCCCAAAAGAGAAAATTACAGCGCCTAAGAGCAAAGGAGAGCCAGGAGAAAGAGGCGGAAAAGATATTCAATGACACACATCCACTATACCGGTCACCGCAAAAGAAATGGAGACCAAAGGCCGTTGAGGAAAAACAAACGGCCACAGAAATAGAAAATCAAACAACACCTGCGCAGCACCTTGCAGGTATGGCAGATAGCACGGCCAGCAAGGCTGGACAATCTGCACCAGACGCGGACCGTCCGGCCTCTTTGCGCGGATCGTCCGTCCTTCACCAGGAAGCGTCTGGACAATCTGCACCAGGCGCGGACCGTCCGGCCTCTGCGCGCGGACCGTCCGGCCTTCACCAGGAAGCGTCTGGACAACCTGCACCAGGCGCGGACCGTCTGGCCCCCGCGCGCGGACCGTCCTCCGTTCACAAGGAAGCCTCCAATGACACGACAACATCAATGGAGGAGGACGACCTGCTGGGAGAAGACCTGGTCGACTACGAGGCTTCTCCAGAACGCCCAGGTATGGATGTAAATATTATTACATTTTCCGCCGATTGTACTATTAGCGGCGACGATGAACCTGTTGTTGCCCAGTTTGATTTTGGTCCTAAAGAAGCCGCCTTTACTAAACCAAAAGAATCGGTAAATCATTTAAAGCCGCTCTTCGTGCACGGCCACATTGATGGGATACCGATTGCTAAGATGTTGGTAGATGGAGGGGCGGCTGTAAATCTAATGCCTTATTCATTATACAGAAAATTAGGTAAACAAGATGACGAACTTGTCAAGACCAACATGACCCTCGGTGGTGTTGGAACTGATAGTTCGATCAAAGCCAGGGGAGTCACGTCCGTTGAATTAACCATCGGTACTAAGACCCTTGCTGCTGCATTCTTCGTCGCTGATGTAGAAGGAAATTACAGTTTAATCCTAGGCAGAGATTGGATTCGCGCCAATCAATGTATACCTTCTACATTACATCAAATGCTAATACAATGGGTAGGCGATGACATAGAACAAGTACATGCTGATGTATCGGCCTGCATCGCTGTGGCCGATGCCCCTGTACTCTGGACTTATGAGACTGCTACATGTCTCACAGGAGTAGATTTTTCTGATTATCAATTCATAAGTATAGATAAGAAAGGTTTCATTCCTATAATGCTAGAGCCGATGGAGAATCGGCTAAATCCTAAATAAAGTTTAAATGATGAATACACACAAAGTTCATGAGTCTCTGGTCACGGACAGTTCGGCTTCCAAGGCCGGATGGTCTGGTCTTTCACAAAAGGGTTTGGACTTTAAGACCGAACATACATCACAGCAAAAGGACAGTATTACAGATGATCCGGTCCCCGAGACCGGAGAGTCCGCCGCCACACAAAGATCTTCTAATTCCTCTCTGGGAACATGATAGAGGAATTCAGAGATCTTGATAAACTAGGACAGGGGTTTACATCGGCCGATCCTTTGGAGGAGATTGACATAGGAGATGGTAAAACTCCAAGGCCGACTTTCGTAAACAAGACCCTGGAGACCGATCCTAGAGATGAGATGATCGGTCTATTAAAGGAATATTCAGATTGCTTTGCTTAGAATTACACTGAGATGCCTGGATTAAGCCGAGAGATCGTAGAGCATCGGCTGCCTATTAAATCTGGTTTCAGACCTTTCAAGCAAAGAGCTAGAACATTTTGTCCAGATCTTCTCCCACGCATCAAGGACAAAATCCACCGGCTGCTAGAAGCTGATTTTATCAGACCTTGCAGATACGCAGAGTGGGTCTCCAATATTGTGCCGGTGGAGAAGGAGTCAGGTAAACTTAGAGTATGCATTGATTTTCGCAATTTAAATAGAGCAACTCCTAAAGACGAATATCCCATGCCCATAGCCAACACATTAATCAATAATGCATCAGGAAATAGAATTATTAGCTTCCTTGATGGTAATGCCGGATATAATCAGATTTTCATGGCCGAAGAAGATGCATCTAAAACGGCCTTTATATCTCCAGGCTTCATTGGTTTGTTTGAGTGGGTTGTCATGACATTTGGTTTGAAAAATGCTGGTGCTACTTATCAGAGGGCTATGAATTTGATCTTCCATGAATTGTTAGGAAACACTGTGGAAGTTTACATTGATGATATTGTAGTCAAATCGGCTGAGTTTAGTTCTCATATAACTGATTTGCGCAAAGCCTTTGATAAAATGCGTCAGTATGGTTTGAAAATGAACCCACATAAATGTGCTTTTGGAGTGTCGGCTGGTAAGTTTTTAGGATTTGTCATACATAAACATGGTATAGAGATAGACCCTGACCGAATCAAGTCTATTCGGAATGTGGGACCTCTGACCTGTAAGGTCGAGGTACAGAGGTTTCTCGGCAAGGTGAATTATTTACGAAGGTTTATTTCTAACCTAGCTGGGAAGATTGATGCGTTCACCCCTATTCTTCGGCTTAAGAATGATGCCGAATTCGCTTGGGGGGCAGAACAGCAAGAAGCATTTGATCTCATCAAAAAATACTTATCTTCGGCTCCCGTATTAAAAGCACCACGAGCAGGGGTACCATTCCGATTATACATTGCAGCTGAGGATAAGGTCATTGGGGCTGTTCTGACACAAGAAACTAAGGGGAAGGAACATGTGGTGACATATCTAAGCCGAAGGTTGGTGGATGCTGAAACAAGGTACACTTTTATTGAAAAGTTATGCTTATGCTTGTTTTATGCATGCACCAAATATAGATGTTATTTACTGTCTAGTCATTGCACTGTTTCTGGTCAAGCCGATGTGATCAAATACATGTTGCATAACCCAATTATGAGTGGTAGAATTGGTAAGTAGGCTTATGCACTTATAGAATATGACTTGGCCTATGAACCATTGAAATCTATGAAAGGCCAAGTCGTAGCGGATTTCATTATAGAACATCGGGTTAATGATATTCATGAACTAGACATGTCATACCTCACTATTACTCCTTGGACTTTATATTTTGATGGATCGGTTTGCAATGAAGGGCAAGGAATTCGCATTGTGCTTGTTTCACCAAGTAATGTCTCCTTTGACTTCTCTAGCCGATTGAAAACTTATTGCACTAACAATCAAGCCGAATATGAAGCACTTTTGTTTGGTTTAGAACTTTTAAATGGTATGGGAGTAAAACATGTAAAAGCATTTGGTGATTCTCAGCTAGTCGTCCAACAGGTGTTAGAAGAATATCAATGTTTTGATGGTACTCTAAATAGTTACCTTGAGAAATGTTGGAGCATAATCCATTCTTTTGACGAATTCAATATTCGGCATATCTCTAGAGTTGAGAATCATAGAGCTAATGATTTGGCACAAGATGCATCAGGTTATCGGATAAAGAAAGTGAAATTTCACAAAACTGAAAATCTGATAACCAGTGTAGAGCCAAATTCCCAGGTCGCAGACCGTCCGCGTGATGACGCCGGACCGTCCGGGGTTACCAGAAATGTTCTCTTAATCGATTCGGCTGACAATGAAGCCGATGCAAGTGATTGGAGGACACCTATACTTAATTATTTACGAAATCCCAATATCAGGACAGATAAAAACATTCGGCGAACAGCTTTCAAGTATGTTTTGATGAGTGATGAACTTTACCGCCGAACAGTCAATGACGTCCTGCTTAAGTGCTTGGGCCCAGATGATGCTATATTAGCCATGGCCGAAGTATATGAAGGAATTTGTGGTACCCATCAATCAGCTCCAAAGATGAAGTGGTTGTTGCGAAGGTCTGGTTTTTATTGGCCTAATATGATAGCTGATTGTTTCAAGTACTACAAGGGTTGCCAAGTGTGTCAAAAATTCGGCGACCTACAGTTGTGTTGGGGGCCTTCGGCTTCCGAAGGTCCTCAAAAACATGATTTGACAATGTTTTCCGAGTGAAACATGTGAACAGGTATCTTCGGAGTCAGGTTGCGGGTATACAAGAGCATGGTTAAGACGAAGCTTGGCTGGGATGGAAAGCGACCACGACGAAGGATAAGATGATCACGAAGCTATGTGCAGAAAAGCTTCAGCATGACGGCAGAAAAGAGGAACCAACTTAAAGATGAAAAGCCAAATTAAACCTCAAAGAGTTGCTATAGAGTTATTGATATATGTAGAGGGCATCAATGTAATTTTACATGGGCTGCGTCCCGTGCCTATAAATAGATGAACAGTACTCCCGTACTGTTCAGGCTGACTGGGCATACACTTTTTGCATCACGTCTGTACCTTTACTTTTCATCAATCTGAAGGTACATTTATAATTTGTCTTTATGAATTTGGTAATAAAAATAAGTTGATGATAATATTTGTATCATTATTCATGTTTCATATATGTGTTATTTTTTACCATCTATCGATCTTACGAAGGTCTTTTCCTTCGTAACCTTCGTCCGGAATTCATTATATCCAAAAGGGCATAATGTTTATAAGGACGAAGGAATTTAACATTTAACACTTTTTATGTTGCCTTGTTCTTAACTCTTAGCATTTGAGAACAAGTCCCCAACATTGGCGCCCACCTCCGGTGAACTCAAGTCCATTTTTTGAGTTTTGAACACCTTCGGCAAGCATCACCTTCGTCATGCCGCCGAAAAAAGCTTCAGTGACAGGGGCTGCCACTCTGCAGCCGCTGGACCCCAATCAGGATGTCGTTTCTCTTAGGGAGGCCCGAAGCCAGAAGAGGAAGGCCACCAGTCCAATGCCTCCGGAAGACGACTTGGATCAAGAAATCCAAAATTTGGAGATGCTCCATCAACAGGTCCAACGGAAGAAGGAAAAGATGGCTCGTCTAGCTGATCTTCAAAGGCAGATAGACGAAGTCTCTGAAGAGCTTCGACATCTTGCTCAAGATGACCAGAACCAAAGGCCCCCACGCAGAGAGCTTCATCAAGAGGGCTTCTACAACGAGGGCGACTGGTATGAAGATTTCCATCATGGAAATTTTGCCTTTGATGATATTTCTCCCCTGTCAACAGAACTGCAGGCTACACCTTGGCCACAGTCTTACAAGCCACCTCAGCTCCCCATGTACGATGGTCATTCAGACCCGAAGCAATTCTTGATGAGCTATGAAGCAACCATATCTTCGTATGGTGGCAACACGGCGGTCATGGCAAAGTCTTTCGTCATGGCTGTCAGGAGTGTTGCACAAACCTGGTACTCCTCTCTTCGGCCAGGGACAATCACTTCATGGCAAAAGCTAAAGGACATGTTGATAACCAGCTTCCAAGGGTTTCAAACAAAGCCAGTTACTGCCCAAGCTTTATTCTAGTGCACCCAGGACCACGAAGAATATCTTCAGGCGTATGTCCGAAAGTTCCTGCGTCTGAGGGCACAGGCACCAACAGTGCCCAATGAAATTGTCATTGAGGCAATGATCAAGGGGCTTCGGCCGGGACCTTTAGCTTAGTACTTTGCCAGAAAGCCTCCTCAAACTTTGGAGAAGTTGCTCCAGAAGATGGACGAGTATATTCGAGCTGACAACGATTTTCGCCAAAGAAGGGAGGAAGCATTCAGGTTCTCTGAAATGACCAGGGGCTTCGGAGGAAGATTCCATCCGAGGCACGTCAGGTCAATTCATAATTCTACTCAAAGTGATGACAAAGGGAGTCAACAGCAAAGGCCACAGTGCTCCTCGCAAGCTTTGGGGCAACAACAAAGCTCTTTCCGGCCGCCAGCGCTAAGGGGCAGAGGCGCCAGGGGCTTCGGGGGAAGATTTGGAGATCAACCTAGAAAAATTTACTGCCTATTCTGTGGTGAAGGCAAGGGCCATACCACCAGGATGTGCCATGTTACCATCCAGAAGCAAAAGGAGCTAGCAGAAGCTGCAGCGCAACAGAGCCAGCCGAAGCAGGTCATGCATACTGCTTCGTACCATTCGCCTTACATTCCAGAATATGTAGGCAATCACCCTGCAGCTTCTGTTGCTTCGGCAAGTCAATCCCAAGCATCTTGGCAACAGCCTCCACCGCCACCACCAATGCAACGAGGTCAGCAGCCAGAAGGGAGTCAGCACACTCACCTTCAGCGGGACTTCAGAGAGGAGTCCGAAGCTCGTACAGTCAATAGCACTGTGCTGGAGTCGAAGCATATTTACTGATAAATATCCTACCTCGACAGCGGATTTTCGCATTATTCGCATTATAGTCTTACTTTCTTTTTAATAAGGAACAATTATGGGAAGTTTAAGTGCTTTTTATCATCTTTTAATCTCTTGTAACAGTTTCGTTCTCTGTCATAATAAAAATATGTCTTCTCCATAGGCTTAAGTTGCCGAAACATAAGAATTTATGGTGGCAAGAAGGATCTTCGAATTATCAAAAATTTGTTCTAAGAAATACAGTGCAATTTCTTCGAAGCAGCAAAAGTCGTTCCTAAGGGAGCGCAGTGTAAGTTTTCCGCTCAAAAGTCATTCCTATGGGAGCGCAGTGTAAGTTTTCCGCTCAAAAGTTGTTCTTAAGGGAGCGCAGTGTAAGTTTTCTGCTCAAAAGTTGTTCCGAAAGGAATGCAGAGCTTACAGCGAAAAATAAACGCTGATTCCGCTGAAAGTAAAAGGCGAAGAAGCTCCTAAGGGAGGCTTACAGCGAAAAATAAACGCTGATTCCGCTGAAAGTAAAAGGCGAAGAAGCTCCTAAGGGAGGCTTACAACGAAAAATAAACGCTGATTCCGCTGAAGTAAAAGGCGAAGAAGCTCCTAAGGGAGGCTTGCAGTGAAAAATAAATGTCGACTTTCGGCAAATATCATTTTGCATAACATCACATCATCACATCATTTGCATAGCATAACATCATACATCATGTTGCATCAATGACGCAAGAAGGGGATCAATGTTGATATTTGGAGATTATTCCGAAGAAACAGTGCCAAGGCACGAAAAAGTAAATTTTGAAGAAGCATACCTTCGTCAAACTCCGAAATGAAAAGATTTATCGGTTATTGATTTTGCGAAGATCGGATGTTTTTATGAAAATATGGATATTGTTTACGAAGCATGAAAAGAAGGGAAGGTGTTTTTTCGCCGAAGGCTCAAAAACGGTATGTATATGAAGTTTCATGCATCGTAAAGAATAGAACAATAAATAGTTAATATATTACACATGTTTCTCAACAAATATTATATTCTAAATGTTTTTACAGCAGCATTTAATCTTCCCTTAGAACTACTTCTGCAGCTTCATTTAGTAGCTGATCAACAACTTTATCCATGATGGCTTCGGCCATTTGTCTAATTTCGTCATCCCCCTTCGTGTGGGGGTCCGCAGATGATTCAGCAGGTTCTGAGGGAAGAGTAGATAAGGACTTATTACTATTACAAACCGTCAACAAGTTCGAAATCAAAAAATTGCAACAAAGAGACAAAAACCACTAGTTAATACCTATTTGCCCTTCGGGCTCTGCGCTTTTCTCAGCAGCCTCTGCTACTTTTCTAGCATCATGGATGCCTTTTTCGCTTTTTTGAATAATCTCTTGGGCCATTTCCCGGCCACCATTATCCCAGATGTCGGTGAAAAATTTTCCACCAACCATGCTAGCTTCGGCCGAGGGGTCTTTTATATCTTCGGAGGATAAGGCAGTTTCAGATTGTGCTAAAACTTTCACATGCTCGCAGCCTTTCCTCTCCAAAATAGTAGCAATCCCCCTGCCACCCGAAAAAGCACATATGTCTCCACGGCTATTCAAAATTTCCTCAAAGGCCTCAGCTTCATGATTAATCCATTCGATTAGGCCTTCAGGGTTACCCCTTGTGAAGTTTTCCTCGCTCGAGAACGCGCCAACGCTGGCGAAGCTAGCTTTTATTTTCTTAACGCATTCTATAGATTTGTCATAGCACCTTTTCTTGGATGAACGAAGCTCTTCAACGGTTCCTTCTAAATGATTTGCCCATTGATCGCTAAGTTCTCGCTTCGTTTCTTCAAGTATGCGTTCTTCTTTAGCTCGGGCTAATTGTTTCCGAAGATCTTCAATTTCGTGCTTCTGAGCTTTGGCCTGAGCTTTAGAAGTAGCTTCGTCTTCCTTTATCTTATCCACCAATGTAAGTAGAATTTTGTCCTTTTCCAAGGCTTCGTTTCTTAGCTTGATAACCTCTGTTCGAAGGTTATTGAGAGCAATAGTGCAGCTCTCATCTTCAGCATTCTTTTGTGCCCTTAAGGCATTGCTGAGTATTAAGCCCTATTCAAAAGAATGAATGGATTAACATAAGAACAAAAGACTAATTCAAAATTCATAAACTTCAAAATTCACAATTTTTGTACCTTCAGACTATTGTATGCAAGGCTATCCGCAAGATCGTCCTTCGTCATGGCGCAGAGGCCAGCTTCAAGCTTCGGGAACCCCATGCTTCTAGCCATCTCCCGGCAGATGGATAATTCCTTGTTATCTGGGACACAGTATAAGAAGTCGTCTTCGTCTGTGCCATTGAATACTAAGGCCCCTTTTGGATACCTCAGTTCTTGGGCATAGTGATTAGCTTCAAAAATCTCTTCTTCAGATAATCTTTTTCCCGAAGCATGTCGAACAATATAATCGAGGGCTTTGGAGGATGCTTCGGGGGCAGCAGTGCCAGTTTCTTCAACTAAAATCGGCTCTGTCATTTTTGCTTCTTCGGCTTCTAAGGATTTTACCTTGGTGGGCTCTGAAGGCCCAGCTTCAGTCTCAGATTGTTGCTTTGGAGCTTCGGCAACAAAGACTTCAGTTTGCACTTCGGAAGTTTCAACAATTTTCTTCGGAGTTGTGCTTGAAGACTTAATTGTCTCCAAAACATCTAACACATTAACCATCCTTTTTCTTTTCGGGGTCACCGCTGGGCCCTTTTGGTTTTTTGCTGTCTCAATTTTTGCTGGAGGACTTAAAATTTCTAATGATTTTTCAGTCCTCGGTTTTTCTGTTTTTTCTGTTGATGGTGCTTCGACCATTTCTTCGATTTTTGGCACTGGAGGTGGTTCTTTAGCTTCGGTGGCCGAAGAGGTCTCACCAATAAATTCAGGCACTGTGGTCGGTTCAATAAAACTTGGCCGGTGTGTGAGAACCTTTACCTTTTTTCTCTTCGGCGCTGGCTCGCTAGGAGCAGCTGAAGCAATTTCCTTTGCAGAAGAAGTATTCTTTCTTTTTTGACCCCACGCTGCGTAATGGTAGTCGGGGTAGACAAACCCAATTGCATCAAATACTCGGTTAAGTCTCTTCTTCTTTCGGCCTCCGAAGGTCGCTGATAATGCAGTATCTTCGGCCTTCGAGTATACTCCAAGCAATTCGTCACTTATGGCCTCAATACTCTTTAACCAGTCATCATCTGGCTCAAAAAACTTATCTCCGTATTTGAATGTGTATTTTAGCCTAACTAGTCCACCTTCGTCAGGTTCCTTGACGGTCTCCTTCGGCATTTCCCACTTTTCTACAAGTGGTCATATTCTGAAGGTGATATGCTCTTGGACCAAATCCCTTGTCCCAATAAAAGAGCAAACCACGCCGAAGGCTCTCTGGCATTCTTCGGCTTCTTCATTCATTTCCACCTTCGGCTTCCGGAGGCCGAAGCGTTGCCAGATAGGGCGCATAATGATACCCTTGATATCTTCACGTGATTTCAAGTCATTTTTCACATAAAACCATTCAGTCATCCAGTCGCCGGGCCACCTCTTTCGAAAGGTTGGCACAGGGCAGCTTGACCCAGACCGAGCGCCGAAGCTGTAGCAGCCGAAATTGTTGTGATACTGCTCTTTGCCCGAGGGTTTTGTCTCATACAATAACTCATGTATGTTGCAGAAGCTTTTTGCATTAGGTTCCACACCTTGGCTCCTCGTGGCCCACACAAAAATGCCCATCCTCATGATTGCTTCGGGAGTAAGTTGATGAAGGTAGATTTCAAATATCTTCAGTATTTCCACGACAAACCTGCTCAAGGGAAATCGTAATCCAGCTTTTAAGAAGCTTCGGAATATCACGACTTCATTTTCTTCGGGAGTCGGGCAAGTCTTCTCTCCTTCGTCAGCCCTCACAATAGACAAGTCCCGAAAATATCTGCCCCTCATATTGACAAGATGATTTTCTTTAACACTCGATTTACCAAAAACTGCATGGCTTGGTCGCCAGGGTCGATCTTCGGAATCTTCACCGCCACTATCCACATCGTAACTTTCACTGTCGCCAGTATCTTCAGATAAACCCTCCAAAATCTCCCTGGTAATCTTCTCTGTATTAGTCTTTGACATTGATTCAAGAAAGCCCAGGTGCATCTCCTCAGAAAGGCTTAGCTTTGAAGCACCAACAACTTTCTTATCTTCAGACATCTTCGCAAATGCTGACAAAGCGCACTCGAAGCCGAAGCTTAAAATTTTAAAACCAAGCAAGTGATGTTGCGTGCAGGCTAAAAAGTTGGGTGAGTAAAAGCAGGTGGCAAGGGAGCGTGCCAAATAGGCTGGTGCTGAGCTCTTATTTATACAAGTATACAACTAGCGCGTTGAAAACTGGAGGGTCCCGCTTGTCAATGACTGCTGCTATTCTAGCAGAAGGAAGGTGTTTTTTCGGACCTTCGGCTTAAAGCCTTCGTCCATGTCGCAATATGAATTTATCATTACAGTAAATTAATATTGCGAGGGGCTACTGTTGGGGGCCTTCGGCTTCCGAAGGTCCTCAAAAACATGATTTGACAATGTTTTCTGAGTGAAACATGTGAACAGGTATCTTCGGAGTCAGGTTGCGGGTATACAAGAGCATGGTTAAGACGAAGCTTGGCTGGGATGGAAAGCGACCACGACGAAGGATAAGATGATCACGAAGCTATGTGCAGAAAAGCTTCGGCATGACGGCAGAAAAGAGGAACCGACTTAAAGATGAAAAGCCAAATTAAACCTCAAAGAGTTGCTATAGAGTTATTGATATATGTAGAGGGCATCAATGTAATTTTACATGGGCTGCGTCCCGTGCCTATAAATAGATGAATAGTACTCCCGTACTGTTCAGGCTGACTGGGCATACACTTTGTGCATCACGTCTGTACCTTTACTTTTCATCAATCTGAAGGTACATTTATAATTTGTCTTTATGAATTTGGTAATAAAAATAAGTTGATGATAATATTCGTATCATTATTCATGTTTCATATATGTGTTATTTTTTACCATCTATCGATCTTACGAAGGTCTTTTCCTTCGTAACCTTCGTTCGGAATTCATTATATCCAAAAGGGCATAATGTTTATAAGGACGAAGGAATTTAACATTTAACACTTTTTATGTTGCCTTGTTCTTAACTCTTAGCATTTGAGAACAAGTCCCCAACAAGTTGGTCCCTGCAGCCGAATTACATCCTATCATCAAGCCTTGGCCGTTCAGAGGATGGGGATTAGACTTTATTGGAGAAATTCATCCTTCATCATCAAAGGGGCATCGGTTCGTGTTAGTTGCCACTGACTACTTTACCAAATGGACTGAAGCCATTGCTCTAAAGAACATGACACACAAGGAGGTAATTGAGTTCATAATTGAGCATATTATTCATAGATTCGGCATTCCCCAGACCTTGACTATAGATCAAGGGACTTCTTTTATGTCAAAGGAGGTACGTGAATTTGCTGAATTATATAGAATTAAGTTGCTTAATTCATCTCCATACTATGCTCAGGCCAATGGACAGGCCGAGTCTAGTAATAGGACATTGATCAACTTGATAAAAAAGAAGATATCTGATAATCCTAAGCATTGGCATAAGATTTTGTCCGAAGCTTTATGGGCTCATAGAATATCTAAACATCGTGCTACTAAAGTGTCTCCTTTTGAGCTTGTCTATGGGCAGGAAGCAGTGTTGCCTGTGGAAATAAGTTTGAATACTGTCAGGTTCGCCAGACAAAATGATCTAACCGTCATGGATTATTATAATTCAATGATGGATAATATTGATGAGGTGACTGACAAGAGGGTGATAGCTTTGGGAGCAATAGAAAAGGACAAGATCAAAGTAGCCAGGGCCTACAACAAGAAGGTCAAAGCAAAGTCATTTCAAATAGGGGACCTGGTGTGGAAGACCATCCTGCCTCTAAGGAGTAAGGACCGAAAGTTTGGTAAGTGGTCGCCAAGCTGGGAGGGTCCATATAAAGTAAAACAGGTGATGTCTGGTAACGCCTATTTATTGCAAACATTACAAGGCAAAGATCTACCCAAAGCCTTGAATGGGCGTTTCCTTAAGCAGTACCATCCTAGTATGTGGCAAGATGCCTAAGAGAACCGATGTAATCTCATCGAGTTATTTGCTTTTGGTTTGCTCAGCTCCACCAAAAGGCAGGGGGGCATATGTTGAGCACCAAATTGAGGTGCGGACAGTCCGGCCCTGAGGCCGGACGGTCCGCGGTCTGGACGGTCCGCGCCTGTGGGCCGGACGGTCCGCGCCTGTGGGCCGGACGGTCCGCGCACGCGCAGAACAGATTAGGGTTCCGAGTTTTTCGCTGCGTTTGTTGGCGAAAATCGCGGGATTTGCTCGGAGTTCTGACGGTAAAGGGTCCAGCCCCCCTCCTCTATAAATAGAGAGGTATACGGCCGATTTGTAATCATCATCAATCGAATCAATACAACTTTTATTTCGCTTTTTATCCTAGGAATAGTTCTAGTCTAGTTTAGGTTTAGCCTCTCGATCCCCAAATTCTCCGCCTCTCCTCGACTCTACGTCGATTAGAGGAGTCTAGGTTGGCCTGCCGAGCCTAGACAACTCCTAGGATCTCTCCTCCCCGACGGGGTCCCTCCCGGGAGCGAGATCCAGGCGCCGCCGGCGATCTTCCGCTACCCCTGCGCACGCGTGGACCGTCCGGCCCTAGGGCGCGGACCGTCTGGCCGTCAGGCAGGGAACCCGAGCTCCTGCACCAGGTCGCGGACCATCCGGCCCTGTGCCGCGCACTGTCCGCGCCTGACCAGAGAGCACCACTGCCTCACGCCAGGTCGCGGACCGTCCAGCCCTGTGCCGTGGACCGTCCGCGCCTGACCAGAGAGCACCGCCGCCGGTTCTTCTTGAGTATTTGGTGCTCCGAAAAAGCGTCAACACACGGTGTCACAATCCATCGCATTTAGAATACTAATGTCCTCGTCGGTTAACCCTAAACCAAGAACTTCTCGTGACCACATCTGTGTATCTAGTATCATCATACCATATCATATAACTACTCTGGCCCCACATACGTCATGCGTCATATGTCCAAAACCTTAGTGCACACACACCATTATACAGCAAGGGTTAGCTCTAATCGCATTTGTAAGACCCCATCCGCCAGCGGTAGTTGCTCCATGTAACACCCCAATCACTCATGAACCATCATCCCTTTAGAAACACTAAAATGGTGCCCGTGCGTTGTAACATAACACAAACTATTCGTTAAATGCTTATTACTTGCACATATCTATGTTATTTAAGCGGCGTGGTAAACTGGTTACCTCATTTAAACCATTGAATTTCTATGGCATAAGAACCTGCAAAATATCAGTCATTAGGATTGCAAAGAAGTGCCCTTTATAAATATTAGTCATAAGAACATGTGTCTCCCGCCCAAGGGTGACCTCAGGTGGGGCGTGATTGCTTCTCCCACCCGAGGTGACTGCGTCTCCCGCTCGAGGGTGGCCTCAGGCGAGGCGTGACTACGACTCTCACCCGAGGTTGGCTTTGGGTGATGCATGACTTCATCTCCTGCCCAGGGATAGCCTCGAGCGAGCTGTGATCGTGTCTCCCACCCGAGGGTGGCCTTGGGCAAGCCGTGAATGAGTTCTCCCGCATCAGGGCAGCCTTGGGCGAGGCATTACTACGTCTCCCGCCCAGGGTTGGCCTCATGCGAAGCGTGACTGCGTCTCTCGCCCGAGGTTGGCCTCGAGCGAGCTGTGACTGCGTTTCTGAAAGGGAAATAAGGCTTAAATCTTTTCCTAAATGATTTTGGTGGTTGAATGTCCAACACAAATTAATTGGACTAACTAGTTTGCTCTAGATTATATATTCTACAGGTGCTAAAGGTTCAACGCAAACCAATAAAAAGATCAAAGTTAGGGTTCAAAATAAAGGAGCAAAAGAAACCGAAGAGAACCCTGGTCTGGCGCATCGGACACTGTCTGGTGGCACAGGGGAGAAATATAGCCCAAAGCAAAAGGACCGCACCACCACCAAATTCAAAGTTTTTTAAAGAAGTTTTCAATTGGTATCTAAATCTCTTTCATATTGGTAAAACCCTCTTGAACACTAAAAGGAGAATTTCATCCATGGGGAGTTTATGTTTTAGTCAAAGGAAAAGCATTTGAAATAGGGGGAGAAAATCTCAAATCTTGAAAATGCTTCTCGAAATCTTATTCATATACCTTTGACTGTTTGCAAAAGACCTTGAAAAAGAATTTCCAAAAAGATTTGCAAAAACAAAACAAGTGGTGCAAATGTGGTCCAAAATGTTGATTAAAAGAAAGCAATCCATGCATATCTAGTAAAAATATAAATTGGTTTAATTCCAAGCAACCTTTGCACTTGCCTTATACAAACTAGTTCAATTCTGCACTTATATATTTGCTTTGGTTTGTGTTGGCATCAATCACCAAAAAGGGGGAGATTGAAAGGGAAATAAGGCTTAAACCTTTTCCTAAATGATTTTGGTGGTTGAATGCCCAACACAAATTAATTGGACTAACTAGTTTGCTCTAGATTATATATTCTACAGGTGCTAAAGGTTCAACACAAACCAATAAAAAGATCAAAGTTAGGGTTCAAAAGAAAGGAGCAAAAGAAACCGAAGAGAACCCTGGTCTGGCGCACCGGACTGTCCAGTGTGCCACCGGACAGTGTCCGGTGCACCAGGGGCTGTACAGTCTGAACTCTTCACCTTCGGGTTTTTCAGACGCCACTCCGCTATAATTCACCGGACTGTCCGGTGTGCCACCGGACTGTCCGATGTGCTAGCAGAGCAACGGCTAGCGAGCGCAACGGTCAACTCCAACGGTCGCCTGCAACATGAACAGTGCGCGGACAGTTCACGCAGAGTCAGAGCAGCGCCAGAAGGCACACCGGACAGTGAACAGTGCCTGTCCAGTGCGGCACCGGACTGTTCGGTGCCCCTAAGTTGTCAGAGCTCCAACGGTCGAAACCGTCAGAACCCTAACGGTTGGGTGACGTGGCTGGTGCACCGGACTGTGTCCGGTGGCGCACCGGACTGTCCGGTGCGCCCATCGATAGACAGCCTACCCAACGGTTGGTTTGGTGGTTGGGGCTATAAATACCCCCAACCACCACCACTCCAAGCATCCAAGTTTTTTAGACATTTCATTCAATACAAGAGCTAGTGCAATCAATACAAGACACAATTCAAAAGAATCAAAGCCTCTCCAAGTCCCAAATACACTCCAAACACTTAATGACTAGAGAGAGAGTTTTGCTCGTGTTCTTTGAGCTCTTGTTCTTGGATCGCTTTCTTCTTCCCCATTCTTGTTCTTCAAGCACTTGTAATCAAAGCAAGAGACACCAAGTTGTGGTGGTCCTTGTGAGGGGTCTAAGTGACCCGGTTGATTAAGGAGAAAGCTCACTCGGTCTAAGTGATCGTTTGAGAGAGGGAAAGGGTTGAAAGAGACCCGGTCTTAGTGACCACCTCAACGGGGACTAGGTTTGCAAGAACCGAACCTCGGTAAAACAAATCACCATGTCACTCGCTTTATTTCTTGGTTGATTTGTTTTTTCCGTCACTTCCGGACTTCGATTTTATTCTACGCTAACCCCGGCTTGAAGTGTGCTTATAGTTTGTAAATTTCAGTTTCCGCCTATTCACCCCCTCTAGGCGACTTTCAATTGGTATCAGAGCTTGGTACTTCATTAGAGTCTAACAACTCGAAGTGATGTCGGGAGGATCCACCAAGAGGGAGATGGAAACGGCCACAAGTCACGTGAAGGCTCCATCAAGGGAGTTCGACGCTAAAGGAAGGGAGGAATCACCTCCCCGCGTCAAGTCGCATCGGAGTGGCGACAAGAAGAAGAAGATGAAGAAAGTGGTCTACTACGAGATCGATTCTTCGTCGCCCTCCACCTCCAGCTCCGACGCTCCGTCCGTCACTTCTAAGCACCATGAGCGCAAGAAGTTTAGTAAGATTCCCCTACGCTATCCCCGCATTTCTAAACGCACTCCTTTACTTTCCGTCCAATTAGGCAAACCATCGGTTTTTGACGGTGAAGATTATTGTATGTGGAGTGATAAAATGAGGCATCATCTAACCTCACTCCACGCTAGCATTTGGGACATTGTTGAGTTTGGAGCGCAGGTACCATCCTTGGGGGATGAAGGATATGATTCGGATGAGGTCGCCCAAATCTGGCATTTTGACTCCCAAGCCACCACTATACCCCTCGCCTCTCTATGTCGAGAGGAGTATAATAAGGTGCAAGGGCTTAAGAGTGCCAAAGAGATTTGGGACATACTAAAAATCGTGCATGAAGGGGATGAGGTGACCAAGATCACCAAGCGGGAGACGATCGAGGGGGAGCTCGGTCGATTCATCCTCAACCAAGGAGAGGAGCCACAAGTAATGTACAACCAGCTCAAGACCTTGGTCAACCAAGTGCGCAACCTCGGGAGCACCAAATGGGATGACCATGAAATGGTCAAGGTTATTCTAAGATCACTTGTTTTTCGTAATCCTACACAAGTTCAATTAATTCGTGGTGATCCTAGATATAAGCTAATGTCTCCCGAGGAGGTTATAGGAAAGTTTGTGAGCTTTGAGTTGATGATCAAAGGCTCCAAACAAATCGTCGAGCAAGGAGGCACCTCCACACCCGAGGTGCAACCCGTCGCATTCAAACCGACGGAAGAAAAGAAAGAAGAGTCTACATCAAGTAGGCTCCCCATCGACGCCTCCAAGCTCGACAACAAGGAAATGGCGCTCATCATCAAGAGCTTCCGCCAAATCCTCAAGCTAAGGAGGGGGAAGGATTACAAACCCCGCTCCAAGAAAGTGTGCTACAAGTGTGTTAAGCCCGGTCACTTTATAGCTAAATGTCCTATGTCAAGTGATAGTGACAGGTGCGACGACAAGAAGGGAAAGAGGAAGGAAAAGAAGAAGTACTACAAGAAGAAGGGCGGCGATGCCCATGTGTGTCGGGAATGGGATTCCGATGAGAGCTCCATCGACTCCTCCTCCGACGAGGACGCCGCCAACATCGCCGTCAACAAAGGCCTCCTCTTCCCTAATGTTGGCCACAAGTGCCTCATGGCAAAGGACGGCAAAAAGAAGAAGGTAAAATCTAGAGCCTCCACTAAATATACAACATCTAGTGATGAGGGTAGCTCTAGTGAAGATGAGGATGATTTGCTTAGTCTTTTTGCCAACCTTAACATGCAACAAAAAGAAAAACTAAATGAACTAATAGGTGCTATTCATGAGAAGGATGAACTCTTGGATAGCCAAGAAGAATTCCTTATTAAGGAAAATAAAAAGCATGTTAAGGTGAAAAATGCTTATGCTCAGGAAATAGAGAAATGTGAAAAATTAACTAGTGAGCTTAGCATTTGCCATGACACTATCTCCAACCTTAGAATTGAAAATACTAATTTGATCGCTAAGGTTGAAAAGATAAATGTTTGTGATGATTCAATTGCCAATCTTAAAAATGATAATGCTAGTTTAATTGCTAAGATTGACAAATTGAATGAATCAATTTCTGGCCTTAAGATTGAGAATGATAAATTAATTTCAAAGGCTAAGGATTTAAATGTTTGCAATGTTTCTATTTCCTGTCTTAGAGATGAAAATGCCATGCTAAAATCTAAGATAGATGAATTAAAATCTTGCAAAGCCTCTACATCCACTATTGATCATGTTTCTATTTGCATGAGATGTAGAGATATTAATGTTGATGCCATCAATGATAACATTGCTATGATTAAACAACAAAATGATCATATAGCTAGACTAGATGTTAAAATTGCCGAGCATGAACTAGAAAATGAAAATTTTAAATTTGCTCGTAGCATGCTTTATAATGGGAGACGCCCTGGCATTAAGGATGGCATTGGCTTTCAACAGGGAGACAATGTCAAGCTTAATGCCCCCAAGAAACTGTCTAATTTTGTTAAGGGTAAGGCTCCCATGGCTCAGGATAACGAGGGTTACATTTTATATCATGCTGGTTATCCTGAGCATAAGATTAGGAGAATTCATGCTAAGAAGACTCATTCTGTTTTCCATCATGCTTTTATGTATAAAAATGAGGCCTCTAGCTCTAGGCATGTTAAAATGCCTAAAAAGAAATCTCCTGTTGCATCAAGTAATCACAATATTTCATTTAAAACTTTTGATGCATCTTATGTGCTAACTAACAAATCAGGCAAAGTAGTTGTCAAATATGTTGGGGCCAAACACAAGGACTCAAAGACATGTGTTTGGGTACCCAAGGTGTTTGTTTCTAATGTGAAAGGACCCAAGACCGTTTGGGTACCTAAGAATAAGGCCTAAACTTGTTTTGTAGGTTTATGCATCCGGGGGCTCAAGTTGGATCATTGATAGCGGATCCACAAACCACATGACAGGGGAGAAAAGAATGTTCTCCTCCTACGAGAAAAATGATGATCCCCAAAGAGCTATCACATTCGGGGATGGAAATCAAGGTTTGGTCAAAGGACTTGGTAAAATTGCTATATCTTCTGACCATTCCATTTCCAATGTTTTTCTTGTAGATTCTTTAGATTATAACTTGCTTTTAGTTTCTCAATTATGCAAAATGGGTTACAACTGTCTTTTTACGGATATAGGTGTTATTGTCTTTAGAAGAAGTGATGATTCAGTAGCATTTAAGGGAGTATTAGAGGGTCAGCTATACTTAGTTGATTTTAATAGAGCTAAACTCGATACTTGCTTAATTGCTAAGACTAATATGGGTTAGCTCTAGCATCGCCAACTAGCCCATGTTGGAATGAAGAATCTTCACAAGCTTCTAAAGGGAGAACACATTTTGGGACTAACAAATGTTCATTTTGAGAAAGACAGGGTTTGTAGCGCATGTCAAGCACGGAAGCAAGTTGGTACCCATCATCCACACAAGAACATCATGACGACCGATAGGCCGCTTGAGCTACTCCACATGGATTTATTCGGCCCGATCGCTTACATAAGCATCAGCGGGAATAAGTATTGTCTTGTAATTATGGATGATTATTCTCGCTTCACTTGGGTATTCTTTTTGCAGGAAAAATCACAAACCCAAGAGACCTTAAAGGGATTCTTGAGACGAGGTCAAAATGAGTTCGGATTAAGGATCAAGAAGATAAGAAGCGACAATGGGACGGAGTTCAAGAACTCTCAAACTGAAGGCTTTCTTAAGGAAGAGGGCATCAAGCATGAGTTCTCTTCTCCCTACGCACCTCAGCAAAATGGTGTAGTGGAGAGGAAGAATAGAACTCTACTGGACATGGCGAGGACCATGCTTGATGAGTACAAGACTTCGGACCGGTTTTGGGCGGAAGCAATCAACACTACTTGCTACTCCATCAACCGGCTCTACCTTCACCGAATCCTCAAGAAGACATCTTATGAACTCCTTACCGGTAAAAAGCCCAATGTTTCATATTTTAGAGTCTTTGGTAGCAAATGTTTTATTCTTGTTAAAAGAGGTAGAAAATCTAAATTTGCTCCTAAGGTTGTAGAAGGCTTTTTACTTCGTTATGACTCAAACACAAGGGCATATAGAGTCTTCAACAAATCCACTGGACTAGTTGAAGTTTCTTGTGACATTGTGTTTGATGAGACTAATGGTTCTCAAGTAGAGCAAGTTGATCTTGATGAGCTAGATGATGAAGAGGCTCCGTGCGTCACGCTAAGGAACATGTCCATTGAGGATGTATGTACTAAGGAATCCGAAGAGCCTCCACAAGCACAAGATCAACCATCATCTTCAAATCAAGCATCTTCACCAACTCAAGATGAGGATCAGGCTGAAGACAATGAAGAAGATGATCAAGAAGATGAGCCACCTCAAGATGAGGGCAATGATCAAGGGGGAGATGACCATGACAAAGACAAGGAAGATGATCAAGAAGAACAGGGTCAAGGACCGCCACACCCAAGAGTTCACCAAGCGATTCAAAGAGATCACCCCGTGAACTCCATCCTCGACGATATTCATAAGGGGGTAACCACTCGATCTCAAGTCGCTCACTTTTGTGAACATTACTCTTTTGTTTCCTCTATTGAGCCATACAGGGTAGAGGATGTATTAAGAGATTCGGATTGGGTGTTGGCAATGCAAGAGGAGCTCAACAACTTCACGAGGAATGAGGTATGGCATCTTGTTCCACATCCTAACCAAAATGTTGTAGGAACCAAGTGGGTATTCCGCAACAAGCAAGATGAGCATGGTGTGGTGACAAGGAACAAAGCCCGACTTGTAGCCAAAAGATATTCACAAGTCGAAGGTTTGGATTTCGGTGAAACCTATGCACCCGTAGCTAGGCTTGAATCAATTCACATATTACTTGCCTATGCTACTTACCATGGCTTTAAGCTTTACCAAATGGACGTGAAAAGTGCCTTCCTCAATGGACCAATCAAGGAAGAGGTTTATGTTGAGCAACCTCCCAGCTTTGAAGATAGTAAGTACCCTAACCATGTGTATAAACTCTCAAAGGCGCTTTATGGGCTCAAGCAAGCCCCAAGAGCATGGTATGAATGCCTTCGAGATTTCCTTATCACTAATGGCCTCAAAGTCGGTAAAGCCAATCCTACTCTCTTTACTAAAACTATTGCAAATGATTTGTTTGTATGCCAAATTTATGTTGATGATATCATATTTGGATCTACTAATAAATCTACTTGTGAAGAGTTTAGTATGATAATGATTCAAAAATTCGAGATGTCTATGATGGGGGAGTTGAAGTATTTCTTAGGATTTCAAGTCAAGCAACTCCAAGAGGGCACCTTCATCAGCCAAACCAAGTACATTCAAGACATACATACCAAGTCTAAAATGAAGGATGTCAAGCCCATCAAGACACCCATGGGAACCAATGGGCAGCTCGACCTCGACACCGGAGGTAAATCCTTAGATCAAAAGGTATACCGGTCGATGATAGGATCTTTACTCTATTTATGTGCATCTCGACTGGATATTATGCTTTTCGTATGCATGTGTGCAAGGTTCCAAGCTGATCCTAAGAAGTTCACCTTAGGGACGTGAAAACAATCATGAGATATTTAGTTTACACACCTAAGTTTGGTCTTTGGTACCCCAAGGGATCCACTTTTGATTTAATAGGCTATTCAGATGCTGATTGGGCAGGGTGTAAAATTGATAGGAAGAGCACATCAGGGACTTGTCAGTTTCTGGGAAGATCCCTGGTGTCTTGGGCTTCAAAGAAACAAAACTCAGTAGCTCTTTCTACCGTTGAAGCCGAGTACATTGCCGCAGGCCATTGTTGCGTGCAATTGCTTTGGATGAGGCAAACCCTCAGGGACTATGGCTACAAATTTAGCAAAGTCCCTCTCCTATGTGATAATGAGAGTGCAATCTGCATGGCGGATAATCCCATTGAACACAGCCGCACTAAGCACATAGCCATTTGGTACCACTTTTTGAGGGATCACCAACAAAGGGGGGATATCGAGATAGCTTATGTTAGCACCAAAGATCAACTAGCCGATATCTTTACCAAGCCATTAGATGAGAAAACATTTGCCAAACTTAGGAATGAGCTAAACATTCTTGATTCTCGGAACTTTGATTAATACTTTGCACACATAGCTCATTTATGTACCTTTGATCATATCTCTTTTATGTCTATGACTAATGTGTTTTCAAACTGTATTCCTATGCTAAGTCGTAGATTGAAAGGGTAATAAAGTCTTCGGTGAAGACAAGGCTTCCACTCCACTCTATCGGTATTATTTATCCTTCGCCGTCACTCCATATCACTCTCTACTTTGGTATAATCTTCACTCATATTCCTCTGTACCAATGAGGAGAAAGTAACAAGGGCTCTCAAAAGACTCCGTTTTTGGCGATTAATGTCAAAGGGGGAGAAATATAGCCCAAAGCAAAAGGACCGCACCACCACCAATTTCAAAGTTTTTTAAAGAAGTTTTCACTTGGTATCTAAATCTCTTTCATATTGGTAAAACCCTCTTGAACACTAAGAGGAGAATTTCATCTAGGGGGAGTTTTTTGTTTTAGTCAAAGGAAAAGCATTTGAAATAGGGGGAGAAAATCTCAAATCTTGAAAATGCTTCTCGAAATCTTATTCATATACCTTTGACTGTTTGAAAAAGACCTTGAAAAAGAATTTCCAAAAAGATTTGCAAAAACAAAACAAGTGGTGCAAATGTGGTCCAAAATGTTGATTAAAAGAAAGCAATCCATGCATATCTAGTAAAAATATAAATTGGTTTAATTCCAAGCAACCTTTGCACTTGCCTTATACAAACTAGTTCAATTCTGCACTTATATATTTGCTTTGGTTTGTGTTGGCATCAATCACCAAAAAGGGGGAGATTGAAAGGGAAATAAGGCTTAAACCTTTTCCTAAATGATTTTGGTGGTTGAATGCCCAACATAAATTAATTGGACTAACTAGTTTGCTCTAGATTATATATTCTACAGGTGCTAAAGGTTCAACATAAACCAATAAAAAGATCAAAGTTAGGGTTCAAAAGAAAGGAGCAAAAGAAACTAAAGAGAACCCTAGTCTGGCGCACCGGACTGTCCGGTGTGCCACCGGACAGTGTCCAGTGCACCAGGGGCCATACAGTCTGAACTCTTCACCTTCGGGTTTCTCAGACGCCACTCCGCTATAATTCACCGGATTGTCCGGTGGCCAGTGGAGCAATGGCTAGCGAGCGCAACAGTCGACTCCAACGGTCGCCTGCAACGTGAACAGTGTGCGGATAGTTCACGCAGAGTCAGAGCAGCGCCAGAAGGCGCACCGGACAGTGAACAGTGCCTGTCCGGTGCGGCACCAAAATGTTTGGTGCCCCAAGTTGTCAGAGCTCCAACGGTCGAAACCATCAGAACCCTAACGGTTGGGTGACGTGGCTGGCGCACCGGACAGTGTTCGGTGGCGCACCGGACTGTCCGGTGCGCCCATCGACAGACAGCCTCCCCAACGGTTGGTTTGGTGGTTGGGGCTATAAATACCCCCAGCCACCACCACTCCAAGCATCCAAGTTTTTCAGACATCTCTTTCAATACAAGAGCTAGTGCAATCAATACAAGACACAATTCAAAACAATCAAAGCCTCTCCAAGTCCCAAATACACTCCAAACACTTAGTGACTAGAGAGAGAGTTTTGCTCGTGTTATTTGAGCTCTTATTCTTGGATCGCTTTCTTCTTCCCCATTCTTGTTCTTCAAGCACTTGTAATCAAAGCAAGAGACACCAAGTTGTGGTGGTCCTTGTGAGGGGTCTAAGTGACCCGGTTGATTAAGGAGAAAGCTCACTCGGTCTAAGTGACCGTTTGAGAGAGGGAAAGGGTTGAAAGAGACCCAGTCTTAGTGACCACCTCAACGGGTACTAGGTTTGCAAGAACTGAACCTCGGTAAAACAAATCACCGTGTCACTCGCTTTATTTCTTGGTTGATTTGTTTTCGCCCTCTCTTCCGGACTTCGATTTTATTCTAACGCTAACCCCGGCTTGAAGTGTGCTTAAAGTTTGTAAATTTCAGTTTCCACCTATTAACCCCCCTCTAGGCGACTTTCAGTCTCCCACCCGGGGGTTGGCCTCAGGCGAGCTGTGAATGCGTTATCTCGCCCGAGTGTGATCTCGAGCGAGCCATGACTGCATCTCCCGCCCGAGGCCACCCTCTGGCGAGCCATGACTGCGAGGTTTCCTCAGGCGATTCAAGACTGTGTCTCCCGTTCGGGGTTGGTTTTGGGCGAGTGGTGACTGTGTCTCCCACCCGAGGTGACTATGTCTCCCGCCTGAGGCCACCCTCGGGCGAACCGTGACTGCCTCTCCCGACCTAGGTTGGCCTCGAACGAGGCGTGATTGCGTCTCCCGTCCGAGTCCACCCTTGGGTGAGCCATGACTGCGTGTCTCACCCGGGGATGGCCTCGGGCGAGGTGTGACTGTGTCCCCCCCCCCCGAGGTTAGCCTCGAGTGAGGCGTGAATGCGTCTCTCGCCCGAGGGTGGCCTCGGGCGAGCTATGACTGCATCTCCTGCCCGAGGGTTCGTGGTGCAGATAAGGGGTATGCCAGGTATGCCCTGTCATACCCTACGTGTCCAGCATATACACTATATATATACACAAATATATTTATAGAAAGAATAAAAGATATCTAAAAATGTTCAACATAGAAATAATATTGCGCTAATTGTCTTGTAGTTTGCGATTTTTTGTGTGCTCAGGCCTATGGTCTCAGGGCCTATCTAACAAAGTCTTGGTATGGTCTGCTAAATGGACAATACAATCATAAAATCAACAATCCAACATTTGATAGCTTGGATTCTTTGACGGATGTGGCTCGTGAGATGCCACTAGATGCTAGACTTTTGTGTGTAGCCTTAAGTCAAGATATTGATTATGTGTTTTAGAATGTCTCAGCTAAAAGTTAGATAAATCTCGTTTTCATGCCTACACTATATTTTATAAACTATTAGTATAGCTTTTCATCTATTTTATATTATAGTTTGACAATATTTTTAACTTAATTTAAAATTTTAATACTTATTATTGTTTTAAACTAAATCATTAAATATAAGATTTATTGTGTAATTTAGTTATGCATACGAAATAATGTTCAAATTTTAAAACTATCACTGAATTTTTAAATGGTTTAACCAAAATAGTTTGATCAAATGCATATGTAAATTTTAGCTGGCATAGCCTATAGTAAAATTCTAGATACGCCACTGCCGAGGGTGTCCTTAGGCGTGACTGTGTCTCTCGCCCAAGGGTAGCCTCGGGCGAGGCGTGATCGTCTCCCATCCGAGGTGACTGCGTCTCCCGCCCGAGGGTGGCCTCCGGCGAGCCGTGACTGTGTCTCCTGCCCGAGGTTTCCCTCGGGCGAGCCGTGACTATGTCTCCCGCCCGGGATGGCCTTGGGCAAGTCGTGACTGTGTCTCCCGCCCGAGGGCGGCCTCGAGCGAGCCTTGACTGCGTCTACTCCCTGAGGGTGGCCTTGGGCGAGCCGTGACTATGTCTCGCGTCCGAGGGTGGCCTCGGGCGAGCCATGACTGCGTCTCCTGGCCAGGGTTGGCCTCGAGCGAGTCATGACTCGTCTCCCACCCGAGGTTGGCCTCGGGCGAGTCCTGAGTACGTCTCTCGCCCGGGGTGGCCTCGAGGAGTCGTGACTGTGTCTCCCACCCGAGGTTGGCCTCGAGCGAGTCGTGACTGATGAAAGCGAAATCGGGTTAACCATTTCCTATAATTAATTTTGGTGGTTGATGATCAACACAAACACATGGACTAACTAGTTTGTCTAGAATTCATCTATTACAGGTGCATAAGGTTCAACACAAACCAAGAAAAGAACCAAGTTAGGGACACAATTTTGTTGGAGCAAAAGGACTCGAGTGTGCTGAAGATTAGCGCACCGGACAGTGTTCGGTGCACCAAGCCCGTACATCTCCAACCAACCACTCTCGGGAATTCCAGGACACGCTCCGCTATAATTCACCGGACTGTCCGGTGAGCCAGCGGAGCAACGGCTAGCTCGTGCCAACGGTCGACTCTGCCAAGTCAACAGTGCAGCACAGTGTCGCCAAGAAGTCAGAGCAACAAAGTCAGAGGGGCACCAGACTGTCCGGTGCAGCTAGACGACAAAAGCTCCAACGGTCGACCAGCTCCAAACCCTAACGGTTGGCTGACGGGCGGCACACCGGACAGCTCACAGTACCTGTCCGGTGCGCCCATCGCCAGCAGCCTTGGCCAACGACTACATGTGGTTGGGGGCTATAAATACCCCCCAACCACCACAACCTTGAGGATCCAAGTTTTTCAGAGATCACATTCAATACAAGAGCTAGTGCATTCACTCCAAGACACATTTCCAAAGATCAAACCCTCTCCAAGTCTAGAATTCATCTCAACCATTTAGTGACTTGAGAGAGTGTGTGTTCGTGTTATTTCGCGCTCTTGTTTCTTGGATTACGTTTCTTCCTTTCTCATTTTTGTTCTCAAGTGACTTATAATCAAAGCAAGAGACACCTAAGTTTGTGGTGGTCCTTGCGGGGTCTTAGTGACCCGATTGATTAAGGAGAAGGCTCACTCGGTCTAAGTGACCACAAGAACTATAGGAACAAGATCAACCTTCTTCCTTAACAATGGTGCATCCCCCAACTCAAGACGATGTATAGGTACCTCAAGAAGAGGGACATGATCAAGGGGGAGCACAGGACGAACAAGTTATGGAGGAAGAAGCACCACGGGTCCCTCGAACTCAAGTCCGAGCGTCGATCCAAAAACATCACCCGTCGACCAGATTTTGGGTGACATCGGCAAGGGAGTAACTACTCGCTCACGATTAGCTAATTTTTGTGAGCATTACTCGTTTGTCTCTTCTATTGACCTTTCAGGGTAGAAGAGGCCTTGCAGGATCCGGACTGGGTGTTGGCCATGTAGGAAGAGCTCAACAACTTCAAAAGGAATGAAGTCTGGAGCCTGGTGCCACGTCCAAAGCAAAACGTTGTGGGAACCAAGTGGGTGTTTCGCAACAAGCAAGACAAGCACGGAGTAGTGACGAGAAAAAAGGCTCGACTTGTGGCAAAAGGTTATGCCCAAGTCGCAGGTTTGGATTTTGAGGAGACTTTTGCTCCTGTGGCAAGGCTAGAGTCAATTCGAATATTATTAGCCTATGCTACTCACCATTCTTTTAAGCTATTTCAAATGGACGTAAAGAGCGCTTTCCTCAACGGGCCAATTAAGGAGGAGGTATACGTGGAACAACCCCCTGGCTTTGAGGATGACAGGTATCCCGACCATGTATATAAGCTCTCTAAGGCGCTCTATGGACTTAAGCAAGCCCCAAGAGCATGGTATGAATGCCTTAGAGATTTCCTTATTTCGAATGCTTTCAAGGTTAGGAAAGCCAATCCCACTCTTTTCACAAAGACATGCAATGGTGATCTCTTTGTTTGCCAAATTTATGTCGATGACATAATATTTGGTTCTACTAATCAAAAGTCTTGTGAGGAGTTTAGCAGGGTGATGACGCAAAAGTTCGAGATGTCAATGATGGGCGAGTTGACCTACTTCCTTGGATTCCAAGTGAAGCAACTCAAAGACGGCATCTTCATCTCCCAAATGAAGTACACTCAGGATCTTCTCAAGAAGTTTGGGATGAAGGACGCCAAGCCCGCAAAGACACCGACGGGAACTGATGGGCATGTTGACCTCAACAAAGGAGGCAAGTCTGTTGATCAAAAGGCATACCGGTTGTCACACCCGGTTTTAGAGGTAAACCGAATGCGAACCATGTACGTGCCAGGATCAGAAATTCACGTACATAGCGATTACATAAATGACTCATCATAGCACAATGCTTCGAATTACAATAAAGAGTAAGTAATAATATTACAGACTAGAGTCATTTACATAATATAAAATCAAAGTACGCAAAATCGAAACGTAGCCAACGTAAACAACCCACCACAGGCAGCTGACTGGGGGAGATCGCTAGCCTAATCCTCGAACTCATCAACATCCTGGAACTCCTGGAGGTCCGCCTCGACGCCTTCTTCTTTACCTGAGCATAGATTGCACCAAAGGCAACCTGGTGTTTTGTGAAAGCAAGGGTGAGTACACATCAACGTACTCAGCAAATGTCCCGTTTGGCTGAGGTGGACTAGCTTTATGTGGAGTTAAGCTCAAGCAGTTGCTTTTAGTTGGTCAGGTATTTATTATTAGTGGAAGCCAAGTTTTAGTAATAGCCAACCCGTGAACAGCTTCCTCCTCGAGGAACATCATGATCATCATCGAACCAAAAACATTAATAGAACCATTGAGTCTCGAACCAGCTGTATCTCTAATCAAAGAGGATCCCAAGGCTGCTCTTAACCGTGAGCACGGCTGATATATCAGTTTCTAACCCTCTGCAGAGGTCGCACACTTTACCCATGAGCCGTGATTCCCGTTTTGCCCGGGGATCATGACTCCCCATTGATCACTTCCTAGGTGGTCCGGCAGGGTATCACTACGTAGCTTTTACAAAGATTCCCTAGAGGTCATAGCCGCCCGTTAGGTTTCTCCAGTTTGATAAACACAGTACCCCTCCCCGTAGGAGGGTGACTAACAAAAGCAAATCGAAAGAACCTCGGCACCCAGCCTCGGCAGAGCAAGCACTGTGCCTGGACCCCATTGACGGCACGACGGCGAAGCAACTACACCTCTAGTTCCTCTAATTAATTAGCTAAGGGCGCCCCATTTCACCCTCATGGTTGCACTATTATCCCGGGTGGTCTCTCAACGAACAGGTCCTTACGGAGAGGTACTCGGGAAACAGCCCGAGTCCCCTAAAATATCACAAGATCATCGGGACAGCATCATCGTATCATAAATATTCACATCATGTTCATTGATTAAAGTAAAGCAATAGCATAAGCTAACCATAATAACCCAAAAGGTAATCAAGGACAAGGTGAATAGAAAGCTAGTCAATCCTTAGGTTTCAATTAATTAATGCGGGACAGTGAATTATAAGTAGATAGGACATAATGGGTCAGAGGACACTTGCCTTCACCAAACAGATGCTCAGGATCTTCAGCCTCATAGAACTCAGAGAGCTTGATCACTTGGTCGCCAATGCTTGATCGTCGATCCCTCGAAGCTCGAAAACGGATCACAATCTCTTCGCAACGCACAGCGAATACCAACAGGCACAAACAAACAAACATGTACATATGCATAAGAACATCACACCATACAAGATAAAATGTTATAAAAGCGAGCAATAAAAAATAAAGAGCGCTTCTACGGTTACGCGAGAAAAGGAACCATGATAGACGAAGCTATGGTCGAGGGGTTAGCACGTTTACGTGAAACAAGTACTAATTAGAGCATCCAATTCAACATAATTATATTAATTGATATTAATCAAATGCAAAATTAATACTACTACTTAGTTTTGACTAACTTACTATTTTAATAGTTGACAGTTAAGCAAGTAACTTAATGAATATGAGCGATTCTAAGCGAGACGAATTAGCGACGCGCGACGTGCAAACACGATGTGCGCAACGCGCGGACACAAACGACTTAGCACGCGGACAACGCGCGATACGCGCGAACGCCACGCGACGACGTGCACGAAACAACACCGCGGCACGCGCGGACCGACATGCGGAACTAATAATTAAACAACATGATTAAACTAAATAGTTATTAATAAATAACATTTCAGTTAAGGTTAATCATATTGGTGACTAATTATAAATGCGCAAATCGAATTACTAAATTAGGTTTTTAAATTGAAACGTCGTTCTAGTAGTCACTGGTTAAACAAACGTTTAACTAAATTAAATAAAATGTGCAAAAATTGGGATAAATATTTCTAAATTAAGATAATTTTAATACGAATCTAACGCAACTTGAATGGATCGAATCGGGTTTAAAACGCAAAAGTTATGAATGTTTTAAACCATACTGTAATTCGCGCGGACTAAATTACAGAACTGCCATCTTCTTCTTCCTCTCTTCATCTTCTTCCTCCCATCCATGGAAGAGAGAGGAGAGGAAGAGGAGGGGGCTGCGCAGGGGAGGACGAGGTTGGGCCGGCCAGAGGTGGGCGCGGCCGCACGGGGCGCGAGGGGCGCGGCCACCGCTCCCGGGGAGGGGTGCACGCGGGCGTGGGGCGCGGGAGCGCGAGCGCCACCGCCGCCGCCGCCGGGAGGGGGGAAAGGGGCGCCATGGGAGGGGAAACGGAGGGGGGGAGGGGCGCCGCCGCCGGGGAAGGTGAGGGGAGAGTGGGAGGGGCTCTGCACGGACGGGAAAACGAAGAAACGAAGAAACCCTAGGTGCAACAATGGAGGTTTCTCACCGGGGAAGAAGACCCTCGCCGGAGCCGAGGAGAAATCCGTCGATTGCCGGAGATTCGGGGATCCAATCGACGAACCAAACGCGCTGCGACGAAGCCCTCGACGAGACGAACGCAGCGGTACCCTCGGATTCGGCAGGCGATGCACGGATTGGGAGTAATTGCTCGCCGGAGTTATCGCCGGAGTTGGAACCGCCCCGAACTTCGGCGAGCAATACCGGGAGGTAGGGATTGGATTTGGGGAAAACGTTTTGTGTTCTGGAACGGGCTCGACGAGATGAAGCCGGCATGTATATATATCTAGGGTTTGGATGAGATGAAAATTCGGTTAAAATTCGGATTTTACTATTTTAAAATTCGAAAAAAAGCCTAGAAATCCATATTTTGTGCTTAAAATACTATATATGCTTTCAAAAATTCCAGAAAAATTCCTATAAATGTTTTGGCACCTAATGAACTCAAAAAACATAATTAGAATTTCTAAAAATATTTTTAAGTTCCACAAATAAATAGTTTTTGGTTTCCGGTAAATAGAAAAATACTCCGAAAAATATGAAAATTTACCGAGCGCTTCTATAAGATATGTTAGCGTGTTTCAAACATATTTTGCACTTAGAAACACCATGCAACAGCATGAATGCAACAACCAAAGTGCCTCTAGGGCTCATTCCACTAGGTTTACGCTAATATAAAATAAAATAATTCACCATTTTTAGGGAAAAGAGAAAGGAAAGCGAAGAACTGAGAGAGTAACACCTGAATTTGGTGGATATTAGAAAAGAAATTTTATACCCCAAATTCAGGGTGTTACACCGGTCCATGATAGGTTCATTACTTTATCTTTGTGCTAGTAGACCGGACATATGCTTAGTGTATGCATGTGTGCTAGATATCAATCCGACCCCAAGGAATATCACCTTGTGGCTGTTAAGCGAATTCTTAGATATTTAGTTTCTACGCCTTGTTTCGGGATCTGGTATCTAAAGGGGTCTACCTTTGACTTGATTGGATACTCAGACTCCGATTATGCCAGGTGCAAGGTTGATAGGAAGAGCACATCAGGGACGTGCCAATTTCTAGGAAGGTCCCTGGTGTCCTGGAGTTCCAAGAAACAAACCTCTGTTGCCCTATCCACCGCTGAGGCCGAGTATGTTGCCGCAGGACAGTGTTGCGCGCAACTACTTTGGATGAGGCAAACCCTCCGAGACTTTGGCTACAATCTGAGCAAAGTCCCACTCCTATGTGACAATGAGAGTGCAATCTGCTTAGTGGATAATCCTGTTTAACATAGCTGCACTAAGCACATAGACATCCGGCATCACAACCTGAGAGACCACCAGCAAAAGGGAGATATCGATGTGTACCACATTAGCACCGAGAACCAGCTAGCCGATATCTTCACCAAGCCTTTAGATGAGAAAAGGTTTTGCAGGTTGCGTAGTGAGCTAAATGTCTTAGATTCGCGTAACTTGGATTGATCTATAGCATGCATGTAGTCTATGCCTTTGATCATGTTACTTTGTGCATTTAAATCAATTATTGTTTGTTTATGGTGTTCAAGTTGTACAAGTGATCCCCGGACCTCACAAGTCCATATGCAAATGATGCACATATTAAGGGGGAGATGTGCTACAACTTGACCCTTTGAGACTTACCTGTTTGTTTGAGTACACTTGATGTAGTCTCAAAGGTGCATTGAAAGGGAAAAGTGAACTTGGACGATGAAAAGACTTCCACTGCACTCCGGTATTAGTGTATTTAATTCCAAGTTCATACTTATGCTCTCATTGCCTTTTTGCTCTTATTTGACATTTTTGGTGAGGCAATGGGGTTAGAGGGCCAAAAATGATCCCGTTTTGGTGCTTAATGCCAAAGGGGGAGAAATTATGGCCAAAGCAAATGGATCAGGCAACCACTTGTAACTTTTGAAAATAGAAGAGCTAGAAATTTGTTTTTGTCAAAATACTCTTATTACAAAATTTGGTCTCCTATGGGGGAGAATTTTTGACTACAGGATAATGGGGGAGTTTTTGACACTTGATCAATTTCACTCTTGGAATACCTCTTTATTTGCACAAACAAGTGTGTTTGATTTAGAGATAGGAAAAAGAATTTGATTTACAAAAATAAACCAAGTGGTGGCAAAGAATGATCCAAATATGTCAAATCTTGAATAAAAAGAATTTGGTTTTCATTTACATTAATATTGCACTTCTTTTGTTGCTTTTTGATGTGTTGGCATAAATCACCAAAAAGGGGGAGATTGAAAGGGAAATGTGCCCTTGGGCCATTTCCATAATTGTTTTGGTGATTAGATGTCCAACACAAATGTTTTGAACTCTTATGTGCTAAACGGGCAACGAAGTGCAAATCAAAGACAAGGTATGTTTCTAGACTTAGTGAACTATTTTTGAGTACTAACATGTTTATCTAAGTGCTAGAAACAGTGCCGAGAAAAGAAGATTCGAATTGGAAAAGAGTTGGCAAAGAACAGCCAACACCAGCTCTGGCCTAGAACACCGGACTGTCCAGTGGTGCACCCGACAGTGTCTGGTGCCCCAGGCTGGCTCGGCATCAACTGGGCGCTCTCGGGAATGAAGAAAGGTGACGTGGATATAATTCACCGAACTGTCCGGTGGTGCACCGGACTGTCTGATGAGCCAAAGGCGCTCACGACCAACGGTCGGCTGCGCAATCTGCGGGCGACGCGTGTCTCACTCCAACGGTCGGTTGGGCACACCGGACTGTCCGATGCGCCAACAGGCCCAGAGGAGCAACAGTCGGATGCGCCCGATATGGAAGGAGATCGCGCACCGAACAGCTACAGGGCCTGTCCGGTGGTGCACCAGACTATCTGGTGCACCACTCGACAGAAGGCAAGAAATGTCTTCCAAAATGATCTTCAACGGCTCCTAGCTGTCTTGGGGCTATAAAAGGGATCCCTAGGCACATGGAGCATGACACCAAGCATTCTCTAAGCATACTAAGACATCCAAACTCCGCTCCCAGGCATTTGATTCGTTGTGTTAGTGATTTGAGCTCCATTCAAGTTGTGAACTCACTTTGTTGTCCTTTGAGCTCAAGTCTTCACTTGTGTGCGTGGTTGTGCTGCGTATTTGAGTCTTGTGTGTGTTGCTCTCCTAACCTTACTCTCGTGCTTTCTTTGTGATCTATATTTGTAATGCCCTGAATTTGGGGGTAGAATTTTTTCTTCTTTTTACTCACCAAATTCAGGCGTTACTCTCTTTTCTCTTCCAGTTTCGCTCCTTCTTCCCAATTTTAAAGCAATATAGCGACTGGTGTCCGTGTCATGTGTAAACAAAACCTAAGTTGACAAGAGTGTCGCATCATGCCGAATCATATTTCCTTGTCTGATTTCATGCTTAATCGTGTGTGTTGCTTAGTTTTCGTTTCAGTTTCTGTTTCGCAAATTGATTTTCTGATCTGTGGTTGTGCGTGCCATGGGGTTTTGACCCGCGGTGCAGCCTGACCCAGCCCAGCTCGGCCCACGCGCCCCTGGCGCCCGTGCCCTCCCCATGCGCCCCCTCCTCTGGTCTCTTTCTCTCATTTGATTTCTCCCGCGCAGCAACCTCTCTCCCACCTCTCTCTCTCTCTCCCCCATGTACCCTAGGTCTTGGAGATGGTGATCGCCGGAGTTTGGATCCCCGAGGTGAGCTCCCCTCTCCCTCTCTCTTCCCCTCCCCCTCCCCTTCTTCTTCCCTGCGTGGCATCCCTGCCCGCGCCCCGGCGGCTCGCCCCCCCCCCCCCCCGCGGCTCGCCCCTCCCCGGCGGTCGTGCCCCCGTGGTCGCGCGCCCGTGCCCGTGCCCCCGGCGCGCGCAGCCTGCTCTCGCGCTCACGACCGTAGTTGCGCGGCGTTTGACTCTCAGTTTAATCCATTTTAATTTTAGTTTTGTCGATGTGCCGCGTCGCGTGCTTCGTCGCGTGACGATTCATTTTAAATTCATCCTTATTATTGTGCTGTGTCGCGCGGTTTGCCGCATGACGATTCAATTTAAGTTCATCTTTGTTAATGATCTGTGTCGCGCGCTTCGCCGCGCGACATTTCGTTTTAAACTCAGTTCAGTTGACGTATGCCGTCGTGCGTTTCGTCGCGCGATGCCTAACGCCTCTTTATAATTATTGCTAGTGTCTTGTTGCGCGCTCTGTCGCGCGACGAGTCGTTTATTCCTTAATTCAAGTTAAATGTTGTGTCGTGCGTCTCGCCGCGCGACCATTTCCTTTAATTCACCTTCATCTGCTTATAGTAATTTAATATGGAACATGACTTCACCCTATGCTTAATGCAATGGCCAAATTAATACCATTCTGTTTATACGAGTAGTTTAATTTATAATTGAGTAACGTGATCGCTCTTCGACCGTAGCCTCGACCGTTACTTTTTCTTTCTCGCTTAGTCGTAAGTGTGAGCCCTATGTCGATCGTCTGTTTATTTATTGCATTCCATTGTATGGTGTACTGTTCTTTTGTATTAAATGTGTGGAATGTATGTTTGAACTCATATAGATAACGGTCAGTTGGTGGAGTCCGAAGGAGTTGCAGGTGAAGACCCTGAGCAGCAGTCGGTTGGTGAAGGCAAGTGTCCCTTGACCCATCTATGTCCTACTCATTCTTATAATTCACTCCCCGCATTTACATAGTTTATACCTAAGGATTGACTAGCTTTTGTCTATCTTGTCCTTGTTTACCTATTCTGGTTGGGTTATTTCAGTTTAGCTTTATGCTAGTGCTTCACATTAATCAATGAACATGATGAGATATCTATGATACGCTATTTTCCCTTCTGATTATGATGATGGTACTTGTAGCCCTTAAGGGGACTCGAGTTGTTTTCTCGAGTGCCTCTCCGTAAGGACCTGTTCGTTGGATGACCGCCTGGGAAAACAGTGCAACCATGAGGGTGGAGTGGGACGCCCTTAGTGAGTAATTAGAGGAACTAGGGTGTAGTTCGCTTCGTCGTGATGCCATTAATGAGGCTCGGTGTATGCGGCTCGCTCTGCCAAGGTTGGTTCGCCCCTTGGGGAGGAGTTCGGTGCATTTAGGAAACCTAACGGGCGGCTATAGCCCCAGGAATTCTTTGTAAAGGCTACGTAGTGAGACCCTGCCTATTCACCTTGGTAGTGTTTAAGGGTTTGATCGGCCCGAGGCAAGAGGGAATCACGGCTTGTGGGTAAAGTGCGCAACCTCTCCAGAGTGTTATGAAACTGTTATATCAGTCGTGCTCGCGGTTATGAGCAGCCAAGGGAGCTCCATTGATTAGAGATACTTGATCAGAGATGTATGGTTTACAGGTGGTGACGAGGATGATGGTTATGATTATGCTTATGGTACTGGTAAGTGGTATTCTTTCCGTTTGGAAAGGATACATCGGGGTAATAACTTGGGTTAATGCTAAAACCTGGCTTTCTACTAGTAAATAATAACCTGACCAACTAAAAGCAACTGCTTGACTTAACTCCACATAAAGCTAGTCCACTACAGCCAAACGGGACATTTTGCTGAGTATGTTGATGTGTACTCACTCTTGCTTTACACACCAACCCCCCCCAGGTTGTCAGCGTTGCAAGCACTGCTTAGGTGAAGATGAAGTCGTGGAGGAGGACTTCCAGGAGTTCCAAGAGTACGATGAGTTCTAGGCGTGGGTTAGCGGCAAACCCCCAGTCGGCTGCCTGTGTAGGCCATGTGTATCTACGTTTCTTTTCTGCACTTTGATTATTGTTAAATACTATGTGGATGTCTCGGACATCATGATGTGATCGACTATTATACCCTCTTTTATGTCATTATTTGAGCAATGTGTGATGATGTCCAATTATGTAACTGCTGTGTACGTGAATTACTGATCCTGGCACATACATGGTTCGCATTCGGTTTGCCTTCTAAAACCGGGTGTGACATAGGTGGTATCAGAGCCATGCTGACTGTAGGACTGCTAACCTAAAGTAGAATGGTCGTTCTAAGGATTATAGACCCCTATTCTCACCTTGACTTTGGTATCCCTTCAAAAGTTGGTCATATCGACCAAACCTATGTACTACTATATATTATACCTTGCTAAAAATCTTTCTGTTTATTCTAATTCCTCATTTATTCATGGTTTACTTGCTGGTCATATTAGTTCTATTCTCACTCTTATGCTTACGGTGTCTTTTGTAGATGGCTCGTCTTAGACACACTGCCCGGAAGTCTGTCATCCCCTTCTTACCCTCTCATCTCGCGGAGCGTCCGCTTTGTCGTCCAGTGACTGGTCAGTCTAGCCACTTGGAGAGGCTGCACCACCGCCTGCACGAGGAGCAGGAACGTCGATGGCAGGAGCTGGAGCAGCATGGCTCTTCTTTCTCACTTCAGCAGGAGATAGAGTCTGTGAGGAGCTGCTCCCCTATGCTCCCACTGGAGGCGCCCCCTGCACCACTAATGAGCGCCCCAGCCGCTGGAGTAGCTGCTGGAGAAGACCCAGACGACGGAGGTGGCGACAGCAGCTCGAGCCATGACACCGACCTTTCTGAGGAGCAGGAGTTGGAAGGATGGGTTGCCCGACCCATCACTCGCGATGCTGCTCGCGGGTGTCACTTCCACGACGCGCTCGACACCCTGCTACGTCGGGCACTCGACCGACGTACTTGGTCTATCGAGTATCGCTGTGTGGTCTTCCAGCACAGTCGCGGGGTTTACCCGGACCGCTAGGAGGCGACCTGCTTGGTGCGCCGTCCGGAGAACAGTCTCCGTGGTGTGGAGGTCTGCTCAGAGCACTATTCTATCTCTGGGCGGGACTCAGCTGAGGCAGCCATGCAAGATGCCGCAGGCGTGCGCTTTTGCACTATTGCTCAGTGCTCGGCGGGGTAGCCGACGGTCTCAACCTGAAGTATTACCCCCACCGTCCAACTGGCAGCACAGGAGGCGTGATTGTCTCACCTGTTGGTGAGGACAATCCTAGGTTGAGCAGCACAGTCAACCTAGCCGCCGTGCTAAACACGGAGCTGGACCATGCATTAGACGAGCTGAGTAGGGATCGTGCTGAGATTGCCCAGCTGTGGGCTGAGTGCGCGGAGCATCGTCACCTGGAGGATGGCTCCCCTGCTCCCGTCGGGACTCAGCACCCGTACCGCTCACCTCGGCGTGGACACCAGTCCTATGGCAACCCCGACTGCAGGACCAGGATAAATCTAGAACCATAGATCGTCAGCGTCAGATCTTGTAATTAATACGAGAATATATATAGAAGCTATAGTCTTAGCATCAGTCTTACTCTTAGTCTTAGTTAGACAGGGTAGCTTGCTTATCCTATGCCTTTATGTTTGTCATGATGAACTATGTTGGATTTGGATCTTTGTAATGACTGTCGCCGGGGTGTAGGCATTCCCCTGCACTTTGGTTTACTTGTTAAGTGTTAATAAATTAGTTATTTAGTTGGGAAGCCCTTTTGTTCTACTTTCCTCTCTATCTGAGAATCTATGTTGTCTGTGTTGGAAATCAGTGAGGATGTTCATCTGTTCAGAATTGTGGAAGGATCCTATACTCTTTTCTTATGTTGTAAGGATTGCAAGATTAGTTCTGATGTGTGATTGCATTCTGCAGATGTCAGAAAACAGGCGCAGAGGAGGAAGGCATGCTCAGCAGGAGCGGCCAACTCAGCAAGATGAGGCACCCTAGCAACAACAACTGCCACCACCACCCCCGATGACGATCGAGCAGATGTTCTTGATGCAGACTCAGACAGTTCAAGCCATCGGTTAGACCCTGGCCACCATTCAGCAGCAGCAGCAGCCACCACCTCAACCTCAGATGCCCAGAGACAAGCGTGCTGAATTCATGAGAGGTCATCCCCCAACGTTCGCTCACTCTTGTGACCCCATGGATGCTAAAGATTGGCTGCGCACTGTGGAGCGGGAGTTGCATACCGTCAGTGTGATGACAGGGAGAAAGTTCTATATGGTCCCCGTCTGTTGAGAGGAGCAGCTCAGTCTTGGTGGGAGTCTTACCTCGCCATCCATGCCAACCCCGACACTATCACCTGGGAGGAATTCAGAGGCAATTTCCGTCAGTACCATGTTCCCGCAGGTCTGATGACAGTGAAGAAGGAGGAGTTCCTGGCGCTCAAGCAAGGGTCAATGTCCATTAGTGAGTACCGAGACAAGTTTCTGCAGCTGTCCCGCTATGCTCTTGAGGATGTCAACACAGATGCCAAGAGGCAGTATCGTTTCTTGAGAGGCTTAGTCGACCCTCTGCAGTATCATCTGATGAATCATACCTTCCCCACATTTCAGCACCTGATTGACAGAGCGATCATGACAGAGAAGAAGCGTAAAGAGATGGAGGATCACAAGCGCAAGATCAGTGGTCCCCAGTCTGGAAGCAGCAATCGCCCTCGTTTCTCAGGCAATCCACCTCAGCAGTTTAGGCAGAACTAGCGCCCACCTCAGCAGCAGCAGTTCCAAAGACAGTATCCTTAGCACCAGCATCAGGATGGTCAGAACAATCAGTCAGGAGGAGGCCAGTTCTAGAGGCAGAATCAGCAGGCACCTTGTCTCCCTGCCCCAGCAAACCAGCAGAACAGTCAAGCAGCACCAGTTCAAGGCAGAAGCAGGGCATGTTTCCACTGTGGAGAGCAAGACCATTGGGTGATGCAATGTCCGAAGAAGGCAGCCCAGCAGCAGTCAGGCCCTAGCGCCCCAGCAAAGCAAAATGTGTCTCAGCCTGGAGCAGGCAACCGCTCTTAGCCACACTATAACCATGGGAGACTGAACCACTTGGAGGCTGAAGCAGTTCAGGAGACCCCGGCATGATAGTAGGTATGTTCCCAGTCGACTCCCATATTGTAGAAGTGTTATTTGATACTGGAGCAACGCATTCATTTATAACTGCATCGTGGGTAGAAGCGCATAATCTTCCAATCACTACCATGTCAACCCCTATTCAAATTGACTCAGCCGGTGGTAGAATTTGAGCCGATAGCATTTGTTTGAATGTGTGGAAATAAGGGGGATAGCGTTTCCCGCTAATCTCATAGTAATGGGTACTCAGGGAATAGATGTCATCCTAGGGATGAATTGGCTAGATAAGTATCAGGCAGTTATCAGTTGTGATAAGAGGACAATCAAGTTGATGTCTCCACTAGGAGAGGAAGTGGTGACTGAGTTAGTCCCGCCTGAACCAAGGAAAGGAAGTTGTTATCAGATGGCTGTTGATAGCAGTGAAGCAGACCCACTTGAGATTATCAAGGTTGTGTCCGAGTTCCCAGATGTGTTTCCAAAGGACTTACCAGGTATGCCACCTGAGCGAAAAGTTAAGTTTGCCATAGAGCTTCTTCCTGGAACCGCCCCCATTTCTAAAAGAGCCTATAGAGTATCTGGACCAGAGTTAGTTGAACTCAAGAAGCAGATTGATGAGCTGTCAGAGAAAGGTTACATCCGGCCAAGCACCTTGCCTTGGGTCGCCCCTGTCCTGTTCGTGGAGAAGAAAGATGGCACCAGAAGGATGTGTATCGATTATCGAGCTCTGAATGAGGTCACGATTAAGAACAAGTACCCTTTGCCCAAAATATAAGATTTGTTCGACCAGTTGAGAGGAGCCAGCATGTTCTCAAAGATAGATCTGAGGTCAGGTTATCATCAGCTCAGGATTAGACCTTCAGACATTCCGAAGACGGCATTCATTACCAAGTATGGGTTGTATGAGTTCATTGTGATGTCTTTTGGCCTAACAAATGCACCAGCCTTCTTCATGAATCTGATGAACAGTGTATTTATGGACTATCTTGACAAGTTTGTGGTGGTATTCATTCATGGCATTCTTATATATTCTCAAAGCGAAGAAGAGCATGCAGATCATTTGAGGATGGTATTGCAGAGATTACGAGAGCACCACTTGTATGCAAAGTTGAGCAAGTGTGAGTTCTGGATTGATGAAGTCCTGTTCTTGGGTCACATAATCAACAAAGAAGGATTGGTTATGGATCCGAAGAAAGTGGCAGATATTCTGAACTAGAAAGCGCCAATAGATGCTCGAGGAATCAAGAGCTTTATTGGAATGGCCGGATATTATCGGCGATTCATTGAGGGGTTCTTGAAGATTGCGAAACCAATGACATCGTTGCTAGGCAACAAAGTTGAGTTCAAGTGGACCCATAAATGCCAAGAAGCCTTCGAAGCGCTGAAAGAGAAGTTAACTACAGCGCCTGTCTTAGTCTTGCCTGATGTGCACAAGCCCTTCTCGGTGTATTGCGATGCTTGTTACACTGGTTTGGGATGTGTGTTGATGCAAGAGGGAAAAGTTGTGGCTTACTCATCCCGATAGCTGAAGGTTCATGAGAAGAATTATCTAATCCATGACCTAGAGTTGGCAGCAGTGGTTCACGCACTGAAGACATGGAGGCACCATCTATATGGGCAGAAATGTGATGTTTACACAAACCACAAGAGTCTGAAGTACATATTCACTCAGTCGGAGCTGAATATGAGGCAGCAAAGATGGTTAGAATTGATCAAGGACTATGAATTGGAGATTCATTACCATCCAGGCAAAGCGAATGTAGTAGCAGATGCTTTGAGCAGGAAGAGTCAAGTCAATCTGATGGTCGCTCATCCGATGCCTTATGAGTTGGCCAAAGAGTTTGATAGGTTGAGCCTCGGATTTCTGAACAATATGCGAGGAGTGACCGTTGAATTAGAGCCTACCCTAGAGCGGGAAATCAAACAAGCACAGAAGAATGATGAGAAGATCAGTGAAATCCAGCAGCTGATTCTGGAAGGAAGAGGTAAAGACTTTTGGGAAGATGCAGAAGGTGTGATATGGTTCAAAGACCGTTTGTGTGTTCCCAACGTCTAGTCCATTCGGGAGTTGATCCTCAAGGAAGCTCATGAGTCAGCTTATTCTATACACCCTGGAAGTGAGAAGATGTATCAGGATCTGAAGAAGAAATTCTGGTGGTTCGGAATGAAAAGGGATATCGCAGAGCATGTGGCTATGTGACAGTTGTCAAAGTGTTGGGGCCGTGCTTCGGTGCGCCGAAGGTCTTACACGAAGAAGCAGCTTCGGCTGAAGTCGTCTCCAAGAGATGGCCGAAGGTTCCTTTTCATGGAGCTTCGGCGTTACAAACCGACATAGAGATAGAATGACCTTTTTATCCATAGAGGTCTGAGTCAACGTTGTAAACTCTTGTAAGGGGCATAATTGTAATTTGTCACAGGCTGCGACCTGTGCCTATAAATATATGAACAGTACCTCTGTACTGTTCACGCGAACCTGCCATTTGCTTTCGCATCACACTTGTTCCTTTGCTTTCCTCAGGACGAGAGGTACATTTGTAACTTGAAGTCATTTATATTCATTCATTTATGATAATAAAGATGGAAATAATTCCATGATTATATTTAAATATTTATTTCATGTTTCATGATTTATATGATATAAATGCTTCGTTCCTTGATATTATGTTTTACGAAGGTACGTCCTTTGTAACCTTCGTCCGAAATTCTTTATATCCTGAGGGGATATAATGTTTTGGAGGACGAAGGACCTTAACACCTAACATTTTCTATGTTGCCTTGTTCTTAATTCTTAGCATTTGAGAACAAGCCCCCAACATTGGCGCCCACCTCCGGTGAACTCACTTCCACTTTTCTGAGCTGATGGCTTCGTTCAACAATCAAGCTGGAGCTGCTTCGGCTTCGAAGCTGGTGCTCCCGATAACAGGCGGTTCTTGCTCAGAGCCGGCTAACAAGAAGCAGAAGAAGGAGGCTCAGAGAAGGGTGCAGCATGTTGGAGTGCAGGGACCCTTCATCAAGTCAAAATGGTCCCATATTCCAATTACTTTCTCTCAGGAAGACCTTCAGCTTAAGGATTATCCCCACAATGATGCCATGGTTATCTCTTGCGTGATCAAAGGATTTCTAGTCCACAATGTCCTAGTTGATACAGGCAGTGCAGCTGACATTATATTTGCTAAAGCCTTCAGACAAATGCAAGAGCATGAAGACAAGATTCATGATGCTACGCACCCCCTTTGTGGCTTCGGAGGGCGACAGATTGTAGCACTTGGGAAGATTACCATGCCGGTAACCTTCGGATTTGTTAACAACACAAGGACGGAGCAAATTGTGTTTGATATTGTTGACATGGAGTATCCTTACAATGCTATCATTGGCCGTGGTACTCTTAATGCCTTCGAAGCAATTCTTCACCCAGCTTATCTCTGCATGAAGATACCTTCGGATCAAGGGCCTATTGCTATTCATGGAAGCCAGGAAGCTGCTAGAAGGGCCGAAGGAAGCTGGACTGACTCCAAGGCAATCCATAACATAGATGGAGCTGAAGCTTGTGAACAGTACAAATTCAGGAGGGAGAAGGCAGCTTCAGCGGATCAGCCGAAGCCCATGTTATTGTGTGAAGACATAGCAGAGCAAAAGGTGTTGTTGGGCTTGCAATTATCTGAGGACCAGGAGAAAACCTTGATAAGGTTTTTATTCAACAACAAAGATGTTTTTGCATGGTCAGCTAATGATCTCTGTGGAGTAAATCGGGATGTTATTGAACATTCGCTCAATGTGGACCCTTCCTTCAGACCCCGAAAGCAGAGGCTTCGGAAAATGTCTGATGACAAGGCCGAAGGGGCTCGAAATGAAGTAAAAAGACTCCTCAGTGCAGGAGTTATCAGAGAAGTGAAGTATCCAGAGTGGCTAGCTAACACTGTTATGGTGAAGAAGGCCAATGGCAAATGGAGAATGTGTATTGATTTCACAGATCTCAACAAGGCTTGTCCGAAGGATGAATTCCCGCTGCCAAGGATAGACTCTTTAGTCGATGCAGCAGCTTCTTCAGAGCTCATGAGTCTCCTAGACTGCTACTCAGGTTATCATCAAATTTGGATGAAGAAGGAAGATGAGCCAAAAACTAGCTTCATAACCCCAAGTGGTACATATTGCTATCTTCGGATGCCTGAGGGGCTCAAAAATGCCGGAGGAAGTTTCAGCCGAATGACAGCGAAGGTTCTCCAGTCTCAGATAGGCAGAAATGTGTTGACTTATGTCAATGACATTATTGTAAAAAGCACGAAGCAGGAAAATCATATTGCTGATCTGCAGGAGACCTTCGCCAGCTTCAGACAAGCTGGTCTGAAGCTGAATCCAGAAAAATGTGTCTTCGGAGTGAAGAAGGGCAAATTTCTTGGATGCTTGGTTTCAACAAAGGGAATCGAAGCTAATCCAAATAAAATCGAAGCTATACTTCGAATGGAACCACCAACCACAAGAAAGGGGGCTCAAAGGTTGACAGGAAGGCTTGCATCTCTCAACAGATTTATATCCAGATCAGCAGAAAGAAATTTACCATTCTTCGAGGTGCTGAAGTCAGCTGAAGTCTTTCAATGGGGCCCAACTCAACAAAAAGCCTTCGAAGAGCTGAAGCAATACTTAATAGATCTAACAACATTAACTCCACCAACGCCAGGGGCTCCTCTGTTGTTATATGTGGCAGCTTCGCACTCAGCAGTAAGTGCGGCACTTGTCCAGGAGAAGTTTGATGGACAAGTCAAGAAGCAGGTCCCAGTATATTTTGTATCTGAGGTCCTTAGTATCTCAAAGAAGAATTATACAGAGCTGGAGAAGGTATTGTATGCCGTTTTAATGGCATCCAGGAAGCTTCGGCATTATTTTCAGGCATACAACATTATTGTTCCTTCTTCGCAGCCGTTGAAGGATATCATGAGAAATAGAGAAGCTACTGGGCGTATTGGAAAATGGGCTGCGGAGCTCAATGAATTTTACATTGATTATGTGCATAGATCCTCAATCCAGTCTCAAGCATTGGCAGATTTCATTGCCGACTGGACGCCAGGGGCTCAGGACGAAGAAGCAAATAAAGATGCCGAAGTATGGACAGTGTTTTGTGATGGCTCTTGGGGAACCTTCGGAGCAGGTGCAGCTGCTGTGTTGGTCTCACCATCCAAGGTTAAAACTTGCTATGCAGCAAGACTTGACTTCAGCTGCACAAATAATATAACTGAGTACGAAGCCCTGCTCCTGGGTCTTCGGAAACTAAAGGCAATGGGAATCAGAAGGGCGATTCTTAAAACTGATTCCCAGGTTGTTTCGGGTCATATTGACAAAAGTTGCAAGGCCAAAGACCCGAAGCTTGAAAAATACCTAGACACGGTCCGAAGGATCGAGGCCTCCTTCGAAGGATTTTCTGTCAAGAATATCCCTCGAGGACAAAATGAGCATGCTGATTTACTAGCCAAGTCTGCAGCACAGGGGCTGCCGTTACCTTCGGATGTCTTCTTCGAAACAATAAAGGCACCTTCAGTAGAGCTCCTTGAAAGAGCAGTCCTCAATATTTCTCCTGTTTACAGCGAAGATTGGAGAACTGAAATAATCTCTTACCTTCAGGGCAACTTCCTATCAGATGACGAAGCTTATAATAAAAGGATAGAGGCAAGAGCTCGTCCGTATGTCATGATAGAGGGGGAGTTATACAAGCATGGAGTTTGTGCCCCGCTGCTCAAGTGCTTGTCTAGAACCGAAGGTATAGAGTTAATGAAAGAGATACATGCAGGCCTGTGTGGATCCCACATCGGATCCAGGCCATTACTTGGAAAAGTGTTCCGCCAAGGATTTTATTGGCCGAAGGCAGCTTCGGATGCAGCGGAGTTAGTTCAAAAGTGCGAAGGTTGTCAGAAATGTGCAAGAGATCAAAAGCAACCTTCGTCTTTGACACAGCTGATACAACCCATCTGGCCATTGCAAAGGTGGGGCCTTGACTTGTTGGGTCCATTACCACCGGCCCAAGGAAATCTAAGATATGTTATAGTAGCTGTGGAGTATTTTTCCAAGTGGATTGAGGCGAGGCCATTAGCCACAATAACTTTGGCCACTGTCCAAAAGTTTTTCTGGCAGAATATTGTCTGTCGCTTTGGCGTACCGAAGGCCATCACTGTAGATAACGGAACGCAGTTCGACTCCGAAGCTTTCAGAAATTTCTGTGATCAAATTGGAACGAAGATCCATTTTGCATCAGTCAGGCATCCGGAGTCGAATGGGCTTGTTGAAAGGGCCAATGGCATCATAATGACAGGAATAATGAAGCTAATCTTTAATCAACCAAGGGGAAAGTGGACAGATCAGTTGACCAAAGTGGTGTGGAGCCACAATACAACAACATCAAGGTCTACAGGCTTTACCCCATTCAAATTATTATTCGGTGACGAAGCAATAACTCCGGAAGAAGCTAAAGCTGGGTCAATAAGGGTAGTAGCTTCGGCAGAGTCAGGTCCCGAAGATGCTTGCCTTGTGGAAAAAGATGCTTTAGAAGGAATCAGACTTCAAGCCGTGGAAAACATCAATAAATACCAGGCTGAAACAGTTAGATGGCGAGATAGAAAGGTCCGGCTAAAAAATATTGAGCCGGGACACTTGGTGCTTCGGAGAGTGGCCAACCCAGATACAGTCGGCAAGTTACAATTGAAATGGGAAGGGCCTTTCTTAGTAGCATCTTCGTCAAGGTCTGGTTCCTACAGATTGAAGGACATGGATGGCAACGAAATTCCAAGGTCTTGGAATGCAGATGAGCTTCGGAGATATTATGTATAACTTGATGTAACTTTTTATGTTTTTCTTTTTCTTTTTCACGGCACCCTTTTCCTTTCTAAAGGGGGAGAAAGGTTTTTAATGGGGCCATCATCTGTAATTTCCTTTTTAGTTTTATAAGAGCAAAATCCCCCAAAAATTGTAAATGTAAAAAGCTGAGAACGCACCATCGAGTGCCGAAACTGAAAAAAAAAGAAGAGAAGAAGCTCCAAAGACGTCCCTAAGGGGATGCAGAGCTCTGATTCCGCCGAAAGTAAAAGGCGAAGAAGCTCCAAAGACGTTCCTAAGGGGATGCAGAGCTTACAGCGAAAAGTCAACGCTGATACCGCCTAAGTAAAAGGCGAAGAAGCTCCAAAGACGTTCCTAAGGGAATGCAGAGCTTATACTGCCTAAGTAAAAGGCGAAGAAGCTCCAAAGTCGTTCCTCAGGGAATGCAGAGCTGATGTGTGGTTGGTTCCAAAGAAATAATGGCTGAGAGTGTGGCTTCGGATATATGTTTTGGACATTCATTCGCACATTACATTACATCATGGCATTTGCATGCATAAGCATTCATTCATAGCATTTATGTACCAAAGTCTTTGCTTCGGCAAAAAGACGAAGTGGTTTTTTATGATTCGTTATGCTTTATTGAGTACAAAAAAGAAAAGCTTCGGTAAAAAGAAGAATTGGCCTCTTATGCTTTGTTGTACACTAAAAAGAAAAGTTTCGTTGCTCGGCAAAAAGAAGAAGTGGTCTTTTAGGCTTCGTTGCTCGGCAAAAAGAATTGGTCTCTTATGCTTCGTTGTGTACGAAAAGAAGGGAAGGTGTTTTTTCGCTTTCGGCTCAAAATACTGATTTCGTCCACATCAAAGCGCTTCAGTAGAAGGGTAAGAATATATTACAAGGTATGTACAAAGTTCCTTGAGAACAGTTTAATTGTATTTACAAAAGTTGTTACAAAAGTATCCTGAGTTTTTTCCTATAGTACACTTCTACTGAACTTCATTGAGCTTCAGCTTCGGCGACGGCTTCGGCGACATATCTTAAGCATCATCTTCACCTTCGTCATCCTACATAAATCAAGGTATCGAGAGTAAAAATCAAGTTCAAAGGAGAAGTTAAGTACGAAGTATCATTTCTTACTGGTTCAAGATGACTTCGAGCTTCGTCTCCAGCCTTCTCCCGCCCGCCTTTTGTCCATATCATTTTTATAAATCTATTTGAGATGCTTCGGGCGAGGTCAGGTATATCATCCAGGATTGATGGAGACAGGGTGAAGTTAGGCCTGTTGACGATTTTTCCATGCTCGCAGCCGGCCTTCAGGAAAGCTGCAGCGGTACCCCGAGAAGCTACCCAGGCACAGAAGTCACCGTGCCCGGCTATAACTTCGTCAAGTTCTTCGATTTCAGCTTCAATATGATCGAAGGCTTGGGGTAAATTTTCCGCTGAAGAGTTAAACTTCCCGCTGCTGGCTCCAACAGAGTAAAATATCTTTTTCAATCGTTCAATACAATTATTGCTAAATTTCAAGCATTTGTCTTGAAGGCTTGTTAATGATTTCTTCAAGTCTGAGCTGGCCCGGACTTCGGCTTCAAGTTTCGAAGTTAGCTCTAGCTTCTCTTGTTCAAATTGTTTCGATTGACTGATGAGCTTCGAATTCAATTCTGATACCTTAGCCTCAGTCTCTGCCAGCAAGCCTTCGGTTGATTGGAGCTCGAAGTCTTTCCTCTCAATGATAGCTGATTGTTCTTTTATCTTGCTCTCTAAATTTTGAATTATAGCTTCGTGTTTTTTGTCCTCCAAATCTTGTTGCATCTTCAGAGCTTTGCTCAGTAGCATGCTCTGCACAGAAACAACTTTTGTTAGTAACATTTTTATTATTAACAACAATAAAAACCAGAGAAAAGATTGTTTACCTTGAAGTTGGAATAAAATAAGCTGCCGACGATATGTTGTCGTCGGTAGCGGCTGATATCTGTCTCTAGCTTCGGAAAACCGATACTCTTTGATAGAGTACCGATTACCTTAGCTCCAGTTTGGTCTCGAATGCAGCCTAATTTTTCATCGTCCACACCTCCAAATAGGAGAGCTCCTGGCTTGTAGCCGCAAGATTTGGCATAGTCCTTAAGTTCTTCCATTTCGGCCTTCGACAGTTTTTGCCCAATTAAATTTTGGAATGTGTAGGCTTCGTCGTCCGAAGTGTCCTCGGCTATTTCTTTCCCCTTCCCAGGCACTGTGGCCATGGTTTTTTCAGCAGCAGTGCCAGCTTCTTCTGCAGCCATGTCTTGTAAGATTTTGTCAATGTCCTCAATGGTAGTTTCTAAGTTTACATCTTCGGCTGTAGCGGCTTCGGTAGCCGCAACCTCCGAAGGTGCGACTTCGACGTTTGTGGTGCCTTCGACAGCTGGTGTTTTATGAATTGATGCCCGAGGCGGCGTCTTGTCGATAACTTCAGTTACTGCAATAATTCTTTGCCGCTTGGGTTTGGTTATCTTCGTTTGATCCGGCTCGTCCACCTTTCGAAAAAGCTTCGTCAGTTGGAGCCCTAATGGACTTAGCTTCTTGGGCATGGGTTCAGTCATTACCTTTAAAATTTCCTCCACGTCGCTGGTAGAAGGTGGTGTGGGGGTCCCCTCTTCTTCGGATATTTTTCGCTTCGGAGTTGATATTTTCCTTTTCTTGGGAATTTTCTTCTCTTTTGCTGGTCTTTCTTCATCCTTTTTCAGAGTTTCGGCCACTCTTTTTCTTTTGTGGCCCTCGGCACCCTTGTTCAACTGCTCATAGTCAGGGTACTCGAAGCCCAGGGCATCAAGCACTCGGTTCAGCCTTCGCTTCGGTCGGGCGCCGAAGGCCGCTGTCATTAGTTGATCCTCTTTTTTGGAATAATTCCCCAGGATTTCATTGCACATCACCTCGATTGTGTCCAGCCACTCTTGGCAGGGCTTCTTAAAGTATTTCTTGAATTTGAAGTGATAGGGCAGCCGGACAAGATCCCCCTCCTTCTTCTCCCCCTTTAACTTTGGCATTTCCCATTCTTTCAGAGTAGGGAAGACTCTGAATGCCAAGAATTCTTGGACCAGATCCCTGGTACCGATATGCTCTGCAATAATTCCGAATTCATCCATTGCCTGTTGTGTTTCACCCTCTGGCGTCATGTTGCAGCGGGGTCGGGTTTCTCCGAAGATCAGCTCGATTGGACTTTGCACAAGCTTCTCCTTGTTGTCATCAACTTTGACATAGAACCATTCCGATTTCCAGCCTGCCGGCCATTTGCTTCGGTAGCTAATTACAGGAAACTTTGCCGTTTTCCGGTAGGCAAAATTGTAGCAACCGAAGTTATCATGTAGCCCATCTTTTCTGGCCTTGGTTTGATAATGCAACTCATGAACTCGACAGAAACTGTCGGCAAATGGCTCCACTGCTTGGCTTCGGAGGGCCCAAATATAAACGCTAAGTCTAACGATAGCGTTGGGAGTTAACTGGTGAAGGTAGATGCCAAACCTTTTCAGTATCTCCGCAATAATCTCGTGAAGAGGGAATCTAAGCCCAGCCTTTAAAAAGCTCTTGAAGATAACAATCTCGTCCTTCCCTGGCTTCGGGGTGGTTTCTTCTCCCCCGAAGCGAAGTAGCTTCTTCTGGTCTTCATTGAAATAACCTGCTTTCACCATCTTCGAAAGATCAGCCTTTGAAACAGTTGATTTCCCAAAATCCAGGTGACTGGGCTTGCTGGGCATGGCAATACGGTAGTCATCTTCGGGATCAGTTCCTTCAATGTTTTCTTCTTCTCCTTCGGCAGTTGTCGGGTTTGCTTCAGCAGCAGGCATTTCTTCCGCAGTCACTAGACCGGAACGCTGCATCGCTTCGGAGATGGGCACAGTGTTCGAACCTTCGGCTTCGTCTCCCTCACGTACAACTTTGGCAGTAGATCGCACTCTCGCCATTTGATTCTGAGTTTGGGGAAGTCAGAAACTTTTTTCTTTTTTCTTTTCTCCCGAAGCTCTTCTTTCTGACGAAGCAGACGTCGAGATGGACCTTCGTTCGATTCTGAGAATCAAGCTTCGGCTATAGTTAAAAATTTTGGCAGCAAAACAGTGCAAATAGCAATGAATGCTGTGGTAACTTCACACCTACCCGTCTGTTTATATAGTGCTGCAGGTAAGAAGGCGAAGCGGCAGGATTTTTTACACCAAGCAGGCAGTCACTCGTACTCGCTGTGCAGTGAACCGCAGAAGATCAAACAGTAACTCTGCAAGGTGGGCCTGGCACGCGCTCGGAAGCCGGATCGTTTCTCTGCAACGAGCTCAGGGAAGGTGTTTTTTGGACCTTCGGCTTCCCGAAGCTGAAGAGGCTTTTTTCACGGGTCAAGCTCGTTACGAAAAACGATCTAGCACCGCGAAAGGGGCTACTGTTTGGGCCGTGCTTCGGTGCGCCGAAGGTCTTACACGAAGAAGCAGCTTCGGCTGAAGTCGTCTCCAAGAGATGGCCGAAGGTTCCTTTTCATGGAGCTTCGGCGTTACAAACCGACATAGAGATAGAATGACCTTTTTATCCATAGAGGTCTGAGTCAACGTTGTAAACTCTTGTAAGGGGCATAATTGTAATTTGTCACAGGCTGCGACCTGTGCCTATAAATATATGAACAGTACCTCTGTACTGTTCACGCGAACCTGCCATTTGCTTTCGCATCACACTTGTTCCTTTGCTTTCCTCAGGACCAGAGGTACATTTGTAACTTGAAGTCATTTATATTCATTCATTTATGATAATAAAGATGGAAATAATTCCATGATTATATTTAAATATTTATTTCATGTTTCATGATTTATATGATATAAATGCTTCGTTCCTTGATATTATGTTTTACGAAGGTACGTCCTTTGTAACCTTCGTCCGAAATTCTTTATATCCTGAGGGGATATAATGTTTTGGAGGACGAAGGACCTTAACACCTAACATTTTCTATGTTGCCTTGTTCTTAATTCTTAGCATTTGAGAACAAGCCCCCAACACAAAGGATCAAGGCAGAGCATCAGAGGCCAGCTGGATTGTTGCAACCGTTGTGAATTCCCCAGTGGAAATGGGATGAAATCGGGATGGACTTCATAGTCAGATTGCCTCGCACTCGAGCCGGCTACGATTCCATTTGGGTAGTGGTGGACCGCTTAACCAAGTCAGCCCACTTCATACCTGTCAAGACTAACTACAGCAGTGCAGTGTTGGCAGAGTTGTACATGTCCTGGATCGTTTGTCTTCACGGTGTGCCAAAGAAGATAGTGTTAGACAAAGGAACACAGTTCACCTCTCATTTTTGCAGCAATTGCATGAAGCTTTGGGCACACATCTGAATTTCAGCTCAACTTATCATCCGCAGACAGACGGTCAGACTGAAAAAACCAATCAAATCCTTGAAGATATGTTGAGAGTTTGTGCGTTGCAAGATCAGTCCGGATGGGACAAGAGGCTACCTTATGCAGAGTTCTCCTATAACAACAGTTACCAGGCCAGCTTGAAGATGTCACCATTTCAGGCGCTTTATGGGAGGAGTTGTAGAACTCCGTTGCAATGGGATCAGCCTAGAGAAAAGCAAGTATTTGGGCCAGACATATTGCTTGAAGCCAAAGAGAACATCAAGATGGTTCGAGAAAACCTGAAGATAGCGCAATCAAGGCAGCGAAGCTATGCAGACATAAGAAGGAGAGAGCTGAGTTTTGAAGTCAGAGACTTCGTCTATTTGAAAGTGTCACCGATCAAGGGAGTCAGAAGATTCGGAGTCAAAGGCAAGCTAGCACCCCGCTATGTTGGTCCGTATCAAATTCTCGCAAAGCGTGGAGAAGTGGCCTATCAGCTCAGTCTGCCAGAAGGCTTGTCCGCAGTGCATGATGTCTTCCATGTGTCTCAGTTGAAGAAGTGTCTGCGTGTGCCAGAAGAGCAGTTTCCAGTGGAAGGTCTAGAGGTCCAGGAGGACTTGACCTATATTGAGAAGCCAGCGCAGATTCTTGAGACTGCAGATAGAGTCACCCGGAGGAAGACTATCAGAATGTGCAAAGTCAGATGGAGTCACCACTCTGAGGAAGAAGCGACCTGGGAGCGTGAAGATGATCTGATGGCCAAGTACCCTGAACTCTTTGCTGGCCAACCTTGAATCTCGAGGGCGAGATTCTTTTAAGGGGGATAGGTTTGTAACGCCCTGAATTTGGGTGTAGAATTTTTCTTCTTTTTACTCACCAAATTCAGGCGTTACTCTCTTTTCTCTTCCCGTTTCGCTCCTTCTTCCCAATTTCAAAGCAATATAGCGACTGGTGTCCGTGTCATGTGTAAACAAAACCTAAGTTGATAAGAGTGTCGCATCATGCCGAATCATATTTCCTTGTCTGATTTCGTGCTTAATCGCGTGCGTTGCTTAGTTTTCGTTTTGGTTTCTGTTTTGTGAATTGATTTTCCGATCTGTGGTTGTGCGTGCCATGAGGTTTTGACCCGCGGTGCAGCCCGACCTAGCCCAGCTCGGCCCGGCCCAGCCCACGCGCCCCTGGCGCCCGTGCCCTCCCCATGCGCCCCCCCCTCCCCTGGTCTCTTTCTCTCATTTGATTTCTCCCGCGCAACAACCTCTCTCCTACCTCTCTCTCTCTCCCCGTGTGCCCTAGGTCTTGGAAACGGTGATCGCCGGAGTTTGGATCCCCGAGGTGAGCTCCCCTCCCCTCTCCCTCTCTCCCTCTCTCTTCCCCTCCCCCTCCCCTTCTTCTTCCCCGCGCAGCCTCCCTGCCCGCGCCCCTGGCGCCCCCGTGTGCCCCTCGGCCGTGCCCCCCCCCAGCGGCTTGCCCCTCCCCGGCGGCCGTGCCCCCCTAGCCGTGCCCCCACGCGCTCCCCGGCCGCGCCCTCGCGCGCCCCGGCGGTCTCGCGCCCCGCGCGTCTGCACGGCTCGCGTGCCCCCGGCACGCGCAGCGTGCTCTCGCGCTCATGACCGTAGTTGCGTGGCGTTCGACTCTCAGTTTAATCCATTTTAATTTTAGTTTAGTCGATGTGCTGCGTCGCGCGCTTCGTCGCGTGACGATTCATTTTAAATTCATCCTTATTAATGTGTTGTGTCGCGCGCTTCACCGCGTGACGATTCAATTTAAGTTCATCTTTGTTAATGATCTGTGCCGCGCGCTTCGCCGCGCGACATTTTGTTTTAAACTTAGTTTAGTTGACGTATGTCGTCGTGCGTTTCGTCGCGCGACGCCTAACGTCTCTTTATAATTATTGCTAGTGTCTTGTTGCACGCTCTGTCGTGCGACAAGTCATTTATTCCTTAATTCAAGTTAAATGTTGTGTCGCGCGTCTCGCCGCGTGACCATTTCCTTTAATTCACCTTCATCTGCTTATAATAATTTAATATGGAACATGACTTCACCCTATGCTTAACGCAATGGCCAAATTAATACCATTCTGTTTATACGAGTAGTTTAATTTATAATTGAGTAACGTGATCAGTCATTGACTGTAGCCTCGACCGTTACTTTCTCTTTCTCGCTTAGTCGTAAGTGTGAGTCCTGCGTCGATTGTCTGTTTATTTATTGCATTCCATTGTATGGTGTACTGTTCTTTTGTATTAAATGTGTGGAATGTATGTTTGAACTCGTATAGATAATGGTTATGTTGGGGGCCTTCGTCCTCCGAAGGTCCTCAAAAACATGATTTGACAATGTTTTCCAAGTGGATTATATGAACAGGTATTTTCGGATTCAGAATTATGGATATAGAGCACGACCAGGACGAAGCCTGAACCAGACGAAGGTCGAGGGCAGCCGAAGCTGTACGCAGGGAAGCTTCGGTGCGATGGCATAAGGGGGAACCGACTTAAAGATGAAAAGACTTCGGGGGCCTCGACAGATTTCCATAAACCGTTAACAAATATAATGGACATGGATGTAATTTTACGTGAGCTGCGTCCCGCGTCTATAAATAGATGAACAGTACTCCCGTACTGTTCACGCTGACTGTGCATTGACATTTACGTCACGCTTGTACTTTTTACCTTCTCTCAGGACCGAAGGTACATTTGTAATATGTAATCATTTCTATTTCTTTGTGTTAATAAAATAGAAATGATTCTATGATTTACATTTCATGTTTTATATAAGTCCTTCGTCATTACTTGTTGAATTTACGAAGGTATATCTCTTGTGACCTTCGTCCGGAACTCACTATTCCCGAAGGGGAATAAAGTTCAATAGGACGAAGGGCCTTAACGTTTAACATTTTTTATGTTGCCTTGTTCTTAATCCGAAGCATTTGAGAACAAGTCACCAACATTGGCGCCCACCTCCGGTGAACTCACTTCCACTTCGAGCTTCTTTGAACACCTTCGGAAGCTATGGCGCCGAAGAAAGCTTCAGCGACTGGGGCTTCAGCACTGCAACCGCTGGACCACAATCAGGAGACCGTCTCTCTTCGGGACGCCCGAAGCCAGAAGAGAAAGGCTGTCAGCCCGACACTTCAGGAAGAGGAGCTAGACCAAGAAATCAGGGATATGGAGATGCTACACCAACAAGTACAAAGGAAGAAGGAGAAGATGGCTCGCCTAGCTGAGTTGCAAAGGCAGATAGACGAAGCCTCTGAGGAAGTCCGCCATCTTACTCACGATGAGCAGAACAGAAGGCCTCATCAGAAAGACCTTCATCAGGAGGGCTTCGTCAACGAAGATGACTGGTATGATAATTTCCATCAGGGAAATTTTGTTTTCGATGATGCTTCTCCTCTGTCTGCTGAGCTGCAGGCTACACCTTGGCCTCCATCCTATAAGCCACCCCAGCTCCCCATGTTTGATGGTCACTCCGACCCGAAGCAATTCTTGATGAGCTACGAAGCAACGGTGTCTTCGTACGGGGGCAATGCTGCAGTCATGGCGAAGTCTTTCGTCATGGCCGTCAGGAATGTTGCTCAGACCTGGTATTCCTCCCTTCGGCCAGGAACAATAACTTCATGGCAGAAGCTGAAGGATATGTTACTGACCAGCTTTCAAGGATTTCAGACGAAGCCGGTCACAGCTCAAGCCCTGTTTCAATGTATTCAGGATCACGAAGAGTACCTTCAGGCATATGTCCGAAGGTTTTTACGATTGAGGGCGCAGGCACCAACGGTGCCCAATGAGATTGTTATCGAAGCCATGATCAAGGGGCTTCGTCCTGGGCCTGCAGCTCAATACTTTGCTAGAAAGCCTCCTCAGACCTTGGAGAAATTGCTTCAAAAGATGGATGAGTACATTCGTGCTGACAATGACTTTCGGCAAAGAAGGGAGGAGGCCTTCAGATTTTCTGAAATGACCAGGGGCTTCGGGGGAAGATACTACCCGAGACATGTCCGTTCCATCCATAACACTCAGAATGATGATAAGGGGGGTCAGAACAGACCGCAATGCTCCTCACAGGCTTCGGGGCAACAACAAACTTCCTTCCGGCCACCAGCTCCAAGAGGCAGAGGCGCCAGGGGCTTCGGCGGAAGATTCGGAGATCAGCCAAGGAGACTGTTTTGCTTGTTCTGTGGAGAAGGCAAGGGCCATACCACTAGGTCGTGCCATATTACAATCCAGAAGCAAAAGGAAATTGCCGAAGCTGCATCTCAACAAGCTCAGCCGAAGCAGGTCATGCATACTGCTTCGTATCATCCGCCTTACATCCCACAATACATAGACAACCACCCTGCAGCTTCTGTAGCTTCGGCAAGTCAACCTCAAGCTTCCTGGCAACAGCTTCCGCCCCCACCTCCATTGCAGCAAGGTCAACAGCCAGAAGGGAGTCAATACGCTCCACATCAGAGGGACTTCAGAGAGCAGTCCGAAGCTCGCACAGTCAATAGCACTGTGCCAGAGTCGAAGCACATTTATTAACACATATCCTACCTTTGATAGCAGTCTTTCCTATTCAGTTTTATTTTCTGTGAAGCAAAAAACATTGATAGTTTTCATGTAATAATTTTGTTGTTTTCTACGAGGAAAATCTATTTGCTCCACAAGCCTAAGTTCCTGAGGCCTAAAACTTTTTCCGTTATCAAGGAGGACCTTCGGATTAAAAATCCTTCGGAGTAACAGAAAGTCGTTCTAAGGAACGCAGAGTAAGTTTATGAAGTCACATAAAGCCGTTCCAAAGGGAGCGCAGTGTAAGTTTTCTGCTCAGAAGTCGTTCCTAAAGGAATGCAGAGCCTACAGCGAAAAGTCAACGCTGATACCGTCTAAGTAAAAGACGAAGAAGCTCCTAAGGGAGGCTTACAGCGAAAAGTCAACGCTGATACCGTCTAAGTAAAAGATGAAGAAGCTCCAAAGACGTTCCTAAGGGAATGCAGAGCTTACGAATATATTTTATGTGTATCTCCGAAACAAATGACACATGCATAACATAACATCATCACATCATTTTGCATAGCATAAGCATCATACATCATATTGCATTTGGAAAGAGAAGGGGATACTCTCAACCTTCGAAAGGATGCTTTGAGAAAGTGACATCGAAATTGTATAGCTTCGGAATACAGTTTCGAAGAATATTTTTACGAAACATGGGCGAATTTTATCAGATCAATATCAAAGTTGTATAGCTTCGGAGAATGTTTTCACGAAGTATGGATATCATTCATCAAAGTAATTTTAACGAAGAATGTCTTCTTCACGAAGCATGAAAAGAAGGGAAGGTGTTTTTTCGCCGAAGGCTCAAAAATGGTATGTATTTAAAGTTTCATGCATCGTAAAGAATTTGATAATGAAAAGAGGCTTGTATATCACATTCAAATGTACAAAGTGTTGCATAGATTACACTTTAAATATTTTTCCAAATAGCATCTAATCTTCTCTCAATACTGCTTCGGCGGCTTCATTCAGAAGTTGGTCAACAACCTTGTCCATGATAGTTTCGGCCATTTGTTTAATTTCTTCATCCCCTTTTGTGTGGGGGTCGGCAGTTGGTTCAACAGTTTCTGAGCGAAGAGAACACTTCTTCATCACTTTTACAAGTCGCGAACAAAGTTTAAAATGAAAATTACAACGCAACAAGAATGACTAATTGGTACCTAATTGTCTTTCGGGCTCCGTACTTCTTTCGGCAGTTTCTGCTACTTTTCTAGCATCATGAATGCCTTTTTCGCTTCTTTGAATGATCTCTTGCGCCATTTCTCGGCCGCCGTTGTTCCAGATATCAGTAAAAAATTTGCCACCAACCACGCTTGCTTCGGCCGAGGGGTCCTTGATATCTTCGGAAGAGAGGGTAGCTTCAGACTGAGCTAAGAATTTTACGTGCCCGCAACCTTTCTTCTCTAAGACAGAAGCAATTCCTCTGGCGCCCGAAAAAGCGCATATGTCGCCGCGACTGTTCAGAATCTCTTCGAAGGCCTCTGCTTCGTGGCTAATCCATTCCAGCGGATCTTCGGGATTGCCTCGAGAAAAATTCTCTTCGCTGGAAAAGGCGCCGACGCTAGCAAAGCTGGTTTTAATTTTATTCACGCATTCTATAGATTTAACATAGCATTTCCCCTGAGATGTGCGAAGCTCCTTAACTCTTGATTCCAATTTGCTGACCATAAAATCACTAAGTTCTCGTTTCGTTTCCTCAAGCGCGCGCTCCTCTTTAGCTCTAGCCAGCTGTTTCTGAAGATCTTTTATCTCGCGTTTTTGAGCTTCGGTTTGGGCCTTTGAAGCAACTTCGTCTTTTTTCACTTTATCTACCAGTGTAAGCAGAATTTTATCTTTTTCCAAAGCTTCGTTTCTCAGTTTGATAACTTCAGAGCGTAAATTATTAAACGCAATTTCATAACTTTCATCTTCGGCGCTCTTTTGCGCTCTTAGCGCGTTGCTTAGGATCAAGCCCTATACGAAAAAGAATTCATATAAGAAAAAAGGAATGAGTTGCGTAAAAAATTATAAGGGGGTTTTCTTTTCAAGCGTTAAATTCCCGTACCTTCAGGCTGTTGTACGCAAGACTGTCTGCGAGATCTTCTTTCGTCATGGCGCTTAATCCAGATTCAAGCTTCGGGAAACCAATACTCCTGGCCATCTCTCGGCAGACAGAGAGCTCTTTGTTGTCAGGAAGGCAGTATAAGAAATCATCTTCATTTGTCCCATTGAATATTACTGCCCCCTTTGGATATTTTAGCTCCTTTGCATAATGGTTAGCTTCGCGAGTTTCTTCTTCAGATAGTTTTTTCCCCGAAGCATGTCGTATGATGTAATCACACATGCTGGCAGGCGCTTCGGGGATGGCAGTATCAGTCTCTTCAATTAAAATTGGTTCTGGTATTTTCATTGCTTCGGCTTCTAAAGTTTGCTCCATGAAGGGCTCTGAAGGCCCAGCTTCAGCTTCAGCTTGTTGCGTCGGAGCTTCAGAAGAAGCTTCAGCAATTTCAACACTCTTTTTTGGAGTTGTGCTTGAAGACTTAATTGTCTCCAAGACATCTAGTACATTTACCATTCTCTTCCTTTTTGGGGTCACCATTGGACCCTTTTGGATTTTTGCTGCTTCGACATTTACTACAGGACTCAAAATTTCTGATGCTTTTTCCTTAATCGGATTTTTTGCTTCTTCCATTTTTTCTGTCGATGGTGCTTCGGCCATCTCTGCAATTTCTGGCAGCAAGGTTGGCTGTTCACCTTCGGCGGCCGAAGAAGTTTCTCCAGTGAACTCAGGCACCGAAGCTGGTTCAATATGGCGTGGTCGATGTGTGAGGACCTTCAACCTTTTTCCTTTTGGTTCTGGCTCGCTAGGAGCAGTTCCTGCTTCTTCTTTTTCAGGGGTTATGTTTTTCCTTTTTTGCCTTCGGATGGGATAACGATAATCAGGGTAGAAGAACCCGACTGCATCAAACACTCGGTTGAGTCTCTTCTTTTTTCGGCCTCCGAAGGCTGCTGATAGTGCCGTATTTTCAGCCTTCGAATATGCCCCAAGTAATTCATCACTTAATGTTTCAATGCTTTTCAGCCAGTCGTCATCAGGTTCAATAAATTTATCTGCATATTTGAATGTGTACTTTAATCTGACTAGTCCGCCTTCGTCGGACTCTTTGATGGTTTCCTTCGGCATGTCCCACTTTTCTGCAAGTGGCCATACCCTGAAGGCAATGTGTTCTTGGACCAAGTCCCTTGTCCCAATAAACGAGCAGACTACCCCGAAGGCTCTTTGGCATTCTTCGGCGGCTTCGTCCATTTCGACCTTCGGCCTTCGAAGACCGAAGCGTTGCCAGATTGGATGCATAATAATACTCTTCACATTCTCTTGAGCTGTCAGATCATTCTTTACATAAAACCATTCAGTCATCCAGGCTCCGGGCCACCTCTTCCGAAAGGTCGGCACAGGGTAGCTTGACCCGGAGCGGGCGCCGAAGCTGTAGCACCCAAAATTGTTGTGATATTGCTCTTTTCCCCAGGGCTTCGTCTCGTACAATAACTCGTGTATGTTGTAGAAGCTTTTAGCGTTTGGTTCCAAACCTTGGCTTCTCGTAGCCCAGACAAAAATCCCCATTCTTATAATAGCTTCGGGAGTGAGTTGATGAAGGTAGACTTGAAATGTCTTTAATACCTCAACAACAAAGTTGCTCAGGGGGAATCGAAGCCCAGCCTTGAGGAAGCTTCGGAAAATCACAACTTCATCTTCTTCGGGGGTGGGAGAAGTTTTTTCCCCGGCATCAGCTCTCACAATAGATATATCTCGGAAATATCGCCCCCTCATATTATCAATGTGACTCTGCTTGATGGCCGTTTTCCCAAAAACTGTGTGGCTTGGTCGCCACGGTCGATCTTCGGCCTCTTCCCCACCACTTTCCACATCATAGCTGTCGCTGTCATCAGTATCTTCGGACAAACCTTCGAGAATCTCCTTCGTAATTTTCTCTGTATTGGTCTCTGCCATCGCTATCAGGAACCCCAGATTCTTCTCCTCCTCGAGACTCAGCTTCGTCTCAGCAGGGATCTTCAGCTTCGTCTCAGCAGGGATCTTCTTGCCTTCAGACATCTTCGGAAACGCTAAAAAATTGCTCCCGAGGCCGAAGCTTCGAAATCAAAAAGACCAGCAAATCTTAATGAACAAAAGCTAAAAATTTTAGTGGGCCGAAGCAAAAGGAAAGTGTGCGTACCAAATGAGTTCGCGATGTGATCTTATTTATACGCCTAGGGCGTTGAAAATTGAAAGGCCCCGCTTGTCAGTGAATGTTGCTATTCTAGCAAAGGGAAGGTGTTTTTTCGGACCTTCGGCTCAAGGCCTTCGTCCATATCGCAATCTGAATTTATTATTTACAAATTAATATTGCGAGGGGCTACTGTTGGGGGCCTTCGTCCTCCGAAGGTCCTCAAAAATATGATTTGACAATGTTTTCCAAGTGGATTATATGAACAGGTATTTTCGGATTCAGAATTATGGATATAGAGCACGACCAGGACGAAGCCTGAACCAGACGAAGGTCGAGGGCAGCCGAAGCTGTACGCAGGGAAGCTTCGGTGCGATGGCATAAGGGGGAACCGACTTAAAGATGAAAAGACTTCGGGGGCCTCGACAGATTTCCATAAACCGTTAACAAATATAATGGACATGGATGTAATTTTACGTGAGCTGCGTCCCGCGTCTATAAATAGATGAACAGTACTCCCGTACTGTTCACGCTGACTGTGCATTGACATTTACGTCACGCTTGTACTTTTTACCTTCTCTCAGGACCGAAGGTACATTTGTAATATGTAATCATTTCTATTTCTTTGTGTTAATAAAATAGAAATGATTCTATGATTTACATTTCATGTTTTATATAAGTCCTTCGTCATTACTTGTTGAATTTACGAAGGTATATCTCTTGTGACCTTCGTCCGGAACTCACTATTCCCGAAGGGGAATAAAGTTCAATAGGACGAAGGGCCTTAACGTTTAACATTTTTTATGTTGCCTTGTTCTTAATCCGAAGCATTTGAGAACAAGTCACCAACAGGTTAGTTGGTGGAGTCCGAAGGAGTTGCAGGTGAAGACCCTGAGCAGCAGTCGGTTGGTGAAGGCAAGTGTTCTTTGACCCATCTATGTCCTACTCATTCTTATAATTCACTCACCGCATTTACATAGTTTATACCTAAGGATTGACTAGCTTTTGTCTATCTTGTCCTTGTTTACCTATTCTGGTTGGGTTATTTCAGTTTAGCTTTATGCTAGTGCTTCACATTAATCAATGAACATGATGAGATATCTATGATACGTTGTTTTCCCTTTTGATTATGATGATGGTACTTGTGCCCTTAAGGGGACTCGAGCTGTTTTCTCGAGTGCCTCTCCGTAAGGACCTATTCGTTGGATGACCGCCCGGGAAAACAATGCAACCATGAGGGTGGAGTGGGACGCCCTTAGCTGAGTAATTAGAGGAACTGGGGTGTAGTTCGCTTCGCCGTCGTGCCGTTAATGGGGCTCGGTGTATGCGGCTCGCTCTGCCAAGGTTGGTTCGCCCCTTGGGGAGTAGTTCGGTGCATTTAGGAAACCTAACGGGCGGCTACAACCCCAGGAAATCTTTGTAAAGGCTACATAGTGAGACCCTGCCTATTCACCTTGGTAGTGTTTAAGGGTTTGATGGGCCCGAGGCAAGAGGGAATCACGGCTTGTGGGTAAAGTGCGCAATCTCTGCAGAGTGTTATAAAACTGATATATCAGCTGTGCTCGCGGTTATGAGCAGCCAAGGGAGCTCCATTGATTAGAGATACTTGATCAGAGATGTACGGTTTACAGGTGGCGACGAGGATGATGGTTATGATTATGCTTATGGTACTAGTAAGTGGTATTCTTTCCGTTTGGAAAGGATACATCGGAGTAATAACTTGGGTTAATGCTAAAACCTGGCTTTCTACTAGTAAATAATAACCTGACCAACTAAAAACAACTGGTTGACTTAACTCCACATAAAGCTAGTCCACTACAGCCAAACGGGACATTTTGCTGAGTATGTTGATGTGTACTCACCCTTGCTTTACACACCAACCCCCCCCCCCCAGGTTGTCAGTGTTGCAACTACTGCTCAGGTGAAGATGAAGTCGTGGAGGAGGACTTCTAGGAGTTCCAAGAGTACGATGAGTTCTAGGCGTGGGTTAGCGGCAAACCCCCAGTCGGCTGCCTATGTAGGCCGTGTGTATCTACTTTTCTTTTCCGCACTTTGATTATTGTTAAAACTATGTCGATGTCTCGGACATCATGATGTAATCGACTATTATACCCTCTTTTATGTCATTATTGAGCACTGTGTGATGATGTCCAGTTATGTAACTGTTGTGTACATGAATTGCTGATCCTGGCACGTACATGGTTCGCATTCGGTTTGCCTTCTAAAACCGGGTGTGACAATATTGTAAGGGCGAGAGGCTCCAACTTGTGGTGATTCCTCGCAAACGGGAATATACTAAAAAGATAAAAGACCGTGGTATTCAAGTTGATCATCGGATCACTTGAAAGGGGTTGAGTGCAACCCTCGTCCATTGGGACGCCACAACGTGGAAGTAGACAAGTGTTACTTGGCCGAACCATAGGATAAAAATCGTGGGTCTCTTGTGTTGCTCCTCTCTGTGATTATTTGTGTCCGCAAGAGCCCACCTCATAAACTTGATTAACTCGCACTAATATCTTTATAATCAAATTTGTGGCAATTTAGTGTTTAATTTTACAGGATCACCTATTCACCCCCTCCCCCTCTAGATGCTCTCAACGTGCGGCGGGGGCGGTGGCAGGCAGGGGTGTGGGAGGTGTCGACGCTGACCTTAGGGTCTTAATAGAGTAGTATAGATAGACCATCTCCAGCCAACCAAACTAATTTAGAGGTTTTTTGAGATAGGCTTGTCAGGTTTTATTTGTATAATTATTCAATGAATCATATTATGTCTTGGACCTAGATGTCACATGTTATAAACTCCAAAATTTAGCCAAACTTCACGTGGAGCTTAATCATTACCTCGTTTTGAGAGTCTATATGTGGAACCTATTTTGAAGCTAACAATATTTTGAATTTGTACTCTGCGTTGAGTCTGGATTGGTATAAAGAAATTGCACTCAGAAAAACAATAAAATAATATGTTCATTTGTAGGTAGTTTTTTGAGTAGTTATATCTAGAGATGGCAATGGAGATCCGATTTTCCGTGAGGAATTACTCCATTAGAGGATGATGACGAGGGTAACTTAGTCCCAATGGAGGTCGAAACAAGAAAAATTCAATCTCCGTCTGTCGGGTACCATAATTAGTGGTACCCCCAACACTCCTAAACTCGGCTGGTAATCACCATCAGCGCAAACTGCAGAGACTGATGGGCGCAATTCAGGTCAAGGCTTTGTTTACTCAAGAGACGCAATCTCGCCTCGCCCGAGCCCAGCCTCGGGCGAGAACAGTAGTCCCAGGCGAATTCACGCCTCGCCCGAGGGCCTCCTCAGCAACGGGCGCACCCTCGACTCGCCCGAAGCCCAGCTCGGGCAGGCTTCGTTGTGAAGCAACCTTGGCTAAATCACCTCACCAACCGACCGTATCGCAGGCGCACTCAATGCAAGGTCGCCTGGCGCCTTATCCTGACACGCGTGCCTCAGTAGGCAAGGTCGAAGTGACCGCAGTCACTTCACCCTCCCACTGACTGCCCTGACAGGAAAACAGCGCCACTCGCCCCTCTCCGACTGCTGTGCCACTCGCCAGGGTGAGGCTGACAGCAGCTGAGTCCAGCCTCAGGCGCCACAGAAAGCTCCACCTCGCCCGACCTTGGGCCTCGGCCTCAGGAGGAAGTCTCCGCCTCGCCCGACCTCAGGGCTCGGCCCCCGCCTCGGCCTCGGAAGGTGGTCTCCACCTCGCCCGACCCCAGGGCTCGGCCTCAACCTTGACCTCGGAAGGTGGTCTCCGCCTAGCCCGACCCCAGGGCCCGGCCTCAACCTCGACCTCGGGAGGAATCGTGTCCTCGCCCGACCCCTGCCTCGGCCTCAGGAGGAGTCTCCGCCTCGCCCGACCTTGGGCTCGGACCAACCACGCCGCAAGGGGTACATCATTACCCTGCCCCTAGCTAGCTTAGGCTACGGGGGAACAAGACCGGTGTCCCATCCAGGCTCGCCCTGGTAACAAGTAATGATGGCTCCCCACGTGCGTCCATGACGACGGTGACTCTCAGCCCCTTACGGAAGCAAGGAGACGTCATCAAGGTCCCAACAACCCCGACAGCTGTGCTTCTATAGGGCTCAAACGCTCCTCCGACAGCCACGACACCGCGTACACAGGGCTCTAGCACCTCTCCGACAGCCACGTTGGCATGTACATAGGGCTCCGGCTCCTCTCCGCCGGACACGTTAGCATATTACTACACCCCCATTGTACACCTGGACCCACTCCTTGCATCTATAAAAGGAAGGGCCAGGGCCCTCATACAGAGGGTGGTCGCGCGGGACTCCCTCTCTCCCTCACGAACGCTTGTAACCCCTACTGCAAGCGCACCCACTCTAGCGCAGGATAACACGAGCCGCGGTTTTTTCCCCCTTTGTGTTCCATCTCGCGCCAACCCATCTGGGCTGGGGCACGCAGCGACGATTTTACTCGTCGGTCCAGGGACCCCCCAGGGTCGAAACGCCGACAGTTGGCGCGCCAGGTAGGGGCCTGCTGCGTGTTGACGAACAACTTCCCGTCGAGTTCCAGATGGGTAGTCTCCAGCAACCTCTTCAGCCCGGGACGCTGCTCCATTTTGGGAGTCTCGAGTTCATGTCCCTCGACGGCAGCTACGACATGGTACTCCTTCCTCCGCAGCGCGGCAGCGACAACGACGGTCGTCAGCCCGCCCGGCGGCGGCGGACTCGACGACGTCTTCCCCCCGTGGTGGAAGAGCAGCATCCGGGTTTGTCCCGTTGCCTTCCTCGCCGCAGGAGGAGGAGGCGGGGCAACCGTGGCCAAGCAGGAGGTGGCACCTCGTTGGCTATCGAGCGAGTCGACGACGCCGGCACCCCGGCGAGGGACATGTCGGGCGTTGACCTCGCGCCTGAGACGATGACGATCGTCGTTTCCCCGCAACACGCCAACCCCAAGCGGACAGATGACGCCAGCGCGCTCGCGAAGGGCTTGCTGGGCGTTAGCCTCGTACCTAAGATAACGGTGCAGTCCATCCCCGACTCGACTTCGTCACCATCCATCGATCGAGAGGTACCGTCCGTTTTCCACCCTATGCCTTTTAGATTCAGCTTCGATCCACCAAGCAATCCCGCTTCGGTGAGCGCTTTCATAAAGGCATATCCTAACCTTCCGGGGTACCATATGTGGTCAACCTGGGACCGATTGACGGCCGTCTCGACCTACGGGCCCCCGGGTTCCGAGGAAGATGACGAGCCCGACTCTGGTTGGGATTTCTCCGGGCTCGGTAATCCTAGCGCCATGCGAGACTTCATGACCGCATGTGACTACTGCCTCTCCGATTGCTCCGATGATGGCCACAGCCTTGACGACGAAGGTTGTGACCCAAGTCGCGAATGTTTCCACATCGATCTAGGGGGTCACGACGAAGGCAACCACCTTGGTATGCCAGAGGACGATGATCCCCCTGGGCCTGCGCCTCGCGTTGACATCCTGCGGGAGCTAGCTATGGTCCCAGTCCCTGCGGGGGGTCAGGACACATAGCTCGAGCAAATCCGCGAGATGCGGGCCAAGCTCGACGGGGAAGAAGGACAACTTGTGCAGCTCCGGCAAAACATCGAGCAGGAGTGTGCAGGCCGAGCACTAGCCAGAGAAGCATGTCATCAGGCCCAGGACGTCCAGCGCCGTATCGCTGACGATGCCAGGGCAAGGCTGCCCCCCGGCTTCTAGTGGAGTCGGCCAGAACCTGGCTGCAGCGGCAATACTACTTCGAGAGATGCCGGAGCCATCCACCACCGAGGGGCAGCGTATCCAGGGAGAACTCAAGAATCTCCTGGAGGATGTCGCGGTCCGATGGACCGAGAGCTCTGCCTTCCGAAGGCAAGGGTACCCCCCGGAGCATCGTGCCACGACTTCCCGATTCATGCGGGAAGCCTCGGTCCACACCGGGCGCACGCGGGACGCGACACCTGCAGCCCCGACGCCGCCCGAGCCTGGCTGGAGCATCTGCCTCCTGCTTAGATCTCCAACTGGGACGATCTGGTCAAAGCCTTCGCTGGAAACTTCCAGGGCACACACGTGCGCCCTGGGAACTCCTAGGATCTCCGAAGCTACCGCCAGCAGCTAGGGGAATCCCTACGGGAGTATATCCGGTGATTTTCAAAGCAGCGCACCGAGCTTCCCAACATTACCTACTCGGATGTCATCGGCGCGTTCCTCGCCGGCACCACTTGCCGCGACCTGGTGAGCAAACTAGGTCGCAAGACTCCCACCAGGGCGAGCGAGTTGATGGACATCGCCACCAAGTTTGCCTCTGGTCAGGAGGCGGTCGAGGCCATCTTCCGGAAGGACAAGCAGCCTCAGGGACACCAGCAGGAAGACGTCCCCGAGGCGTCCGCCCAACGCGGCACGAAGAAGAAAGGCAAGAAGAAGTCGCAAGCGAAACGCGACGCCGCCGACGCAGATCTTGTCGCTGCCGCCGAGCACAGGAACCTTCGAAAGCCTCCGGAAGGGGCCAACCTGTTCGACAAGATGCTCAAGGAGTCGTGCCCCTATCATCAGGGTCTCGTCAAGCACACCCTTGAGGAATGCGTCATGCTTCGGCGCTACTTCCATAAGGTCGGGCCCCTGGCGAAAGGTGGCAACGGCCAAGACAACAACAAGAAGGAGGGCAACAAGGCAGAGGAGTTCCCCGAGGTCCACGACTGTTTCATGATCTACGGTGGGCAAGTGGCGAACGCCTCGGCTCGGCACCGCAAGCAGGAGCGCCGGGAGGTTTGCTCGGTGAAGGTGGTGGCGCCAGTCTACCTAGACTGGTCCGACAAGCCCATCACCTTCGACCAAGGTGACCACCCCGACCGCGTGCCGAGCCCAGGAAAGTACCCGCTCGTTGTCGATCCTGTCATCGGCAACGTCAGGCTCACCAAGGTCCTCATGGACGGAGGCAGCAGCCTCAACATCATCTACACCGAGACCCTCGGGCTCTTGCAGATCGATCTGTCCACGATCCGGGCCGGTGCGGCGCCCTTTCACGGGATCATCCCCGGGAAGCGTGTCCAGCCCCTTGGACAACTCGATCTGCCCGTCTGCTTCGGGACTCCCTCCAACTTCCGAAAGGAAACCCTCACGTCCGAGGTGGTCGGGTTCCGAGGAACCTACCACGCGGTGCTGGGGAGACCGTGCTACGCCAAGTTCATGGCCGTCCCCAACTACACCTACCTCAAGCTCAAGATGTCGAGCCCCAACGGGATCATCACCGTCGGATCCACATACCGACACGCGTACGAATGCGACGTGGAGTGTGTGGAGTACACTGAGGCCCTCGCCGAGTCCGAGGCCCTCATCGCCGACCTGGAGTGCCTCTCCAAGGAGGTGCCAGATGCGAAGCGCCACGCCAGCAACTTCGAGCCAGCAGAGGCGGTTAAGTCCGTCCCTCTCGACCCTAGCAACGATGCCTCCAAGCAAGTCCAGATCGGCACCGAGCTTGACCCCAAATAGGAAGCAGTGCTCGTCGACTTTCTCCACGCGAACGCCGAGGTTTTTGCGTGGAGTCCCTCGAACATGCCTGGCATATCGAGGGATGTCGCCGAGCACTCGCTGGATATCCGAGCTAGAGCCCGACCCGTGAAGCAGCCTCTGCGCCGTTTCGACGAAGAAAAGCGCAGAGCCATAGGCGAGGAGATCCACAAGCTGATGGCTGCGGGGTTCATCAAAGAGGTATTCCATCCCGAATGGTTAGACAACCCTGTGCTTGTGAAAAAGAAAGGTGGGAAATGGAGGATGTGTGTAGACTACACTGGTCTAAACAAAGCATGTCCGTAGGTTCCCTACCCTCTGCCTCGCATCGATCAAATCGTGGATTCCACTGCTGGGTGCGAAACCCTGTCATTCCTCGACGCCTACTCAGGGTATCACCAAATCAAGATGAAAGAGTCCGACCAGCTCGCGACTTCTCTCATCACACCTTTTGGCATGTACTGCTATATTACTATGCCATTTGGTTTGAGGAATGCAGGTGCGACATACCAAAGGTGCATGAACCACGTGTTCGGAGAGCACATCGGCCGAACGGTCGAGGCTTATGTCGATGACATCGTAGTCAAGACGAGGAAAGCCTCCGACCTCCTCTCTGACCTTGAAACGACATTCAAGTGTCTGAGGGCAAAGGGCGTGAAACTCAACCCCGAGAAATGTGTCTTCAGAGTCCCACGAGGCATGCTCCTGGGGTTCATCGTCTCCGAGCGGGGCATCGAGGCCAACCCGGAGAAAATCGCGGCCATCACCAACATGGGGCCTATCAAAGACTTCAAAGGAGTACAAAGGGTCATGGGATGCCTTGCGGCTCTGAGCCGCTTCATCTCACGCCTCGGCGAAAAAGGCCTACCCTTGTACCACCTCTTAAGGAAGACCGAGCGCTTCACTTGGACTCCCGAGGCCGAGGAAGCCCTCGGAAACTTAAAGGTGCTCCTTTCAAATGCGCCCATCTTGGTGCCCCCCGCTGCAGGAGAAGCCCTCTTGATCTACGTAGCCGCAACCATTCAGGTGGTCAGCGCCGCGATCGTAGTCGAGAGACGAGAAGAAGGGCATGCACTGCTCGTCCAGAGGCCGGTCTACTTCATCAGCGAAGTGCTATCCGAGACCAAGATCCGCTACCCGTAAATTCAGAAGCTACTGTACGCAGTAATTCTGACGCGACGAAAGTTGCGACACTACTTCGAATCTCATCCGGTGACTGTGGTGTCATCCTTCCCCCTAGGGGAGATCATCCAGTGCCGAGAGGCCTCGGGTAGGATAGCAAAGTGGGCGGTGGAGATCATGGGCGAGACAATCTCGTACGCTCCTCGGAAGGCCATCAAGTCCCAAGTCTTGGCAGACTTCATGGCTGAATGGGTCGACACCCAGCTATCAACAGCTCCGATCCAACTGGAACTCTGGACCATGTACTTCGATGGGTCGCTGATGAAAACAGGAGCAGGTGCGGGCCTGCTCTTCATCTCACCCCTCGGGAAGCACCTCTGCTATGTGATGCGCCTCCATTTCCCGACGTCAAACAACGTGGCCGAGTACGAGGCTCTGGTTAACGGGTTGCGCATCGCCATCGAGCTAGGGGTTCGGCGCCTCGATGCTCGTGGTGACTCGCAGCTTGTCATCGACCAAGTCATGAAGAACTCCCACTACCGTGACAGAAGGATGGAGGCCTACTGCGACGAGGTTCGGCGCCTGGAAGACAAGTTCTACGGACTCGAGCTCAACCACGTCGCCCGACGGTACAACGAGACTGCGGATGAGCTGGCTAATATAGCCTCAGGGCGGACAACGGTTCCCCTGGATGTCTTCTCCAGGGACATACATCAACCCTCCATCAAGACCGACGACACACCCGAGCCCAGGGAAGCCTCGGCCCAGCCCGAGGAGGCCTCGACCCAGCACGAGGCACCCTCGGCCGCCGAGGGTGAGGCACTGCGTGTCGAGGGAGAGCGGAATGGGGTCACGCCTAATCGAAACTGGCAGACCCCGTACCTGCAATATCTCCACCGAGGAGAGCTACCCCTCGACAAAGCCGAAGCTCGGCGACTGTCGCGGCGCACCAAGTCATTCGTCTTACTGGGTGATGAAAAGGAGCTCTACCACCGCAGCCCCTCAGGCATTCTCCAACGATGCATATCCATTGCTGAAAGACAGGAGCTATTGCAAGAGATACACTCGGGGGCTTGCGGTCACCACGCAGCACCTCGAGCCCTTATCGGGAACGCCTTTCGACAAGGCTTCTACTAGCCAACCGTGGTGGCCGACGCCACTAGGATTGTACGCTCCTGCCAGGGGTGTCAATTCTACGCAAGACAGACGCACCTGCCCGCTCGGGCCCTGTAGACAATACCCATCACTTGGTCGTTTGCTGTATGGGGTCTGGACCTCGTCGGTCCCTTGTAGAAGGCACCCGGGGGCTTCTCGCACCTGCTGGTCGCCATCGACAAATTTTCCAAGTGGATCGAGGTCCGACCCCTAACGAGCATCAGGTCCGAGCAGGCGGTGGCTTTCTTCACCAACATAATCCATCGCTTCGGGGTCCCGAACTCCATCATCACCGACAATGGCACCCAGTTCACTAGCAAGAAGTTCCTGGACTTCTTCGAGGACCAGCACATCCGGGTGGACTGGGCCATCGTGGCTCACCCCATGACAAATGGGCAGGTGGAGCGTGCCAACGGCATGATTCTGCAGGGACTTAAACCGAGGATCTACAACGACCTCAACAAGTTTGGCAAGCGATGGATGAAGGAACTACCCTCGGTGGTCTGGAGTCTGAGGATGACGCCAAGCCGAGCCATGGGTTTCTCGCCGTTCTTTCTTGTCTATGGGGCCGAGGCTATCTTGCCCACAGACTTAGAATACGGTTCCCCAAGGACAAAGGCGTACGACGACCAAAGCAACCAGACCAGCCGAGAAGACTCGCTGGACCAGCTGGAAGAAGCTCGAGACGTGGCCTTGCTACACTCGGCGCGATATCAGCAGTCTCTGCGACGCTACCACGCCCGACGGGTTCGGCCCCGAGACCTCCAAGTAGGAGACTTGGTGCTTCGGCTGCGGCAAGACGCCCGAGGGCGCCACAAGCTTACTCCTCCCTGGGAGGGGCCATTCATCATCGCCAAGATTTTGAAGTCCAAAACATACAAGCTGGCCAACAATCAAGGCGAGGTCTACAGCAACGCTTGGAACATCCGATAGCTACGTCGCTTTTACCCTTAAGATGTTTTCAAGTCGTTCATATGCCTCGTTTTTTTTACATACACAAATAGAGTCTAACTGTCAAGGAAGGGTCAGCCTTGCCTCGGCGAAGCCCGACCCTCCCTCGGGGGCTAGAAGGGGGGAACCCCCTCTGCGTCAAAATTTTCCTCGGAAAAAGTCTTTCTGCCAGAACATCTTTCGCGCTTTTCGACTGCTTCGATAGCAGGATCCTGAAAACGACGAAGTACACGTAAGCGGCAAGGCCGACCGAGCCGAGGGACTCCTACGCCTCCGGGATACGGATACCTCACTCATCACCTTCTGCGATAAGTAACTCACGCTCGGATAAGCGATTCTGCTGACCGAACAAGTCTTATCGCTCGAAAAACTTTTCTGCCAGAACGATTTTCGTGCCTTCTCGACTATATCAATAACAAAATCCTACGAATGAGTAAGAGTGCACATAAGCGGCAAGACCGACCGAGCCAAGGGACTCCTACACCTCCGGGATATGGATACCTCACTCATCACCTTCCGTGAAAAGTAACTCTCGCTCGGATAAACGATTCTGCTACCGACGAACAAGTCCTGATACTCGAAACAAGAGGAAAGGAAACACAGCTTTACAACACGACAATAATATGTTTGGGCCTCGGCGGCCGTGAAAAAACATATGCACACTACAGACAAACTCTCCCTGTAGGTTCAGACATCAACAGAGGGAGCAGCAGCACCCTCGGCGTCGTCTCCACCTTCGGCGGAATCTAGCCTGGCCTCGGACGGTGGCACGGGCGGAAGGATCTCCACCTCGAAGGAGGACGCCAGCACCAAGCTCGGGCCATCATAGCCAAGGTCTCCGCAAGGGTCCCGGCCCGAGCAGATACCTCGACCGGCCGCTCCGTAGCCTCAGCCAGCTGTCCCCCAAGGACATCAGCCCGGCTCATGGCCACGGCAGCATGACTCCGAGGTTGGTCCCGCTAGCGGACGATCTGGCCAAGCTCCAGTCGTCGCTGCTGCACCTCCTCGGCCAGGGAGGCCACATGCTCCCGGGCCAACGAAGTTTCTTCTCGAGCCGACTCCGCCTCTGTCCACGCAGACACCGCTGCCACGCTGACACCGCTGCCTCCGGCTCCGGCTCCGGCTAGTGCTCGAAATGAGGAAGAAACACGGTATTACACTCAAATACCTAGATGTTCAGGCCTCGACAGCCACAATGAACAAACACCGGCACTCAAGGTGCCATTACAAATGGAACTCCGGTTCCACTCCCGCGGGTATGAACAACCTCCACATCGGAGGGCCTGCGGGACGACAAACTCCGGGTGGCTCGCCGCCGACCACTGCAGCAGCATCAACGACCTCCATCTCGGACGGCAAGACAGCTGCAGCGACGGCCTTAGGGCAAACGCTGCTGCTGGAGGTCCCTCGCCCACGTCCCTACACGAGGGGCGAGGACAAGCCGCGAAGGCCAAAGAGCCGGAGGTCCGACCGCAGGTGGCGCCGACGATCTCGTCGGCGGAGAAACCTTCTCTGGCCTGCCCACCAACACCGCACCAGCGAGCACCGGCCGCCCCAAAGCGCACCGGCAGGTCCTCACTCCCGTCCTCGCTGCAAGAACGAGAACGGGACCGTCTCAGAACACTAGTACTGCCCTCGCGGCGTACGACATGTTGTGCGACCCCCCGGTGCAGCCGGCCACAGTCGCCCGGACGGAGGACGGAATGCTGCACCCTGGCCAGGCAGCAGCAGTTCGCCTTCCCCCGCATGGCTGGAGGACGCCTCCTCCGCATAGCTGGAGGATGGTTTCCACCCCCAGATGCTGGAGGAAAAAGCGGGTCGCCAGCCCACGCGAAGGCAGGCCCCGGCTCGCCTCGCCCTCCTCTCCAGCAAGGATGATGAAGATCCTTGAAGCTGAGGGCGGGGCAGAGGCCGCAGCTCGGCTTGCTTCTCCCCACCATCAAACTGGTGGTCACCATCCTGGGTGACCATCGGTGAGGGAATGCAGGCGGGCTGCCTGATGAAAATCCTTGAAGCCGAACGATGGCTGAAGGGTGCCCACCTCCGTAAGGTTGTGCTCCTCCAACAACAAGACGAAGGCAACGCGGGCGCTCCCCATCCAGGGGCTCGGAAGGTGGAAGGATGCGATGCATGAGGGGAGTGCGAAGGCATGGCTACCACCCGGGGGGTCGATCCCTTTTTAAAGGCGGCTCTCCCCACTCGCGTCCTCAGGCGTCGCGGACTAAGTCTTCACCGACGTGCTCCAGGGTCCTCCCCCTACGACACGGGGGCTGGGTCCCACACGTCATGCAAGCTGGCCCGGAACAGAAGAAGCCAAACCGTCGCGCGCGAAGCGTGTAACCGCCCCGCGGTTACAAGCACTCCTCCATCCTCGTCGAAACCAACGGTTGAAAGGGCGGACCGCCATGCAGGTGGCGTGCAACCGCACCATGGAGATGCACCCCTTCGACTTCGACGCATCCAGCATGGAGGCCCAGGCCCACACATCATGTAACCGGCGCGCCGGTTACTACGTGCGAAAAACTGCACCGCCACTTGTGCCAATGCCGCGCCTTCTCGACTGCGGAACCGGTGCCGCGACTCGAGGCAACCTTGCGCATGGCCCAACAGTGCCAACCGAGCACATCGGTCACAGGTCAGTCAGCTGCGGGAGGAGGCACGACGGTCGATATGGCCAAAAGTGGGCTGGCAGTAATGGCGGCAGCAGGCGAGCGGAAGCAGCAGTCAAATCGTCTGCAGGCTCACGTCCCCTCCTGGAGCAGCAGGGGAGCCCTCTCCCACGGCGTGAAGACGACGCGCCCGTGTTCCGTCCCTCGAACGGCTCACGCAACGACCGCCCCACGAACCACCCGTCCCGTCGCATTAACTTCGTGGCAGGGCAAGCGACACCTTTGGCAGGCGAAGCGAGCGATGTTTCACCTCCGCCATGATGACCACGTCAAAAAAGGTGCGCCACAAAGTTTAAATCTGTACCCTTTTCTTCTTCCCCTTTCTGTCTCTTGCTACAGGGACCGGGAAAGGGGACATTTCGAAAGGGATCCTTCTCCGCAAAGGAAGCGGGCCCCGAGCCCTCCTACTGATCAGGGGTTCGAAGGCTGGCCCCTCGGAAGGGTTCGACAGCCGCCCTAGAGCACTCGGGCTTCAGGCTAATTACTTATCAGAGGTTCGAAGGCTGGCCTCTCGAAAGGGTTCGACAGCCGCCTTAGAGCACTCGGGCTCCACGCCCACCACTGATCAGGGGTTCAAAGGCTGGCCCTTCGGAAGGGTTCGACAGTCGCCCCAGAGCACGCAGAGCGAGGGATGACTCTGGGTACGTCCGATACATGGCCGAGGCTCGAGCTACGCTCCCGAGGTACCCTAGGACATTTCCGAGACCAGCAGGAGCGATTTTGTAACGGAATCCCATCAGAGGGAGGCATAGAGCCCTCGGACCCTATCAAACGGGACCGGGTCCGGCAAATCACCTGCAGGTACTTTTGGAGCACGCCTCTGGGCCACTAGCCGACCCTTATCGAACGGGGCACGGGCGTCCACTCGGATCACCCGTTAGCAACTCACTGGAGACACCATGTTCGGCGCCCTCCGAGGGCAACATGGTGCTTTCCCCCCCCCCCCCCCCCTCCTCCTTGAGGAAAGGCGACGAAGGGGCGTATGATAAAAGTCGGGTCAGTCCTTGATCGTCCTCTCGCCCTGTGCAGAGGCTCGGGGGCTGCTCTCGCAAACTCGGCCATGGCCAAACCGTTGACAGCGTCAACAAACCAGCCTGAAAACTCGGAATCTGACCATGCACCCGGGCTACGATCAGATCGCATGAGGGAACAACCAGACCGGACAAGGCATCACGAAATGCATTAAGACCTCGGAGGAGTCAAACCACTCCTCCGAGGCCTTGGGGGCTACACCCGGCGGGTGTGCTCGCGCGCACCCATCGGAACAAAATATTACCGAGAAAGGCCGGTCCCCTTGCAAAAAAAGTGTGACAAAGCCTCCAAGCGAGTACCAGCACTCCCTTTGAGGCTCGGGGGCTACTATCGGGTATCATAATTAGGGGTACCCCCAACACTCCTAAACTCGGCTGGTAATCACCATCAGCGCAAACTGCAGAGACTGATGGGCGCAATTCAGGTCAAGGCTTCGTCTACTCAAGGGACACAATCTCGCCTCGCCCGAGCCCAGCCTCGGGCGAGAACAGTAGTCCCAGGCGAATTCACGCCTCGCCCGAGGGCCTCCTCAGCAACGGGCGCACCCTCGACTCACCCGAAGCCCAGCTCGCGCAGGCTTCGTTGTGAAGCAACCTTGGCCAAATCACTTCACCAACCGACCGTATCGCAGGCGCACTCAATGCAAGGATCGCCTGGCGCCTTATCCTGACACGCGTGCCTCAGTCGGCAAGGTCGAAGTGACCGCAGTCACTTCGCCCTCCCACTCACTGACCTGACAGGAAAACAGCGCCACTCGCCCCTCTCCGACTGCTGTGCCACCCGCCAGGGTGAGGCTGACAGCAGCTGAGTCCAGCCTCAGGCGCCACAGGAAGCTCCACCTCGCCCGACCTTGGGCCTCGGCCTCAGGAGGAAGTCTCCGCCTCGCCCGACCTTAGGGCTCGGCCCCCGCCTCGGCCTCGGAAGGTGGTCTCCGCCTCACCTGACCCCAGGGCTCGGCCTCAACCTCGACCTCGGAAGGTGGTCTTCGCCTAGCCCGACCCCAGGGCCCGGCCTCAACCTCGACCTCGGGAGGAATCGCGTCCTCGCTCGACCCCTGCCTCGGCCTCAGGAGGAGTCTCCGCCTCGCCCGACCTTGGGCTCGGACCGACCACGCCGCAGGGGGTACATCATTACCCTGCCCCTAGCTAGCTCAGGCTATGGGGGAACAAGACCGGCATCCCATCCAGGCTCGCCCCGGTAACAAGTAATGATGGCTCCCCGCGTGCGTCCATGACGACGGTGGCTCTTAGCCCCTTACGGAAGCAAGGAGACGTCAGCAAGGTCCCAACAGCCCCGACAGCTGTGCTTCTACAGGGCTCAAACGCTCCTCCGACGACCACAACACCGCGTACACAGGGCTCTAGCACCTCTCCGACAGCCACGTTGGCATGTACATAGGGCTTCGGCTCCTCTCTGCCGGACACGTTAGCATATTGCTACACCCCCATTGTACACCTGGACCCACTCCTTGCATCTATAAAAGGAAGGGCCAGGGCCCTCATACAGAGGGTGGTCGCGCGGGACTCCCTCTCTCCCTCGCGAACGCTTGTAACCCCTTCTGCAAGCGCACCTACTCTGGCGCAGGATAACACGAGCCGTGGTTTTCCCCCCTTTGTGTTCCATCTCGCGCCAACTCATCTGGGCTGGGGCACGCAGCGACAATTTTACTCGTCGGTCCAGGGACCCCCCGGGGTCAAAACGCCGACACCGTCGGGTTTCATGGTGTTTCATGTGTACTCGTTCCATGAACTTCTCTTGATCTAAATTAGTTTATTGGTATATTAAAATCATACTAAAACTCAATACATGCTTCTTTGGAGCATAAAATTCTCAAAATGCAGGAATAGGACAAACACATAATTAAAATGCCCTTACCATTGGAATCATATAGGAATTCATAACACACGAAAGTCACAAAATATGTGCTTGGACCATGCGTAGGAAAAAACATAGGAATTCAAACACAAAGGAAAGAAAACGTGAGGTTTGGTCTCATGTTTATTTCCCTCCAAAATTGCTACGGACGATGCCATTACATAGGAATTTTAAAGGAATTGATAAGATCCAATCCTTTGTTCCAAATGCTCTCATAGAAAAATTTCCAAAAAATTATTCAGTTTTTATGGAAAAATTTTCTACGAGAGACTTTATAACAAAGGATCAAATCCTATAAATTTATTTAAAATTCCTAGAAAATAAGCTTGAGGTCCAACCTCATGTTTTTTCCTTTATGTCTTTGTCGGTACCCTAAATATAGGGTACCCACTCCTGCTGGATCAACGCGAGACCCCTGTGGTTGCCCATAGTCATAGAACTATCAGGTGGCCAGCCCGACCTAGGGCTGGGGCCCACTATATGTGGCTTCGGGTCAGCTAGGGCTTGTTTCCTGGGCCAGACAGACATCACCACAAGTTCCATAGAAGGGAGTAATCAACAACTTCGACCATAGGTCTGGGCCCTCACGAGCGAGTCACAGACCTCCACATGGGCCTTCTAGATCCCGGGAAAGGGGAGTCTGGAGCAGCTCCATGTCCCTAGAGAAAAGGCACTCTTCCACTACAAGGTCAGTTCCGGACCCTCGGGATTGGTTCTGGACCTCGTATGTGCCATTCAAACATCAAGAGAAGTAAGGTCCAGTGATGCCACTGGTCCGAACCATTATGGCTGGGCTCGGACCCTCTCTAGCATGTTTCAAACCCCTTGTCAGGAAGGATCTGAGGGTGCCACGTCGCCACACGTCCCCAGGAATGCTCCCTCCTAGGTAGAGGTCTGGTGACGACGCGTGGGTGGGGACACCTGGCATAAAGCCTTTGACTTGGGGCCCGCCAGCATTAAGTTTGGACGGGATGCACGCTTGCCCGCGCCAGTGGCTGGTGGTGTGCATCCCGCATTGAATGTTCGTGGCGCGCCATGTCCGCAACACATGGGCTACACTGTTACCCGTGCGTTACCAAAGCAAGACTAATGACTCAATGCGTCGCTTGGGCACCCTTCATTATGGCCTCTACTGTTCCTCGTGCGTTACCGAGAAATGAGAAGATAAGTGGAGGAGACAGTACAACATCATCCATACACCCCTATGCACGACAACATATCAGACTACGCCACAACTGACACCAAGACCCGCGCCTATGTTCCGATTAGACGGGGTAAGAGGATAAGATGTCAGGAGCATGCACAACAGACAAGAGGAGATACGCGCCCATAAGATCTAGCACCTCTAGCTCTACCAGACGTCTCACGCTTCATAGTAAATCCTGGACCCACCTATCGGGGCTAGCTCCCTTGTAATGTGCCCTCATTGGACTATAAAAGGGATGTCACTTGCGATACGAGGAACACACTCAGACCCACGACACTTAAGCTCTCAAGCAATGAAACTCACTGGATGTAGGGTATTACGTTCCAGCGACCCGAACCACTCTAAATCCTGGTGTCCTTGTGTTCATCCATTCGGTCAGGCAAACTTCTAGGCCCCCTCCTCATCTTAGGATCAGGATAGGTGCACTCTGCCACTCGCCCAGAGGATTTCCCCTCCGACAGTCTTGCATTTCTATGTTTTTCCTAGGCATGATTTAAACACAGGTTTGTTACTTCCCTGCGTTATAAATTCCTGTAGGATTCCAATGGCATGGGCATTCCAACCCCATGTTTTTTTCTGTTCTTGTATTTTGCGAATCCTGTGCTCCAAAGAAGCTCTAAAATTCCTTTGTTTTTTCTCCATTCCAAAGGGGGTTTATATAGCCTATTATAAAATAGCAAACTAAACTCTAGAGCAGATATCTCTTGTAATTTTAAATATTACTTGTTCAATTATATTAATTTGATATAATCAATTTAAATTTCTCTCTAAACATTGTATTTTCTAAGGACTAGTTTGGATACTCTAGTTTTGACATCAATCCACATGTGTTGAGGTGGATTGTAGTGTGACTTAAACTAATTTACACCTCAATCTATTTCAACATATGTGGATTGAGGTTAATACTAAGAATGTGTTTGGTTTTTAGGAACTAATTTTTAGTCGCTCCGTTTTATTTTATTTTAGTCTTTAAATTGTTAAATATGGAACTAAAATAGAATTTTAGTTTTTGTTTTTAGCAATTTATAGCCTAAAATAGTATAAATTGGAGGGGCTAAAAATTAGTTACTATAAATCAAACTCTAATGTACCCAAACAAAGTCTAACGAGGATAAAATCCCCCACGCAGGAGACGGGATGAGAGAAAAACTCCCCATGAGCTTTCACGGGATAGGGACGAATCGAATTTTTTTTTCTCAACGCGAGGACACGTTGCCGTCCCTATACCGCACCAAACAGTCGGATTGCTCCGGTTATTGAACACCTCCCAACAAATCTTTACGTAAATTAATAAATATATGTTTACTTAATAAGGTTATTTTAGAAACTTAAATCTCCTTTGAAATTGTCGGGGCTTAATTTTTCCTTCAAATCCCTTAATCTTTGAGGGCTACTTTAGGAGCCACAAAAAGGAGGAGATTGGAGGGGCTAAAATCCCCTCTTATTCTGGCTTTGTTTGATTACTCTAGTATTGACCTTAATCCACATGTATTAAGGTGGATTGTAGTGTAAATTAGTTTAAGTTACACCCCAATCCACCTCAATCTCTACTACTACTTAAGACGCTATTGTAGGCATCCACAAACTTTTTGGTGCACGGTTATGCCGTCAACGCGCCGCAGATCCCCGCCGTCCTCCCCCTCTGCTCCCCGCCATCAACGCGCACTGCATGCCTGCGCCACAGATCCCCCACCCTCTCCCCGCCATCAACGCGCAAGCGGATGCCGCGGATCCACCTATCCGCCATAAACGCCGATCCAAAGATCCACGCCCGCCCTGCCTCCTACGACACCACCCGATCTCTCAACCTCTCCTACGACACCTTCTCCAGCCCGCTCCCCAACGACATCGAGCGCCTCGCTTTCACAGCGGCGGGACATGGAGGATGAACGAGCACCGGGAGAGAGTCCAGGAGGAGGCATATACTGCTGGACGAGGTCGGTTAGATCTAAATTTCCATGGAGGTGAGCGTGGACGAGGTCAGGTATGTCGCCTCCTTCTCTTCCTCCACCGGCTTCTACACGCTCCAGGCTCACGCTGGTGTTGCCGGCCATTCCTTGTGCTGCCCGAGGAGCCGCCACTGTCCGTCCGCTAGGTGTGCCTCACGCGGGCTAGCGGCGTCGGCTGGCATGGGCTGGAGGCGCTCATGGCGGTCTGCCCGAGGCTGGAGGTCGTCGTCCTCTCGCACTGCATCGCCACCGGCGACAGGGAGATGACCGCCCTCACCACGCCAGCCTCGGGCACAGATTCACATCCCCAAGGACACCTCGCCGCACGAAATCTGCGCCGCATACAAGATCATCATCAAGAAGTGGCACCCCGACAAGCACCCGCTGTCGTCCAGGCCGGAGGCCGAGGCGCGCTTCAAGGCCATCAGCGAGGCCTATGAGGTGAGCGCCGAGACGGCGTCACCCACCCTGTCATGTCGTGCGCGCGTCCCTGATTAATTGTGCATTGCGTCTCGGCGTCATGCCGTGTCCTCACGCCTGTCCCTTCCCTCGCGCAGGCGATCCTGGACTAGCAGGAGAACAAGGGCGTGTTTGAGATGTGCAACGACGGCCGGGCGGGTGAGAGGACGCGCGGCGCCTTCGGCGGCGGTGCTGGCGTCGGGGCACCCATGGAGAGGACGCGTAGCGATGGGTTCTACACGAGGAGCGCGTCCAGTGACTCCTGAAAGGATCACGATGCCCAAGAGGGGGGTGAATTGGGCTTTTCTAAAAATCAACACTAAATAAAACCTAAGCAAGAGCTAAGCAAGAGCCCAACTTCACCCCAACAACTAGCACTAAGATAATAATACTAGAAATACAATAATGCTAAGACAATACTTCAAATACTTGCTAAACAAATACACAATGTAAAATGCTTGAATTGAGTGCGGAATGTAAAGCAAGGTTTATAAGACTCCTCCAATTTTTCCCGAGGTATCGAAGAGTCGGCACTCTCCACTAGTCCTCGTTGGAGCACCTGCGCAAGGGTATCGCTCCCCCTTGGTCCTCGCAAGAACCAAGTGCTCACTACGAGATGATCCTTTGCCACTCCGGCGTGGTGGATCCCTCACGACCGCTTACAACCTTGAGTCGGGTCACCAACAAGATCTCCACGGTGATCACCGAGCTCCTAACGCCACCAAGCCGTCTTGGTGATGCCGATCACAAAGAGTAACAAGTCGTAGACTTTCGCTTGACCAAGACAAGCCTAATGCAAGTGGTGTGTGCTCTAGGAGGCTCTCACTAGCGCTAATGGGGAACAAATGCGGGATTAAGATTCTCTAATCTCCTCACTAGGCTTTTGGTGCTTGCAATGCTCTACCAATTTGCTGGAATTAATGTGGGCAGCAAGACATTGAATATGGTGGGTGGAGGGGGTATAAATAGCCCTCACCCACCAACTAGCTGTTACCAGCAATGTTCTGCGCATGGGCGCACCGGACAGTCTGGTGCGCCACCGGTGCGCCAACGGTGCGCCATCGGTGCGTCAACGGTCGACTCCAACGGCTAGTTCTGACAGCAAGCCGTTGGGCAGATGGCACACCGGACAGTCCGGTGCACTGTCTGGTGCACTATTTGGTGTGCCACTAAAATTCCACTCGGGAACTTGGCGCTCTCGGGTTTCTTCGGGGTAAAACTATTCCCCAGGGCCAGCTTGGCCTCAGCTGGCAGAGGGTGCACCAGACAGTCCGGTGCCCCAAGGCCAGAAACCCTATTTTCTGTTATATGCTATTTTCAAATTGATTTTCGTTCTAACTTGAGTGTATGTTCTAGAGTGTCACCTAGCACTATATGTGAGTGTGAATGTGCACCAACACTACACTAGAACTCTCTTGGTCAAACTACTCATCGACAACCCCTCTTTGTAGTACGGCTAAAAGAGAATAAAAGACCTAACTAAATCACGAGTGTCCACATCTCCTTGACACTCGGACTTCGTAGTCCTTCACCTTTTGTTTCGTCGTTTCAGCCATCGCTTCGAGTTCTTATCTCCGGGATTGTTTTCACCGTTGTAATAGTTCTACCTGTAATGCGACCTAACTTACCATTTGTCTCTGCAAAACACACGTTAGTCACATATAATATTACGTTGTCATTAATCACTAAAACCAACCAGGGGCCTAGATGCTTTCAATCTCCCCCTTTTTGGTGATTGATGACAACCCTACAAGATTTGTGAGAGTAGTTTGTTTTGAAATTTCTGTCAATAGAGAGGATGGTTAGTTATACTCAGTAATCTTTGACAGAAAGAGTGTGTACCAAAAATAATAAGAATGAGCGCATACACATCGTAAGTTTCTTGTTCATATAAAAGTGAAATCAAATCGATGAACAAGAACTAAAAGACTGGTGATAACATATAAGGTGAAAACATAATACACACACAGTCAACATAAGCATCAAGAGTATATATAGAGTTTGTGAGCCAAAAGCATCATACAAAAGTGAAGCTAGTACAGAGAGTAACAAGCACATATGTTACATCAAAATGACTCTCTACTAACTCCCTAACTCCCCCTAGCTCTCACAACTCATATCTCTCCCCCTTTGGCATCAAACACCAAAAGGGAACCCGAACCTACATATCAGAAGAGGAAGGAGGCGGCGGGGGCGCATCCGGTCGCGGTCGAGGCAGTAGAGCAAACACCAGCTGTGGGTCAGAGTCAGTCTCAGATCCAGGATCTGTTGTAGAAGCTGGAGCTGGTACTGACTCAGACGGAAGCTGTGCTACAGGAGCTGCTGGAGCCGAAGAAGTCACAGACACCGCCACAACAGCAGTGGTAACAGCAGAAGCTGGTGGCACTGGCGATTGAGGGCTAACGGAGCTGATGACCGGTGACCTGAAAACCAGGGTGACCGGCCGGAGCGGAGAGGAAGAAGGACCAACTGAAGGAAGAGGGGGTCCTGCCTGAATAGCTGGCACAACAGCAGCCTGAAGAGGTGGAGGCGGTGCTGTCTGAACTGGGGGAATCGATACACCAGTATGCTGAAGCATGAGAGTCATAAAAGCCCTGTTCTCAGCCCGGTCCTGAAGAAGCTGCTGCTGCAAAGTATCTTGCCTGTCCTAAATCGTCTGAAACATTGAGAGCATTCTCTCGGACATCTGCGGGTGGGCCGCTGCCTGACGGGCCTGCTCGGCTGCCAAGTGAGCCTGCTGCTGAGTAAGTGTCTGGAGGATCGAAGCAAGAGCAGGGTCAATGGCAGGAGGGGCAGCAGGGGTAGCACTAGAACTCCCAGCCTCATGATCATGTGAGCGTGGAGGCATAGGAGGCGGAGGCGGAGGTGGAACCCCAAAGACATCATCATCATCATGGGCTGCTGCGCCCTGAGTCTCAAACTGATGGAAGGTGGTGTCCTCGGCCTGAGTATCAATCACTGGAGCAGATGCTGGCACAAGATCCTCTAGAGCTGGACGGTACGACCCAAAGATGAGGCGAGAGGCCTCAAGAGTACCCTAGAACTGTGGAGGCCAAATCAGCTGAGCAAAGATGTGACACAGATAGTGAGCATAAGGCAGCTGTCGATGAGCACGTAGACCATCCAGTACTGTGTCCTCGATCTCACAAATGAGAAAATCCACAACATCAAACTCTGAATGAGAAACTAGGGCACCAAGGAGCCAAAGCTAAATATGAGTGGCAGTCTCCCGGTAACCCATCCGTGGCAGAAGCTTTCGTCTCATGAGCTGATATAGAAACCTGGCCGCTGGGGTGAAATCTGCTGGAGAACGTCGCGACCCATCTGAGAAGGGCAGTCGGAACAAAGCCGTGACGTGAGCTGTACCAGGAGTAACTCCGCCGTGAGGGCGACGAGGAGGGTCAGAGGTGCCATAGCACAAGCTGTGAAGAAGAGTCGATGACTCGTTGAATCCAAACAACTGACGAATCTGACTGGCATGAATGGTAACATCCTCACGCTCAAATCTGAATCTCATCCAGTGGTGATCAGGGTCGATCCATACAGTAGCATAGAAAACTCGGACCCATTCCTCAACATATCTGTCGCTGGTAGTCAAAAGAGTGAGAAGTCTAGGCAGATAGGAGAGGTGTACCTCAGAGTCAGCACCAGCGGCAAGCAGAAATGTAGGAAGGTCCAGAAGCTGGTGCACTCGCAGAGCAATCTGTGCAGACATCTGAGCTCTGAAGAAGGACTCCTGAATACAGGTGCTGAAGAGGTCAACTGCAGCAGGGTCCCTCTGAGCCGGTAACCAAGACTCCACGGGTACGTATCTGAACCGACGTACTCGTGCCGCTGTAGCACGCTGAAGGTCAAACAACCTAGGATCCGCAGCAAGAGGTCGCACCTCAGTTTCGTCACGCTCCCGGAAGTGAGCAGGTGGGATAGGTGGAGCGTAAAGGGGAGCGGAAGGAGCCATGGAAGCTGGAGTAGTGGAGGTGGTGGGTATGGCTGAGGTGGTAGATGGCACAGGAGTGACGGGGGCAGGCGAAGTGGGTGGAGGAGTGGAAGCAGTGGTGGGAGTGGTAGGAGCGGAGGAGCAAGGACAAGAGGCGTGACGACGAACTCGGTAGGCAATCTGATCAGAAGGAATCTGCAACTGAGCTCCTTGCTCTGCCTGCTCAGCGGCTGCTGCTGCTACTGCCGCTGCTTGGGCTGCTCTGTCCATACGCCGCTTCTTGCGGCCTTCCTGCTGCTCCAAATACATGGTCTTTCCCTTGACCTGCCTGAAGGGGCGAGGAGGATCCTCGTCATCTCCTCCCCCTAGCGCCGACACATTCTTTATGCGTGGCATCCTGACCTGACGACTGCAAATGAGAGAGAGAAGCTAAGCACAAGTCGATAATAGCTGATAGAATATCAAAAGAGTGGATGTCTACCTGGAAAGCTCACACGAGAGGTGAAAATCCAAGCAGGACAGGAGACAGCTCACGGGCAAGCAAGGTCACTGAAATGACAGAAGAGGTGAGCACGTATTAGTCACATAGTCATAAGTATATGAAATGTGAATAAATACATACACAGAGAATTGTGGCACAGAAAACGAGAGATATGGCGATCTAGAGGTCAAACGACGCGAAAACGGCGTTTGAACGAGAAATAGTGACATAGGAGATTTGGAATTCGAATTGAGATATGAAATGACGTGGAATTGAGCCGATACTTCACGAATAGGTTTATATAGGTAAATATGAGTGAAGTGTGTGCTTGGTTTGAATTTAGGCGAAGAAAATGGAATTTGGGCACTCGGCTCGGAAACGATCGCTCGAAATGGGGAATTTGGTGAAATTGAAGCCTGGTATATCGGATTGGCGTGAAATTTGGCGAATATGTTACTGGAGGTGTTGTGAAGGTGCTTGAAAAATTTGGGTTCAATCGGAGCATTTTTGGCTAGTTTGGGCATTTCACCGAGCATGTGGTGTGCGGAGGTTTAGGGTTTCGGTGAAAAGGCTATTTGAGGTGGTGAAACCCTCCCGAAGGAGCTAAGAACCTGCAGGGGATTCAATGGAGCACTAGGGCACACAACCATGCACTGGGATACACAAGAATTTGAAATTGGCACAAGAGGTGGGATAGGAGTTCACAGCACTGACTAACAGAGAGAGAAGAGGGAGGCAGGAGGAGCTTGGGCTGCTCACCAGAGGAAGGGCAGGCACAAGCACCGGAGGACGCCGGAGCACGGTGATCGCCAGTGAGGGGAGGTCGCCGGCGAGGGAGAGCAGATCGCCAGAGAAGAGAGGAGCCAGAGAACAGAGAAAGACTATGGCCTCTGGCTCAGGCGCGGGCTGCAGGCCTTTTTTAAAACGCAATATGGGCGCACCGGACAGTCTACAGTGCCTGTCCGGTGCACACCAGACAGTGCACAGTAGCTGTCCGGTGAACCACCGGACAGCGCACAGGAAAGGGAGTTCTTGCGTGCGCGCGACCGGTGCACCGGACAGTGCACAGTGCAGTGTCTGATGCACACCGGACTGTCCGGTGAGCCCAGACAGAGGGAAATTTTGAAATTTTTGAATTTTTCTATCTAATCTTCAACCAAACCAAATCCTTACTTATAATCACACAAAATAACACTTGTTGGGACAGGTATTGGTACCCTCATATATTTTCTCATAATTTTCAAAATATTTTGCCATAGGCTAGATAATTTTTAGAGAAAATAGGCGAATGGTGAAATTTGCATTTTGGCTTTGCACTAGGGGTTTTCATGAGTGATTTGAGTTTTGAATACTCCCCCTAAGTGCAGTACCTGATGCATATTTCAAGAACCAACAATTGCATAAAAAGTAAGAATTTAAGTGCTAAAAGCTTAAAACTAAGACTTGTCAAGTTTGATCCGAGTTAAGCTTTTTCACTTGCTTTGTTGCCGGTTATCTCAAATAGGTTAGACAAGCCCTAGATGCAATACAAGAAATTTAAATATGCAATGCAAGCTTGACAACACCATTTGACATTTTAAATAAAATTTCTGAGATCAAGTATATTTAATTCATTCCTCAACATGCAAAAGCGGGTCTTATCAAGTGGCTTAGTGAAAATATCCTCTAATTGATCTTCCGACCTCACTCCTTCTAAAAAGATGTCTCCTTTAGCAACATGATCTCTAAGGAAGTGATGACGGATATCAATGTTCTTGGTGCGAGAGTGTTGTACACGATTATTAGCAATTTTAACAGCACTCTCATTGTCACACAACAAAGGTACCTTTTCTAGAACTACGCCATAGTCTAGAAGAGTTTGTTTCATATATAAAATTTGTGTGCAACAAGCACCCACGGCAATGTATTCCGCTTCGGTGGTTGACAAGGCAACACTATTTTGCTTTTTGGATGTCCATGAAACTAGTGATCTCCCAAGCAAATGGCACCCCTAGAAGTACTTTTTCTATCAATTTTGCAACCGGCATAATCCGAATCGAAATAGCCAATTAAGTCAAAAGTAGCTCCTTTGGGATACCACAGACCAACGCTTGGGGTGTGCCTGAGATACCTAAGAATTCTTTTAACAGCGCGAAGATGAGCTTTCTTAGGATTAGATTGAAATCTAGCACACATGCAGACACTAAACATGATGTCAGGCCTAGATGCGGTAAGATACAATAAACTACCAATCATAGAACGGTGGAGAGTTTGATTAACCAGGTTACCTCCCTCATCTAGGTCGAGATGTCCATTTGTTGGCATAGGTGTCTTGATTGGTTTGCACTTCTCCATGTTGAACCTTTTCAACAAGTCTTTGGTATACTTCTCTTGTGAAAGAAAGTTACCATCTTTCATTTGCTTGACTTGAAAGCCGAGGAAGTACGTTAGCTCACCAATCATTGACATCTCGAACTCCTTCGACATCAACTCACCAAATTCCTTGCAATGATAGTCATTTGTTGAGCCAAAGATTATGTCATCAACATATACTTGACAAATGAAAATATCACCGTTATGTTTCTTTGTGAATAGAGTTGTGTCGACGGTCCCGATCTTGAAGCCCTTTTCGATGAGGAAGTCGCGAAGACGCTCATACCAAGCCCTTGGAGCTTGCTTTAGCCCATATAGCGCCTTGGACAACCTGTAAGCATGGTTAGGATATCTAGGGTCTTCAAATCCAGGTGGTTGCTCAACATATACAAGTTCATTTATGAAGCCATTTAAAAATGCACTTTTACATCCATTTGATAAAGTTTTATATCATAGCATGATGCATATGCAAGTAGGATACGGATGGCTTCCAGTCGAGCAACCGGTGCAAAGGTCTCTCCAAAATCTAAGCCTTCAACTTGAGAGAATCCCTTTGCAATAAGTATTGCCTTGTTCCTTACAATCACGCCTTGATCATCTTGTTTGTTTCTGAACACCCACTTTGTTCCAATGATTCTTGCATCTTGTGGGGGCTTCTCCAGGGTCCAAACTTGGTTACGGGTGAAGTTGTTAAGTTCTTCATGCATGGCGTTCACCCAGTCCGGATCTTGTAGCACCTCATCTATACATGTAGGCTCAACACAAGAAACAAAGGAGTGATGTTCAATAAAAGAAGCATGTCTATGTGATCGAGTAATAACCCCTTGTGAAGGACTCCTAATGATTTGGTTTTGAGGATGAGCTTGAAGTAGTGATGAGCTTCTCGTGTCAACCACTTGGGAAGAAGATCCTGGAGCATCAACATCTTCGGCTTGTACCCTTGCTTGTTCATTAGAGACAAATGTATCTTCATTTGCATGCCTCTCATCTTTTTCATCATCTTGTGGTACATTTGATGAAGAAGGTCTGTCAATGTTTTGCACCTCTTCTTCATCTTCTTTTGGTTTGATAGCTCCAATTGGCATGTTCTTCATTGCTTCCCTAAGTGGCTCATCACCTACATCATCAAGATTTTCAAGTGCTCCTTGGGATCCATTAGTCTCATCAAATTCCACATCATATGTTTCCTCTACCACGCCAGTGGCATGATTGAATACTCGATATGATTTGGACTTTAATGAATAACCCAAAAGAAAACCAATACCACAACGTCTTTGAAACTTCCCTAGGTGATGGCGTTTCTTGTAGGTGTAGCATTTGCACCCAAACACCCGGAAGAAGGAGACGTCTGGCTTTTTCCCATTTAGCAGTTCATAGGGAGTCTTCGCAAGAAGCCGGTGAGGAAATAGCCTGTTTGATGCATAACATGCAGTGTTGACAGCTTCGGCCCAAAACCTCTCTGGTGTGTTATACTCATCAATCATTGTTCTTGCAAGTGTGATCAAGGTCCTGTTTTTCCTTTCAACAACTCCATTTTGTTGAGGTGTGTATGTTGCAGATACTTCATGCTTGATCCCAATTTCATCACAGTACTCATGAATGTTGGTGTTGTCAAATTCTTTGCCATTATCACTTCTAATCTTCTTGATCTTGCAATCAAATTCATTTTGAGCTTTCTTGGCAAACTTCTTGAATATAGATGCAACTTCAGATTTGTCATGAAGAAAGAACACCCAAGTGTATCTTGAGAAATCATCAACAATCACCAGACAGTAGAGGTTGCCACCAGCACTTACATAATTTGTAGGTCCAAATAAATCCATATGAAGTAGTTCCAGTCGCCTTGATGTTGACATGAAAGCTTTTGTAGGATGTGTGTTAGCAACTTGCTTCCCAGCTTGACATGCACTACAAGGTATGTCTTTTTCAAATACAACATCCTTTAATCCTCTAACCATGTCCTTCTTTAATACCTTCTTGAGTGTGCTCATCCCAACATGTGCAAGCCTCCTATGCCAAAGCCATCCAAGTGAAGCTTTGGTGAAGAGGCAAGTTCTTAAGTCTGCATCTTCTGAAGTGAAATCCACTAAGTAGAGATTGTTGTATCTAAATCCTTTGAACACCATTGATTAATCATCCATTTTTGATACAATAACCTCTGTTGGAGTGAATAAGCATTGAAATCCAAGATCACAGAGTTGACCCACTGATAATAAATTGAAGCTCAAAGGTGCAACCAAGAGAACATTTGAAATTGATAAATCATTTGAAATTGCCACCTTGCCAAGTCCTTGCACTTTCCCTTTTAAATTGTCTCCAAATGTGATTTTGTCTTGTCCATCAACATTCTCATCAAGTGAGGTGAACATCCGTGGGTTACCTGTCATATGTTGTGTGCATCCACTGTCAATAACTCAATGGCTCCCACCGGTCTTGTAGTTCACCTACATCCACAAACAAATCAAGCTTGAGTTTTGAGGGTCCTATATTACATAGGACCAGTGACTCTCAATCAAGGACTTTGCAACCCAAATTTGTCTAGGTCTACTCTTGCTTGGTGGACCTAGGAATGTAACTTTGACCTTTCCGTTTGCTACTTTTCTTAGAACATAATGAGCATTGAAAGCAAATGGTCTTGAGTGCTTAGGCAAGGGAGTTGGTGGTTTGGCTTTGCAGTTGTGGGCAAAGTGACCTTCATTTCCACACTCAAAGCATTTGATAGGCTTGTGAGTCTGCTTTGGCTTGTATTGAGTAGTATCTTTCTTTTGCACAAAAGCATTATAACCAATACCACTTTTATTGTTTTTCATGACAGTGTTCATAAGCAACTCATTTTGGTGGTATTGTCCTTTGTTGAACTTTTGCACACTTGTCGCAAGATGTTCATTTTCACTCTTAAGTTTCTTGACCTCATTTTTAAGACTTTCATTATCCACTGCCAACTCATTGTTGAAATCATTATTCTCAATGGCAACCTTTCCTCTAGTAGTTGCATCAGTCAAGTATCTCTTCAATTTTTGGTTGTCTAAAGTCAAGACTTCAACTTTTTTGGTCAATTCATCATGTAGACTAGTTTGCTCTCCTTGACTCAAATCATCACATGAGGTTGCTGCATCAATTTTAACAACAGGGTTAATAGCCTCATGTGTATTGCAAGATAAAAGTTCATTTTCAACAAGAAGATTATCATGATCAAATTTAATCTTAGTATAGTCTTCCTTGATTTTCACTAGTCTATCTTTCAACTCCCTATTAGCTTCATTTAACTTGTCACATTTATCCTTAGCATCTTTTAGGGAGGTTGTGAGCTCATTTACAGTGGATGACATAGTTTTGTTCTCTTCTTTCATTTCATCACTAGCTTTCATAACTATGTCATATTTGGCATTTAAAGATTCATTTCCATTTTTCAACTTATCACATTTAGCTTTTGACTTTCTAATGATTTGAGTATATTCTTTAAGCAAGTCAGCTAGTTCATCATATGAAGGTGAAGCAAATTCCTCATCACTATCACTATCATCAGTAATATCAATATCATTTTGTACCTTATGTTCACCTCTAGCCATGAGGCATAGGTAAGAAGTCGATGATGGCGATGGTGGTGGTGAAGAGAAGTCCTGGGCGATGGCGGCAACTTTTTCATCATTCTCTTCTTCACTTGAAGAAGATCCACTTGATGACTCAATGTCAGTGAGCCAGTCACCAACAATATATGCCTTTCCATTTTTCTTTTTGTGGAACCTCTTTTGCTTCCCATCCTTCCTCTTGAAGAATCTCTTTTCCTTTTTCTCATCATCGCTGTCATCTTCTTTCTTGCCCTTGAACTTGTTCTTCTTGGGCTTGTTACATTGATGAGCAAGATGACCAAGCTCTCCACAGTTGTAGCAATCCATCTCAGAAATGGGCTTTCTTTTGTTGGAAAAGAATTTCTTCTTTCTTGAATCAAATTTGATGCCTTCTCTGTTGAGCTTCTTTAACATCTTGGTGGTCTTCCTCACCATCAAGGCAATGTTAGCATCAAGGTCATCATCACTTGAGGATTCTTCCTCAATTTGTACTTTAGCTTTTCCTTTTCTTTCTTCATTTGCTTTGAGAGCCAAATCCTTTCTCTTGGAAGATGACTCATCTTTGTCATTGATGTGCATGTACATCTCATGAGCATTGATCTTTCCCAGTATCTGTATAGGTGTGGTAACTGAAAGATCCATTTGATGTAGCACAGTGACAATGTGTCCATATTCGTCTATTGGGAGGACACTGAGAATCTTCCTCACAACATCCGGTTGTGAGATTTGAGTAAGCCCCAATCCATTTACTTCCTCTACAAGAATATTGAGACGTGAGTACATAGCATTGGCATTTTCATTAGCAAGCATTTCAAAAGAATTTAACTTTCTCATAGCAATGTGATATCTCTCCTCATGCTCACTTCTAGTTCCTTCATGTAGAGCACAAATGTCCATCCACAAATCATGAGCATTTTTATGATTTCTAACTCTATTGAACACATCTTTGCAAAGGCCTCTAAAAAGGGTGTTTTTGGCCTTAGCATTCCATTTCTCATAATTAAACTCATCACCTACAAGATTTGCGCGATCTCTAGGTTCGGGGAATCCTTGAGTGGCGGCTTTATAGACACCAATATCTATAGCCTCTAAATATGCTTCCATATGAATTTTCCAATATGGAAAATCGTCACCATCAAAAACGGGAGGAGGTCCATCCCCACCGGACATCGTAACTCTAGCGGTTAAGCTAATCTAAGAGCAACAAGGCTCTGATACCAATTGAAAGGATCACGATGCCCAAGAGGGGGGTGAATTGGGCTTTTCTAAAAATCAACACTAAATAAAACCTAAGCAAGAGCCCAACTTCACCCCAACAACTAGCACTAAGATAATACTAGAAATACAATAATGCTAAGACAATACTTCAAATACTTGCTAAACAAATACACAATGTAAAAAGCTTGAATTGAGTGTGGAATGTAAAGCAAGGTTTAGAAGACTCCTCCAATTTTTCCCAAGGTATCGAAGAGTCGGCACTCTCCACAAGTCCTCGTTGGAGCACCCGCGCAAGGGTATCGCTCCCCCTTGGTCCTCGCAAGAACCAAGTGCTCACTACGAGATGATCATTTGCCACTCCGGCGCGGTGGATCTCTCACAACCACTTACAACCTTGAGTCGGGTCACCAACAAGATCTCCATGGTGATCACCAAGCTCCCAACGCCACCAAGCCATCTAGGTGATGCCGATCACCAAGAGTAACAAGCCGTAGACTTTCGCTTGACCAAGAGAAGCCTAATGCAAGTGGTGTGTGCTCTAGGTGGCTCTCACTAGCGCTAATGAGGAACAAATGCGGGATTAAGATTCTCTAATCTCCTCACTAGGCTTTTGGTGCTTGCAATGCTCTACCAATGTGCTGGAATTAATGTGGGCAGCAAGACATTGAATATGGTGGGTGGAGGGGGTATAAATAGCCCTCACCCACCAACTAGTCGTTACCAGCAATGTTCTGCGCATGGGCGCACCGGACAGTCCGGTGCGCCACCGGTGCGCTAACGGTGTGCCACCGGTGCGCCAACGCTTGACTCCAACGGCTAGTTCTGACAGCTAGCCGTTGGCCAGATGGCACACCGACAGTGAACAGTCACTGTCCGGTGCACACTGGACAGTCTGGTGCACTGTCTGGTGCGCCACTAAAATTCCACTCGGGAACTTGGCGCTCTCAGGTTTCTTCGGGGTAAAACTATTCCCCAGGGCCAGCTTGGCCCCACCTAGCAGAGGGTGCACCGGACAGTCCGGTGCCCCAAGGCCAGAAACCCTATTTTCTGTTATATGCTGTTTTTCAAATTGGTTTTCGTTCTAACTTGAGTGTATATTCTAGAGTGTCACCTACCACTATATGTGAGTGTGAATGTGCACCAACACTACAGTAGAACTCTCTTGGTCAAACTACTCATCGACAACCCCTCTTTATAGTACGGCTAAAAGAGAATAAAAGACCTAACTAAATCACGAGTGTCCACATCTCCTTGACACTCGGACTCCGTAGTCCTTCACCTTTTGTTTCGTTGTTTTAGTCGTCGCTTCGAGTTCTTATCTCCGGGATTGTTTTCACCGTTGTAATACTTCTACCTGTAATGCGACCTAACTTACCATTTGTCTCTGCAAAACACACGTTAGTCACATATAACATTATGTTGTCATTAATCACTAAAACCAACCAGTGGCCTAGATGCTTTCAACTGCTGCCAAGTCTATCTATGAGGATGACCAGGGCTACTTAATAATGGTCAACTTGTTGTTTGTTGATCAGCAGAGGGTGAAGGTTTCATGGAGGAACACTCTGACTCATGGTATTGTGAAGATCGTTTGTGTTAGTACTGCTAGGATGCAACATATAAGGAGACATGGTAGGATGTTTGCTCTTATTGATCCTTTCACAGAGCATTGCCCTCCTGGTGATTTCATTCGTCAAATACCTCTAGCTACTGGTATCCCTGAAGATGCTAAGCTGGAGTCTTGTTTTGATGAGGCTGCCTCAGTGCTGGAGATCATGGTCCCAAAACGAGGGAATGAACCTGAAGAACATGAAGTCAGTACATTACTCATTTCCTGCACGCCATCATGGTTTCTATCTGGCTTCACAGTGCTGATTGTGTGTTGTTCTACAGAGGCCGCAAGAGCCTGTCAGATTCAACCTTCTGCAAGTATCGAAGTGGGGCGCAAAATATCTCTAATATAGAAATCAGCAACTTTTTATAGTTGCTTCCTTCAAACATCAGCAAACCTGCAATATCATGTAGTTTGCCAAGAGCATCTATCTGTTTACTCAAGTGATGTTAGTTATAAGAAACTATTATGTCGGTAGTTGCATATATTAGGACATATGTCGGTCATGATTAAAGTATGTTGTAATAATATTACATGCTCATAATGGAAGCCGGTAACATCAAAATTAGGCCTTGCAACTGCAGCTCCATTCATTAACTCACTAATGCATTGGATTCACCAAGTAAATGCAAACTCTGCTATGTTTGCACTTTTGTATTAGCATGATAATGTTTTGGTATTTAAATTTGCATTTTTGAAGTTGGCTGAACACCAAAAACAAGTGTTCTATTTCTCCGAACAAAAAAAATTATAAACTTCTTATTTTAGCATAGAACCAAAGAGTGCAGAATAAGGTATGCAAGTGGACAACCCTACGCGTCTGATTGATTGGCTGTTCAATTTGCATGCATAGTTTAGGATGCAGCTCAGTCCGCTAGGTGCTAGCATTGGACTCGGACTGATCGCTTTGATTCTAGCATTTTTATTTTGCATGTGCAACTTTGCTACACGAACTTCAGCATATATGATTTTAGGCTGGTCTTGGTTTAGTTGAGATAAAAGAAACCATCAGTACTCATTACAGTTTATCGTTGCTTCTTGAGTGGGCTTTTCTTTTAGGCCCCATTTGGATCCTTGGAATTGAAATCTATTCTAATAATCATACTTTAGGCACTAATTAATTAGGTTAATAATCTGCTCCAATTTTCTGCAGGGGTGAGCCGAAGAACGTGCTATTAGTTATATATAGAGCAGAAACATAGCAGGAGAAATCAATTTCTATCTTTCAACCCATGAATTTAAGACAAATTTATGTCTAAACTTTGGAAAATTGTGGAATTTTGTTGAATCTTGTCTTCTCCCATGTGAGCTACATGCCCATTCATAAAGTAGCCTAAACCATAAAGTAGATTCTAATTCCTCCAAAGCGAAAGGATTGAAATACACCCTATTGATAAAATTCTGTTGAATCTTGTCTTCTCCCATGTGAGCTACACGCCTATTCATACCCAGTATGAATCTGAACATGTACAATGGTTAGCTGCTTACCATGTCCAGTTGATCTCTCATTCTCATTGATGGATGCTTTTTTATTTTAATTGTTCTTGCAATACAATAAGCCTTGGATGCAACAACTATTGTTAGTCCTATCTTTTGTTGTTAAGATGGACTCATTATCGATTTTGAAATGTCATGTAACAGTTGGGACTCATGACTCATCCATTGATGTGTTGCACTAAAAAAGATGGGGATGGCATTCACCGGCCCAGAGATTAAGATGACGCAAGCTTGGCACAAATGATGGGTCGTGAACCAGGAGATAATTTCCAAGGTTTGCTCTCCTGGTGATTTTATAGTGTGTGAGATATGCTTATACAATATCATGCTAACTAATGGAATGTTCATTTAAACATTAGACTTGATAAAGGAGTATGGCGTGTACTGAAGGGTCCATTCAACTACACGACTCGTGATAAAGCTGGTATACCCCGAGAATGGTAACTTCTGGCCAGCATGGCATAAGTCTGTAAGCATCCTCATCTTTATGTGGTTAATTTTTATATTATTTCATGTACGACAAGAAGTTCAAACAAACAGTAGCACAAAAACTTTGAGATGTGAGAGACTGTCATAGTTTTTTATGATAATGTTTTGCTATGGAGCTAAACTGGCAATATGTTCTTGACAGGTCCATGATAGATTAGCTTGTATTGTTGAGATGGAGAAAGAGAATGCAAGTTTGGGTAGGTGCTCTACTATATATTTACCATATTTAAACCAGTCTTCTTAACCCTGAAAATTATAAAATATCTCATTAGCCATACCTGCCATTCATATAATCATATCCTTTTTAGTTACATGTGTTAACTTTCCACTTTGAGATAGAGAGCATGACTGTCTACTATATTTTGTTGCCTCAATCAAATAGATAATAAGCTTTGTGCATATGGTAGACCAATAGCGCCCATTACTTGTTTCTTTCTTAGATAATTCTTATGAACATTGGATTATTTCAACTAGCTTCTGTGCACTATCTGTCCCGCATTTTCCCCTTGTCTTGCTTTTCTGAACTTACGTGTCTGCTCTGTCTTTTTATTATCACAAGACCGAAAGAGCCTGAAAACTATATATTGTATATTGTAAGAGAGAATAAATATTGGGACAATTTTTTTGATGTTCTAACTTTTAATAACATTGCATATGGGAAAACATATTTTTCTACTGCAACAGCATATAAAGCGTGCAGTGTTGTACTGGGTCTAGGCAAGATATGGCAGGGATGTTCAGTTGTCCACAGATGACATACTTGTTATCGTAGCATTACCTTTTTATAGTTTCAGTTTCAGTTTACTCATATAGTTTGCTTATGCTACATAGTTTACACTGGTATTACCTTTTTATATTACCCCCTCCGTTCTTTTTTATTTGTCATGTTTTAGTTCAAAAATGAACTAGCGGACGACAAATATTCGACAAATATTTGTTTCGTGGCTTGAGTTATTCACACTGTTCCATACATGGATTGCTGCAAATGGTTTTATAAGAAAGCTAAGATGGTTTTGACCCTTTTTCTGTGTGGACCTGGGATATTTTTGGTTTGTGCCTTCAACTGGCCTTGTTAAACGATTGGCTAGCTGGAACTTTGTTTAAGTTTTTTTTCCTTCTAATTATCGATATGTTGACTAAGGTTTGGTAAAAAATGTATTGGATGTGACCAAAGGGCTACAGGCTTCCGAGAAATTCAGACATATAAACAGAGGCCTTTATTGAAATTTTGCTAGATTTTGGAGGCCCAAACAACATTTACCACACGTGAAAAGCTTACTTGAGCCCCAATTGATGTACATAAATCAGATTCAAGATGATTAACATCTTAAATACCCACTTAAATTCGAGATTCTAAATAGGTCTTTTAGTTCAGTATGTCTGAGTCCTTAGGAAACATCCTTTACTAATATCCTTTTACTGTTGTTCTTATAATTTTTGTTCGTCATCGATACAACAATTCAAGGTTATTTATGGCTTTCTATTCTTGCTTTGCTCTCTTCTATCATCAAATGGAATGTGTTATTAATGCTAATGACAAACATAGATTTTTAGTATCAGCATGAACCTGGCCTACCTCATCTCCGGCTTCACCTCATTGTCTCTCTGTTTTGTTCTTGTGGTTTGCTTATTTTCAGGCATTCGTTCATTTTCTTCAACAACGACAACATGCTTATTGGCTCACTCCCCTATACTAAAATATAACAGATAAATATTAGAATAGAATTCAATTGATTTGTGCCTAAGAGTCGAGTTGTATTAAATCAAGAACATTTTACATGAAGTAAGAGAACATTTTGTCTAATATTTTGTTTGTCGTCGCAACACATGCACACCTAATGTAAAATAATTATGCTCTTATTTGTTATTCTTGTTAATAGAAGAGACAGTTGCACTGACAACAATAGATCAAATTCTGCAGGCGAAACCTGAATAAAATTGCTATGCTATTAAAGGAATACAGATGGAGTCCAGAGCTCTTCTTTTCTGCCGGTGAAACCATCTTTGTCTTAGCAACAGTACGAAGATTGGATGATGTTAGCTCTCAGTATCAGCTTGTATCTATATACCCCTGTGTTGTTGTGTGTGCTTAAGGGTCAATTTACTTCTGCTTCATTTTCTATTAGTGATTGTTGAATGCATGCTATGTGGATTTGTGCTATGTTGACTAAATCATGTTCTGGACCTCATGCATGTTTTCTTCATTTCTGTAATTTATTTGGCAGTTGATCCATGTTATGCACAGTTTTGGACTTGTTCGCTCGCCAAGCAAGTTCTCCTCTATTTCTCAATGTTTTATACTAAATTTTAACTTCCATAGCAACGCACGGGTATATACCTAGTACAATTAAATTAGGGTCAATACTAGAGTATCCAAACTAGGGCTCAAAGAGAATTGGAGGGAGAATTTTAGCCCCTCCAACCTCCTCTAGTTGTGTGGCTCACAAACTAATTCTGAGATTAAGTTTCCAAACTAGCTCTTATTACATTCATAAAAGCAATAAAGCATGATCGTGTGGAAAATAAAAAGTGAAAGCTATAGTAGTAGTAGAATGACACATGTAAGTGATGACATATACTGTGTGAAGGGAAATGATGAAAGGAATACAATGACATCGGTTAGTTCATTCTGCTTGATTGGTTGCCCGCATCATTTTATTCTGTATCATTGTATACATTGACTTTATGTGAGCTACTATTTGGTTACCTGTACGCGAGAGACGTGGCCTACATGAACAGATGCAATATAAGTCATTTCACTTGCATCCGCAGAAATGCCCAAAACTAGCGTATCCACACAGCCACCCTCACGGGAGCCTGCCCGCTCGTGTGCAGGTATCCAATCAAACTAAATGTGATTCCTGCGACGATAACCAAGAGTATGACTCCCAGTATTTATCATTTATGATAATGTTCTTTCTTCTCCTTCTTTTAAAAAAATAATAAATAACTAGGTGTATACCCGTGCGTTGCTACGGAATTAACATATTATCATACCCTCAATTTCCTGTTAATGGTTTTCAAGCTCTCCAGTTTTTTAAGGGAAAAAGAGAGAGATGGATGAGCTATCTCAAATATGCTAAAACCAAAATTCAGATTTTGCTTAGTGGACAGTTTCAGGAACTGAAGTCAAACTAATCCTCAGCTCAAATTGTAAAGCTATGTATAAAACAGGGAATGTGCAATATATATTTCTATGATTGGGCTGAAAAATATTGTTGGATTAAACAAAATCACACGAGTTATAAAAAGAAATTTTGAAGAAAAAAACCTAGTTGAGTAAATTGCTACTGTATATCCACTTAGGAAATTATCGATGCAATGGCAGTGACTAATCCTATGTGCATATCTCTACTAACCAGCCCACGCCAGCCCCTCCGCCGCGATTCACCGCTCGCCCGCCCGCGGATCCAGCACTTCCTTCAACCTTGGCTGTGGCAGCGAATCCCTTTTCAGCTGAAGCACCCTCAATTTTGGGGGTTGTCCCACTGTTCTCAGTATTCTTCAACTGGACGGCCTTGGCAAATGCATCTGATATGTCGGCCACAGCATCTTGAGCCTTGATATCCACCAGTTTCTGGGTATCGGTGCTGGCAGCATGCTGTTGACGTCTGTTCTCCTGCAAGGCTTTCTCCCGCTGCTCATAGAAGTCGAAATATTCCACAATTGTTGTCTCAGCCTCATGGCTCTTGAAGATTGTTAGCATCTGGAGGCCCTGTTCCAGCTTCACCTGTATGCTAAGAGTTAGTGAATTTATTCAGAAATGCCATTGATACTGGCTGATTAAACATTCAGCAAAAACTATGCAAATTTTACCTCCTGGGTGTCCCTGCTATTTGTGACAGGCTTATTGTCATTGTTCTCAAGAATGATGTGCCGCAGAAGTACTGCCTCCAAATATAAACCACTCTTGAACCCCATAACAAGCAATCAAATGTAGTAAACAGTAAACACATGCATGCCCAGAACCCAATTGTCTGACAGCATACCATTCCAGAAGCCAGTGGTAGACTCCCTTAACCAAACAACCCAGGACCATTATTTGGCTGTGTCAGTGCTGCAAAAGGTCAAAACAAAGTCAAGCATGGCTTTAAGCACTACTCCCTCCGTCCGTTTTTATTTGACGTCTGCCAGCACAAAGTTGAACTATATGGCGTCAAATAAATAAAAACAGAGGTAGTACATTATAACACATATTGTTTGCAGTCATAAAAATTTTGCCTACAGGAAAAGAAGAAACTTTAGAAGAGAAACACTACCTCTGTCAAATGAGCTGAATGGTTGATGATACCCTGGTGTGGGTGAATATAGAAGGCCATCAGAGTATTTTTCAGTAAGCTTGTGCGATATGTTTCAGTCCTATGGTAGTTATATTTTGCACCAAACCATTTCACTATTTTTCTTTGCTTCATGATATGACTCCCACTCTCTTCGGTCTTTGCTAATTGTTTGACCCAAAAGTGAAAACAGAAAACTTACAATTATTAGTGTATATCAAGTTGCGCAATATAGATGGTATTAATTGGTCCAGATAGCTTATTGAAACTCAGATTGTAGGATCATTTCATGGTAAAATAAGTTTGTTTCAACATTGTCTTTACATATAAGGGACAATGCCTCTGTTTAGATTTTAGCAAACCTTAGAAGTCATAGTCTAACTTACAAAACTATAAGCGCCTACATAGGGCCAATCACTGATGGAATTGAGAAGAGAACTTTTTCCTTTTGCAATGACCTGGTACAGAGAGTTTACATATTTTTGGAGTAGGTGAACTAAACAGTTTGGGAGGTGTCTTGACATATTTCCAACATTCTGTAGCAAGCCACCATTATCATTATTATAATTTATTTTCTATGGAATAATATGAAGAACCAACTGTGTATAAAGCCAAGCTTGTCCTATCATTCGAGGAACAAAATACACTTGCATACCAAAATAACAAATATGAACCGATGGTTTGTAATTAATGTGACAAAGATATATAGGGTTTTGAAAATACTACATGAAGACCACTTGATGCTATAGCAAAGAAAATGAGCCAGGGTGCATTCATAAATCTAGCAAAATTTGAAGAGCTTTACCTTGAACCAGAAGGCCAATTCAAGACGCCTCCTGTGTCCAGTCCTGAATGGTTTATCAGTTGTTTGACTGCAACACAAATCTTCAGTATGTGAGAAATTTAACTTGTACCACAAAAATAATTCACTGTCAGTTGTAGTGATGCTCAGCAATACAAAACCAGAACCCGATAATCTTTTCTTTCTTGCCTAAATCTGAATTGATTTTAAACCTTAGAAATTTCATGTGTGGTACTGGAAGCAGCTAACAACAAATGACTACCGCGCCAATGATTAAGTCTGGCACACAGATCATCTTTGAACTAAAAGCAAAGACTACTAAGACCAAAACCTCGCCACAAACTTTAGGAGCAAACAACGCTCTATTAGCTCCTTCGCCACAGAACTCGTCGCCTCGATTGGAGCTCAAGGCCGTCCTCTCGTGAGAAGCGGCACTGGCACGGGGAGAGAGGAGAGGGAGAGAGAGTGTGATCTAGGTTCTGGGCACTGGGGTGACAGCATATGGATCAGAGTCGGCGGTTGCGAGAGAGAGAAATGGTGAGGCCGTGAGGGGAGACCGGTGGTTGGCGAAGCGTGCGCGAGCAGGTATGGTTGTGTCATGTGGAGGATACGGAAGGAGGTGTTTGCTGTTTCAGAAGCCTCGGTGCGCAGAAGGAGAGGCGGGGGCATGAGAACGGTCTACACTGTTAACTTAATAGATAGTAGAGATTTAAACTTTATTTTGATTTCTCATACTAATCCTACAAACGACAAACCTAGCTAGAACATAAGTCGTGTAGTAGCTAGCTAGTAAATAAAGGTTATTGTTTAAAACACAAGCAAGGGCTCACCATGCACCCATATTGCACAAACAAAAACACACACATATATGCATAGATGGTAATCAATCAAGAAGGGGAAAAATTTACTGTAGCAACAAGTGGCACCAACTACATCTTCTAATGAAAAGAAGGATCGGCTTTTCATTTGACAACAGGAACTGTAAGACAATTTTTTAGAAACTGAGAAACATTTGCATAATCACCATAGCACGATCATGAATCTGCTGTCTAACCAAGAGCATTTATTTTGGTCCCAAATAAAAACATAGCGTGATTAAAGAGGTCAGGTACCTTGAGGCTGTCACAGCAGGCGCAGGGGGCCTCCATGCAGGTGTCCCAGTCCTCCTCCTGGCAAATCTTGCACTCCACCACCTTCGTCGCCGAGCCGCCGCCTAGCCCGCGATGGCAGTACTCCACGTCCACCGTCTCTTGACGCAGATCGACCATCTGCTTCCCACTGCCGATCGCCACCTCCAGCGTCGACTCTGTCAGCAGCGTTGGACTTACAGAAATATGTTATTTCACTCTGCTATATGTATAATGATAAACTTGAAATGCATACCCATACAAAGTAAGGACCAAAATACATCATATAACATCTTCTAATGCTACAGGTTTAAATCTACTGTCAACTTCCTGTGTTCTTCAAGCATGCGACACATACTATTGCAACAGGGAATTACAACTACCAACTTTCAATTCACTGTAAAAATAAATCCTTTTACACCAAGGTAAAGGTCTCAAGGTCCAAGTATGAGGGCAGCACAAATAAACTACAGAAACGCACAATCCAACCCAAAACCTATTATTTTCATGCGGCACCGCACTATCTAGAGAGAGATTCTAAGGGGGCGATGAGCCCATCCCTAAAATCGAATGACCAAACACCAAGTTGCAATTTCGAACAAAGATAAGAGGAAGCTAAATACGGGATACAAAGAAATGCATTGGGTTCTAATACCTTTGCGACAACAAGTTGCAATTTCATGTCCATCCTCGGCCTTCAGTGCCCACCTTAGGTCGCCTTCCTGCTTGTCCTCTTCCACCTGTCCCCCAACCTTCTACACGTACCCCTGCACCTGTTGTTGCTGCTCTGCGGCAAGGAAGGAGACAGAAACAAAGATGCAAGTAGCACCCACAGCTGCAAGGAGTGAGGCGAAAGCAAGCAGCCTAGCAATCGAAGTCAACCGGAATCAAACACGCGTGATTCACCCACCGTTTGAAACGAATCACAAACACATGTAAAAGCCTTAGAAGATTCATTTTCGGAATAGCTGGTCGTTACCTTCGATTAGCTCGTCGTGACCACAAAGTGGGCCCGCAGCTTTGGCTCCTGCGCCCCAGCTAGGATCTTGCCCACGAAGAGCTTGCGGCTCTCGCCGGCCTTCTCCTCGCCCCCGCCACCACCATTGCCGACGAACAGAGAAACCGTGAGCGCTAGGGTTTGGCTGGGAAGGGGAGCGAGAGGGGTTTTGTTGGTGCCTTGGTGGTGACTGTCACGAATAGAGAGAGATAGAGTGAGCGCTAGGGTTTGGGGGAGGGGGTAGCGAGAGGGGTTTTGGTGGAGGTGTTCATGTGCCGATGGGATCCGAGCATCGCGAGCGGGATGAGAGGATAACGACTGGCTTGACATCGCGAGTGGCGCCGGTGCGGGATGGCGGTTTTCGTCACCGAGCTTTCCAGGGGAGCGCGGCGCGAGAAGCGGATCCATGGACAGAGCGGCAGTGGACGACGTGCGGAGGAAGCGTGGGGGAGGCGGGTGATCCGAGGGCATGAGCGGAATCGCGGCGTGGGGGGCGAGGGGAATCGCGACGGCGGGGGGCGAGGGGAATCTCGCGGCGGGGGGCGAGGGGGATCGCGGCGGCGGGGGCAGTCAACGTGCGCGGATCGTGCGCGTGATCCGCGGACGTTAGGGAATCGCGGCGGGGGCGGGCGGGAGGGGATGTGGCGGGGACAGTCTACGCTGTCCCCTTAATAGTTAGTAGAGAAAAGAGAAGAAACATGTGACTAGCAACTGAGAGGGAGCGCCCACGGGCTATACGGTCAACACTAGCCGGTCAGCTACACTAGCAAACTGTCAAAAGCTACCCCTGGCCCTACCCATTGCACAGTTTTTCAATTTGTGAAATGCAAGTTTTTCAATTTGTGAAATGCAAGTGGCACCGTCGTTCCGGTCAGCTACACTAGCAAACTGTCAAAAGCTACCCCTGGCCCTACCCATTGCACAGTTTTTCAATTTGCGAAATACAAGTTTTTCAATTTGTGAAATGCAAGTGGCACCGTCGTTTGGGCCTGTTCGCTTCTGATTAAATTCTTTATTTAAACTGTTATAGCTATAAACTATAAAGACAAAAACAATATAAAAATAATAGAAACCAGTCAGCTACGCTTTCTACTCCATATTAAATCACGATCTAGTATCTTTTCGTCTCATTCAATTTTACACACTGTTAGCGGTACCCATCTCGTCGCATCTTACTTAACTTTCTTCTTACGTCTGGTAGAAAATTCGAACCCTCCTAGTTTGATGTTAAGTGACTTGCTTCTATTACTCTAATTCATGTCTATTTGTTAAAATATTGAAAAATTATACCTATACTAATAATTTAAACATAAATAATAATCATGTTTAAATAAATATCCCATTTAAATAAAAACCAACCGTTGTAAGTTGTAACGTAAGAGTAAATAATTAGTTCAATTAACTATGTATATATTAATTCATTTCAAATAAAAAGAAAAGAAAATTTGCTGCGGGTCCGAGAGTAGGGCGTTTTAGTCATCTTCTCCACCGCATTACCAGCGATTGATCAGGTGTCACCTTCGACCCTCACCCGAGGCAGGCGGTATTCCGACCGGCATCACCTATCCACATCTTTCTCCTTCTCTCTCTCCTCTTCCGTCCCTCCTCTCTCCCTCTCTACGCCACGCCTCCACCTCCACACCTGCACGCCTCTCGCTCTCTCTCCTCACCTGTCGAGCTGCCCACAGCCCGTACCTACCTGCCCCCAGTCCCCGCCGCCCCGCCTGCCCGACCCGCGGCTTATCCACCACGTCCGCCGCTGGGCTGGATCGATCGGGACCGGTATCGCGCCGCCGCCGCTGCCCTCCGCACTCGCGGGATCCTGTTCCTACCATGCAGCAGCGCTGCGCCCTTGCCCGACCGCGCCGGCCCGCCGAACCGCGCGTCCCGCTCCCCGACGATCACTCCCTCGTCGCCGTCTTCTCCTTCCTCTTCATCCCCACCTAAATCAACCTCCTCGCCGCGAAATTCTGCTACAATTTCTTCATCTTCCCTTCCCGCCGGGAGCGGACGGATCGCCGCTTCCTCGGCCGGCGGGATGAGCCGGGAGGCGCAGAAACTCGACTGCGCCGCCGGCGGCGGCGGGATCGGGGTCCTGTCGCTGGACCTGCTGGGCCAGGTGCTGGAACACCTGCGGGAGCCCCGGGACCGCAAGACGTGCCGCCTCGTCAGCCGCGCCTTCGAGCGCGCCGAGGCCGCGCACCGCCGCGCGCTTCGGGTGCTCCGACGCGAGCCGCTCCCGCGCCTGCTCCGCGCGTTCCCGGCGCTCGAGCGGCTCGACCTCTCCGCCTGCGCCTCGCTCGACGACGCCTCCCTCGCCGCGGCCGTCGCCGACGCCGGCGGGGGGCTCGCCGGCCTCCGCAGCGTGTGCCTCGCGCGGGCCAATGGTGTCGGCTGGCGCGGCCTCGAGGCGCTCGTCGCGGCCTGCCCCAAGCTGGCGGCCGTCGACCTGTCGCACTGCGTCAGCGCTGGGGACCGCGAGGCCGCCGCGTTGGCGGCGGCGTCCGAGCTCAGGGACCTGAGGCTGGACAAATGCCTTGCCGTCACCGACATGGGGCTCGCCAAGGTGGCTGTTGGGTGCCCCAAGCTGGAAAAGCTCAGCCTCAAGTGGTGCCGTGAGATCTCTGACATTGGAATTGATCTGCTGGCCAAGAAGTGCCCTGAGCTCCGCAGCCTCAACATATCCTACCTCAAGGTTACTATTACTATATTGTATGAGTTGTTGAACCGTTCATTGCTTTAGTAGTGGATTGATGAAAGATGGTAACTTGTGGGTAGATGTTTGGACTAGCAATTGATACACTGTTTATAGAAATGACGAAAATGTCATATGCAGCAACACACCTAAAGTAAGCACCATTGTCCAAAGAATTTTTGGGCAGTCTAGTTATTACGATACCCAAGTACCCAACAAGAGCTGCACAAACCAAATTTCAGATACATGGTGGTGGTACAGAATTGGTAGCATGATATGCTAAATCTCAACTTTAACCTGCAAATTATCATAAATCTTGTGAAGTCGGACTTAAGTTGGAAGCTAGTGCATATCGGCGCGAAAGTGCTATTCAAACATTATGAGTCATATTGTTGGTGGCTATTTTTAATAAATTCACATACTGTAGGAAATGGTTACATCTTCACCTCTCTTTTCCTGTCTAGGTAGTGACAGCTTATCGTACAGTAGTTACATGTAACACCTGACCTGTTTGGACTTTCTTTGCTAGGTTTTTAAAATCAGTACAGTAATGAGTATTTGATAGGTGATGCTATCTAGTGATTACTCCCTCCGTCCCAGTATATAAGGTGTAACCACCTCTGTTTCAAAGACTAAGAAATGTATTTAATTCTCTTTATACCACTGCATCGATGTACGTATTCATAGAGAGAGCACGCCTTATATTGTGGGACAAGAACAAAAAGTGGTTACACCTTATATTGTGGTAAAATCAGGTAATATGCTAACTAGTAGTGATTAAAAGGCGGTTGTACAGTAACAGCTAGGGACTCCATTATTTTTACATAACAAGCCTGAGGAATGGCCTAATAGGCCCATTTTGAAAGCAATCTGTGCCATGCAAATGATTATGTTGTGATACTGGATAACCCCAGATTGGAAGTTTAAAGTTAGAGTTGTACTTAGCATACGAAATCTCATGATCCATACATTTTGCCGTCCACTGAGGTGTTAGGTGTGTGACTATAAAGAGCCTGGGCGCTTAATGAATTTGTGGCCCAAGTCTTGCATTATTCATTTTTTTCATTGATAGTAATGGCATCATTCCATTATACTACTTGTTTGCTCTATATGCTTATATTTCTTGTGTTGCAGGTGGGCAATGGATCCCTTGGATCAATTTCGTCACTTGAGAGGCTTGAGGAATTGGCAATGGTTTGTTGTTCAGGTATAGATGACGAAGGCTTGGAATTGCTGAGCAAGGGGAGCGATTCGCTGCAGGTAATCACTTCTTGGGATGTTAAACTTTCATAGATTTTTTATGGCTGATGCACAACATTGTGTCAATTTGATTATTTAAAATTTGAACAGTTTTCGTTATTAGCCTCCTTATTGTGACTTTGCTATTTGTCATCTGAAATCTGAAAATTGGCAAGTTTACATTTAAAAAATGGTGAATTTTGATCTTTTTTTTTCAATTTCAGAGTGTTGATGTGTCAAGATGTGATCATGTGACTTCCGAGGGGTTAGCTTCACTCATAGATGGTCGCAATTTTCTTCAGAAGTTATATGCTGCAGATTGTTTGCATGTGAGTTGGTCTCCCCACATTATACACTCCTCACAGCCATTAACTCTTATTTTCTGTACAATCCAATATGCCGTAATTTTTGTGTTTGAAACAAAATGGTTGTTTAGCTAACATATTCAGAGGGACTAATCCTTATGAAAAGTTACCGAGTAATCAAAAGTGGCAAATGTCTGACTGTCTGTAGTTTGTTGAAATTATATTGATAGGAGATAGGACAGCGTTTTCTATCCAAGTTGGCAAGACTGAAGGAAACCTTGACGTTGTTGAAACTCGATGGTCTTGAGGTCTCGGACTCTCTTCTTGAAGCCATTGGTGAAAGCTGTAACAAATTGGTTGAGATTGGGCTTAGCAAATGCAGTGGTGTTACAGATGGAGGAATCTCATCTCTTGTAGCTCGGTGTAGTGACCTAAGAACAATTGATCTCACATGCTGCAATCTCATTACCAACAATGCGCTTGATTCAATAGCTGACAACTGTAAGATGCTTGAATGTTTGCGGTTGGAATCTTGCTCTTTGATAAATGAGAAGGGACTAAAGCGAATTGCAACTTGTTGCCCCAACCTTAAGGAGATAGACCTCACTGACTGCGGAGTGGATGATGCAGGTTTGTGATCTACATTTGTGCATATGTTTATTTTTAATTAAAGATTATGTTCTTTTAAACATTGAACATGATCACTGTATATTGCTTGTTTTCCAGCATTGCAGCACTTGGCTAAATGCTCTGAATTGCGAATATTGAAATTAGGCCTATGCTCAAGTATTTCTGACAGAGGCATTGCATTTATCAGTTCGAATTGTGGAAAGCTCGTGGAGCTTGATCTCTACCGGTAATTCGAATCTTCTTATTTATTCCTTTATCGTGTTTTTTAGTCATATGCATGGAAATAACATGTCTGCAATGCCCTTTGCTTCAGGTGCAACTCTATTACTGATGATGGGTTGGCAGCTTTAGCAAATGGATGCAAGAGGATTAAGTTACTGAACTTGTGTTACTGCAACAAGATCACTGATACTGGTTTAGGTCACTTAGGCTCCCTGGAGGAGCTCACAAACCTTGAACTGAGGTGCTTGGTCCGCGTTACAGGCATTGGGATCTCCTCAGTTTCAATCGGATGCAAGAACCTGATAGAGCTGGACTTGAAACGATGCTATTCGGTTGATGACGCTGGACTGTGGGCCCTTGCTCGCTATGCTTTGAACCTTAGACAGGTAACCTTACGATAGTGTTTAGCTTTTACCCTTGCAAATTCATAACCAGCTGGAACCATATAAACATGTGCCTGTTTTCGCAGCTTACGATATCGTACTGCCAAGTCACGGGGTTGGGCCTGTGCCACCTGCTGAGCTCCCTGCGATGCCTCCAGGACATTAAGATGGTGCACCTCTCATGGGTCTCAATAGAAGGGTTTGAGATGGCTCTGCGAGCAGCTTGCGGGAGGCTGAAGAAGCTGAAGATGCTCTGCGGTCTGAAGACCGTGCTCTCCCCTGAGCTCCTCCAGATGCTGCAGGCTTGTGGCTGCCGAATAAGATGGGTCAACAAGCCTCTTGTCTACAAGGACTAGACAGACTCGTGTTCTTCATTGTGTGTGCAGTGTCAGCATCAGCATGTATTGTCAAGATCTTGCAGGTTTGCCCTGGCTCACGTTGTGAGCCATGGGAGATATTCCGCAATAATCGTTGGGGGCGTAAGCTCCCGTCCCCAAGATGTGGTTATGGTGTTTCCCTTTGGGGCACTTCTTGCGCCATTTGTCACTCTCTGCTCCGGTGTATCTGTGTATGCAAACGGAGGCACCGGTAATGTTCATGTGTATATAGCCTGCAGTAGAATGATCCCACTTTCTGGGATTAGTTAGTGTGTAATTGTTACCTCATTTCGCATGATTCGAATCTTGAGATGAAAGAATCATAAGGGGTATGATCGATGCATTGCATTCACCGGTTCTTACTTTTGACTGGCATTATCTTATTTGACAATATGTATATGATGTTCTGCTTCATATTAAGAGGTGTTAAACAGCAATGAGTCTGTTGCCTCCATGGAGACATTGGGCAGGATCCAGTCCTAAGCGCTCGCTTGTGTGGCAGCGCTGATGGTCGGTACATTAGGTGACGTTTGGGGTCGGTATATTAGGTGGTACATTAGGTGACGTTTGGGGTCGGTATATTAGGTGACGTTTGGTTCACATATTGGTAACGATATTGGTAACGTAATGAATAACAATAACGTTAAATCATGTTTGTTTAAGTTCAACCGTAATTGATATCACACTACAAATGTGATACATTTATTCAAACTTGCAATCGCTAGTATTCAAGTGTGAATCATTACCATTACTATTTACGTTATATTTTGTGAACCAAACGACACCTTAGAAGCGAAGCGGTCCCGTTACACCATACTTCAGAATCAAAAACTACTTACCTTATGCTCAAATGATTTTCATGGAGTGGATTAATTGTTTTTAATCTAACTACTTACCTTATGCTCAAATGATTTTCATGGAGTGGATTAATTGTTTTTAATCTACAACTGTTGAAGCTGTCTCGAATAGGCGCTAAGGGACTGTTTGGCAACAATGTTTCTCAAATTTATGGTCTTATAATACTATATTTTGCAGTTGTCGTGACAATATTATAGTTTTGGTTAGCTCCAAAAATACCATGGTGTTGTAAAACATTGTTTGGATACAACGTTGTAAACTATAGTATTAGACAAAAGCTAGCCATGTCATGAAAACTTTAGGTTGGAACGGAGTTTTCAATACTCCAAAAATATCTGTATCTAGAATACCATGGCTTTAAAAATATAGTTTTCAGGAATCCAATAAAACACCTTATAGCATAACATACTATAGTATAACTAAAATAATGGTATTATCTAAAAACTATAAAAATATTGTACTTCTAAATAGGCAACTTCTCAGAAAATGAGAACGATAAATAAAAAACGATGGAGAAGATTGATTATCAGCACCAATATATCCTACAAAATAATATATTTTTAAGAGCTAGTTTGGCAACTCTATTTTTCTAGAATTTCTATCTTCTAAAAAAATAAACTAATTTCTCTTAGAAAAATAAAAATCTAGTAGAAAAATAGGTTCCTAAACTCACTAAAAAGAAAAATAAGCCCTCCTAAACCTTAAGAATCCTACCGCTCTCAAACCTTGGTTCTTCCTTTGGATAGTTGGTGTTGGTGCCTTTTTGGGCGCCAATCACTGCGTGAGAACCGGCGGCGGTGCTCTCTGCACAGGCGTAGACGGTCCGCGACCTAGGGCAGGGCTAGGTTTTCCTACCTGACGGGCCGGACGGTCCGCGCGTGCACAGGGGCGGCGAACGTCGCCGGCGGCGCCTGGATCTCGCTCCCGGGAGAGACCCCGTTGGGGAGGAGAGATCCTAGGTGTTGTCTAGGCTCGGTAGGCCGACCTAGACTCCTCTAATCGACGTAGAGTCAAAGAGAAACGGAGAATTTGGGGATTGGAAGGCTAAATTAGAACTAGACTAGAACTACTCCTAAATGTACAAGAAATAAATGCGAGATAAATTGATTATTGATTCGATTGATGATGTTTAATCGGTCGTATTCCTCTGTATTTATAGAGGAGAGGGCTGGACCCGTTACAAACAAATCTCCCGAGTTAATTCCGCGAATCTAGCCAACAACAATAGCAAGAAACTCAAAACCCTAATTGGCTCGGCGCACACGCGGACTGTCCGGACCACTAGTGCGGACCGTCTGGACCGCGGACCGTCCGCCCCCGGGCCGGACCGTCCGACCGTCTCTTTTGGGGCTCAACATATGCCCCCTGCCTTTTGGCGAAGCTAAGCGAACCAAAAGCAACTAACACGATGTGATCACATCGGTTTCCTTAGGCATCTTGCCACATACTAGGATGATGCTGCTTGAGGAACCGCTCGTTTCAAGCCTTGGGCAAGTCTTTGCCTTGTAATGTTTGCAACAAGTAGGCGTTACCGGACATCACATGTGTGACTCTGTAAGGGCCTTGCTAGCTTGGCGACCACTTCTCAAACTTCCGGTCTTTGCTCCTCAGAGGCAGGACAGTCTTCCACACCAGGTCCCCTACCTGAAACGATTTAGCCTTGACCTTCTTGTTGTAAGCTTTGGCGACCATGATCTTGTCCTTCTCTATTTCTCCTAAGGCTGTCACCCTTTTGTCGGTCACTTCATCAATATTGTCCATCATTGAATTATAATAATCACCGACAGTCAGATCATTTTGCTTGGCGAACCTGATAGCATTTAAATTTATCTCTACAGATAACACTGCTTCCTGCCCGTAGACAAGCTCAAACAGAGATACTTTAGTAGCACGGTGTTTAGATATTCTATGAGCCTAGAAAGCTTCGGACAAAATCTTGTGCCAATGCTTAGAATGATCAAATATCTTCTTTTTTATCAGGCTAATCAATATCCTATTACTAGACTCGGCCTATCCATTGGCCTGAGCATAATACAGAGATGAATTGAGTAACTTAATTCTATATAATTCAGCAAACTCACGTACCTCCTTTGACATAAAAGAAGCCCATTGGTCTGTAGTCAAGTCTGGGGAATGCTGAATCTATGAATAATATGCTCAGTTATGAACTCAATTGCCTCCCTGTGTGTCATGTTCTTCAGAGCAACGACTTCAGTCCATTTAGTAAAGTAGTCAGTGGAAACTAATACGAACCGATGCCCTTTTGACGATGAAGGATGAATTTCTCCTATAAAGTCCAATCCCCATCCTCTGAAAGGCCAAGGCTTGATGATAGGATATAATTCAGCTGCAGGGACCAATTGTAAGTCGCCGAATTTTTGACATACTTGGCATCCTTTGTAGTACTTGAAACAATCAGCTATCATATTAGGCCAATAGAAGCCAGACCTTCGCAACAACCACTTCATCTTTGGAGCCGATTGATGGGTACCACAAATCCCTTCATGTACTTCGTCCATGGCTAATATAGCATCACCTGGGTCCAAGCATTTAAGCAGGATGTCGTTGACTATTCGGCGGTAGAGTTCATCACTCATTAAAACATACTTGAAAGCTGTACGTCGAACGTTCCTATCCGTCCTAACACTTGGATATCGTAGATAATTAACTATGAGCGTCCTCCAATCCCTTGCATCAGCTTCATTACCAGCCGAATCAATCAGGAGAACTTTCCTGGCAACACCGGACGGTCCAAAACCCTCAACCAGACGGTCCGCGACCTGGGAAATTGGCCCTGTATCGGTTATCAGATTTTCGGTGTTGTGAAATTTCCCTCGCTTTATCCGATAACCTGATGCATCTTGTGCCAAATTGTTAGCTCTGTGATTCTCAACTCTAGAGATGTGTCGAATGCTGAATTTGTCAAAAGAATGAATTATGCCCCAATATTTTTTCAAGGTAATTGTTTAGAGTACCATCAAAATATTGATATTCTTCTAATATTTGTTGGACAACCAGCTGAGAATCACCAAATGCCCTCACATGTTTTACTCCCATACAACTTAACGTCTCCAAGCCGAACAAAAGGGCCTCATATTCGGCTTGATTGTTGGTGCAATAAGTTTTTAATCGGCTAGAGAAGTCGAAAAAGACATTACTTGGTAAAATAAGCATGATGCCAATTCCTTGTCCTTCATTGCAAACCGATCCATCAAAATATAAAATCTAGGGAGTAATAGTGAGGTATGATATGTCTAGTTTATGAGTATCATCAATCCGATGTTCTACAATAAAGTTTGCTACGACCTGACCTTTCATAGATTTCAATGGTTCATAAGCCAAGTCATATTCTATGAGTGCATAAGCCCATTTACCAATTCTACCACTCATATTCGGGTTTTGCAACATGTATTTGATCACATCGGTTTGACCAAAAACGGTGCAATGACTAGACAGCAAATAACATCTACACTTGGTGCATGCATAAAATAGGCATAAGCATAACTTCTCGATGAAAGTGTACCTTGTTTTAGCATCTACTAGCCTCCGACTTAGATAGCTCACCACGTGCTACTTTCCTCCGGTCTCTTGCGTCAGAACAGCCCCAATAACCTTATCTTCAGCTGCAATGTATAATCTGAATGGTACTCCTGCTTGTGGTGCTTTCAACACGGGAGCCGAAGACAAATATTTTCTGATGAGATTAAACGCTTCCTGCTGTTCTGCCCCCAGGTGAATTCAGCATCATTTTTAAGCCAAAGGATAGGGGTAAAGGCATCAATCTTCCTGGCTAGGTTAGAAATAAACCTCCGCAAATAATTTATCTTGCCAAGGAACTTCTGCACTTCGACCTTACAGGTCGGAGGTCCCACATTCCGAATAGATTTAATTCGGTTAGGGTCTATCTCTATACCATGTTCATGAATGACGAATCCTAAGAACTTACCAGCCGGCACTCCAAAAGCACATTTACGTGGGTTTATTTTCAGACCATACCGATGCATTTTATCAAAGGCTTTGCAGAAATCAGCTATATGAGAGCTAAACTCAGTCGACTTGACTACAATATCATCAATGTAGACTTCCACAGTGTTTCCCAACAGCTCGTGAAAGATCAAATTTATAGCCCTCTGATAAGTAGTAGCAGCATTTTTTAGACCAAATGTCATAACAACCCACTCAAATAAACCAATAAAGCCTGGACATATAAAGACCGTTTTAAACGCATCTTCTTCGGCCATGAAAATCTGATTATATCCGGCATTACCATCAAGAAAGCTAATGATTCTATTCTCTGACGCATTATTGATCAATGTGTTGGCTATGGGCATGGGATATTCATCTTTAGGAGTTGCTCTATTTAAATTACTAAAATCAATGCATACTCTGAGCTTATCTGATTCTTTCTTCTCCACCGGCACAATATTGGAGACCCCTCTACGTATCTGCAAGGTCTAATAAAATTAGCTTCTAGCAGCTGGTGAATTTCATCCTTTATTCATGGGAGAAGGTCTGGACGAAATGTTCTAGCTTTCTGCTTGAAAGGTCTGAAACCGGACTTAATGGGCAGCCGATGCTCTACTATCTCACGGCTTAAACTCGGCATCTCAGTGTAATTCCAAGCAAAGCAATCAAAATATTCTTTCAATAGACCGATCATTTCATCTCTAGGATCGGTCTCCAGGGTCTTATTTACAAAAGTTGGCCTTGGAGTTTTACCATCTCCTATATCAATCTCCTCCAAAGGATTGGCCGATGTAAACCCCTATCCTAATTTGTCGAGATCTCTGAATTCCTCTATTATGTCTCCCATAGAGGAATTAGATGATTTTTGTGTGATGGCGGACCCTCCGGTCTCGGAGGCCGGATCGTCTGCTACACTGGTTTTATGTTGTGGTGGATGTTCGGTCTTAAAAGTCGAATTGTTTTGTAACAGACCGGACCGTTCGACCTCAGAAGTCGGACCGTCCGCGACCAGAGACTCATTCATTCTATGTGTACTCATCATTTAAACTTTATTTAGGGTTTAGCTGATTCTCCATCGGCTCTAGCATTACAGGAATGAAACCCTTTTTTATCTATACTTATGAACTGATAATTAGAAAAATCTACTCCTGTGAGACACGTAGCAGTCTCATAGGTCCAAAGTACAGGGGCATCGGCCACAGCGATACAGGCCGATACATCAGCATGTACTTGTTCTACATCGTCGCCTACCCATTGTAGTAACATTTGATGTAACGTAGAAGGTACACATTGGTTAGCATGAATCCAATCCCTGCCTAGGATTAGACTGTAATTTCTTTCTACATCAGCAATGAAGAATGAAACAGCAAGGGGTCTTAGTCCCGATGGTTAATTCAACGGACGTGACCCCCTTGGCTTTGATCGAACTATCAGTTCCAACGCCGCTAAGGGTCATGTTGGTATTGACAAGTTCGTCATCTTGTTTACCTAGTTTTCTATATAATGAATAAGGCATTAGATTTACAGCCCCCCCCGTCTACCAACATTTTAGCAATCGGTATCCCATCAATGTGACCGCGTACGAAGAGCGGCTTCAAATGATTTACCAATTCCTTTGGTTTAGTGAAGGCGGCTTCTTTAGGACCAAAGTCAAACTGAGCAACGACAGGTTCATCGTCGTTGACAATAGTACAATCGGCAGAAAATGTAATCACATTTATGTCCATACCTGTGTGCTCTGGAGAAGCCTTGTAGTCGACCAGGTCCTCTCCTAGTAGGCCGTCCTCCTCCATGGGCGTCGGCACGTCGTTGGAGGTGTCCTGGTGTAGTGCGAACGGTCCGGACTCGATAGTCGGACGATCCGTGTCATCTGCCAGAGGCGGACGCAGTACACAGGCACCACAGGCCACGGCCTGGGCTGCCTCGCGCGTCTGTATGGAGCATGTATTTGTCTCCAGTTCAAAAAAGGATGCAAAGCTCAGGCTACCGCAGGCCTGCACCGCAGCACTGGCTCACAGCCTAGGCTGCCATAAAATCCTGGGTCTACCACTGTCATCTGCGGATGGTCCGGCCTTTATAGCCAGACTGTCTGCCGTACCTACAGAGAGCTGTGGAGTTGCTGTCTCATTCTCTGTCTTCGTGGCCGTTTGATTTATCTCAACGGCCTTTGGCCTCCACCTCTTTTGCGGTGGGGGGTACTGTGGATGTGTATCATTAAATATTTTTTCTACCTCCTTTTCCTGATTCTCCTTCGCTCTTAGGCGTTGTAATTTTCGCTTTTGGGACCGTGTCAATCCCGATGGGCACCATCGAGGCATAGAGTATTTTGGATCGACTATTTTGATGGCAGCCGTATCTTCTTTTTTGTTTGTGTTGGCCGATTCACCAAAAATCATCGGTCCTTCATTATTTTCCTGTATGACGATGTCTGTTGTACCTATTTTGATGATGTCATTTTTTTGTCGTTCTCTCGGTTGCTGTAGGTATATGCCCCCTGTCGGATTGGTTGGCCTTTGCGGCCGAGTAGTCCAGCAATCTTGCTGGGCTTATGTCTGGTGACTGGATTGAGTGGTGCTCAATCGGTCTTGTACTGGTGGTGCCAACCTGTTGAATACAGATACTTGGAGTGCCCCCCAAGCAGGATACTGTGGCATCCCAAATGGATATGGTGGCATACCCACATTTGATTTGGGGCATATGGCGGTGGTACATATGCATATTGATATGGCATAGGTAGATATGGGGGTGGAGGTGTCCATGCAGGTATGTTAGACCTCAACTGGATAGTATGACCTTCCATTTTTCCGATTAGTGAGGTGGTCCAATCGGTCTTACCTATTGTTGCTCCTGAATGGGCAAGCGAGGTCGCTTCGCTGGCTGGTCACTTGGGCCGGCCTTCTTTTTACATATTTAGACAATAACTGGTTAAAGGTTGGGCCGGATCTTACCAGTCAACTAGCTGCCTTTACTGTGTTAGTTTTCCACGTACCTATTTCTGGTTGTCGTGGTTTGAAGTTACGTGGTCGTCGTGGTTCCTGGGCGTTGCCAAACCATCCACTGGAATGGTATGGACTTTCCGGTGGTGTCCAGGACCGTCCGCGTCTGTGCGTCGGACCATCCGCGATGCACAAAATAGGTGTACGTGCTTGCACCTGCCCCCAGCGTTGGAAGTGGTGATGGTAACTTTCAAAGTCTCCCCTCCGTAAGGAGTCTTTTCTGCCACCACTTTCCTGCAATAGATTTTATTATTCTCATCGGCCTTTCGTGTGTCGCCGATGATGACTTCTTTGCCTTTGGCCTTATCGGCTGTGCTGGCCCGAATTAGGACCTTTTTGCCCTCGAAGTCGATCACATTCATTGGGAATTGGTTCCGTATCCACCTGCATTTCCTAAAATTTCAATCGTCCCTTGTTAAGGCCTGTTGGGGGCCTTCATCTTCCAAAGGTCCTCAAAAACATGATTTAACAATGTTTCCCAAGTGCAATGTTGTTAGAAATATGCCCTAGAGATAATCATAGAGATGAGCATATTTCTTTGTATCCATGATATATATATTGCTTAATTGAATATCCATGGAAGGCACCTTGTATTGATTAGCAATTATGTGAATTGTTTGTGAGATTCTTTACTTATATGGTTATTCTAAATGATGTCCCTAGTCAGAGTCGATGACTAGCACATGTATTAGTTGATGACTACATTTCACAAGTCATGAACATGGAGATGTTAAATTAATAATGTGGGCGCATGTATGACATGAGGCTGGACCGACCCAACGTGAGATATTGTAATATAGTTCTCTTCTTGCAACATGAATACTGTATCCTTAGACCTGAGATTGTCGCATGTTCTCAAGATGTGAATTGACTTACTTAGGGACTATCAAACGCTATCCCGTAACTGGGTAGTTATAAAGGTAGTTTTGGGTTTGTCAGGAAGCATGCTATGAGGCATGGTCAGTTAAGATGGAATTTGTCCCTCTCTTTGTGAGAGAGATATCTCTGGGCCCCTCGAGTGATTGGATCAAGAAATGCATGGTCGTGCTAGGGTTAAGAGTTAACCATTGAAAGGATTCCAATTCACAGTATCGAGAAAGAGAGGTCAGCTTAGAGCCAGACCAAATATCGTGAGACAAAGGGAACAACATGTACTTAATGTCGCAATGGTTCGTCTGATATGATCTTTACGTACACATAGGAGTTGACATGTCTTGCTAGAGGCCGCTGTCAATTATTGGGCCAAGTAAGAGTACTCGGGCTATGTCTATTTGTACGTGAACCTATAGGGTCACACACTTAAGGGGAAGGAAGCCTAATTCGGATTAGATCCGAAATTAGACTGGGCTTTAGGGTTAATGATGGGCCTCGGCGTCAGAAGCCCACCATAACGCCTATATAATGAGGGGCGGGGGTGCGGTTAAGAGATAACCTAATTCGCCACCTGCAAACCAGCAGCCGCCGCTCGCCTCTCGCCTTCGCCAAGCCGCCGTCGCGAACCTAGCAGTTCGGTACGCGGCGCTTCCTCCCTGTACGTGTGGATACCTCGGAGGTGCTGCATCTGGAGCACTTGGACGAACCGTGCGAGGACGTGAAGAACGCCGGCGAGGCGGCGACTACACGGCACTGCTCGACGCGTTCGTCTACATCGAGACGTCTTCCGCTACTCTGCGCGTCTAGTGGTAATTCCATGACCTATAACCGTAGTAGTTCTTGGTATTATGGGGATGAAAATTTTGTTTTGCGCTAGCGTAGCCTCCCCGTAATCCTACAAATGTATGTACAGGTACCTTCGGACTCGGAATAAAACTGTACACAATACAAAAAGCTTGATCGAGACGAAGGTTGATGCTGCTCCGAAGCTACACGCAAAAGAGCTTTGGCTCAGCGGCAAGAAAAGGAACCGATTTAAAAGGGAAAAGGCTATCTAGTCCTCGTTGAATTGTCCTTGAGTAAATAGTAAACATAAAGGACATAAATGTAATTTTACATAGGCTGCGCCCTGTGCCTATAAATAGATGAACAGTACCCCTGTATTGTTCACGCTGACTTGTATTTGTTCGTGCATCACGCTTGGACTTTTACCTTCTGTCAAGCCGAAGGTATAAATGTAATTCAATATTGTTTCTGTTTATCCATAATAATATGAAGAAGAGATAGTAAATAATATCATATGATTATTCATGTTGTGTCTTATGTTTCCTATGCTTCTTCTTTTATTAACATATGCTGCGATGATGAAGGTTAGACCTTCATGCCCTTCGTCTGAGGATCATTATATCCTAGGGGAGATAATGCTCCGAAGGACGAAGGGTATTAACACTTAACATTTTATGTTGCCTTGTTCTTAACTCATAGCATTTGAGAACAAGTCCCCAACATTGGCGCCCACCTCAAGTGTACTCACTTCCACAATCTTCGGCAAAGCATCAACCTTCGTCATGCCGCCGAAGAAGATAACAACGCCAGGGGCTGCACTGCAGCCATTGGACACAAACCAGGAGACTCTCTCTCTCCGAGAGGCCAGAAGCCAAAAGAGAAAGGCCACCAGTCCAACACTTCGGGAGGAGGAGTTGGACCAGGAGATCAGGGACATGGAAATCATCCATCAACAAGTGCAAAGGAAAAAGGAAAAGATGGCTTGGCTGGCCGACCTTCAAAGGAAGATTGATGAAGCTACTGAGGAAGTGCATCATCTTACTCAAGATGACCATGACCGAAGGCCCCAACACAGGGAGCTTCGTCAAGAGGGCTCATTCAACGAAGATGAATGGTACGATGATTTTAATCATGGTACCTTTACTTTTGATGATGCTTCTCCTCTGGCAGCAGAATTGCAGGCTATTCCATGGCCACAATCCTACAATCCACCCCAGCTACCCATGTACGATGGGCACTCAGACCCAAAGCAATTCTTGATGAGCTATGAGGCAACAATATCCTCATACGGAGGCAATGCAGCTATCATGGCAAAGTCCTTCATCATGGCAGTCCGAAATGTGGCTTAGACATGGTATTCTTCTCTTCGGCTAGGGACAATCACGTCATGGCAGAAGCTCAAGGACATGTTGGTTACTAGTTTTCAAGGCTTTCAGATGAAGCCAGTCACAACTCAGGCCTTGTTCTAGTGCACACAAGACCATGAGGAATACCTTCAGGCGTATGTCCAAAGGTTCTTGCGATTGAGAGCACAAGCGCCCACAGTGCCCAATGAAATTGTCATTGAGGCCATGATCAAGGGTCTTCGGTAGTTCGGCCAGGACCCACTGCTCAATACTTCGCCAGGAAGCCCCCCAAACTCTGGAAAAACTGCTTCAAAAAATGGATGAATATATCCGAGCTGACAATGACTTCCGCCAAAGAAGGGAGGAAGCTTACAGATTCTCTGAGATGACTAGGGGCTTCGGAGGAAGAATCCACCCTAGGCATGTCAAATCAATCCACAACTCTAATCAGAATGATGACAAAGGAAGCCACCTTCAGAGGCCACAGTCTTCAGGACAGCAGCAAAGCTCCTTCAGGCCACCAGCTCCAAGGGGCAGAGGCGGCAGGGGCTTCAGAGGAAGATATGGGGATCAACCCAGGAAAATTTATTGTTTATTTTGTGGTGAGAACAAGGGCCATACTACAAGAACATTGTAACATCCGGATTTTAGGGGTCCAAAACCCGGGCGCTAACAAAAACACCAGGTATGCTGGGACCAAGTCTCACACATATGATGTATAGTGGCACAGGATCGAATGTCACATCTTTATACATAACAGGAGTTCTATACAAAATAAATAATTACATTATAAGGAGATAACGGTCCAGCAACCCAAAGTTGACTGGGAGACGACGACCTAGACCTCTCACGAACACATCGTAGCATCCTCCAAGCGCATCATCCTGCAGTACCTGGTCTTGACCTGTGGTGTATGTGAGACAGCAAGAGTGAGCTCACATACGTTCATCGCTCAACAAGTTGTGGGGAAATAATGTGCATGAACTCGCCAAAGGTGGGAGCTCACGTGAAGTGTAAGGCTTACCAAAGAAGATGGTTAGAGCTGAGCATTGCTTTTAAAGTTGGTCAAAATTTTATTAGCAATTACTAAGTATAAGTAAATACCAACCCAATTAAACAGTAGAACAAAAGTTAACAACTTCACCTGCAATGCAATGCATATGACAAATTGAATTTAGTTCCATAAATTAATCATGTGAGTGTCCGAGCTGCTCATGACCGTGAGCACGGCTAGTATACCAGTTTTACACTCTGCAGAGGTTGCGCATCTTTACCCACAAGTCGTGTTACCCATTTGCCACGGAGTTGATCAGACTCCATACACCTCTACCTAGGAAGCGAGGCAGGGTACCACTACGAGGCCTTTACAAAGTTCCACTAGCTTCAGAAAACCCGCTACAGTTTATAGGAAGATCCAGTGCAGGAATCCCTTGCAGGACCGCCATCGCAGCAAAATCCTCCCGAGGGCCTCCCTACACTGACCTCTCCCCTACTGCCCTTGCCCCTTTCGGGTAAGGTAGTCTTCCACTAGCTTTCCTAATTAATCAGCCAAGGGCGTCCCATTCCACCCTTGTGGTAGCACTGTTTTCCCGGGTGGTTCTCCATGTTCCAATTAACATAATGATCTTAACATGAACCATAGATAACAACTGATAACAAAAGTATAATCATGAATAGTGTAATCTTCATACCCAAAACCACATATAGCACTAGCAAGTACTACCCAGAAAGTTCAGTGGTAAACAAGGTATAAAGATAGACAAACTAGGGTATCCTATTGGGTCCCATCAAAATTAACCTATGCAGATCATTATGATTAATTAGAGCATGAGTAGGTGAAAAGAAGTGATCAAGGGCACAACTTGCCTGGGCCTTGAGAATCCAGGTACCAGGATGATCTTCAGATGACACGTATCCTCACTGCTAGTCGTAGCAATTCAAACAAACATGGTATAGGCAAAATTAACATTACACCAAACATAAGAACAAAATACACATTAATAATATACATATTAAAATAAGATCATAGGAACAGGAATCATTAATTTTGGAGTTATAGATTTTAAGTTATGGATTTTCAAAGGTTTTATGTGTTTAAAATGGATTAAGTGAGAGATTAAATTTCTAATTGTTTTCATGACAAAACAGAGGCTCTAGGTGGTAGATAATATTAAAACAAAATTATTGCAACTGGAATGGGTCAAAAAGGAGCTAAAATGAATTAGTTATGAATTAAATAAGTTTCTGATTTATTTTAACACTAAAAATCATTTTCTAAATCATTTTCTATGATTTTCCTATTCACTGGACTGGGCCTCATTTTCCCGAGAGTGCAGGGGCTATTTCAGAAAAATCCCTAAGACTCAGAATTCTGTACCGCGGACTGCGGGTTGATATCTAAATACTTCGGGGGCTCTTTTGCAATTATGGCTCGGCGAAAGGGTATCGGTTAATTTCAGCCGTCCGATCCCAATTCAGGGGCCCAGATTAGATCTCTATTAACTCGAACCGGTACGCAGCGTGAGATGTCCGATCAAGATCCTACGGCTAGGGTTTTATGAAGATGCGATCTAATCCCGCGCGTTCATCTGCAAATCAACGACCACCGATCAACCATCGCCAGATCCGATCGGAGCCATAAATCCAAGATCCAACGGTCGCGGCACCTTCTTCATCCCCTCGCTAACACCCGATCCCCAGGAACGCGCGCGCGGCGGCGACCTCGCCGGAGGGAGCTCAATCCAGCGCTCCACCGCCCCGAATTCAAATTAAACGGCGCTAGACAATGTCCGGGCCCTAACGAACAACAAGGAGTTGACGTACCAGTGATTGAAGCGATGACCGCGGCTGGCCACGGGAAGGGGGAGCTCCGCCCCAGATTCGCACACCGGCGAGGAATCAAGGCCTCCCCGCCCGGCCGTTCCTCAAATTGGTGGTCGCTTCACGTAGCAGGGATCTAGACGAACATCCTAGAACACTCCAATCCCCAAAGGAGGCCGACGGTGACTGCGCCCACGCTACCAAGCGGATTTCACGACCGCAACAACTTCGGTGACTAAATTTCGGCCATGGTTTGGGTAACTACGAGCTCGGCTTGACGGAGCATGTTCAAGGGAAGAAGAGGGGCGCGGAGGGCATGAATCTTACCAGCAGGGATGGCTAATCGGCAGTAGTCCACGGCGTGGGGCGATGTCGCGGTGGCGGGTATCGTGCAACAAGGGGAAGATGGGGAGGAGAGACCACGAGGCGCACTACTTATTCTCGGGCGCCCAGGTAGTCGCGGATACCGCGGCGAAGACCCCGCCCGAACACCACGGCCCCGGCGAGCTCGCGAAGTCCGTTGAGCCGCGGCAATTCTGTTGGGAGAAAATCGCCGACAGATGGGCCCCGCAACGTCAGCGAGAGAGTCTAGCTCAAGGATCTCCAAGCCGCCCACTGACGACTCGGCCCCGCGTAACGGCGAGTGAAACCGAGCGCAATGCAAGCGCGGGGGAGAGTCTGCCTCCCGGCCCCACATGTCGGCGCACGGGGCTGTGGCAGGTTTGGGCCGCGCGCTGTGAATACGGTAGTGGGCCAGAAATGAGGAAGCCGGCCCAGGTAAGCTCTTGTTCTTTTTCTTTTTTTTCATTTTTCCTTTCTATTTTCTTTATTTTCAAACCAAATTTGAATTAGTTCAAACTTTTGTGGATCCTCATTTGTAAACTCTATTTTTGCAAAAAATACTAAGCCTGAAGATATTTATTTATATATTTTATTTATATTTTCATATCTCTTCTCTTTTCCTTATTTCCAAAACCCTAATTTCAAATCTAGGGTTTAATCAAGCTTCAAATAATTATTACCTTATTATTTTTATCCTCATGGTTTTATTTAATGCACAACACATAAAACTCCCACATGAGAGCCAAATATGGTCTTATTTATTATTTTATTCACTTAAGCCAATGCTTTTAAATAGGGAGATGAGTCTTCAAATGTTATGAGAATTCTAAAGGGAGAGAAAAAGAAAAATTCTAATGCAAGATCTTTGAAAATTTTTACTATATTCTCAAAATCATATTTAGGGTGTTACAAATCCTACCCCCCTTAAAAATAATCTCGTCCTCGAGATTTGTAAGGAAAAAGGGTGCATGTTCATATTGATTCAACACATATGCATAAACAAAATCTCGGCATGATGCATATCTTATTAGCAAAACACAGGGTCAAATGGACCTTATTATTATTACTAAAATAGTAAAGTACTACTACTGGCTAAACTAATATTTAGGTCTTACAAATAGTAAAAATATATATATATATGTATCTATATCTATGTTTATCTCTATTCTTGTTGTTCGTTGACTTCTTCCCCGACTACTTCATCTTCAACTGGCTCTTCTTCTTGAATTTCAAGTTCACCGGGTTCAGCTTCTACTTCTGCATGATGGGCATATCCCCGGTTGATAGATAGGGGCTGACTCTTTCCTGCCGAGGCTTGTCCTTGCTTCATCGGAGCCGGTGTAGTGTAGGCAGCTCTGTTGGGACAGTAGTTGGCGTAGTGTCCCGGTTGTCCACACTTGAAGCATGTCCTGATGGCGGTTGTGTTAGGAGCAACGGTTCCTACTGGAGTGCTTGCTTTTGGAGGAGCAGTTGGTGCCTGTTGAGTTTGTTGTCCAGAACTGCCACCAGCTGGTGTATTGGGAGTGGTAGTATAGCGAGGACGGGAACTACTTCCAGCCTGTCCTTGGTTGATAGCCTTTCTTTTCTCTCCAAATATACTCCTCTTGTTTTCTACAGCAATAGCTTTGTCAAGTAGCCTTTGGAAGGATGGGAATGTGTGCGATACCAGTTGATATTGCAAGGGTCCAATCAATCCGTCCAGAAAGAGCTCCTGCTTTTGCTCATCATCTTCAACATCTCTGGGAGCATATCGAGATAACTGAATGAATTTGTCCCTATATTCACTCACGGACATACTTCCTTGCTTGAGAGATAGAAACTCCTTCCTCTTAATCTTCATGAGTCCAGCAGGAATATGGTAATTCCTGAATTGCGTGGAGAATTCTTCCCAGGTAATGGTATCGGCAGCAGCATGAGCTGCACAGTACGCATCCCACCAATCCGCAGCGGGACCAGCAAGACGACCCGATGCATAGAGTACTTTCTCTCGGTCCGAGCACTGGGCTATGTTGAGCATCTTCTCAATGGACTTTAACCAGTCATCTGCTTGCAGTGGATCTGCGGAGTTGGAGAAGGTTGGTGGTTTGTGGCTCATGAATTCCCGGTGCTTGTCCCGGGGTGGAACCGGTGGTGGAGGTGGAGGCAATGGCACTTGTTGTTGTTGTTGAAGTTGTTGTTGCATCTGTTGTTGTTGTACCCTTCTCTCCTGGCGTATTTCTTCCCGCTCTTGGCGCATTTCCCGACGTGCATCTTCTCTTTCCTGGTGCATTTCTTGGCGTTCTTGTTGCATTTGGGTGCGCATATCTGCCATAGTGTCCGCCATTTGCTGCATCATTCTCATTTGAGCTGCGACTAGAGGATCGACTCCGCCTTGTGGAGGATTAGGAGGATTCATCTCTGCTGACTGTGGTTGGGGTTGTTGATTAGCAGGTAAATCAATTCCACCACCCCGCCTGGTATTGACCATCTAAGTTAGAAGCATATGGTAAGATAGATTTGCAAGGGAATCATTTAGTAGACAGAATGAATAAGCTAATAGTTGGTTATGTACTAAAACTTTCTTTGGCAGGGCTGGGCCAGATATTAGTTGTACGAGGTGAATGTCCAAAGGTAGGATAGAATATGTCAAGATGAGATAGATACGGAATACTATATATACATATATTTTCTAAGGGGATAATTTAGATTGTCTAGTTATTCTATAAATATATTGTTTTATACCTATGTGTATATGCAGATGCAATTGTGAACATTACTCCACAACTCATCACACTCAAACAAAGATCCAAATCAGACAGATATCATAAGAACAAACATTCAAATACATAGACACTTATAAAAATAGTTTTGTTTTTGTCCCTAAGATTAGGTCTCCTATTCTTAAAGTCACTTTAGGTTAAGGATTTCAAAGTGTGAAATCCACATTTGCCTTTGGAAAGAAAAGATAAGAATAATCAGAGTAAAGCGGAAATAGATGAGAAAAGATTAAGAAAAGTTTAGAAAAGAATCAGAGTAGCAGAGGTAAGTAAGTATGGGTTGTCCAGTTCTATCTAGGTTTCGTCCTGCAGTCAACATTCCTCTGATACCACTTCTGTAACACCCGGATTTTAGGGGTCCAAAACCCGGGCGCTAACAAAAACACCAGGTATGCTGGGACCAAGTCTCACACATATGATGTATAGTGGCACAGGATCGAATGTCACATCTTTATACATAACAGGAGTTCTATACAAAATAAATAATTACATTATAAGGAGATAACGGTCCAGCAACCCAAAGTTGACTGGGAGACGACGACCTAGACCTCTCACGAACACATCGTAGCATCCTCCAAGCGCATCATCCTGCAGTACCTGGTCTTGACCTGTGGTGTATGTGAGACAGCAAGAGTGAGCTCACATACGTTCATCGCTCAACAAGTTGTGGGGAAATAATGTGCATGAACTCGCCAAAGGTGGGAGCTCACGTGAAGTGTAAGGCTTACCAAAGAAGATGGTTAGAGCTGAGCATTGCTTTTAAAGTTGGTCAAAATTTTATTAGCAATTACTAAGTATAAGTAAATACCAACCCAATTAAACAGTAGAACAAAAGTTAACAACTTCACCTGCAATGCAATGCATATGACAAATTGAATTTAGTTCCATAAATTAATCATGTGAGTGTCCGAGCTGCTCATGACCGTGAGCACGGCTAGTATACCAGTTTTACACTCTGCAGAGGTTGCGCATCTTTACCCACAAGTCGTGTTACCCATTTGCCACGGAGTTGATCAGACTCCATACACCTCTACCTAGGAAGCGAGGCAGGGTACCACTACGAGGCCTTTACAAAGTTCCACTAGCTTCAGAAAACCCGCTACAGTTTATAGGAAGATCCAGTGCAGGAATCCCTTGCAGGACCGCCATCGCAGCAAAATCCTCCCGAGGGCCTCCCTACACTGACCTCTCCCCTACTGCCCTTGCCCCTTTCGGGTAAGGTAGTCTTCCACTAGCTTTCCTAATTAATCAGCCAAGGGCGTCCCATTCCACCCTTGTGGTAGCACTGTTTTCCCGGGTGGTTCTCCATGTTCCAATTAACATAATGATCTTAACATGAACCATAGATAACAACTGATAACAAAAGTATAATCATGAATAGTGTAATCTTCATACCCAAAACCACATATAGCACTAGCAAGTACTACCCAGAAAGTTCAGTGGTAAACAAGGTATAAAGATAGACAAACTAGGGTATCCTATTGGGTCCCATCAAAATTAACCTATGCAGATCATTATGATTAATTAGAGCATGAGTAGGTGAAAAGAAGTGATCAAGGGCACAACTTGCCTGGGCCTTGAGAATCCAGGTACCAGGATGATCTTCAGATGACACGTATCCTCACTGCTAGTCGTAGCAATTCAAACAAACATGGTATAGGCAAAATTAACATTACACCAAACATAAGAACAAAATACACATTAATAATATACATATTAAAATAAGATCATAGGAACAGGAATCATTAATTTTGGAGTTATAGATTTTAAGTTATGGATTTTCAAAGGTTTTATGTGTTTAAAATGGATTAAGTGAGAGATTAAATTTCTAATTGTTTTCATGACAAAACAGAGGCTCTAGGTGGTAGATAATATTAAAACAAAATTATTGCAACTGGAATGGGTCAAAAAGAAGCTAAAATGAATTAGTTATGAATTAAATAAGTTTCTGATTTATTTTAACACTAAAAATCATTTTCTAAATCATTTTCTATGATTTTCCTATTCACTGGACTGGGCCTCATTTTCCCGAGAGTGCAGGGGCTATTTCAGAAAAATCCCTAAGACTCAGAATTCTGTACCGCGGACTGCGGGTTGATATCTAAATACTTCGGGGGCTCTTTTGCAATTATGGCTCGGCGAAAGGGTATCGGTTAATTTCAGCCGTCCGATCCCAATTCAGGGGCCCAGATTAGATCTCTATTAACTCGAACCGGTACACAGCGTGAGATGTCCGATCAAGATCCTACGGCTAGGGTTTTATGAAGATGCGATCTAATCCCGCGCGTTCATCTGCAAATCAACGACCACCGATCAACCATCGCCAGATCCGATCGGAGCCATAAATCCAAGATCCAACGGTCGCGGCACCTTCTTCATCCCCTCGCTAACACCCGATCCCCAGGAACGCGCGCGCGGCGGCGACCTCGCCGGAGGGAGCTCAATCCAGCGCTCCACCGCCCCGAATTCAAATTAAACGGCGCTAGACAATGTCCGGGCCCTAACGAACAACAAGGAGTTGACGTACCAGTGATTGAAGCGATGACCGCGGCTGGCCACGGGAAGGGGGAGCTCCGCCCCAGATTCGCACACCGGCGAGGAATCAAGGCCTCCCCGCCCGGCCGTTCCTCAAATTGGTGGTCGCTTCACGTAGCAGGGATCTAGACGAACATCCTAGAACACTCCAATCCCCAAAGGAGGCCGACGGTGACTGCGCCCACGCTACCAAGCGGATTTCACGACCGCAACAACTTCGGTGACTAAATTTCGGCCATGGTTTGGGTAACTACGAGCTCGGCTTGACGGAGCATGTTCAAGGGAAGAAGAGGGGCGCGGAGGGCATGAATCTTACCAGCAGGGATGGCTAATCGGCAGTAGTCCACGGCGTGGGGCGATGTCGCGGTGGCGGGTATCGTGCAACAAGGGGAAGATGGGGAGGAGAGACCACGAGGCGCACTACTTATTCTCGGGCGCCCAGGTAGTCGCGGATACCGCGGCGAAGACCCCGCCCGAACACCACGGCCCCGGCGAGCTCGCGAAGTCCGTTGAGCCGCGGCAATTCTGTTGGGAGAAAATCGCCGACAGATGGGCCCCGCAACGTCAGCGAGAGAGTCTAGCTCAAGGATCTCCAAGCCGCCCACTGACGACTCGGCCCCGCGTAACGGCGAGTGAAACCGAGCGCAATGCAAGCGCGGGGGAGAGTCTGCCTCCCGGCCCCACATGTCGGCGCACGGGGCTGTGGCAGGTTTGGGCCGCGCGCTGTGAATACGGTAGTGGGCTAGAAATGAGGAAGCCGGCCCAGGTAAGCTCTTGTTCTTTTTCTTTTTTTTCATTTTTCCTTTCTATTTTCTTTATTTTCAAACCAAATTTGAATTAGTTCAAACTTTTGTGGATCCTCATTTGTAAACTCTATTTTTGCAAAAAATACTAAGCCTGAAGATATTTATTTATATATTTTATTTATATTTTCATATCTCTTCTCTTTTCCTTATTTCCAAAACCCTAATTTCAAATCTAGGGTTTAATCAAGCTTCAAATAATTATTACCTTATTATTTTTATCCTCATGGTTTTATTTAATGCACAACACATAAAACTCCCACATGAGAGCCAAATATGGTCTTATTTATTATTTTATTCACTTAAGCCAATGCTTTTAAATAGGGAGATGAGTCTTCAAATGTTATGAGAATTCTAAAGGGAGAGAAAAAGAAAAATTCTAATGCAAGATCTTTGAAAATTTTTACTATATTCTCAAAATCATATTTAGGGTGTTACAAACATGCCAAATCACCATACTGAAGCAAAAAGAGATTGCCGAAGCAGAAGCTCGGTAGAGTCAGCCGAAGCAGGTCTTACACACTGCTTCGTGCCACTCTCCTTACATACTAGAATACGTGGGCAATCAACCTGCAGCCTCTGTCGCTTCGGCAAGCTATTCACAAGCTTCTTGGCCTTAGCTTCCACCGCCACCTCCACTACAACCTACTTATTCTCGAAGCCAACAGCCAGAAGGGCGCCAACAGCAACAACATGACTTCAGGGAGGAGTCTGAAGCTCGTACAGTCAATAGTACTATACCAGAATCAAAGCACATATACTGACCAGTATCCTGCTTCCTAAATACTTCTATCTTCCAGCTTAGTTTTGCTTTTTTGAATAAGGAACAAGCAATGAAAACTTAGATTTAATTTCTTGTAATGATTTTGTTTCTATCAGAATGAAATATATCTTCTTCACAGAATCACGAAGCTACAAAATTTGTTCCTAAGGGAACGCAGAGCCAAAATTGACGAAGCTACAAAAGTCGTTCCTAAGGGAACGTAGAGCCAAAATTGACGAAGCTACAAAAGTCGTTCCTAAGGGAGTGCATCGTAAGTTTTGTGCTCGAAAGTCGTTCCTAAGGGAATGCAGAGCCAAAATTGCCGAAGTTACAAAAGTCGTTCTTAAGCGAACGCAGCGTAAGTTTTCTGCTCAAAAGTCGTTCCAAAGGGAATGCAGAGCCAAATATCACCGAAATAGAAGGCGAAGAAGTTCAAAAGACGTTCCTAAGGGGATGCAAAACTTATACCGCCGAAATAGAAGGCGAAGAAGTTCAAAAGACGTTCCTAAGGGGATCCAGAACTTATATCACCGAAATAGAAGGTGAAGAAGCTCAAAAGACGTTCCTAAGGGGATGCAGAGCTTGTGTGGGTATGTGGCTGTATATCTTCGACATCCTCATCATTTTGCATCATATCATCACATCATTTCGTATAGCATTAGATCATACATCATATTGCATTACCGACACAAGAATTGAATACGAAGCCAATCTTCAGTAAATGCTTCGTCAAATTGAAAATGTGCTAAGGCACGAAGTAAGATTCGGGAAATACAGTTTAAAGAGCCTTGTCATAAGAAAGGATCTTTTTCTTTACGAAACATGAAAAGAAGGGAAGGTGTTTTTTTCGCCGAAGGCTCAAAAATGGTATGTGCGTGAATTTCATGCATCGCAAAGAAATAAATTACAATAATTTACATATTTGTTTCAATATTACTGTTGGGGCCTTTGTCTTCCGAAGGTCCTCAAAAACATGATTAACAATGTTTTCCAAAGTATTATGTATGTACAGGAACCTTCGGATTCAGGATGAAGTTGTACACAATATGAAAAGCAGGATCGAAACGAAGGTCGAACTAGCGCCGAAGCTACGCACAAGGGACAATAATTTACATATTTGTTTCAATATTACTGTTGGAGCCTTCGTCTTCTGAAGGTCCTCAAAAACATGATTAACAATGTTTTCCAAAGTATTATGTATGTACAGGAACCTTCGGATTCAGGATGAAGCTGTACACAATATGAAAAGCAGGATCGAAACGAAGGTCGAACTAGCGCCGAAGCTACGCGCAAGGGAGCTTCGGCTCAATAGCAGAAAGAGGAACTGACTTAAGGGGGAAAAGGCTATCTAGTCCTCGAAAGAATATTATTAAGTCAATAGTGAATATGAAGGGCATTAATGAAATTTTACGCAGGCTGCGTCCTGTGCCTATAAATAGGTGAACAGTACCCCCGTACTGTTCACACTGACTTGTATTCCCTGTTGCGTTACGCTTGGATTTTCACCTTCTGTCAAGCCGAAGGTATAAATGTAAATCAATATTGTTTATGTTCATTCACTTTAATATATAAAAGATATATAAATAAAATCATATAATTATTCATGTCATGTTTTATGTTTCATATACTTCCTCTTCCATTAATCTATACTGTGATGATGAAGGTACATCCTTCATGACCTTCGTCTGAAGATCATTATATCCTAAGGGAGATAATGCTTCGAAGGACGAAGGGCCTTAACCTTTAATGTTTTGCGTTGCCTTGTTCTTAATTCATAGCATTTGAGAACAAGTCCCTAACATTGGCGCCCACCTCCGGTGTACTCACTTCCACAACCTTCGGCAAACCAGCCTTCGTTATGCCGCCGAAGAAGACAACAGCGCCAGGGGGCTACTGCACTGCAGCCACTGGACACAAACCAGGAGACTCTCTCTCCGAGAGGCTCGAAGCCAGAAGAGAAAGGCCACTAGTCCAACATTCCAAGAGGAAGAGTTGGACCAAGAGATCAGGGATATGGAAATCATTCATCAACAAGTGCAAAGGAAAAAAGAGAAGATGGCTCGTTTGGCCGATCTTCAGAGGAAGATCGATGAAGCTACTGACGAGGTCCGTCATCTTACTCAAGATGACCAAGACCGAAGGCCTCAATACAGGGAGCTTCGTCAAGAGGGCTTATTCAACGAAGATGGATGGTATGATGATTTTAATCATGATACCTTTACTTTTGGTGATGCTTCTCCTTTGGTAGCAGAATTGCAGTCTATCCCATGGCCACAATCCTACAAGCCACCCCAGCTACCCATGTACGATGGGCACTCGGACCCAAAGCAATTTTTGATGAGCTATGAGGCAACAATATCCTCATACGGAGGCAATGTGGCTGTCATGGCAAAGTCCTTCGTCATGGCAGTCCGGAACGTAGCCCAAACATCTCTTCGGCCAGGGACAATCACGTCGCGGCAGAAGCTCAAGGATATGCTGATTACCAGTTTCCAAGGCTTTCAAACGAAGCCAGTCACAGCTCAGACCTTGTTCCAGTGCACGCAAGACCATGAGGAATACCTTCAGGCTTATGTCCAAAGGTTCTTGCGACTAAGGGCACAAGCGCCCACAGTGCCCAATGAAATTGTCATTGAGGCCATGATCAAGGGTCTTCGGCCAGGACCTATGACTCAATACTTCGCCAGGAAGCCTCCACAAACTTTAGAAAAGCTGCTTCAGAAGATGGATGAAATCTCTATCCAAAAGCAAAAGGAGATTGCAGAAGCCAAAGCTCGACAGAATCAGCCGAAGCAGGTGTCACACCCGGTTTTAGAAGGCAAACCGAATGCGAACCATGTACGTGCCAGGATCAGCAATTCACGTACACAGCAGTTACATAACATGGACATCATCACACAGTGCTCAAATAGTATTAAAAGGGGAAATAATAGTCGATTACATCATACGTCTGAGACGTCCATATGGTCCTTACAATAAATCAAAGTGCGAAAACGAAACGTAGATAACCGCGACCTTCACAGGCAGCTGACTGGGGGTTGCCGCTAACCCGCACCTAGAACTCGTCGTAGTCTTGGAACTCCTGGAAGTCTCCTTCCATAGCTTCATCTTCTCCTGAGTAGTGGTTGCAATGCTGACAACCTGGGGGGGTTTGGTGTGTAGAGCAAGAGTGAGTACACATCAACATACTCAGCAAGTATCCTGTCTGGCTGTAGTGGACTAGCTTTATGTGGGGATAAGTTAAGCAGTTGCTTTTAGTTGGTCAGATTATTATTTACAGTAGAAAGCCAGGTTTTAACATTAGCCCAAGTTATTAGCCCGATGTACCCTTTCCAAATGGAAAGAATACCACTTACCAGCACCATAGACGTAACCAAAACCATCAGTCTCATTGCCATCCGTAAACCAAAATGTCTCTGATCAAGTACCACTAATCATTGGAGCTCCCTTGGCCGCTCATAACCGCGAGCACGGCTGATATATCAGTTTTCAAACACTCTGCAGAGGTTGTGCACTTTACCCACAAGCCGTGATTCCCTCTTGCCTCGGGCCGATCAAACCCTTAAACACTACCAAGGTGAACAGGCAGGGTTTCACTACGTAGCCTTTACAAAGATTCCCCGAGGCTGTAGCCGCCCGTTAGGTTTCCTAAATGTACCGCACTCCTCCCCATGGGACAAATCAACCTTGGCAGAGCGAGCCGCATACACCGAGCCCCATTGACAGCACGATGGCGAAGCGAACTACACCCCGGATCCTCTAATTACTCAGCTAAGGGCGTCCCACTCCACCCTCATGGTTGCACTGTTTTCCCGGGCGGTCATCCATAGAACAGGTCCTTACGGGGAGGCACTCGAGAAACCGCTCGAGCCCCCTTGAAGACCACAAGTATAACATCATAACAAGAGAGGGGAAAACAGCGTATCATAGATAATCTCATCATGTTCATTGATTAGAGTTTGAGCAATAGCATAAAGCTAAACAATAATAATCCGACCCAAATAGGTAAACAAGGACATGGATAACAAAAGCTAGTCAACCCTTAAGTATAAATGTGTAATGTGGGAGGTGAATTAAAGAATGAATACGACAGAGATAGGTCAAAGGACACTTGCCTCCACCAACCGACTGCTTCTCAGGGGCTTCTCCTGCGAGTTCTTCGGGCTCCTCGACCGAATCGTTCTCTATGTGATTGCAAGCATACATACATCCACATATTTAATACAAAAGAACAGTACACCATACAATAGAATGCAGTAAGTAAACAGACATTCCACGCGGGCTCGCAATTACGGTTAAGAGAGAAAGAGAAAGACAGTCGAGAAACGGTCACGTTACATGATTATAAATTAACCACTCGCTTAATAGAAGGAAGCTAATGTAGACACTATGTTTAGCGTAAAGTGAAGTCATGTTTCATGTCTAATCATTACAAGAGAATGAAGATAAATAAAAAGAATTGTCGCGCGGCGAGGCGCGCGACATAGCACTCTAAAACGAATTAAGAAATTAACGACTCGTCGCGCGACCGAGCACGCAACGAGACACTTTGCATTAATTATAAAGAGACGTTAAGCTTCGCGCGACGAAACGCACGACGGCATACGTCGACTAAACTGAGTCTAAAGTGGAACGTTGTGTGAATACACGCACGACGTTACACCTTAAACAACCTGAAATTAAAATGGATTGTCGCACGACGAAGCGCACGACGCAACACATAAATAGAATCTGAAATTAGACAAATCCGTCGCGCGACGAAGCACGTTAACTAACGGAGTTTGAGAATTAACTACAACCAAAAAAATCACCGCGCGCGTGGGTTTTGCGCGCGCGGGAACGCGCTAGGGGCCAACAAGGCCACACGAACCACGCCGAGGGCCGGGACGCCGCGCGCAGGGAGCTGCGCGCCGGGGGCAGGGGCCGCGCCGGGGCCGGAGGCCGCGCCGGGGGCTGCGCCAGAGGCCACGCCAGGGGCCGAGCCGCCGGGGGCCGCGCCGGGGGCCGCACCGGGCGAGCAGGGGGCGGGGCCGGGGCGCCGCCGCGCGGGCAGGGGCGGGGGCCGCGCGCCGCCGCGGGTAGGGAGGGGGCGGGGCCGCCGCGCACCGCCGCGGGCAGGGAGGGGGGCGGGGCCGCCGCACGCCGCCGCGGGCAGGGGAGGGGGTGGGGGGCACCGCCGGACGGGGAGGAGGGGGCGAGCGTCGCCGCGGGGGAAGGCCGGGGCGGGCGAGCGCCGCCGCGCGCAGGGGAGGGGCGGGGCGGGCCGCGCCGCCGGCGAGCGGGGAAGGGCAGGGGCGCGCGCGAGCAGGGGAAAGGGAGGGCGCGCGCGGGGGAGGAAGAAGAGGAGGGAGAGGGAGAGAGAGGAGGGGAGGGGAGCTCACCTCGGGGTCCAAATTCCGGTGATCGCCGTCTCCAATTCCTGGGGCACCACGGGGAGAGAGAGGTGGAAGAGGAAAGGGAGGTTGTTGCGCGGGAGATCCAAATGAGAGAGAGAGAAGAGGGGGGGCGCATGGGGGGGTGTGGGCGCCAGGGGCGCGCAGGGCCGGACCGGGCCGGGTTGGGTTGGGCCGGGCCACTTCGCGGATCGAAACCCACGACGCGCACAACCCAAACCGAGACGCACGACACGGGCTCCAATCGCGATATCAGACAAAGAAATGCGCCTCAGCATGATACAACACCCATGACACTTAGGTTTTGGTTTATACATGACACGGACACCGTCACTATACGGGTTTGAAATTGGGAGGAAGGAGCGAAACAGAAAAGAGAAAAGAGAGTAACACCCGAATTTAGTGAGAGAAAAGAAGAAAAATTCTACCCCCAAATTCAGGGCGTTACAAACCTATCCCCCTTAAAAGAATCTCGCCCTCGAGATTCAGGGTTGGCTAGCAAAGAGCTCTGGGTATTTAGCCAACAGATCATCTTCACGCTCCCAGGTTGCTTCTTCCTCTGAATGGTGATTCCACCTGACTTTGCACATTCTGATGGTCTTCCTTCGGGTGACTCTGTCTGCAACCTCAAGGATTTGCACTGGTTTCTCAACGTAGGTCAAGTCCTCCTGGACTTCAAGACCTTCCACTGGCAACTGCTCTTCTGGCACACGCAAGCACTTCTTCAACTGAGACACATGAAAAACATCATGCACAGCAGACAAATTCTCTGGCAGGCTGAGCTGATAGGCCACTTCTCCACGCCTTGAGAGAATTTGGTACGGACCAATATAGCGGGGTGCTAGCTTGCCTTTGACTCCGAAGCTTCTGACTCCTCTGATCGGTGACACTTTCAGATAGACAAAGTCTCCGACCTCGAAACTCAGCTCTCTTCTTCTTGTGTCTGCATAGCTTCACTGCCTTGATTGCGCTATCTTCAAGTTCTCTCGAACCATCTTGATGTTCTCTTCGGCTTCAAGCAAAATGTCTGGCCCGAACACTTGCTTTTCCCCAGGCTGATCCCATTGCAACGGAGTTCTACAACTCCTCCCATAGAGCGCTTGAAATGGTGACATCTTCAAACTGGCCTGGTAACTGTTGTTATAGGAAAACTCTGCATAAGGCAATCGCTTATCCCATCCGGACTGATCTTGCAGCGCACAGGCTCTCAACATATCTTCAAGAATTTGATTGGTCCTTTCAGTCTGACCATCTGTCTGTGGATGATAAGCTGAACTGAAATTCAGATGTGTGCCCAAGGCCTCATGCAACTGCTGCCAGAAATGAGAGGTGAACTGCGCTCCTCTGTCTGACACTATCTTCTTTGGCACACCATGAAGACAAACGATCCGAGACATATACAATTCTGCCAACACTGCACTGCTGTAGTTGGTCATGACAGGTATGAAGTGGGCTGACTTGGTCAAACGGTCCACCACTACCCAAATGGAATCGTAGCCGGCTCGAGTGCGAGGCAATCCGACTATGAAATCCATACCGATTTCATCCCATTTCCACTGAGGGATTTGCAACGGTTGCCACAATCCAGCTAGTCTCTGGTGCTCTGCCTTAATTCTTCGAAAACTATCGCACATAGCCACATGCTCTGCGATTTCCCTCTTCATTCCGTACCACCAGAATTTCTTCTTCAGATCCTGATACATCTTCCCACTGCCAGGGTGAATCGAATAGGCTGTCTCATGAGCTTCCTTGAGAATCAACTCCCGAATAGACTGGACATTGGGAACGCACAAGCGGTCTTTAAACCATATCACACCTTCTGCATCTTCTCGAAAATCTTTGCCTCTGCCATCTAGAATCAGTCGCCGGATCCCACTGATCTTCTCATCATTCTTCTGTGCTTCTTTGATTTCCCGATCCAGGGTAGGTTCCAACTCAACTAGTCGAATAGATCTTCTATTCTGGGCAAGGGATACTTGTTCTTGATCGTGACTTCATTCAAAGCTCGATAATCGATACACATCCTTTTGGTGCCGTCTTTCTTTTCCACAAATAGGACAGGGGCGGCCCAAGGCGAGGTGCTTGGCCGGATGTAACCTTTCTCTGACAGTTCGTCAATCTGCTTCTTAAGCTCAACCAACTCTGGTCCGGATATTCGGTAAGCTCTCTTAAAGATGGGGGCAGTTCCAGGAAGAAGCTCTATGGCAAACTCAACTTTCCGCTCTGGTGGCATACCTGGCAAGTCCTTTGGAAACACATCTGGGAACTCAGACACAACCTTGATACTCTCAGTTGGGTCTGCTTCACTGCTATCGATAGCCATCTGATAACAACTCCCTTTCTTCGGCTCAGGCGGGACTAACTCGGTCACCACTTCCTCTCCTAGTGGGGACACCAACTTGATTGTCCTTTTATCACAACTGATAACTGCCTGATACTTATCTAGCCAATTCATCCCTAGGATGACATCTATTCCCTGAGTACCCATTACTATAAGGTTGGCGGGAAACGCTATCCCCTTATTTCCACACTTACATTCAAACAAATGCTATCAGCTCGAATTCTACCACCGGCTGAGTCAATTTGAATGGGGGTTGGCATGGTAGTAATTGGAAGATTATGTGCTTCTACCCATGATGCAGTAATGAAAGAATGCGTTGTTCCAGTATCAAATAACACTTCTGCAATATGGGAGTCGACTGGGAACATACCTACTATCATGCTGGGGGTCTCCTGAACAGCTTCAGCCTCCAAGTGGTTCAGTCTTCCATGATTATAGCGCGGCTGAGAGCGGTTGTCTGCTCCAGGCTGAGACACATTCTGCTTTGCTGGGGCATTGGGGCCTGACTGCTGCTGGGCTGCCTTTTTCGGACATTGCATCACCCAGTGGCCTTGCTCTCCACAGTGGAAACATGCCCTGTTTCCAACCTGAGCTGGTGCTGCCCGATTGTTCTGCTGGCTTGCTGGGGCAGGAAGACGAGGTGTCTGCTGATTCTGCCTCTAAAACTGACCTCCTGACTGATTGCTTTGACGGTTCTGATACTGGTGCTGAGGGTACTGCCTTTGGAACTGCTGACGCTGCTGAGGTGGACGCTGGTTCTGCCTGAACTGCTGAGGTTGGTTGCTTGAGAAACGAGAGCGGCTGCTGCTTCCAGGCTGGGGTCCACTGATCTTGCGCTTACGATCCTCCATCTCCTTACGCTTTCTTTCTGTCATGATTGCTTTGTCAATCAGGTGCTGGAATGTCGGGAAGGTGTGATTCATCAGCTGATAGTGCAGAGGGTCAACCAAGCCTCTCAAGAAACGGTATTGTCGCTTGGCATCGGTGTTGACATCTTCAGGAGCATAGCGAGACAACTGCAGAAACCTGTCCCGGTACTCAGTGACAGATGATGACCCTTGCTTAAGGGCCAGGAACTCCTCCTTCTTCACTGTCATCAGACCTGCAGGCACATGGTACTGACGAAAGCTACCTCTGAACTCTTCCCAAGTGATGGCGTCGGGGTTGGCATGTGTGGCGAGATAAGACTCCCACCATGACTGAGCTGCTCCTCTCAACAGGCGGGGACCATACAAGACTTTCTCCCTGTCATCACACTGAGCGGTATGCAACTCCCGCTCCACAGTGCGCAGCCAATCTTCAGCATCCATGGGGTCAGAAGAGTGAGCAAACGTTGGGGATGACCTCTCATGAATTCAGCACGCTTATCTCTGGGCATCTGAGGCTGAGGTGGAGCCTGCTGCTGTTGCTGCTGCTGCTGCTGAATGGCGGCCAGAGTCTGACCGATGGCTTGAACTGCCTGAGTCTGCATCAGAAACATCTGCTCGATGGACATCGGGGGCAGGGGGGCAGGTGCTGTTGCTGGGGCACCTCATCCTGCGGAGCGGCTCGCTCCTGCTGAGCACGCCTTCCTCCTCTGCGCCTGTTCTCTGACATCTGCAGAATGCAACCACACATCAGAACTGATCTTGCAAATCTTGCAGCATAAGAAAAGAGTATAGAATTCTTCAACAGCACTGAACAGATGAGCATCTTCACTGATCTCCAGCACAGACCACCCAGCTTCTCAGATAAAGAGGAAAGTGGAATAAAAGGTTTCCCAACTATATAATTAACTCCATTAACATATAACAGGTAAACCATAATGCAGGGGATACCCACACTCTGGTGACAGTCATTACAAAGATCCAAACCAAACATAGTTCATCATGACAAACATAAATGCACAGGATATAGCAAACTACCCTGTCTAACTAAGACTAACTAGAAGCGAGACTAACGCTAAGACTGTAGCTTCTACGTATATATTTTGTATTAATTACAAGATCCGACTCTAGCGATCTATGGTTCTAGATTTATCTTGGTCTTGCAGTCGGGATTGCCATAAGACTAGCGTCCACGCCGAGGTGAGCGGTACGGGTGCTGAGTCCCAACGGGAGCGGGGGAACCATCATCCAGGTGACGACGTTCCGCGCGCTCAGCCCGCAGCAGGGCGATCTCAGCACGAGCCCTACTCAGCTCGTCTAATGCATGGTCCAGCTCCGTGTTTAGCACGGCGGCTAGGTTGACTGTGCTGCTCAACCTAGGATTGTCCTCACCGACAGGTGAAACAATCACGCCTCCTGTGCTGCCAGATGAACGGCGAGGGTAATACTTCAGGTCGAGACTGTCAGCTACCCCACCGAGAACCGAGCAGTAGTGTGAAAGCGCACGCCGTGCAGCATCTTGCATGGCTGCCTCAGCTGAGTCCCGCTCAGAGATAGAATAGTGATCTGAGCAGGCCTCTGCACCCTGGAGACTGTTCTCCGGACGGCGCACCAAACAGGTCGCCTCCCAGCGGTCCGGGTAGACCCCGCGACTATGCTGGTAGACCACACAGCGATACTCGATGGACCAAGTACGCCGGTTAAGTGCCCGACGTAGCAGGGTGTCGAGCGCATCGTGGAAGTGACACCCGCGAGCAGCGTCGCGAGTGATGGGTCGAGCAACCCATCCTTCCGGCTCATGGTCAGCAGAGAAGTCGGTGTCGTGGCTTGGGCTGTCGTCGCCACCTCCGTCGTCTGGGTCTCCTCCAGCAGCTACTCCAGGGGCTGGGGCGCCCAGTGGTGGTGCAGGGGGCGCCTCCAGGGGAAGCACAGGGGAGCAGCTCCTCACGGACTCTATCTCCTGCTGGAGCGAGAAAGAAGAGCCCTGCTGCTCCTGTCGTCGAAGTTCCTGCTCCTCATGCAGGCGGTGGTGCAGTCTCTCCAAGTGGCTGGACTGATCGGCCACGGGACGGCGAAGCGGACGCTCCGCAAGGCGGGAGGGTAAGAAGGGGATGACGGACTTTCGTGCAGTGTGTCTAAGTCGAGCCATCTACAAAAGACACCGCAAGCAAAAGAGTGAGAACAGAATTAATATGACCAGCAAATAATGAATCATAAATAAATGAAGGATTAGAATAAAACAAAATTTTCAGCAAGGTATAATATATAGTAGAACATAGGTTTGGTCGATATGACCAACTTTTGAAGGGGTACCAAAGTCAAGGCAGGGACTGAGGTCTATAGCCCTTAGAACGACCATTCTACTCTAAGTTAGCGGTCCTACAGTCAGCACGGCTTTGATACCACTTTATGTCACACCTGGTTTTAGAAGGCAAACCGAATGCGAACCATGTACGTGCCAGGATCAGCAATTCACGTACACAGCAGTTACATAACATGGACATCATCACACAGTGCTCAAATAGTATTAAAAGGGGAAATAATAGTCGATTACATCATACGTCTGAGACGTCCATATGGTCCTTACAATAAATCAAAGTGCGAAAACGAAACGTAGATAACCGCGGCCTTCACAGGCAGCCGACTGGGGGTTGCCGCTAACCCGCACCTAGAACTCGTCGTAGTCTTGGAACTCCTGGAAGTCTCCTTCTATAGCTTCATCTTCTCCTGAGCAGTGGTTGCAATGCTGACAACCTGGGGGGGTGGGTTTGGTGTGTAGAGCAAGAGTGAGTACACATTAACATACTCAGCAAGTATCCTGTCTGGCTGTAGTGGACTAGCTTTATGTGGGGATAAGTTAAGCAGTTGCTTTTAGTTGGTCAGATTATTATTTACAGTAGAAAGCCAGGTTTTTAACATTAGCCCAAGTTATTAGCCCGATGTACCCTTTCCAAACGGAAAGAATACCACTTACCAGCACCATAGACGTAACCAAAACCATCAGTCTCATTGCCATCCGTAAACCAAAATGTCTCTGATCAAGTACCACTAATCATTGGAGCTCCCTTGGCAGCTCATAACCGCGAGCACGGCTGATATATCAGTTTTCAAACACTCTGCAGAGGTGGTGCACTTTACCCACAAGCCGTGATTCCCTCTTGCCTCGGGCCGATCAAACCCTTAAACACTACCAATGTGAACAGGCAGGGATTCACTACGTAGCCTTTACAAAGATTCCCCGGGGCTGTAGCCGCCCGTTAGGTTTCCTAAATGTACCACACTCCTCCCCAAGGGACAAATCAACCTTGGCAGAGCGAGCCGCATACACCGAGCCCCATTGACGGCACGACGGCGAAGCGAACTACACCCCGGATCCTCTAATTACTCAGCTAAGGGCGTCCCACTCCACCCTCATGGTTGCACTGTTTTCTCGGGCGGTCATCCATAGAACACGGAGAGGCACTCGAGAAACCGCTCGAGCCCCCTTGAAGACCACAAGTATAACATCATAACAAGAGAGGGGAAAACAGCGTATCATAGATAATCTCATCATGTTCATTGATTAGAGTTTGAGCAATAGCATAAAGCTAAACAATAATAATCCGACCCAAATAGGTAAACAAGGACATGGATAACAAAAGCTAGTCAATCCTTAAGTATAAATGTGTAATGCGGGAGGTGAATTAAAGAATGAATAGGACAGAGATAGGTCAAAGGACACTTGCCTCCACCAACCAACTGCTGCTCAGGGGCTTCTCCTGCGAGTTCTTCGGGCTCCTCGACCGAATCGTTCTCTATGTGATTGCAAGCATACATACATCCACATATTTAATACAAAAGAACAGTATACCATACAATAGAATGCAGTAAGTAAACAGACATTCCACGCGGTCTCGCAATTACGGTTAAGAGAGAAAGAGAAAGATAGTCGAGAAACGGTCACGTTACATGATAATAAATTAACCACTCGCTTAATAGAAGGAAGCTAATGTAGACACTATGTTTAGCATAAAGTGAAGTCATGTTTCATGTCTAATCATTACAAGCAAATGAAGATAAATAAAAAAAATTGTCGCGCGGCGAGGCGCGCGACATAGCACTCTAAAATGAACTAAGAAATTAACGACTCGTCGCGCGACCGAGCACGCAACGAGACACTTTGCATTAATTATAAAGAGACGTTAAGCTTCGCGCGACGAAACGCACGACGGCATACGTCGACTAAACTGAGTCTAAAGTGGAACGTTGTGTGAATACACGCACGATGTTACACCTTAAACAACCTGAAATTAAAATGGATTGTCGCGCGACGAAGCGCACGACGCAACACATAAATAGAATCTGAAATTAGACAAATCCGTCGCGCGACGAAGCGCGCGACGCAGCACGTTAACTAACGGAGTTTGAGAATTAACTACAACCAAAAAAATCACCGCGCGCGTGGGTTTTGCGCCGCGGGAACGCGCTAGTGGCCAACAAGGCCACGCGAACCACGCCGAGGGCCGAGACGCCGGGCGCAGGGGGCCGAGGCCACACGCTGGGAGCTGCGCGCCAGGGGCAGGGGCCGCGCCGGGGCCGAGCCGCCGGGGGCCACGCCGGGGGCCGCGCCGGGCGAGCAGGGGGCGGGGCCGGGGCGCCGCCGCGCGGGCAGGGGCGGGGGCCGCGCGCCGCCGTGGGCAGGGAGGGGGCGGGGCTGCCGCACGCCGCCGCGGGCAGGGAGGGGGGCGGGGCCGCCGCACGCCGCCGCGGGCAGGGGAGGGGGCGGGGGCGCCGCCGGACGGGGAGGAGGGGGGGCGAGCGCCGCCGTGGGGGAAGGCCGGGGCGGGCGAGCGCCGCCGCGCGCAGGGGAGGGGCGGGGCGGGCCGCGCCGCCGGCGAGCGGGGAAGGGCAGGGACGCGCGCGAGCAGGGGAAAGGGAGGGCGCGCGCGGGGGAGGAAGAAGAGGAGGGAGAGGGAGAGAGAGGAGGGGAGGGGAGGGGAGCTCACCTCGGGGTCCAAATTCCGGTGATCGTCGTCTCCAATTCCTGGGGCACCACGGGGAGAGAGAGGTGGAAGAGGGAGAGGGAAGTTGTTGCGCGGGAGATCCAAATGAGAGAGAGAGAAGAGGGGGGCGCATGGGGGGTGTGGGCGCCAGGGCGCGCAGGGCCGGACCGAGCCTGGTTGGGTTGGGCCGGGCCACTTCGCGGATCGAAACCCACGACGCGCACAACCCAAACCGAGACGCACGACACAGGCTCCAATCGCGAACCGAAAACCGAGACAGAGCAAGACGGACACGCGATATCAGACAAAGAAATGCGCCTCAGCATGATGCAACACCCATGACACTTAGGTTTTGGTTTATACATGACACGGACACCGTCACTATACGGGTTTGAAATTGGGAGGAAGGAGCGAAACAGAAAAGAGAAAAGAGAGTAACTCCCGAATTTGGTGAGAGAAAAGAAGAAAAATTCTACCCCCAAATTCAGGGCGTTACAAACCTATCCCCCTTAAAAGAATCTCGCCCTCGAGATTCAGGGTTGGCTAGCAAAGAGCTCTGGGTATTTAGCCAACAGATCATCTTCACGCTCCCAGGTTGCTTCTTCCTCTGAATGGTGATTCCACCTAACTTTGCACATTCTGATGGTCTTCCTTCGGGTGACTCTGTCTGCAACCTCAAGGATTTGCACTGGCTTCTCAACGTAGGTCAAGTCCTCCTGGACTTCAAGACCTTCCACTGGCAACTGCTCTTCTGGCACACGCAAGCACTTCTTCAACTGAGACACATGAAAAACATCATGCACAGCAGACAAATTCTCTGGCAGGCTGAGCTGATAGGCCACTTCTCCACGCCTTGAGAGAATTTGGTACGGACCAATATAGCGGGGTGCTAGCTTGCCTTTGACTCCGAACCTTCTGACTCCTCTAATCGGTGACACTTTCAGATAGACAAAGTCCCCGACCTCGAAACTCAGCTCTCTTCTTCTTGTGTCTGCATAGCTTCGCTGCCTTGATTGCGCTATCTTCAGGTTCTCTCGAACCATCTTGATGTTCTCTTCGGCTTCAAGCAAAATGTCTGGCCCGAACACTTGCTTTTCCCCAAGCTGATCCCATTGCAACGGAGTTCTACAACTCCTCCCATAGAGCGCTTGAAATGGTGACATCTTCAAACTGGCCTGGTAACTGTTGTTATAGGAAAACTCTGCATAAGGCAATCGCTTATCCCATCCGGATTGATCTTGCAGCGCACAGGCTCTCAACATATCTTCAAGAATTTGATTGGTCCTTTCAGTCTGACCATCTGTCTATGGATGATAAGCTGAACTGAAATTCAGATGTGTGCCCAAGGCCTCATGCAACTGCTGCCAGAAATGAGAGGTGAACTGCACTCCTCTGTCTGACACTATCTTCTTTGGCACACCATGAAGACAAACGATCCGAGACATATACAATTCTGCCAACACTGCACTGCTGTAGTTGGTCTTGACAGGTATGAAGTGGGCTGACTTGGTCAAACGGTCCACCACTACCCAAATGGAATCATAGCCGGCTCGAGTGCGAGGCAATCCGACTATGAAATCCATACCGATTTCATCCCATTTCCACTGAGGGATTTGCAACGGTTGCAACAATCCAGCTGGTCTCTGGTGCTCTGCCTTAATTCTTCGACAACTATCGCACATAGCCACATGCTCTGCGATTTCCCTCTTCATTCCGTACCACCAGAATTTCTTCTTCAGATCCTGATACATCTTCTCACTGCTAGGGTGAATCGAATAGGCTGTCTCATGAGCTTCCTTGAGAATCAACTCCCGAATAGACTGGACATTGGGAACGCACAAGCGGTCTTTAAACCATATCACACCTTCTGCATCTTCTCGAAAATCTTTGCCTCTACCATCTAGAATCAGTCGTCGGATCTCACTGATCTTCTCATCATTCTTCTGTGCTTCTTTGATTTCCCGCTCCAGGGTAGGTTCCAACTCAACTGGTCGAACAGATCTTCTATTCTGGGCAAGGGATACTTGTTCTTGATCGTGACTTCATTCAAAGCTCGATAATCGATACACATCCTTTTGGTGCCGTCTTTCTTTTCCACAAATAGGACAGGGGCGGCCCAAGGTGAGGTGCTTGGCCGGATGTAACCTTTCTCTGACAGTTCGTCAATCTGCTTCTTAAGCTCAACCAACTCTGGTCCGGATATTCGGTAAGCTCTCTTAAAGATGGGGGCGGTTCCAGGAAGAAGCTCTATGGCAAACTCAACTTTCCGCTCTGGTGGCATACCTGGCAAGTCCTTTGGAAACACATCTGGGTACTCAGACACAACCTTGATACTCTCAGTTGGGTCTGCTTCACTGCTATCGACAGCCATCTGATAACAACTCCCTTTCTTCGGCTCAGGCGGGACTAACTCGGTCACCACTTCCTCTCCTAGTGGGGACACCAACTTGATTGTCCTTTTATCACAACTGATAACTGCCTGATACTTATCTAGCCAATTCATCCCTAGGATGACATCTATTCCCTGAGTACCCATTACTATTAGGTTGGCGGGAAACACTATCCCCCTTATTTCCACACTTACATTCAAACAAATGCTATCAGCTCGAATTCTACCACCGGCTGAGTCAATTTGAATGGGGGTTGGCATGGTAGTAATTGGAAGATTATGTGCTTCTACCCATGATGCAGTAATGAAAGAATGCGTTGTTCCAGTATCAAATAACACTTCTGCAATATGGGAGTCGACTGGGAACATACCTACTATCATGCCGGGGGTCTCCTGAACTGCTTCAGCCTCCAAGTGGTTCAGTCTTCCATGATTATAGCGCGGCTGAGAGCGGTTGCCTGCTCCAGGCTGAGACACATTCTGCTTTGCTGGGGCATTGGGGCCTGACTGCTGCTGGGCTGCCTTTTTCGGACATTGCATCACCCAGTGGCCTTGCTCTCCACAGTGGAAACATGCTCTGTTTCCAACCTGAGCTGGTGCTGCCCGATTGTTCTGCTGGCTTGCTGGGGCAGGAAGACGAGGTGTCTGCTGATTCTGCTTCTAAAACTGACCTCCTGACTGATTGCTCTGACGGTTCTGATACTGGTGCTGAGGGTACTGCCTTTGGAACTGCTGACGCTGCTGAGGTGGACGCTGGTTCTGCCTGAACTACTGAGGTTGGTTGCTTGAGAAACGAGAGCGGCTGCTGCTTCCAGGCTGGGGTCCACTGATCTTGCGCTTACGATCCTCCATCTCCTTATGCTTTCTTTCTATCATGATTGCTCTGTCAATCAGGTGCTGGAATGTTGGGAAGGTGTGATTCATCAGCTGATAGTGCAGAGGGTCAACCAAGCCTCTCAAGAAACGGTATTGTCGCTTGGCATCGGTGTTGACATCTTCAGGAGCATAGCGAGACAACTGCAGAAACCTGTCCCGGTACTCACTGACAGATGATGACCCTTGCTTAAGGGCCAGTAACTCCTCCTTCTTCACTGTCATCAGACCTGCAGGCACATGGTACTGACGAAAGCTACCTCTGAACTCTTCCCAAGTGATGGCGTCGGGGTTGGCATGGGTGGCGAGATAAGACTCCCACCATGACTGAGCTGCTCCTCTCAACAGGCGGGGACCATACAAGACTTTCTCCCTGTCATCACACTGAGCGGTATGCAACTCCCGCTCCATAGTGCGCAGCCAATCTTCAGCATCCATGGGGTCAGAAGAGTGAGCAAACGTTGGGGGATGACCTCTCATGAATTCAGCACGCTTATCTCTGGGCATCTGAGGCATCTGAGGCTGAGGTGGAGCCTGCTGCTGTTGCTGCTGCTGCTGCTGAATGGCGGCCAGAGTCTGACCGATGGCTTGAACTGCCTGAGTCTGCATCATAAACATCTGCTCGATGGACATCGGGGGCGGGGGGGCAGGTGCTGTTGCTAGGGCACCTCATCCTGCAGAGCGGCTCGCTCCTGCTGAGCATGCCTTCCTCCTCTGCGCCTGTTCTCTGACATCTGTAGAATGCAACCACACATTAGAACTGATCTTGCAAATCTTGCAGCATAAGAAAAGAGTATAGAATTCTTCAACAGCACTGAACAGATGAGCATCTTCACTGATCTCCAGCACAGACCACCCAGCTTCTCAGATAAAGAGGAAAGTGGAATAAAAGGTTTCCCAACTATATAACTAACTCTATTAACATATAACAGGTAAACCATAATGCAGGGGATACCCACACTCTGGTGACAGTCATTACAAAGATCCAAACCAAACATAGTTCATCATGACAAACATAAATGCACAGGATATAGCAAACTACTCTGTCTAACTAAGACTAACTAGAAGCGAGACTAACGCTAAGACTGTAGCTTCTACGTATATATTTTGTATTAATTACAAGATCCGACTCTAGCGATCTATGGTTCTAGATTTATCTTGGTCTTGCAGTCGGGATTGCCATAAGACTGGCATCCACGCCGAGGTGAGCGGTACGGGTGCTGAGTCCCAACGGGAGCGGGGGAACCATCATCCAGGTGACGACGTTCCGCGCGCTCAGCCCGCAGCAGGGTGATCTCAGCATGAGCCCTACTCAGCTCGTCTAATGCATGGTCCAGCTCCGTGTTTAGCACTGCGGCTAGGTTGACTGTGCTGCTCAACCTAGGATTGTCCTCACCGACAGGTGAAACAATCACGCCTCCTGTGCTGCCAGATGGACGGCGGGGGTAATACTTCAGGTCGAGACCGTCAGCTACCCCACCGAGAACCGAGCAGTAGTGCGAAAGCACACGCCGTGCAGCATCTTGCATGGCTACCTCAGCTGAGTCCCGCTCAGAGATAGAATAGTGCTCTGAGCAGGCCTCTGCACCCTGGAGACTGTTCTCCGGACGGCGCACCAAATAGGTCGCCTCCCAGTGGTTCGGGTAGACCCCACGACTATGCTGGTAGACCACACAGCGATACTCGATGGACCAAGTACGCCGGTTAAGTGCCCGACGTAGCAGGGTGTCAAGCGCATCGTGGAAGTGACACCCGCGAGCAGCGTCGCGAGTGATGGGTCGAGCAACCCATCCTTCCGGCTCATGGTCAGCAGAGAAGTCGGTGTCGTGGCTTGGGCTGTCGTCGCCACCTCCGTCGTCTGGGTCTCCTCCAGCAGCTACTCCAGGGGCTGGGGCGCCCAGTGGTGGTGTAGGGGGCGCCTCCAGGGGAAGCACAGGGGAGCAGCTCCTCACGGACTCTATCTCCTGCTAGAGCGAGAAAGAAGAGCCCTGCTGCTCCTGTCGTCGACGTTCCTGCTCCTCATGCAGGCGGTGGTGCAGTCTCTCCAAGTGGCTAGACTGACCGGCCACGGGACGGCGAAGCGGACGCTCCGCAAGGCGGGAGGGTAAGAAGGGGATGACGGACTTTCGTGCAGTGTGTCTAAGTCGAGCCATCTACAAAAGACACCGCAAGCAAAAGAGTGAGAACAGAATTAATATGACCAGCAAATAATGAATCATAAATAAATGAAGGATTAGAATAAAACAAAATTTTCAGCAAGGTATAATATATAGTAGAACATAGGTTTGGTCGATATGACCAACTTTTGAAGGGGTACCAAAGTCAAGGCAGGGACAGAGGTCTATAGCCCTTAGAACGACCATTCTACTCTAGGTTAGCGGTCCTACAGTCAGCACGGCTTTAATACCACTTTATGTCACACCCGGTTTTAGAAGGCAAACCGAATGCGAACCATGTACGTGCCAGGATCAGCAATTCATGTACACAGCAGTTACATAACATGGACATCATCACACAGTGCTCAAATAGTATTAAAAGGGGAAATAATAGTCGATTACATCATACGTCTGAGACGTCCATATGGTCCTTACAATAAATCAAAGTGCGAAAACGAAACGTAGATAACCGCGACCTTCACAGGCAGCCGACTGGGGGTTGCCGCTAACCCGCACCTAGAACTCGTCGTAGTCTTGGAACTCCTGGAAGTCTCCTTCCATAGCTTCATCTTCTCCTGAGCAGTGGTTGCAATGCTGACAACCTGGGGGGGTTTGGTGTGTAGAGCAAGAGTTAGTACACATCAACATACTCAGCAAGTATCCTGTTTGGCTGTAGTGGACTAGCTTTATGTGGGGATAAGTTAAGCAGTTGCTTTTAGTTGGTCAGATTATTATTTACTAGTAGAAAGCCAGGTTTTAACATTAGCCCAAGTTATTAGCCCGATATACCCTTTCCAAACGGAAAGAATACCACTTACCAGCACCATAGACGTAACAAAAACCATCAGTCTCATTGCCATCCGTAAACCAAAATGTCTCTGATCAAGTACCACTAATCATTGGAGCTCCCTTGGTCGCTCATAACCGCGAGCACGGTTGATATATCAGTTTTCAAACACTCTGCAGAGGTTGTGCACTTTACCCACAAGCCGTGATTCCCTCTTGCCTCGGGCCGATCAAACCCTTAAACACTACCAAGGTGAACAGGCAGGGTTTCACTATGTAGCCTTTACAAAGATTCCCCGGGGCTGTAGCCGCCCGTTAGGTTTCCTAAATGTACCGCACTCCTCCCCAAGGGACAAATCAACCTTGGCAGAGCGAGTCGCATACACCGAGCCCCATTGACGGCACGACGGCGAAGCGAACTACACCCCGGATCCTCTAATTACTCAGCTAAGGGCGTCCCACTCCACCCTCATGGTTGCACTGTTTTCCCGGGCGGTCATCCATAGAACAGGTCCTTACGGAGAGGCACTCGAGAAACCGCTCGAGCCCCCTTGAAGACCACAAGTATAACATCATAACAAGAGAGGGGAAAACAGCGTATCATAGATAATCTCATCATGTTCATTGATTAGAGTTTGAGCAATAGCATAAAGCTAAACAATAATAATCCGACCCAAATAGGTAAACAAGGACATGGATAACAAAAGCTAGTCAATCCTTAAGTATAAATGTGTAATGTGGGAGGTGAATTAAAGAATGAATAGGACAGAGATAGGTCAAAGGACACTTGCCTCCACCAACCGACTGCTGCTCAGGGGCTTCTCCTGCGAGTTCTTCGGGCTCCTCGACTGAATCGTTCTCTATGTGATTGCAAGCATACATACATCCACATATTTAATACAAAAGAACAGTACACCATACAATAGAATGCAGTAAGTAAACAGACATTCCACGCGGGCTCGCAATTACGGTTAAGAGAGAAAGAGAAAGACAGTCGAGAAACGGTCACGTTACATGATTATAAATTAACCACTCGCTTAATAGAAGGAAGCTAATGTAGACACTATGTTTAGCGTAAAGTGAAGTCATGTTTCATGTCTAATCATTACAAGCGAATGAAGATAAATAAAAAGAATTGTCGCGCGGCGAGGCGCGCGACATAGCACTCTAAAACGAATTAAGAAATTAACGACTCGTCGCGCGACCGAGCACGCAACGAGACACTTTGCATTAATTATAAAGAGACGTTAAGCTTCACGCGACGAAACGCACGACGGCATTCGTCGACTAAACTGAGTCTAAAGTGGAACGTTGTGTGAATACACGCACGACGTTACACCTTAAACAACCTAAAATTAAAATGGATTGTCGTGCGACGAAGCGCACGACGCAACACATAAATAGAATCTGAAATTAGACAAATCCGTCGCGCGACGAAGCGCGCGACGCAGCATGTTAACTAACGGAGTTTGAGAATTAACTACAACCAAAAAAATCACCGCGCGTGTGGGTTTTGCGCGTGTGGGAACGCGCTAGGGGCCAACAAGGCCACGCGAACCACGCCGAGGGCCGGGACGCCGCGCGCAGGGGGCCGAGGCCGCGCGCAGGGAGCTGCGCGCCGGGGGCAGGGGCCGCGCCAGGCGAGCAGGGGGCGGGGCCGGGGCGCCGTCACGCGGGCAGGGGCGGGGGCCGCGCACCGCCGCGGGCAGGGAGGGGGGCGGGCCCGCCGCACGCCGCCGCGGGCAGGGGAGGGGGCGGGGGGCGCCGCCGGACGGGGAGGAGGGGGGCGAGCGCCGCCGCGGGGGAAGGCCGGGGCGGGCGAGCGCCGCCGCACGCAGGGGAGGGGCGGGGCGGGCCGCGTCGCCAGCGAGCGGGGAAGGGCAGGGGCGCGCGCGAGCAGGGGAAAGGGAGGGCGCGCGCGGGGGAGGAAGAAGAGGAGGGAGAGGGAGAGAGAGGAGGGGAGGGGAGGGGAGCTCACCTCGGGGTCCAAATTCCGGTGATCGCCGTCTCTAATTCCTGGGGCACCACGGGGAGAGAGAGGTGGAAGAGGGAGAGGGAAGTTGTTGCGCGGGAGATCCAAATGAGAGAGAGAGAAGAGGGGGGCGCATGGGGGGTGTGGGCGCCAGGGGCGCGCAGGGCCAGACCGGGCCGGGTTGGGTTGGGCCGGGCCACTTCGCGGATCGAAACCCACGACGTGCACAACCCAAACCGAGACGCACGACACGGGCTCCAATCGCAAACCGAAAACCGAGACAGAGCGAGACGGACACGCGATATCAGACAAAGAAATGCACCTCAGCATGATGCAACACCCATGACACTTAGGTTTTGGTTTATACATGACACGGACACCGTCACTATACGGGATTGAAATTGGGAGGAAGGAGCGAAACAGAAAAGAGAAAAGAGAGTAACGCCCGAATTTGGTGAGAGAAAAGAAGAAAAAATTCTACCCCCAAATTCAGGGCGTTACAGCAGGTCTTGCACACTGCTTCGTGCCATTCTCCCTACATACCAGAGTATGTGGGCAATCATCCTACAGCCTCTGTTGCTTCGGCTAGCCATTCTCAGGCTTCTTGGCCTCAGCTTCCACCGCCACCACCACTGCAACCTACACATTCCCAAAGCCGGCAGCCAGAAGGGCGCCAACACTCTCAACAGCAACGCAAATTCAGGGAGGAATCCGAAGCTCATACAGTCAACAGCACTGTGCCAGAGTCAAAGCACATTTATTGAGCAATATCCTCCCTCTGAAATACTTTTATGTTCTATGTCAGTTTGTTTTTTAGTAACGAATAAACAATGCAAATCTAGTTTTAAATTCTTGTAATACTTTTTGCTTTTATCAAGATGGAATATATCTTCTTTACAGACTTATGAAAACTGAAAATTGCCGAAGCTATAAAAAGTCGTTCCTAAGGGAATGCAGCATAAGTTCTGCTGAAGCTATAAAAAGCCGTTCCTAAGGGAACGCATCGTAAGTTCTGCCAAAGCTACAAAAAGTCATTCCTAAGGGAGAGCAGTGTAAGTTTCCTGCTCAAAAGTCGTTCCTAAGAGAATGCAGAGCCAAATACCGCCGAAATATAAGGCGAAGAAGTTCAAAAGACGTTCCTAAGGGGATGCAGAACTTATACCGCCAAAATAGAAGGCGAAGAAGTTCAAAAGACGTTCCTAAGGGGATGCAGAACTTACACCAAAAAATAAGTGGTGAAGCCAAAAAAATAAATGGCAAAGAGATTCCAGACGTCCCTAAGGGGATGCAGAGCTTGTGTGTTTCACTGTGGGTGTGTGGGTGTGTGTCTACGGCATTAGCATTATTTTTGCATCAACTCATCACATCATTTCGCATAGCATCACATCATACATCACATCAGTAACATGAGAATCGAAAACGGAGTTGATCTTCGGAAAATGCTTCGTAGAAATGAAAATGCTCTAAGGCACAAAATAAGCTTTGAGAAATACAGGCTTCTTCATCAGCCCTGTCACAAAAGAAGGGATCTTTTTTTCGAAGATGGGTATTTTTACGAAGTATGGATCTTTTTCTTTCCAAAGCATGAAAAGAAGGGAAGGTGTTTTTTCGCCGAAGGCTCAAAAACGGTATGTATGTAAAGTTTCATGCATCGTAAAGAAATGAATTACAATAATTTACATATTCCACTTAAAGCCATACACAACAAATATTAGTCTTGTTACAATAAAGGTACATTGACCACCTCAAAATGCTTTTACAAAAAGTGTTATTCCTCTTTAAGAACTTTCTCAGCAACTTCGTCCAGCAATTTGTTGACAACTTCATCAACTATGGATTCAGCTATGTTTATAATGTCCAACGCTTTCTTCATTTCCAGATCAGCTAGGGGATTGAACGGTTCCGGCGGCAGAGATAATTCAGCTAAAGCAGGAAAAAGTTAATCAGTTCGAAGTCATAAAAACAATAACGAAGCTAATAGCCAATAAACAATACTTATACGTCTTTCATGTTCCACAGCTTCTTCAGCCTATCTCGCTTCTATCCGGGCGTCATGGGTGTCTTTTTCACTTTTATTTATAATTTTATGGGCCATTTCTCAGCCACCATTTACCCAGACATCATTATAGAATTTTCCGCCCATCAAGGTCGCTTCAGCTGAAGGATCCTTCGTGTCATCTACAGAGAGGGCAGCTTCGGCTTCGGCCATGGCCTTGACGTGATCACATCCTGCTTTCTCCAAGATAGCTGAAATCCCCCGCGCACTGGAAAATGCGCAGACATCCCCACGATCGCTTAAAATCTCTTCGAAAGATTCAACCTCTCCACTTATCCATTCAATAACGCCTTCGGGATCGCCTCGTATGAAGTTTTCTTCGGTAGAGTAGGCGCCCACGTTGGCGAAACTAGTTTTTATTTTCTTCACACAGTCCAAGGATTTTTAAAAACATCTTTCCTTGGAAGTGCGAAGTTCTTCAATGTTTTTCTCTAAATGATTTTTCCAATACTCGCTGATTTCTTGGTTAGCTTCCGTGAGTGCACATTTTTCTTTGGCTTCGGCTAGTTGCCTCTGAAGGTCTTCAATTTCAATTTTTTGGGCTTCAGTTTGAGCCTTGAAACTAGCTTCATCTTCTTTCACTTTGTTAACCAGAGAAATCAAGATTTTGTCTTTTTCAAGGCCTTCATTTCTCAATTCAATCACCTCTATACGAAGGTTGTTCAGAGCCATTGTATAGCCTTCGTCTTCGATATTTTTCTGTGCCCTAAGGGCGTTGCTAAGAATCAAGCCCTGCAAGAGGAGGAAAGAATTGAGTATGACGAATGAAATACCTCATTTTCAAATTCAAAGTTAATTTTTATACCTTTATGCTATTGTATGCTAGGCTGTCAGCAAGTTCATCATTCGACAAGAGTGAAAGACCGTCTTCCAGCTTCGGGAATCCCATGCTTGTACCTATCTCCCGGCAAACAGATATTTCTTTGTTGTCCGGGAGACAGTATAAGAAATCATCTTCATTACTCCCGTGAAAAACCAAGGCTCCTTTTGGGTATTTCAAGCTTCGAGCATAGTGCCTGGCTTCTAGAATTTCCTCTTCGGACAGCTTTTTCCCCGAAGCATGTCGAATAATGTAGTCAATTTTTTCATTCCAAGCTTCGGAAGTAAAGGCCCCGATTTTTCCAGGAGCAATTTGTTCTGCCGATTTTTCTTCAGACACGATAGGCTCCGTCTCAATGGGCACTGAAGGCCCAGCTTCGGCTTTAGCTTGAGATTCAGTAGCTTTGGCTTCTGCTTGCCCAGTTTCAGCTTCGGCCTGTAATTTGGCTTTAGCTTGAACAATTTTCTTCACAGGGGAAGGGCTCAGCGCCTTCGTAGTCTCCAGTACATCATTTAGCACATTGGCCATTCTTATCCTCTTGGGGGTCACCACAGAAGATTTTTGCGCCTTCGACAGACTTGCCTCTGTCGGAGGGCTAAGAATTTTTGGCATTTTTACTTCAACTTTTGGCTCTTCAGCCTTTTCAACCTTATCTTTGATTGTTTCAATTGTATGCGGCTTTGGCATTATAGACGGTTCTACAATGCTCAGAACAATCGGAGCAATCTGTGTTGCTTCGACTGCTGAAGAAGACCCTGCACCAAAGTTAGGGACCACGGCCGATTCAATGTAACGCGGCCGGTGGGTCAGAACCTTCATCTTTTTGCTCTTCGGCGTAGGTTCAATTTGGATGTCCAAAACAACAACCTTCCTCTTTTTCTCCTATCCCCGCGGTGGGTAGCGGTAGTCGGGGTACATAAAGCCAATAGCATCAAAGACTCTGTTCAGTCTTTTCTTCCCTCGACCTCTGAAGGCTACGAATAGAGCATTATCTTCGGCTTTGTTATATGTTCCAAGTAGTTCGTCATTGATAGCCTCGATGCTTTTTAGCCAATCATCATTTGGCTCATCAAACCGGTCTCTGAACCTGAAAGTATATTTTAATCGAACTAACCCACCTTCAGTTGATTCAGCAGTAGTTTCCTTCGACATATCCCAGTTCTCCACAAGCGGCCATAATCTGTAGGCTATGTGCTCTTGAACAATATCCCTCATGCCAATGAAGGCGCAGACCCAGCTAAAAGCTTTCTGGCAGGCTTCGTCATTTTGATCGATTTCTACCTTCGGCCTGCGAAGGCCGAAGCGAGACCAGATAGGGCGTTGGATGATCTCCTTAATATCTTCCCTTTCAATCAAATCACTCTTAACATAAAACCACTCTTCCATCCAGGCTCTAGGCCATCTCCTTCGAAATGTGGGAACTGGATGGCTTGCATTGGATCGAGCGACGAATCCGTAGCAACTGAAGTTATTGTGATATTGCTCCTTCCCGGTGGCCTTCGTTTCGTACAGAAGCTCGTGCATGCTGCAAAAACTTTTTGCACTGGGTTCCAAACCTTGGCTTCTCACAGCCCAGACAAACAAACCCATCCTGATTATAGCTTCAGGCATAAGTTGATGAAGAAAAATTTGAAATATTTTTAGCACTTCAACTAAGAACCTGCTCAATGGAAACTGAAGCCCTGCTTTCAAAAAGCTTCGGTAGATAACCACCTCATTTGCTTCAGGAGCGGAAGTATCTTCCTCTCATAGCATCAACATGACTCTATTTAATAGTCGACTTCCCAAAAATGGTATGGCTTGGCCGCCAGGGCCGATCTTCAGAATCTTCGTCTCCACTTTCCACATCATAATTATTGCTGTCACTAGTATCTTCAGATAAACCATCCAGTGTCTCCTTAACAATCTTCTATGTGTTTGTCTTTGCCATCGATTCAATAAATCCAGCAATATAAGGATCCGCATCCTTCTTCTTTTCAAATAGCTTTGACTCTTCAGTCACTTTTGTCTCCGCAACAACCTTCTTCTCCTTGGTCATTTTTTCCTCAGACATGGCGAAAACACAACTTTAAACCGAATCTCAAAAACCTTGAAAATCTAGTGAAGGCTAGTAAGCAAGAGCTAAAAGCTTGAGAAAAATAATCCAAATGGCAGAAACAGTGTATCAAACGATACCGGTGAGGGTTCATATTTATACGCCCAGGGCCTTGCAGCTTGGCGGGCCCTGTTTGTCATTGACTGTTGCTATTCTAGCAAAGGGAAGGTGTTTTTTTGGACCTTTGGCTTAAGGCCTTCGTTCACGTCACAGTCTAAATTCGTTATTTAAGCAAATCAATACTGCGAGGGGCTACTGTTGGCGGCCTTCGTCTTCCGAAGGTCCTCAAAAACATGATTAACAATGTTTTCCAAAGTATTATGTATGTACAGGAACCTTCGGGTTTAGGATGAAGCTATACACAATATGAAAAGCAGGATCGAAACGAAGGTCGAACTAGCGCCGAAGCTACGCGCAAGGGAGCTTCGGCTCAATAGCAGAAAGAGGAACCGACTTAAGGGGGAAAAAGCTGGCTATAAATAGGTGAACAGTACCCCCGTACTGTTCACGCTGACTTGTATTCCCTATTGCGTTACGCTTGGATTTTCACCTTCTGTCAAGCCGAAGGTATAAATGTAAATCAATATTGTTTATGTTCATTCACTTTAATATATAAAAGATATATAAATAAAATCATATAATTATTCATGTCATGTTTTATGTTTCATATACTTCCTCTTCCATTAATCTATACTGTGATGATGAAGGTACATCCTTCATGACCTTCGTCTGAAGACCATTACATCCTAAGGGAGATAATGCTTTGAAGGACGAAGGGCCTTAACCTTTAATGTTTTGTGTTGCCTTGTTCTTAATTCATAGCATTTGAGAACAAGTCCCCAACAATTACATGCTTCAGACATTACATAGTTCTGTTACCAAAGAGATCTAATCTTCCTTCAATTGTTTTACACATCAGACTTCTCAAAATGATTATTACAATAAGATCTATTCCTCTTTAAGGACTTTTTCGGCAATTTCGTTCAGTAATTTGTTGACGACTTCGTCAACTGTGATGGAACCTCCCAAGTCATTAGGCCCACCTACAGTTGTCCTTGTCCAACGGATCTCAGACAACCCTGCAGGTGCCCCTGAATCACTTGACAAGTTCGGTATCTGCTTTCCTTATCTTTCCCAAGAGCGTTTTACCCGTCACGCAGACATTACAAGCATCGGAGATACGAAAATGCGGAAGCAGTTACATTAACTTACCTTTATTGAAAAGTAGGACATAATTATATAGTTACAGACCAGAACATAATATATATGAGTGCGGAGTATTATTATTACAAACCATGGGGGGCAAAAACCCCTCCGGATAAGTATTAAACAAAAGTTTTATGGAGGATCCTTTCCTCCCACAGCATTACTCCTGGTTTTCCTCCTTGGGCACCATCTTTGAACAAAAGCAGCAAAAGTTTGCCACTTCTTCACCTAAAACAACATGGGACAAAGCCCTGAGTATGGAATTACTTAGCAAGTCTTACCCGACTAAAGAAAAGGCTCTTAAGGGTATGCTGGCTAGAGGGTGTCAAGGTGAGGCTTATCAATAATCAACGACTGTTTGCAAAAATGCTTACTAAGAGTGGATCCTTAAAAATCCAGTTTTATTTGTTAGGTTAAGTAAAATTACCTGCAGCTAGGGTTCTGTCTACCCTAATTCAATCACTCGACCTATACTAGCCAATTTCTTAACAACCCTTCATCTTCACTAAATTTCTACATATAAGTCAGTGACCAAGTCTTCATAACCGCGAAGGTACGGCGATCCGAATCGATTATACTCAGCTGAGGATCTCCAATCACACGACATATGTAGCACTTAACCCTTGCATATGTCAACTCGCCACCGGGGTTCTTAAGACCAGATCAGGTTCACGCCAAACGAGAGCACAGATACACCACCGTCCAGCCTCTTGCCACGGACGGTACACGCTACTCTCGCCATCTCTCCACTCCCATTGCATGGTATCTTATTCTGGTATTAGTCTGCCCGAGGCAAACATTACCCATGACGAGGCATGTGACCAGTTAAAGGGTCCTCGGTCAGCTGGCCTACATCGACATGATCCTTAATTGACTCAGCCGGAGACACTACACCGAGACTCTCTTCTCGTGCAAGTCACCCACCCGGTCTCAGCTTAATCATTTCAAACCCAAAGTTTGGTACCTGGTAGAGGTACATCTTTTCCGATGTTGAAACCATCATGGCCATGATGGATCCACCATTAAGTTTTAATTTCGAAAACATCCCACCCACTTTGCAACATCATCTTTTGAGAAAACAAAACATTTTGTTTTTCTAAAGCAAAGCTAAGCATCAGAAAACCTTTTGTAAAACAGGGATTTAGGAAATAATCCAAGGAAGGAGATGCAGCAATAGTTTAGCACACAACTCCTATCACCTAATGCATCAAGTAAGTGAGAAAGATTTTAAAAGGAACAAGGAGGCGGCACATGCACTGGGGCTTGCCTTGTGTTACTAGTGAATCAGGCTCAGTACCGCAGATATCGAAATAAAAATAGTTGGCTGCCTGATGTTCCTCAGGTGGTGGTGGTGGTGAAGTCTTCTCTTCGTCAACTTTGACTTCTTCTTCGTTTTCTAAATATAACCATACAATTTTATTATCTAAGGTCTTGAATACAATTTTCCTTCACGGATCTCCGGGAACTTAGGGTTTCCGGAGTCAACAGTGAAGCTCAGAGGGCAGGGGGTAGGGTTTTGGGTACTAAGTATCAAACAAGGCCCAAATCATACCAAACTCTACCCAAGGTTTCTAAATATTATTTAAAGTTTATCCTAAAAATTTAGTGAATTTTGAATTTATTACTTATTTTCTAAAAATCCAGAAGCATGGTCTTAGGTTGTTTTAAATACTCTATAATTTCCTTTTTGGACTAAAAATCATGAAACTATTTTTATTAAATATTATATGAAATTAGAAACCTAGCAAAATTGGTCTAGTATTTTTAGGATTTTTTCTACAATTTTCTAGAATTTCTTTAGCTCTGGCAGAAAAAGAAAAGGAAAAAGTCATGAATAGTGCTGGACCGTATCTAGCCCAGGTCGGCCCAACACAGAAGAAAAGCGCTCGTGCGCGCGCCCGTGTTGGTTGGTTTGCACAGAGGCCCTCGCTGTTTTGAATATCCGTTAAGAACCTTTAGTTACTATTCAACGTCCCACTGACAGTTTATGAAAATCCCCCCGAGTTTCTATTCCTTCACGAACCGAGTCCCTGACGGCGAGCGGCGTCGCGCAGAGCTCCGACGAGCTCGTATACCGGCCGATTCACTTCAAGACTGGCGCCCTACTTTGGCTAAGACCAAATTCAAGACCTAAGAACCTTTTCCCCTCACTCAATTTCACGAACGGCTACCTAATTTGCTCTAGCCACGGTGACAGCGGGTAAGGCAGACGGCCACTTGCGTTCCCGGCGATCTGTGGTGGCTCAGCTCAATTGAACGGACCGAGAGGCACCCAGGGACCCTAAGGAAGCTAACACAAAGGAGCAGGGGGTATGAGCTTACCTGGAACAGGCTGACCACAGTGAGGGGCTTCTACGACGGCGGAAACAGAGATTGGGGAAACTGAGAAATTAGCGAACTCTAGTGATCGATTGAGGGCACCGTTTGGGTGGCTTGGTGCTTGACTATCCTACAGAGCTTACGGCGGGCTCAATTTATAGTAGGCAAGAGCGATGGCCGGTGAATTGGATGCCGACGCGTGGCGGCCGGAGAAAATAGAAAGTTACTGGCGCAGTGGATTCGTGTCTTCCGTCGTGGCGAACTCACCGACGATGAGCAAATATCACAAGCCGAGCTACTGCGACGTGGTAAATTGCTTTAGCACGTGGCGCACGGTGGTAATCGGCGGCGAGGTCTTATCCCGATCGATCGATGAGCAAGGGATACGGTGAGCTTAGTCGCGATCGGACTCAAGTTGATCCAGGCGCCAAGATCTTTACCTGCCCACAGTTATCCACAATCCACAGCGTACAAATCCCGGCGATCGACGTGAATCACGGCGCGATGGTCATCGGCGGCGAAGTTCACTGAACCTGATTCGATCAGGCTACTGTACCATGAGAGTCATCTTCAGAGTGCCTAACAGAGCACATTCAAGGCAGATTTTCTCCAAAATTCGTATGACAACATGATCACTCACCTGTATCAAAGATGTTGAGCTATAATCCAACTACACTTCGACTATAGGAACTAAACTTAATTGAGCACTAGATCCTACATAATCTTGATCCCAAAGTTTGGCCAATAACACTGGTGGCCATATTTCAGTCTAAAAACCGATTGACAGCCCAACTTGGTGCCTATTTTTCTCTTAACTTTGCATAACAACAATGCTTAATCCCTTAAGCAAAGTTGTTCTCCTTTTATTGCTCTACAAACTTGATGTGGTGACCTAGGGCAAACTTCTTATGGTTTAGAAATCAAAGTTGAGCCAATTACACTGAATTTCAGACTTAATCCTAATAGGGTTCAATTAGGGCTTTTTGCAAAAAGGTCCAACTCACAAGGTTTAGGTTGCAAATCTACATACTTGTGAACCATATGACTTAAGGTGCCTTACTTTCATGGTTTTTGCACTTTAATCAAAAAGTGCACTTGGTTTGCACTTAGCCCCCTAGGGTTTAGGTTTAGGGCTTTCTAGGGTTCTTTTTGGAGTTTTTGATACTTCTAGGGTTTGGATATCCCATAAGTCTAGTCAAGGTGACATTTTATGATCATCTCTAATAAGTTTTGAAGTTTTCTCTTGTTTAAGCCTTGTTTGCTCTATTACACCCAATCTAGGGTTGGGCAACCTATTCTAGGGTTTTATTTACAAAATGTCATATCAATACAACTTGTTTGAAATTTTTGCCTAGTGAATGCACTCTAGGTGTGACAAACACATGATATGCCCATGCTTATGATGTTATGCTCAAGTTTTAGTAATAGTAACACCAGGGGTGTTACATCCTTCCCCCCATAAAAGAATCTCGTCCCGAGATTAAAAGTCCTAGGGTAAGTAATGGAAAAGGAAATGCTTCACTCTTTTATTTCCTTATTCTTGGTACAAGGCAGGGGTGGTTTGGGACTCACTCCTTTATTACAACAATTGTATATACTTTACAAATTGCAGGATGCTAAAAAGCCTGGGAAATTCTTTTCTAAAAAGTCCTGAGTTTCCCATGTAGCCTCATCTTCTGAATGTTGGTTCCACTGTATCTTGTAAAACTTGAGAGTTCTTCTCCGGGTAATCCTATCCTTCAGATCCAAGACTCGAATAGGATGTCTGAATATGTCAAGTCTAGCTCTAAGGAAACACCTGTTACTTCAATGGTTCGATCAGGAACCCGAAGACATTTCTTCAGTTGAGACACTTGGAACACATTATGTATAGCAGACAAGGTTTCGGGTAGTTGAAGTCGGTACGCCACTGGTCCACATTGCTCAAGCACAGGGAAAGGACCAATGTACCGAGGTGCAAGCTTCCCTTTTACCCTGAAACATGTTACCCCCTTCATTGGTGAAACTTTCAGGTAGACATGATCTCCCACGAGAAAGTACAAGGGTTGACATCGTTTGTCTGCATAACTTTTCTGTCGAGCTTGAGCTTTCTTCAAATTATGAATTATTCGCCGAACTTTCTCTTCGATCTCCTTTACCATGTCTGGCCTGAATAAACTCCTTTCACCTGGTTAAGACCAGTTTATCGGAGTACGACACCGTCGGCCATACAAAGCTTCGAAGGGTGCCATCTCAATGCTTTCTTGATAGCTATTATTATATGAGAACTCCGCTAATGGTAAACAATCATCCCATTTCTGTGAGAATTCTAGAACACATGCTCGTAACATATCTTCAAGTATTTGGTTTACCCTCTTAGTTTGACCACTGGTTTGAGGATGATAGGCCGAACTGTGGAGCAATTTAGTACCCAAGGACTTGTGAAGTTCTTCCCAGAATTTGGACACAAATTGAGGTCCACGATCTGACACTATAGTCTTCGGAATACCGTGCAAACTGAGAATGCGAGCAATGTATAATTGGGCATAAACAACAACCAGGTGATCTGTCTTGACTGGCAGAAAATGAGCAATTTTCGTAAGCCGATCAATTATAACCCAAATAGAGTCATACCCTTTTGTTGTTCTGGGCAATCCCACAATAAAGTCCATACTTATATCTTCTCATTTCCATGTTGGTATTGGTAGAGATTGTAATGGACCAGCAGTCTTCATATGTATGGCTTTGACGTGCCTACAAGTGTCACATTTTGCCACATAGCGTGCGATTTCAATTTTCATCTTCGTCCACCAGTAATGTTGTTTTAGATCATGATACATCTTAGTGCTTCCGGGATGAATAGAATAGTGACTAAGATGTGCTTCATCCAAAATTTGTTGGCAGATTTCTTCATTCTTTGGCACAACTATGCGTTTGTTGAACCATACAATGCCTTGATCGTCTTTTCTAAAACACTTGGCTTTTCCAGCCTCTATTTTCTCACGGATGTGTTTCATACCCTCATTATCCTTTTGAGCATCCATTATCCTTTGTAAAAGGACTGACTCAAGCTTTAGCTGATTTAAGGTTCCATGTTGGATCATTCCCAGGTTTAACTTCTCCATCTCCTGGCATAACGTAATGTCAGAAGTCTTCATCATCAGACAATGGCAGGAAGCCTTGCGACTTAATGCATCTGCCACTACATTAGCCTTGCCTGGGTGGTAGTGAATTTCCAATTCATAGTCCTTAATAAGCTCAAGCCATCGCCTCTATCTCATGTTCAACTCTGACTGGGTGAAGATATACTTCAGGCTTTTATGATTTGTATAGATGTGACAGATATTCCCCAACAGATAATGACGCCAGATTTTTTAGGGCATGAACCACTACAGCTAACTCCAGATCATGAGTTGGATAATGTTCCTCATACCGGCGCAACTGCCTCGAAGCTTAAGCTATTACTCGGCCTTCTTGCATTACAACACAGCCGAGACCACTGCCTAATGCGTCGCAATACACATCAAAAGGCTTTTCAATGTCCGGTTGAGCCAATACTGGAGCAGTGGTTAATAATACCTTCAATTGTTCAAAGGCTTCATTATACTTTGAAGACCAAATAAATTTAGTATCATTCTTCAATAAACTTGTGATTGGTTTCACAAGCTTGGAAAAATCTGGTATGAATCGGCGGTAATAGCCAGCTAGTCCAAGGAAACTTTGGACTTGATGTACAGTGGTTGGGGGTTTCCACTCCAAAATATCCTTGACTTTGCTGGGATCCACCGCAATCCCCTTGGCAGATAATACATGTCCCAGAAATTGGATTTCTTCCAGCCAGAATGTGCACTTACTAAACTTGGCATACAATTGGTGCTCTCTTAAGTGCGTCAACACGATCCGTAAGTGTCGGGCATGCTCCTCTTCATTCTTGGAATATATCAAGATATCATCAATGAATACCACCACAAACTTATCTAGCTCGGGCATGAATACCGAGTTCATAAGGTATGTGAAGTGGGCAAGAGCATTTGTTAGTCTGAAAGACATAACTAGATATTCAAATAAACCATACCGCGTAGTAAATGTGGTCTTTGGTATATCTTTGGGTTGGATACGGATCTGATGATAGCCCGATCTGAGGTCAATCTTAGAGAAGACCCTCGCTCCAATCAGTTGATCAAATAGAATATCAATCCGTGGAAGAGGGTACTTATTTTTGATGGTAACCTCATTAAGGGGTCTATAATCCACGCACATCCGTAGTGTTTGATCCTTCTTCTTAACAAAGATGGCTGGACAACCCCATGGTGATGAGCTTGGCCGGATGAATCCCTTCTCCAGTAGATCTTGTAATTGGGTCTTGAGCTCTGCCAGTTCATTTAGAGGCATTCGGTATGACCTTCTAGAAATAGGGGTCGTACCGGGCTTCAACTCAATCACAAATTCTACATCTCTTTCTGGAGGCAATCCGGGCAAATCTTCTAGAAAAACATCTGAGAACTCACATACTACCAGAATATCTTGGATCTCCGGTATGATAGCTTCATACGCTTTGCCAAATGGTTTAGCTGGAATGGCTACAGGGATGGTCAAGAGAACCTCTTCTTGGCCATGACTCAATCTGACAGTTCTCAAATTAGCGTTGAGAATAGCTTTATGTTGGGCCAACCAATTCATGCCCAGAATTACATCTATATCTTGGCCTTTGAGAACAATCATATTAGTAGGAAAGTCCCGTTCAGCCAATGTTACGGGCACTTGGAAAGCCACTTCTTTAGTAAATATTTGTCCCCTAGGCGAATGAATTTTAAACCCTTCCCATGATTAATGGTATGGAATGCAATGTTGCTCCACAAACTTCTTGCTTATGAAAGTATGCGAAGCGCCAGAATCAAAAAGAATAATTATAGGGTGATTGGCCACTAGAAATGTACCCATCATAACCGGTTCATCGTCCGGTGTTGTGGCTACTTGAGTATAATAAATTCGCCCCGTTTTTCTTGTATTTTTGGCCGCGGTATTGTTTGCCGCATTTCCCTTTCCTTGAGTGGAATTCCCAGAACTCTGCTGATTACTTGATCGATTCTGCTTCTGATATGGACAGTCCTTGGTAAAGTGTTCGGACTTTCCACAGTTGAAACAGCCAGTTGAAGAGCTTGGGAGGGCAGGGAAACGAGTGCCAGGGGCACCCGGCTGAGTGGTTGCAGTAGGGGCAATGGCGGGGCGAATGAAGACCGGTTGCTTGAAAGGGTAGGAGGGTGGACGTGGGGAAGAGCGATTTGGATTGAAAGGTCGGATTACCAACCTTTGTCTTTTCTCAGACCCCTGACTGGGTCTGTCGCCTCCGTAACCCTTGGATTTTCCGGATCCTGCATATTTAGCCTCGACTGCCAGTGCAGTACTAATAGCCCTTCCATAGGAAAGATCAATGCAGGTGGCCATCTTACTTTGCATTCGATCATTGAGGCCTCTCTTGAAGCAATTCCTCTTCTTTAAATCCGTGTTGACTTGATCGATCGCATATTGGGATAAGTGGTTGAATTTATTGAGATACTGGGTGACAGTAACCCCACCTTGTTTCAGCTTCATGAACTCCTCCTGCTTCATGTGGAGCACCCCTTTAGGTATATAGTGCTCGTGGAAAGCCAACTTGAACTCATCCCAAGTTATTTGATGACCAGCCGGTTGAACGGCTACAAAATTTCCCCACCAGGTGCTAGCAGGGCCACGTAATTGTTGTGCTGCGAATAGGGGCTTTTGAATCTCCGTACATCAGAGAAGCCCAAACTTCTGCTCGATAACGCGGATCCATTCATCCGCTTCCAGAGGATCTTCTACCTTAACAAACAATGGAGGGCGTGTCTCTGAGAAATCCAGGTATGATGTTTCGCGGGGTCCTTGCGGATGTTGGGGGTATGCTTCGTTGCCGAAGATCCTGTAAGAAAAAACACCTTCGGCAGATCCTCCCAAAAAGCAGTACCGAAGCTATCATCCATAAAGCTTCAGCATAGTGACATGTCCCAAGACGAAGGAGTGAACCGACTTAAAGATGAAATGACCAATCAACCCGTGATAACTTGTATTATGATTGTAAGCATTTGTAAAGGGCATGAATGTAATTTCTCACAGGTTGCGCCTTGTGCCTATAAATAGATGAACAGTACCCCCGTATAGTTCGCGCGGACTTGGCTTTTGCTTTTGCATCACGCTCGTACCTTTGCCGTCTATCAAGTCGAAGGTATCAAATGTAATCCAATATTGTTTTTATTTTCTCATGATAACATAATGGAGATGAATTTATAATGCTATATGATTGTTCATGTTATCTTTTGTATTTTACACGCTTCTTCTATTACCATCTTACCTTCGGTATTCGAAGGTATGTCCTTCATGACCTTCGTCTGAAGATCACTATATCCTAAGGGAAATAATGTTTCGAAGGATGAAGGGCGTTAATATTTAACATTTTATGTTGCCTTGTTCTTGATTCATAGCATTTGAGAACAAGTCTCCAACATTGGCGCCCACCTCCGGTGAACTCACGTCCACTTTTTGAGCTGATGGCTTCGTTCAACAACCAAGCTGAAGTTGTTTCGGCTACGAAGCTGGTGCTCCCGATAACAGGCGGTTCATGCTCAGAGCCGGAACAAGAAGCAGAAGAAGGAGGCCTAGAGAAGGGTACAGCATGTTGGGGTGCAGGGACCCTTCATCAAGTCAAAATAGTCTCACATCCCAATTACCTTCTCCCAAGAGGACCTTCAGCTCAAGGATTACCCTCACAATGATGCTATGGTCATATCTTGTGTTATCAAGGGATTTCTAGTCCACAACGTTTTGGTCGATACAGGCAGTGCAGCGGATATCATATTTGCTAAGGCCTTCAGACAGATGCAAGAGCTAGAGGATACGATCCATGATGCCACACACCCTCTCTGTGGTTTCGGAGGAAGGCAGATTGTAGCACTTGGCAAGATCACAATGCCAGTGACCTTCGGATTTGTCCACAATACAAGAACCGAACAGGTTGTGTTTGATATTGTTGACATGGAATATCCTTACAATGCAATCATTGGTCGTGGAACACTCAATGCATTCGAAGCAATTCTTCATCCAGCATATTTATGTATGAAGATACCTTCGGATCAAGGGCCCATTGCTATTCATGGAAGTCAGGAAGCTGCCAGAAAGGCTGAAGGAAATTGGACAGACTCAAAAGCAATTCACAATATAGATGAAGTTGAAGCTTGTGAACATTATAAGTATAGAAGAGAGAAGGCTGCTTCGGCTGATCAGCCAAAGCACATGCTTCTATGTGAAGATATAGCAGAGCAGAAGGTATTGCTGGAATCCCAATTATCTGAAGAGCAGGAGAAAACCTTGATAAGGTTTTTATTCAACAACAAAGATGTTTTTGCATGGTCAGCTAATGATCTTTGTGGTGTCAACAGGGACGTCATTGAACATTCACTCAATGTCGATCCATCCTTCCGACCCAGGAAACAAAAGCTTCGGAAAATGTCTGACGATAAAGCCGAAGGTGCTCGAAACGAAGTAAAAAGACTTCTCAGTGCTGGTGTCATCAGAGAAGTGAAATACCTAGAATGGCTAGCCAACACAGTTATGGTAAAAAAGGCCAATGGTAAATGGAGAATGTGCATTGATTTTACTAATCTGAACAAGGCTTGTCCAAAGGATGAGTTCCCATTACCAAGAATAGATTCTCTAGTAGATGCAGCAGCTCCGTCAGAACTCATGAGTTTGCTAGATTGTTATTCAGGTTACCACCAAATTTGGATGAAGAAGGAAGATGAGCCAAAGACCAGCTTCATAACCCCCAGTGGTACATATTGTTATCTTTGGATGCCTGAGGGGCTCAAGAATGCTGGAGGAAGCTTCAGCAGGATGACAGCCAAGGTCCTTCACTCTTAGATAGGCAAAAATGTGCTAACATATGTTGATGACATTATAGTGAAGAGCACGAAGCAAGAAAACCACATTACTGATCTGCAGGAAACATTTGCTAATTTTAGGCAAGCTGGCCTAAAATTAAATCCAGAAAAATGTGTCTTCGGAGTAAAGAAGGGCAAGTTTCTTGGCTGTTTAGTTTCAACGAAGGGGATCGAAGCCAACCCAAGCAAGATCGAAGCTATCCTTCGAATGGAGCCACCAAGCACAAAGAAGGGGGCCCAACGGTTGACAGGAAGACTGACATCTTTGAATCGATTTGTATCTAGATCAGCAGAAAGAAATTTACCATTCTTTGAAGTACTAAAGTCAGCTGAAGTTTTTCAATGGGGCCCAACTCAACAGAAAGCTTTCGAAGAACTGAAGCAATATCTGATCGATTTAACAACATTAACTCCACCCGTGCCAGGGGCTCCATTGTTATTGTATGTGGCAGCTTCACACTCTGCAGTGAGTGTGGCACTTGTACAAGAGAAGCTCGAAGGACAAGTTAAAAAGCAAGTCCCAGTATACTTTGTCTCTGAAGTTTTGAGTTTATCAAAGAAAAACTATACAGAATTGGAAAAGGTGTTGTATGCTGTGTTAATGGCATCCAGGAAACTTCGGCATTATTTTCAAGCATATCACATAATTGTTCCTTCATCACAAACCCTGAAGGATATCATGAGGAATAGAGAAGCTACTGGAAGGATTGGCAAATGGGTTGTGGAGCTTAATGAATTCACTATTGGCTACATGCACAGATCTTCAATTCAATCTCAAGCACTAGCAGATTTTATCGCTGATTGGACGCCAGGGGCTCACGAAGAAGGGACAAGCAAAGATGCCGAAGCTTGGACAGTGTTTTGTGATGGTTCTTGGGGAGCCTTCGATGCAGGAGCAGCTGCGGTCCTAGTTGCACCTTCGAAGGTCAAAACATGTTATGCACTAAAACTGGATTTCAGTTGCACAAATAATATTGCTGAGTACGAAGCACTTCTGTTGGGGCTTCGGAAACTAAGGGCAATGGGAATAAGAAGGGACATCCTAAAGACTGATTCTCAAGTTATTGCTGGCCATGTGGATAAAAGCAGCAAGGCACAAGATCCGAAGCTTGAAAAATATCTGGATGCAGTTCGAAGGCTGGAAGCTTCCTTCGAAGGTTTTTCCGTCAAGAATATTCCAAGAGGTGAAAATGAGCATGCAGATTTGCTAGCCAAATCAGCGGCTCAGGGGCTTCCACTACCCTCTGAAGTATTTTTTGAAACAATAAAAGCACCTTCAGTTGAGCTCATGGAAAGAGCAGTGCTTACTATTTCTCTAGTATACAGTGAAGACTGGAGAACTAAAATAATATCTTTCCTCCAAGGCAATTGTCTTTCAAGTGACGAAGCTTATAACAAGAGAATGGAGGCAAGAACAAGACCATATGTGTTAATAGAAGGGGAATTGTATAAACATGGAGTTTGTTCACCACTCCTTAAGTGTTTATCAAGAACTGAAGGTGTGGAATTAATGAAAGAGATACATGCAGGTCTATGTGGATCTCATATTGGATCTAGGCCCTTGTTGGGAAAAGTTTTTCGACAAGGATTTTATTAGCCGAAGGCAGCTTCGGATGCAGCAGAATTAGTCCAAAAATGTGAAGGCTGTCAAAAATGTGCAAGAGACCAGAAGCAACCTTCATCCCTCACTCAATTAATACAGCCCACTTGGCCGTTGCAAAGGTGGGCCCTCGATTTGCTAGGCCCACTTCCACCAGCACAAGGAAATCTAAAATATGTTGTGGTGGCGGTAGAGTATTTTTCCAAGTGGATTGAGGCAAAGCCTTTAGCAACAATAACTTCGGTCACTGTCCAGAAATTCTTTTGGTAAAACATTGTTTGTCACTTTGGAGTACAGAAGGCTATTACTGTAGACAATGGAACGCAGTTCGATGCTGAAGCTTTCAAGGAATTCTATAAAAAAATTGGCACGAAGATTCATTTTGCATCGGTCAGACATCCGGAGTCAAATGGACTTGTTGAAAGAGCCAATGGCATTATAATGACAGGAATAATGAAGTTAATCTTCAATCAGCCCAGAGGAAAGTGGTCAGATGAATTGGTCAAAGTGGTGTGGAGCCACAACACAACAATATCAAGGTCAACAGGTTTTACACCATTCAAACTATTGTTTGGTGACGAAGCAATCACCCCAGAAGAAGCTAAGGCAGGATCAATAAGAACAGTGGCTTCGGCAGAAGACGAAGCTGATTATTCTGTGGCAAAAGATGCTATAGAAGGGATTAGGCTTTAGGCCATGGAAAATATCAATAAATACCAAGCCGAAATAATAAAATGGCGTGACAGAAAAGTTCGACTAAAGAGCATTAAACCAGGACATTTGGTACTTCGGAGAGTGGCCAACCCAGATACAGTAGGCAAGTTACAGCTCAAGTGGGAAGGACCTTTTCTGGTAGTATCTTCGTCAAGACCCGGTTCTTACAGATTGAAGGATATGGACGGCAACGACATTCCTAGATCTTGGAATGCGGATGAGCTTCGGCGATATTATGTCTAGCTTGATGTAATCTTTTTTTATGGTACCCTTTTCCTTTCCAAAGGGGGAGAAAGGTTTTTAATGGGGCCATAGCATGTAATTTCTCTTTTTCTTATTCAGTTGTACGAGAGCAAAATCCCCCAAATATGTAAATGTAAAAACTGAGCATGCACCATCGAGTGCAGGGAGAAAGGAAAAACAGGGAGAAGCTCGAAAGTCGTCCCTAAGGGGATGTAGAGCACGACGAAGCTACAAAAAGTTGTTCCTAAGGGAGCGCAGCGTAAGTTTTCTGCTCAAAAGTCATTCCCAAGGGAATGTAGAGCTTACAGCGAAAAGTCAACGCTGATACCGCCGAAATATAAGGCGAAGCGTGAAAAGTCAACGCGATACCACCGAAATAGAAGACGAAGAAGTTCAAAAGACGTTCCTAAGAGGATGCAGAACTTACAGCGAAAAGTCAGCGCTGATACACCAAAAAATAAGCGGTGAAGCCAAAAAATAAATGGCAAAGAGACTTCGGTCATTCCCAAGGGAATGAAGGCTATGGTTGTGGCTTCGTATGCGTGTGTTTGGACATTCATTTGCACGACACATTACATCATACATTTGCATTCATAAACATTCATCTAGACATACATAGGATCATCATCATCATAACACAGGCGGGTGCTTCGGCTCTAAAGATAAGACTTCGGAAAACAGAAAAAGAAGCAGTTTCATGCTTCGTTGTGTACGAAAAGAAGGGAAGGTGTTTTTTGCCTTCGGCTCAAAAAATGCTAGTTTCGTCCACAGCAAAGCAGTTCCATACATGCACAAAAAGGTAAAGATATATTACAAAGTATGCACAAATTTACAGAATTAGTATCTGATTCTTAATTTACAAAGATTTTTTACAATGATATTACAAGATTTTCCTCTATAATTTTTCTAGCAACGTCTTCAACTTTGACATCATTCAGCTTCGGATCATCTAAGCTTCGGACCATCTGAGCTTCAGACCACCTGTCAAGCTTCGGCTCATGTTTCTTCAGCATCATCATCCTGTACATATTAAAACGGTATGAGGGAAGTGCAGACTTCAAAGAGAAGGTAAAATAACAGGCATAAATTTTTTACCGGCTTAAGGTGGCTTCGAGCTTCGTCGCCAGCCATTTTTCGCCCGCCTTTTACCCAAATTTGAGTTATGAATCTGTTCCCTATACTCTGAGCTAGGCTAGGGATATCAATTAAATCTGTCGGAGATAAGCTAAAATTTGGTCTGTTGACAATTTTTCCATGTTCACAGCCAGATTTTATGAAGGCAACAGTGGTGCCCCGAGAAGCTAGTAGAGCGCAGAAATCGGCATGTCCACCTATAACTTCGTCAAGTGCGTCAACTTCGCCCTTAATATGTTCGAAGGTTTCCTGCAGGTTCTCAACCGAAGGACTGAATTTCTCAGCACCGGCTCCGACTGAGTTGAAAACTTGTTTTAGCCGCAGCAGGCATCGGTTGCTGAAGTCCACGCATTTTTCTTGAAGGTCTTTCAATGATTTCCGCAAATTTGAATTTTTCTCGGCTTCTGCTTCGAGTTTGGCTTTGAAATTTTTCTTTTCCGTGGAAAGTTCATTATTCAATCTAGCAATTTCGGCCTGGGTTTCTGCCAATGAACCTTCCATGGTTCGAAGAACGAAGTCTTTCTTTTCCAGAGTAGCCTCATGGTCTTTTATCTTCTTCTCCAGGCCCTCAATTATAATTTCATTCTTTTTGTCCTCGAGGTCTTGTTGCATCCTCAGGACTTTGCTCAGCAGTAAGCTCTAATAAAATAACCTTCATCAGATAACATCTTCATAACGAAACAATAAAAAGTTGAGAATTTTACCTTAAAGTTGGCATAGAATAGACTACCAGCGATATGCTGCCGCCGGTACCTACTGAGGTCTGCTTCAACCTTCGGAAGGCCAATACTCTTCGATAGAGTGCCGACAACTTTCGCCCTAGTGCGGTCCCGAAGGAATCCTAAATTTTCCTCGTTAATTCCCCCGAAGAGCAGCGCTCCGGGTCTGTACCCGCAAGATATGGCATATTCCTTCAACTCTTCTCTCTCAGCTTTTGACAATTCTTGCCCAAGTATGTCCTGAAAATTGAAGTCTTCTTCTTCCGAGATATCTTCAGCTTTCTCTTTTCCTTTCCCAGGCGCTGTGGCCAGAGTTTCTTCAGCAACTCTAGCAGCTTCTTCTGTGGGCTCATTCAGAAGCATGTTATCAATATCAGCAAGTGTGGTTTCTAGATTTGTATCTTCGGTGGCCTCAGCTTCGGCAGTGTCAGCTTCACTTTCAGCTTCAATGACTATAACTTTAGTAGCAGCAGTGCTCTCCACGGCTGGTGTCTTTGATGCCGAGGCCACCGGCGGTGTCTACTCGATAACTTCAACTACATGAATGATTCTTCGTTTCTTCGGCTCAGTAGGCTTCTTCGCTGCCGAAGGCTCCTTTTCCTTCTGAAAAAGCTTCGTCAGATGTGGCCCTAGTGGACTTAGCTTGACAGGCAAAGGTTCAGTCATTACCTTTAAAATTTCTTCCACGACGGCAGCACAAGGCGTTGAAGGAGCCTCTTCCTCTACATCAGTCGTTTTTGGCTTCGGAGCAGCAGCCTTTCTTTTCTTCGGAGCAGCCGTCTTTGGCTCCGGGCTCAACTTTCTTTTCTTCAAAATTTCTTCATCTTTCTTCACCAATTTAGCAGCTTCTCTATTCAGAACACTAACAACTCTTTTTCCTTTTTGCCCTTCGGCCCCTCTGTCCAATCGCTCATAGTCAGGATACTCAAAATTCAGTGCATCCAAGACCCGGTTCAACCTTCGCTTCGGTCGAGTGCTGAAGGCTGCAGTCATTAGTTGATCTTCTTTTTTAGAATAGTTGCCAAGGATCTCGTTGCACATAACTTCAATTGTGTCTAACCATTCTTGGCAAGGTTCTTTGAAGTGTTCCTTGAATTTATAATAATAGGGTAGCTGAACAAGTTCCTTCTTTTTCTTTTCCCCTTTGAGCTTCGGCATGTCCCATTCTTTCAAAGTCGGGAATACTCTGAAAGCTAAGAATTCTTGCACCGTGCCAATGTGCTCTGAAACAACTCGAAATTCACCCAAGGCAATTTGGCATGGTGATTCCGGCAACATGTTGCATTGGGGCCTAGTTTCTCCAAAGACTAACTCCAATGGGCTCTGAACCAGCTTCTCCTTCTTCTCGTCAACCTTAACATAAAACCACTCGGTCTTCCAGCCGGTGGGCCATTTGGTATGATAGCTAATAACTGGAGACTTCGCATCTTTGTGATAAGCAAAATTGTAGCAGCCGAAATTCTCGTGCAACCCATCATCTCTAGCTTTTGTCTGATAATGAAGCTCATGTGCCCGGCAGAAACCTTCGGCAAGCGGTTCTACCCCTGGCTTCAGAGAGCCCAAATGTAAACGCTAAGCCTAACGATGGCATTAGGAGTTAGCTGATGAAGATAAATCCTAAACTTCTCCAACACATCCGCAATCATCTCATGCAAAGGAAATCTCAATCCTGCTTTAAAAAAGCTTTTAAAGACTACCACCTCATCCTTTTCTGGCTTCGGAGTAATTTCCTCTCCACCAAAATGAACTAGCTTCCTCTTGGCTTCACTGATATAACCTAGCTTCATCAACTTAGGCATATCACCTTCGATAATAGTAGACTTCCCAAACTCCAGGTGGCTAGGTTTAGATGGCATGGCGTTGTACTCATCTTCAGTTTCACCTTCTTCAACATCAATCTGCTCAGCTTCGGCAGCATGGGTGCCTTCAGAAGCTTCTTCCGGCACTGCCAGCCCTGACTGTTTTATCACTTCGGAAATCGAAGCGGTTTCAGCAGCTTCGGCTTCCTCTCCATCATGTATAACCCTAGCTGTAGAACGAACTCTTGCCATTTGATGATGAATTCCCCACAATTTTTGATGAAATTGCTGACTTTTTTAATTTTCCCGAAGCTCTTTCTCTTGTGACGAAGCAAAGTCAACAGCGGTGCTTCAGTTGAGTGCGATGAACAAGCTTCGGCTATGGTCAAAATTTTTGGCAGCAAAATAGGGCAATAGCAATGAATGCTGTGGTAACTTCACACCTACCCATCTGTTTATACAGTGCCGCAGGTGGGGAGGTGAATCGTCAAGTCTTCTGCACCGGACAAACAGTCGCCCGCACTCACTGAGTGGTGGGCCACAGAACCCGAGAAGGTGAATCGCCAGGACACGTTTACCCGCTGCAAGGTGGGACCATCTCGTGCTCGAAATTTTGTGATCGTTTCTCGGCAACGAGCTCAGGGAAGGTGTTTTCGGATCTTCGGTTCTCCGAAGCCTAGGAGACTTTTTCACGGATCAAGCTCGTTACGAAAAACGATCTAGCGCCGTGAAGGGGCTACTGTTGGGGGTATGCTTCGTCGCCGAAGATCCTGTAAGAAAAAACACCTTCGGCAGATCCTCCTAAAAAGTAGTACCGAAGCTATCATCCATAAAGCTTCGGCATAGTGACATGTCCCAAGACGAAGGAGTGAACCGACTTAAAGATGAAATGACCAATCAACCCGTGATAGCTTGTATTATGATTGTAAGCATTTGTAAAGGGCATGAATGTAATTTCTCACAGGCTGCGCCTTATGCCTATAAATAGATGAACAGTACCCCCGTACTGTTCACGCGGACTTGGCTTTTGCTTTTGCATCACGCGCGTACCTTTGCCGTCTATCAAGTCGAAGGTATCAAATGTAATCCAATATTGTTTTTATTTTCTCATGATAACATAATGGAGATGAATTTATAATGCTATATGATTGTTCTTGTTATCTTTTGTATTTTACACGCTTCTTCTATTACCATCTTACCTTCGGTATTCGAAGGTATGTCCTTCATGACCTTCGTCTGAAGATCATTATATCCTAAGGGAAATAATGTTTCGAAGGACGAAGGGCGTTAATATTTAACATTTTATGTTGCCTTGTTCTTGATTCATAGCATTTGAGAACAAGTCTCCAACAGCGGATATGCCCGCCCGCCTTGTTGCTGTATTTGTTGCCCTGCCATCTCCCGCAGAAAGCGGGTGTTGTTGACCGTAGCGTTAACCAAGGCAGCGATAGCCTCGGCTAACGTTGGTGGTACTGGGGGTGGATTTGGGGTTGCTTCCCTCCCACTGGAGGTCCCTGCTCCATCCTGTGAACGAGTCTCGGAAGGCATCTGAGGCAACAAACATTTGGAAACATATAATATGCCAAAGAAAACCATCCATTTTACATTACTAAAAAGGGTAATGTTACAGACTCGAATTTTACAACAGGATTACATTACCTATTATACATTACTACTACTTCTACACTATACTAGTCTTGCTTCTTATCACTTTTAGTAGCCTCGCTGTCGGGAGTAGGAGACCATTCATCTACCAACTTCATAGAGGGAGGGGGCCTGAACAAGTCTAGTTCACCACTGAATGCTTCTCCTGCTACTCTAGAAGGTCCGGCTTCTATCCCGACAGGATCCGCAGGTACGTTGGGGTGCAGTTGGGAATACAATACATGAACTTCTTCATGTAGAGTATTACAATAAACCTGCAAGTTATCCATGGCTGAGCTAAGCTCCTCCACGCGGGCTCGAGCTTTTGCCTCCTTAGCCTAAGCAAGTGAACGAGAGTTAATCGCCCAGTCGAGCGCTAGATCACGTTCCGCGAGCTGATCTTGCAGGTGGCGGATGTCTGTTCTTAATTCATTTATTCTTTCACCATCCGCGACCCATATGTCGTTCCTACGACAGAGTTCTGTTTGAAGCTGATCAACTTGGGCTTCCAGATCCCCGATTGGATCGTTGCTACCACTGCTGCTATCTTCATGCCGTGGGGCAAGTTGATGACGGGGTACGCCAATCGGCCTGGTAGGCTTGCACGCAGTCTTTATTGTGCGCGACGGCATTTCTTAAGGGGGAAAAGCTTATTAGCATAGTTTTTAGCATGATGCATGTGTAACTAAAGATTCAACCTTAGCTGATTCACACATTCTATACATTGCACTCTACCATCTGGTCTTTCAAATAAGTACAGAAGGAAGCTAGATAAGAAAGAAAGAAATTTTCTAGATAAGTCTTTGAAAATTCTTTTTGAAGATGCCTCATAACCTCTACAGAGATGGGCTTCACTCTGATACCAGCTGTGATAGAACCTCCCAAGTCATTAGGCCCACCTACAGTTGTCCTTGTCCAACGGATCTTAGACAATCCTGCAGGTGCCCCTGAATCACTTGACAAGTTTGGTATCTGCTTTCCTTACCTTTCCCAAGAGCGTTTCACCCGTCACGCAGACATTACAAGCATCGGAGATATGAAAATACGAAAGCAGTTACATTAACTTACCTTTATTGAAGAGTAGGACAGAATTATATAGTTATAGACCAGAACATAATATATATGAGTGCGGAGTATTATTATTACAAACCATGGGGGGCAAAAACCCCTCCCGATAAGTATTAAACAAAAGTTTTATGGAGGATCCTTTCCTCCCGCAGCGTTACTCCTGGTTTTCCTCCTTGGGCACCACCTTTGAACAAAAGCAGTAAAAGTTTGCCGCTTCTTCACCTAAAACAACATGGGACAAAGCCCTGAGTATGGAATTACTCAGCAAGTCTTACCCGACTAAAGAAAAGACTCTTAAGGGTATACTGGCTAGAGGGAGTAAGGTGAGGCTTATCAATAATCAATGACTCTGTTTGTAGAAATGCTTACTAAGAGTGGATCCTTAAAAATTCAGTTTTATTTATCAGGTTAAGTAAAATTACCTGCAGCTAGGGTTCTGTCTACCCTAATTCAATCACTCGACCTATACTAGCCAATTTCTTAACAACCCTTCATCTTCACTGAATTTCTACGTATAAGTCAGTGACCAAGTCTTCATAACCGCGAAGGTACGGCGATCTGAATCGATTATACTCAGCTAAGTATCTCCAATCACACGACATATGTAGCACTTAATCCTTGCATATGTCAACTCGCCACCGGAGTTCTTTAGACCAAATCAGGTTCACGCCAACTGAGAGCACAGATACACCACCGTCTAGCCTCTTGCCACGGAGGGTACATGCTACGCTCGCCATCTCTCCACTCCCATTGCGTGGTATCTTATTCTGGTATTAGTCTGCCCGAGGCAAAGCTTACCCATGACGAGGCATGTGACCAGTTAAAGGGTCCTCGATCAGCAGGCCTACATCGACACGGTCCTTAATCGACTCAGCCGAAGACACTACACTGAGACTCTCTTCTCGTGCAAGTCACCCGCCCAGTCTCAGCTTAATCATTTTAAACCCAAAGTTTGGTACCTGGCAGAGGTACATCTTTTCCGATGTTGAACCCATCTTGGCCATGATGGATCCACCATCAAGTTTTAATTTCGAAAACATCCCACCCACTTTGCAACATCATCTTTTGAGAAAACAAAACATTTTGTTTTTCTAAAGCAAAGCTAAGCATCAGAAAACCTTTTGTAAAACAGGGATTTAGGAAATAATCCAAGGAAGGAGATGCAGCAATAGTTTAGCACACAACTCCTATCACCTAATGCATCAAGTAAGTGAGAAAGATTTTAAAAGGAAAAGGAGATGGCACATGCACCGGGGCTTGCCTTGTGTTATTGGTGAATCAGGCTCAGTACCGTAGATATCGAAATAAAAACAGTTGGCTGACTGGTGGTGGTGGTGGTGAAGTCTTCTCTTCGTCGACTTCGACTTCTTCTTCGTTTTCTAAATATAACCATACATAATAATAAATGCCCATGTAATGCTCGTGAGAGTGCAAAGATAAAAAAAGTTTATTATCTAAAGTCTTGAATACAATTTTCCTTCACGGATCTCCGGGAACTTAGGGTTTCCGGAGTCAACAGTGAAGCTCACAGGGCAGGGGGTAGGGGTTTGAGTTCTAAGTATCAAACATGGCCCAAATCATACCCAACTCTACCCAAGGTTTCTAAATATTATTTAAAGTTTATCCTAAAAATTTAGTGAATTTTGGATTTATTACTTATTTTCTGAAAATCCAGAAGCATGGTCTTAGGCTGTTTTAAATACTCTATAATTTCCTTTTTGGACTAAAAATCATGAAACTATTTTTATTAAATACTATATGAAATTAGAAACCTAGCAAAATTGGTCTGGTATTTTTAGGATTTTTCTACAATTTTCTAGAATTTCTTTAGCTCTGGTAGAAAAAGAAAAGGAAAAAGACATGAATAGTGTTGGACCGTATCTAGCCCAGGTCGGCCCAACACAGAAGAAAAGCGCCCGCGCGCGCCTGTGTTGGTAGGTTTGCATAGAGGCCCTCGCTGTTTTGAATATCCGTTAAGAACCTCTAGTTACTATTCAACGTCCCACTGACAGTTTATGAAAATCCCCTCGAGTTTTTATTCCTTCACGAACCGAGTCCCTGACGGCGAGCGGCGTCGCGCAGAGCTCCGACGAGCTCGTATACCGGCCGATTCACTTCAAGACTGGCGCCCTACTTTGGCCGAGGCCAAATTCAAGACCTAAGAACCTTTTCCCCTCACTCAATTTCACGAATGGCTACCTAATTTGCTCTGGCCACGGTGATAGCGGGTAAGTCGGATGGCCACTTGCGTTCCCGGCGATCTGTGGTGGCTCAGCTCAATTGAATGGACCGAGAGGCACCCAGGGACCCTAAGGAAGCTAACACAAAGGAGCAAGGGGTATGAGCTTACCTGGAACAGGCTGACCACGGTGAGGGGCTTCTACGGCGGCAGAAACAGAGATTGGGGAAACTGAGAAATTAGCGAACTCTGGTGATCGATTGAGGGCACGATTTGGGTGGCTTGGTGCTTGACTATCCTACAGAGCTTATGGCGGGCTCAATTTATAGTAGGCAAGAGCGGTGGCCGGTGAATTGGATGACGACGCACGGCGGCTGGAGAAAATAGAAAGTTACTGGCGCAGTGGATTCGTGTCTTCCGTCGTGGCGAACTCACCGGTGATGAGAAAATATCGCAAGCCGAGCTACTGTGACGTGGTAAAGTGCTTTAGCACGTGGCGCACGGCGGTAATCGGTGGCGAGGTCTTATCCCGATCGATCAATGAGCAAGGGATACGGTGAGCTTAGCCGCGACCGGACTCAAGTTGATCCAGGCGCCAAGATCTTTACCCGCCCACAGTTATCCACAATCCACAGTGTACGAATACCGACGATCGACGTGAATCACGGCGCGACGGTCATCGGCGGCGAAGTTCACTGAACCTGATCCGATCAGGCTACTGTACCATGAGAGTCATCTTCAGAGTGCCTGACAGAGCACATTCAAGGCAGATTTTCTCCAAAATTCGTATGACAACATGATCACTCACCTGTATCAAAGCTGTTGAGCTATAATCCAACTACACTTCGACTATAGGAACTAAACTCAATTGAGCACTAGATCCTACATAATCTTGATCCCGAAGTTCGGCCAATAACACTGGTGGCCATATTTCAGTCTAAAAACCGACTAACAGCCCAACTTGGCGCCTATTTTTCTCTTAACTTTGCATAACAACAATGCTTAATCCCTTAAGCAAAGTTGTTCTCCTTTTATTGCTCTACAAACTTGATGTGGTGACCTAGGGCGAACTTCTTATGGTTTAGAAATCACAGGGCCTCAAAGTTGAGCCAATTACACTAAATTTCAGACTTAATCCTAATAGGGTTCAATTAGGGCTTTTTGCAAAAAGGTCCAAATCACAAGGTTTAGGTTGCAAATCTACATACTTGTGAACCATATGACTTAAGGTGCCTTACTTTCATGGTTTTTGCACTTTAATCCAAAAGTGCACTAGTCTGCACTTAGCCCCCTAGGGTTTAGGTTTAGGGCTTTCTAGGGTTCTTTTTGGAGTTTTTGATACTTCTAGGGTTTGGATATCCCATAAGTCTAGTCAAGGTGACATTTTATGATCATCTCTAATAAGTTTTGAAGTTTTCTCTTGTTTAAGCCTTGTTTGCTCTATTACACCCAATCTAGGGTTGGGCTCCCTATTCTAGGGTTTTATTTACAAAATGTCATATCAATACAACTTGTTTGAAATTTTTGCCTAGTGAATGCACTCTAGGTGTGACAAACACATGATATGCCCATGCTTATGATGTTATGCTCAAGTTTTAGTAATAGTAACACCAGGGGTGTTACATCAACGATGGATTCAGTCGTGCATATGATATCCAATGATTTCTTCATCTCTGGATCAACTAGGGGATCATATGGCTCCGGTGGTGGGGACAGTTTATCTGTAATAGGTAAACACGTAAGTTCGAAGCCTTAAAGAAAAGTAACGAAGCTAGATAATCAAGATATAATACGCGTTCTGCAGCTTCTTCAGCTCGCTTTGCTTCTGCCCGGGCGTCGTGGGTGTCTTTTTCACTCTTTTTTATAATTTCATGGGCCATCTATCAACCACCATTCACCCAGATATTATTGTAGAATTTTTCACCCATCAAAGTTGCTTCAGCTGAAGGATCCTTCGTATCGTCCATGAAAAAGGCGGCTTCGGCCCGGGCTATGGATTTAATATGATCGCATCCGGCCTTCTCCAAGATGGATGAAATTCCTCGCGCACCGGAAAACACGCATACATCCCCGCGATCACTCAAAATTTCTTCGAAGATTTCCACTTCTCCACTTAACCATTCAATAACACCTTCGGGGTCACCTCGCACGAAGTTTTCTTCGGCAGAGTACGCACCCACTTTGGCGAAGCTAGTCTTCAATTTCTTCACGCAATCCAAGGATTTCTCGAAGCACCTTTCCTTGGATTGGCGAAGTTCTTCAACATTTTTCTCTAGATAATTTTTCCAGTACTCACTGATCTCTCGGTCGGCCTGTGCGAGTGCGCAATTTTCTTTAGCTTCGGCCAGCTGTTTGCGAAGGTCTTCAATTTCTGCTTTCTGGGCTTCGGCCTGAGCTTTATAGTTAGCTTCGTCCTCCTTCACTTTATTTACCAAAGAAATCAAAAATTTATCCTTTTCTAAACCTTCGTTTCTTAGTTCAATCACTTCTGAACGAAGGTTATTAAGGGCCACTGTATAGCCTTCGTCTTCAATATTTTTCTGCGCCCTAAGGGCATTACTAAGAATTAAGCCCTGTAAAAGGAGGAAAGAATTTAGTATGACAAATAAAATACTTCATTCTCAAATGCAAAGTTAATTTCTATACCTTCATACTGTTGTATGCAAGGCTATACGCAAGATCATCCTTTGACAAAATTGAAAGGTCGTCTTCCAGCTTTGGGAATCTAATGCTTCTACCTATCTCCCGGCAAACAGATATTTCTTTGTTGTCCAAGAGACAGTATAAGAAATCATCTTCATTACTCTCGTTAAAAACTAAAGCTCCTTTTGGATATTTCAGTTTTTGAGCATAATGCCTTGCTTCCGTGATCTCATCCTCGGACAATTTCTTCCCCGAAGCATGTCGAATGATGTAGTCAACAGTTTCGATTGGAGCTTCGAGGCAGGAATTTCAGGTGCAATATGTCCTGTTGTTTTTTCTTCAGGCGCGGTAGGCTTCACTGCGACAGGCACTGAGGGCCCAGCTTCGGCTTCAGCCTGAGCTTGCGTAGCTTCGGTTTTTGCTTGCCCAGTTTTAGCTTCGGCTTGCGTTTTGACTCCTTCAGTAATCTTCTTTGTAGGAGCAGGGCTCAAGGCCTTTGTAGTCTCCATCACAGCATCTAGCACGTTGGCCATTCTCCTCCTCTTGGGAGTTGCGACAGAAGCCTTTTGCACCTTTGGCAGTTTTGCCTCTGCTGCTAGGCTCATGAATTCTGGCTTTTTAACTACTTTTTCCACCTATGGCTCTTCGGCCTCATCATTTTTTGCTTCAGCTGGCCCAACTGTAGGCACCATCGACACTACAGTCGGCTCTTCAACACTCTGCAAAATCGAAGCAGTCTTCCTTGCTTTGGCAGCTGAAGAGGGCCCTTTGCCAAGTTCAGGTACCTTGGACGGTTCAATGTATCGCGGCGGGTTGGTCAAAACCTTCAACTTTTTGCTCTTCGGCACAACTGTGGTGGCTGAAGCGGCAGCCTTCCTCTTCTCTTTCCCTCGCAACGGATAGCGGTAATCAGGGTATACGAAGCCAATAACATCGAATACCCTGTTTAATCTTTTCTTACCCCGGCCTCCAAATGCTGCGAACAAAGCATTATCTTTGGCCTTGGAGTATGCTCCAAGTAGATCATCACTGGTAGCTTCTATACACTTCAGCCAGTCGTCGTTTGGCTCATCAAACTTCTCCCTAAATCTGAAGGTATACTTCAGTCGGACCAGACCACCTTCACTAGAGTCAGCGGTGGTCTCCTTTGGCATTTCCCAATTCTCCACAAGTGGCCATACCCTGAAGGCTATATGCTCTTGAATCAAATCCCTTGTGCCAATGAAGGCACAAACAGTGCTAAAAGCTCTTTGGCATGTTTCAACAGCGTCATCAATTTCCACCTTCGGCCTTCAGAGGCCGAAGCGAGACCAGATGGGGCGCTGAATGATTCCCTTGATGTCTTCCCTTGCCTTTAAATCATTCTTAACGTAACACCACTCCTCCATCCAGGCCCCAGGCCACCTTTTACGGAATGTTGGCACTGGGTGGCTTGCATTAGGGCAAGCAATAAATCCATAACAACCAAAGTTGTTGTGATACTATTCTTTACCAGTAGCTTTTGTTTCATATAAAAGTTTGTGCATACTACAGAAACACTTCGCGCTTGGCTCTAGCCCTTGACTCCTTGCAGCCCAGACAAAAATCCCCATCCTCATTATAGCTTCGGGGGTGATCTGATGAAGGAAGATCTGGTATATCTTCAGCACTTCAACCACAAACTTGCTCAAAGGAAACCGAAGACTAGCCTTAAAAAGCTTCGGTAGATAACAACTTCATTTTCCTCAGGGGCAGGGGCAGTATTGTCTCCGCCAACTCTCACGATAAACATATCACGAAAGTACCTCCCTCTCATGTTGTCAAGATGACTTTGTTTAATAGTTGATTTTCCGAAGACAGTATGGCTTGGTCGCCAGGGTCGGTCTTCAGAATCTTCGTCTCCACTCTCCACATTATAACTATCACTATCATCAGTATCTTCAGACAAACCCTCCAGAATCTCTTTAGTAATCTTCTTTGTGTTTGTTTTTGACATAGATTCAACAAACCTGGCAATAAAAGGATCCACAGTCTTCTTTTCCTCAAACAACTTCGTTTCCTCAGTTACCTTCGTTTCCGCAGTCATTTTCTCTTCCTCAGCCATCTTCTCCCCAGACATGGTGAAAGCACGTTCTTAAACCCGAAGCTCGAAAAAGCTTAAATATCAGGCGAGAGCTAGTGAGCAAGAGCTAAAAAGTTTGAGACAATAATGCAAATGTTGCAAACGGCATGTCAAATGCTGCTGCTATGACTCATATTTATACGCCCATCGTGTTGCAACTTGGTGGGCCCCATCTGTCATTGGCTATTGCTATTCTAGCAAAGGGAAGGTGTTTTTTCGGACCTTCGGCTTAAGGCCTTTGTTCATGTCATAGTCTGAATTCGTTGTTGTAACAAATTAATACTGTGAGGGGCTACTGTTGGGGGCCTTCGTCTTCCGAAGGTCCTCAAAAACATGATTTAACAATGTTTCCCAAGTGTAATGTATGTATAGGTACCTTCGGACTCGGAATAAAACTGTACACAATACAAAAAGCTTGATCGAGACGAAGGTTGATGCTGCTCCGAAGCTACGCGCAAAGGAGCTTCGACTCAGCGGCAAGAAAAGGAACCGACTTAAAAGGGAAAAGGCTATCTAGTCCTCGTTGAATTGTCCTTGAGTAAATAGTAAACATAAAGGACATAAATGTAATTTTACACATGCTGCGCCCTGTGCCTATAAATAGATGAACAGTACCCATGTACTGTTCACGCTGACTTGTATTTGCTCATGCATAACGCTTGGACTTTTACCTTCTGTCAAGCCGAAGGTATAAATGTAATTCAATATTGTTTCTATTTATCCATAATAATATGAAGAAGAGATAGTAAATAATATCATATGATTATTCATGTTGTTTCTTATGTTTCCTATGCTTCTTCTTTTATTAACATATCCTGTGATGATGAAGGTTAGACCTTCATGCCCTTCGTCTGAGGATCATTATATCCTAGGGGAGATAATGTTCTGAAGGACGAAGGGTATTAACACTTAACATTTTGTGTTGCCTTGTTCTTAACTCATAGCATTTGAGAACAAGTCCCCAACATGGCCGATTGAATTTGTCGTCGGAACACATTACAATAATTAGTGGCATGAGAAAATGAGTTATGCCACTTGCAGTATGCACGGCGTTTTAGTTCGTCGGTGGATGGAACAATATGATTTATTTTAATGTTGCCATTTTTGAGTAATTCATCAAATATTTTGTCACATTTGCCAACATTAAATGTAAACTTAACCTGCTCTTGTCGTTTCTTTTGAACCGGCTGTATGGAGGAACAAGCCGAAGATTTGGCCTGCTTTGGCCAAACCATTTCAGCCGCGTATACTTCTGTTGATTCGTCATCCGAGTTGTTTTGGTTGCACTCTACTATATGCACGTTGTGACGAATTGTTTTAGCTATTTCTTTGCTTCGGCTTTCACAAGCCAAAGCTCTTTGATGTAATTGTGCTAGCGTAAAAATTAGATACCTTCTAATCTTTCCTTTAAATAATATCGCAGTCCATTAAAGGCTAATCCTGCTATCTGTTTTTCTGCTAAATGAATTTTAAAGCATCGGTTTCTTGTATCCTGGAACCTCCGGATGTATTCATTAACCGATTCGTCTTTCCCTTATCGCAGGGCTACTAGGTCTACCAAATCTAACTCATAATCACCTGAAAAGAAGTGGTCGTGGAATTTTTGTTCTAAATCCCCCATGACAAAATAGAATTAGGGGGTAATGTGTCGTACCATGTGAATGCGATTCCTATTAAAGATGATGAAAATAAACGCACGCAGAACGCCTCTGTGTTGGCCAATTCTCCTAATTGTGCTAGAAACTGGCCCATGTGTTCACGTGTGCTTTTTCTTGATCACCCGAAAATTTTGTGAATTCGGGTATCCTAGTTCCCAGTGGGTATGGGTGGTGGTCAAATCGGCTATCATAAGGCCTCTGAAAGTTGCCTAGAGGGGGTGAATAGGCGGAATCTGAAATTTGTAACTTAAAAGACAAACTACAAGCCGGGGTTAGCGTTAGAATTAAAACCGAGTCCAAAAAGGGAGGGCAAAATCAAATCAATCAACAAATGAAGCGAATGACACGGTGATTTGTTTTACCGATGTTCGGTTCTTGAGAACCTAGTCCCCGTTGAGGTGGTCACAAAGACTGGGTCTCTTTCAACCCTTTCCCTCTCTCAAACGGTCACCTAGACCGAGTGAGCTTTCTCCTTAATCAACCCGGTCTCTTAGACCCCATAAGGACCACCACACACTTGGTGTCTCTTGCTTTGATTACAAGTCACTTAGAGAACAAGAATGAGGAAGAAGAAAGCAATCCAAGAACAAGAGCTCAAAGAACACGAGCAAAACTCTCTCTCTAGTCACTAGTTGTTTGGAGTGGATTTGGGACTTGGAGAGGCTTTGATTCTTTTGAATTGTGTCTTGTATTGATTGCACTAGCTCTTGTATTGAATGAGATGTCTGAAAAACTTGGATACTTGGAGTGGTGGTGGTTGGGGGGTATTTATAGCTCTCAACCACTCATAGCCGTTGGGAAGGTTGTCTGTCGAAGGGCGCACCGGACAGTCCGGTGTGCCACCGGACACTGTCCGGTGCACCAGCCACGTCACCCAACCGTTAGGATTCTAAAGATTCTGACCGTTGGAGCGCTGACTTCATGTCGCACCGGACAGGTACTGTACACTATCCGGTGCACCTCTGACGCCTGCTCTGACTTTTGCGCGCACTGTTCACGCACTGTTCACGCTTTTGCAGACGACCGTTGCGCTGGATAGCCGTTGCTCCGCCTGGTGCACCAGACAGTCCGGTGGCACATCGGATAGTCCGGTGAATTATAGCGGAGCGACGCCTGAGAAACTCGAAGGTGAAGAGTTCAGACTATACGGCCTCTGGTGCACCGGACACTGTCTGGTGGTGCACCAGACACTTTCCGGTGGCACACCGGACAGTCCGGTGCGCCAGACTAGGTTTCTCTTCGGTTTCTTTTGCTCCTTTCTTTTGAACCCTAACTTTGATCTTTTATTGGTTTGTGTTGAACCTTTATGCACCTGTAGAATACATAATCTAGAGCAAACTAGTTAGTCCAATATTTGTTTTGGGCATGCAACCACCAAAATCATTTATAGAAAAAGGTTTGACGTTATTTCCCTTTTAGCCTCCGATATGACTGTCCCCCAGGGACCATGCTTACTACGAGCTTATCTCGGAACGCCCCAGCTATTTCTTCCCTTACTATGTCAATAGAAGCCGGCGGGAGACCACTGGCTCTTTGTCCCATCATAGGTGAGGTTGTTTGGACACTAGTTTGTTGTCTTCCTCCATTGGTTTGAGTTATTTGGTGCATTACTATTTTCCCTATATGGTTCATAGGATTGACCGTTTCTTTCCGACCTTCTAAGCGGGGCCGGAAAGTACTTGCCCCCATGGGCTTGGGATTCTGTATTAAGGTGCTGGGGTGCCGTAGGATATGATGGGAAGTTTTGCTAGGACGGATGGGGATTTAGGTAACAATCCTCCTCAAAAAATTCTGTGCCGAACCGTCTGGTTGGATACGCAGATCATCCGTGCGGTATGCGCGGACTGTCCGGCCACGTGGTCGTACCGTCCGTTGTTCTATGCGGACCGTCCGTCGCTGTATGCGGATGATCTGACTGGGTAGTTTAGGGTTTGTGCAGTACGTGGTTGCTCGGGTGCATGTCTCAGTAACTCAGTAAAAATGGGACCGACCGTTGCTGGCCCGGACGGTCTGCGCTCACGTGCAGACGGTCCAGATATGTGCAGATCGGCTAATTTATTGTCGATGTGCATAGGAGGTTGTGGTTGCTTAGGGTATGTGTCTATCAGCATCCCATAAAGGGGTTGTGACTGGTCGTGACAACTTGTAGCATATGAATTACGTGTATTTTCCCCCAATTCAACCTTGTGCGAAGGAAAATTTGCAACAGTGGATTTATCAAACGCACATACTAGCCTTTTATAATCTTTTTGTATACCCCCTACGATATGTTGCATTTGTTCTCGTTGTTCATCTATGTAAGCTTTAAGAGATTGGAGCTCGTTGGTGTTACTTACATTGGGGGTATCTGTTATAGGTTAGAGCGTAGCTAGATAAGTCGCCCGTTGCCAAACGACCTTGTTGTTCCTGTCCACCTTGAAGTTGGCCAGGAATTTTGCCTTTGCTTCCTGGATCAGCTGCTCCTTGTGCTCCTCGAACTGGAGCTGTTTGTCAGCCGGCAAGGTCTCCCAAGTCAGCTCTATGATATTGCTGGGGGAGACATCAGAGCTATCCCTTAAACTAGCCATTGAGGGCCGATCTGATGGGTTTATATGTGTTTCCCCAGCAGAATCGCAAAAAAGTGTGTTGGTGCCTTATTGGGCGCCAATCACTGCGTGAGAACCGGCGGCGGTGCTCTCTGCACAGGCGCGGACAGTCCGCGGGTAGGGGCCGGATGGTCCGCGACCTAGGGCAGGGCTAGGTTTTCTTGCCTGACGGGCCGGACGGTCCGCGCGTGCGTAGGGGCAGCGAACATCGCCGGTGGCGTCTGGATCTCGCTCCCGGGAGGGACCCCGTCGGGGAGGAGAGATCCTAGGTGTTATCTAGGCTCGGTAGGCCGACCTAGACTCCTCTAATCGACATAGAGTGGAAGAGAAACGGAGAATTTAGGGATTGAAAGGCTAAACTAGAACTAGACTAGAACTACTCCTAAATGTACAAGAAATAAATGCGAGATAAATTGATTATTGATTCGATTGATGATGTTTAATTGGTTGTATTCCTTTGTATTTATAGAGGAGGGGGGCTGGACCCATTACAAACAAATCTCCCGAGCTAATTACGCGAATCTAGCCAACAACAATAGCAAGAAACTCGGAACCCTAATTGGCTCTACGCACGCGCGGACCGTCCGGACCACCAGTGCGGACCGTCTGGATCGCGGAGTCTCTTTTGGGGCGCAACAGTTGGCACCACACGTGTAACTTTTTCAAGTACAGACAGATCGTGCTGCACAATGGCCATTTGAATTCGTTCATAACTCTTGGTAGACTTTTCTTGTACAGTTCAGAGCTCTTAACTATGCCTTTCATGCGTGTGTGTACGAGGCCATGAATCCCAACGGAACTTTGCAGCCTCAGCAATTATACATGATCGGTGATAGCAATTCATTGTACATGCCTTTGTAGACATAGAGGGTGTTTGTTTGAGATTATAATATATCTAGATTAACTTATTATAAACTAAGTGTTAGGAGAAACCAGTCTTATGGTACATCCATATGGAGTCTATATTATGCTTGCTATCTTTGCTTGGTATTTCGGCTGAATGTATATCGTGGAGCCATCGGATACACAGTGTAAATATGCCTCTGCTCTTATGAATCTTGTCCTTTCTCTTACATGAAAAGCTGCTAAATCATTAGGTTCAATTATATTCGGATATATCCTTTTGTAGCTGATGAAAAAAACTGGTGATAAATGCCTTAGCCCGCTATTTTGGCGACTCACTGTGGTATCCACACTTGCAGAGGAGCACGATAACGATCTGGCGTGTGACAATAAATTTTATGCGAATATCCGAAAAAACTATCCAGCTGAATAATTGGCCTCTTCGGATGTTCGGATACTATATGTACCGTTTATATCCCTAGTTGAGAGCACCTAGAGGGGGGTGAATAGGTGATCCTGTAAAATCAAACACTAAATAGCCACAAACTTGGTTATTAAAGTGTTAGTGCGACTAAGTAGCTTTGAAGCGAGTTCCTGTGAACACAACAATCACAGAGAAAGCAACACAAGAGACATGCGATTTTTATCCCGTGGTTCGGCCAAGTAACACTTGCCTACTTACACGTTGTGGCGTCCCAATGGACGAGGGTTGCACTCAACCCCTTTCAAGTGATCCAATGATCGACTTAAATACCACAGTCTTTTCCTTTAGAGTATCTTCCTGGTTGCGCGGAATCTCCACAATTTGGAGTCTCTTGCCCTTACAACAGAGATCACAAAGAGAGCACAGAGTAAGGATGGGAGAGCAACGCACACAAGACTCAAATCCACAGCAACACCACGCACACAAGTGAGGAAGTGAGCACACAAATACAGCGCAAGAAGTTTACAACTCGAAAGTGCTCAAATCTCAAGAACTATGATCCGATTGCGTGAATACAGAGTCTAGGTGCCTTAGGATGTTTCTTGTAAGCTTGGTGTTCTGCTCCATGCGCTTAGGGGTCTCTTTTATAGCCCCAAGGCAGCTAGGAGCCGTTGGAGATAAATTTGGAAGGCCATCCTTGCCTTCTATCGAGTAGTGCACCACCGGACAGCCACTGTTCATGTCTGGTGCGCGATCTCCTCCATATCGGGAGCACCCGACCGTTGCTCCTCGGGATCGGTTGGTGCACCGGACACACTGGACAGTCCAGTGCACCAAGCTGACCGTTGGAGCGAGCCATGTGTCGCGCGTTGATCGCGCGGATGACCGTTGGCCACTGGCACCGTTGGCTCACCGGACAGTCCGGTGCACCACCGAACAGTCTGGTGAATTATAGCCACATCGCCTTTTCCGTTTCCCGAGAGTGACGAGTTTGTCGCTGACGACTCACCAGACAGTCCGGTGCACCACTGGACCGTCCGGTGAATTATAACCGTACGACTCCGTCGTTTCCCGAGGGCAGTCGGTTCACCGTGGGCCAGCCTAGGGCACCGGACACTGTCCGGTGCGCCAGGCTCGAGCAGTTGTTGGCTGTTCACAGCCAACTCTTCTTCAATTCAAATCTTCTCTTCTAGGCTCTGTTTCTAGCACTAAGATGAGCATGTTAGTACTCAAAAGCAATTCACTAAGTCTAGAAACATACCTTGTCTTTGATTTGCACTTCTTGCTCGTTTAGCACATAAGAGTTCAAACCATTTGTGTTGGACACTTAATCACCAAAAACAATTATAGAAATGGCCCAAGGGCACATTTCCCTTTCAAGCTCCCCTTTTTGGTGATTTATTCCAACACATCAAAAAGCAATAGAAAGAAGTGCAACATCAATGCAAATGAAGACCAAATTCTCTTTACACAAAATTTGACATATTTGGATCATTCTTTGCCACCACTTCGTTTATTTTTGTAAATCTAATTCTTTTTCCTATCTCTACATCAACCACACTTGTTTGGGCAAATCGAGAGATATTCCAAGAGTAGAATTGATGAAGTGCCAAAACTCCCCCTTTTCCCATAATCAAAAAATTCTCCCCCATAAGAGACCAAATTTTGCAATAAGAGTGTTTTGACAAAAACAAATTCCTAGCTCTTCTATTAATTTTGACAAAAACAAATTCCAATCTCTTCTATTTTCAAAAGTCACAAGTGGTTGGTTGATCCATTTGCTTTGGCCTTAATTTCTCCCCCTTTGGCATTAAGCACCAAAACGGGATCATTTTTGGCCCTCTAACCCCATTGCCTCACCAAAAATGTCAATTAAGAGCAAAAGGCAATGAGAACACAAGTATGAACATGGAATTAAATACACTAATACCGCAGTGCAGTGGAAGTCTTTTCATCGTCCAAGTTCACCTTCCCTTTCAATGTACCTTTGAGACTATATTAAGTGTACTCAAACAAACACATTAGTCTCAAAGGGATCAAATTGTAGCACATCTCCCCCTAAATATATTCATCATTTGCATACGAACTTGTGAGGTCCGGGGATGACATGTACAATTTGAGCACCACAAATAAATAATAACTGAATTAAAATGCACAAAGTAACATGATCAAAGGCATGAAACACATGTATGCTCTAGATCAATCCAAGTTACGCGAATCTAAGACATTTAGTTCACTACGCAACCTGCAAAACATTTTCTCTTCTAAAGGCTTAGTGAAGATATCGGCTAGCTGATTCTCGGTGCTAATGTGGTACACATCGATATCTCCCTTTTGCTGGTGGTCTCTTAAGAAGTGATGCCGGATGTCTATGTGCTTAGTGCGACTGTGTTCAACAGGATTATCCGCCAAGCGGATTGCACTCTCATTGTCACATAGAAGTGGGACTTTGCTCAGATTGTAGCCAAAGTCCCGGAGGGTTTGCCTCATCCAAAGTAGTTGCGCGCAACACTGTCCTGCGGCAACGTACTCGGCCTCAGCGGTGGATAGGGCAACGGAAGTTTGTTTCTTGGAACTCCAGGACACCAGGGCCCTTCCTAGAAATTGGCAAGTCCCTGATGTACTCTTCCTATCTACCTTGCACCTAGCATAATCGGAGTCTGAGTATCCAATTAAGTCAAAGGTAGACCCCTTTGGATACCAGATCCCAAAGTAAGGCGTAGAAACTAAATACCTAAGAATTCGCTTAACGTCCACAAGGTGACATTCCTTGGGGTCGGATTGAAATCTTGCACACATGCATACACTAAGCATAATGTCCGATCTACTAGCACAAAGATAAATTAATGAACCTATCATAGACCGGTATGCCTTTTGATCAACGGACTTACCTCCTTTGTTGAGGTCAATGTGCCCGTCAGTTCCCATCTGTGTCTTCACGGGCTTGGCGTCCTTCATCCCAAACCTCTTGAGAAGATCCTGAGTGTACTTCGTTTGGGAGATGAAAGTGCCATCCTTGAGTTGCTTCACTTGGAATCGAAGGAAGTATGTCAACTCACCCATCATCGACATCTCGAATTTTTGCATCATCACCCTGCTAAACTCCTTACAAGACTTTTGGTTAGTAGAACAAAATATTATGTCATCGACATAAATTTGGCACACAAAGAGATCACCATCACAAGTCTTGGTAAAAAGAGTGGGATCAGCTTTCTCAACCTTGAAAGCATTAGCAATTAAGAAATCTCTAAGGCATTCATACCATGCTCTTGGGGCTTGCTTAAGTCCATAGAGCGCCTTAGAGAGCTTATACACGTGGTCGAGATACCTATCATCCTCAAAGCCAGGGGGTTGTTCCACGTATACCTCCTCCTTGATTGGCCCGTTGAGGATCGCGCTCTTTACGTCCATTTGGAATAGCCTGAAGGAATGGTGAGCGGCATAGGCTAATAATATTTGAATAGACTCTAACCTAGCCACAGGAGCAAAAGTCTCCTCGAAATCCAAACCTGCAACTTGGGCATAACCTTTTGCCACAAGTCGAGCCTTGTTTCTTGTCACCACCCCGTGCTCATCTTGCTTGTTGCGGAGCAGCCACTTGGTTCTCACAACGTTTTGCTTTAGACGTGGCACCAGGCTCTAGACTTCATTTCTCTTGAAGTTGTTGAGCTCTCCTGCATGGCCAACACCCAGTCCGGATCCTGCAAGGCCTCTTCTACCCTGAAAGGCTCAATAGATGAGACAAACGAGTAATGCTCACAAAAATTAGCTAATCGTGAGCGAGTAGTTACTCCCTTGCTGATGTCACCCAGAATCTGATCGACGGGGTGATGTCTTTGGATCGACGCTCAGACTTGAGTTAGAGGGAACCATGGTGCTTCTTCCTCCATAACCTGTTCTTCTTGTGCTCGCCCTTGATCCTGCCCCTCTTCTTGAGGTACCTGTTCACTGTCTTGAGTTGGGGGATGCACCATTGTTGAGGAAGATGGTTGATCTTGCTCCTGTTGTTCCTGTGGTCGCACATCACTTATCGCCATCGTGCGCATTGCAGCCATCGAAACTTCATCTTCATCTATATCATCAAGATCAACTTGCTCTCTTGGAAAGCCATTAGTCTCATCAAATATAACGTCACTAGAGACTTCAACTAATCTTGATGATTTGTTGAAGACTCTATACGCCTTTGTATTTGAGTCATACCCTAATAAAAACCCTTCTACTGCCTTGGGAGCAAATTTAGAGTGTCTACCTTTCTTCACCAGAATATAGCATTTGCTCCCAAATACACGAAAGTAAGAGACATTGGGTTTGTTACCGGTAAGGAGTTCGTAGGAGGTCTTCTTAAGGAGACGATGCAGATAGAGTCAGTTTATGGCGTGGCAGGCTGTGTTCACAACTTCCGACCAAAACCGCTTGGGCGTCTTGAACTCTCCAAGCATCGTTCTCGCCATGTCGATTAGCGTCCTATTCTACCTCTCTACCACGCCATTTTGCTGTGGTGTGTAGGGAGTGGAGAATTAGTGGTTGATGCCTTCCTCCTCAAGATACTCCTCAACTTGCAGATTCTTGAACTCGGACCCGTTGTCGCTCCTTATCTTTTTCACCTTTAGCTCAAATTCGTTTTGAGCCCTCCTTAGAAAGCGCTTTAGGGTCCCTTGGGTTTCTGAGAGCACCTAGAGGGGGGGTGAATAGGTGATCCTGTAAAAACTTAAAACTCAAGGCCACAAACTTGATTAAGTGTTAGAACAATAAAGCCAAGTGGCTAGAGAGGAGTTCTTGCTAAACACGATAACCACAAAGAAATCAACACAGAAAGGCACAGTGGTTTATCCCGTGGTTTGGCCAAGTCCAACACTTGCCTACTCCACGTTGTGGCGTCCCAACGGACGAGGGTTGCACTCAACCCCTTTCAAGCGGTCCAAAGACCCACTTGAATACCACGGTGTTTCTCTTCCTTTCACTATATCCCGTTTGCGAGGAATCTCCACAACTTGGAGCCTCTCGCCCTTACAATTTGATGATCACAAATAAGCACGGAAGTAAGGATGGGATGAGCAACACACACAAGACACAAAATCAGAGCACAAACACGCACACAAGTCACAACTTGAGCTCGCAACACAACTCGAAGAGTTCTCTACTCAAATGGAGCTCTAGTTGCTATCACAAAGAATCAAAAGCGCGGAAATGGAGTCTTGGTGCTTAGAGTTGATCAAAGAGTGCTTGGTGTACTCCTCCATGCGCCTAGGGGTCCCTTTTATAGCCCCAAGGCAGCTAGGAGCCGTTGGAAATAATCCAGGAAGGCAAATCTTGCCTTCTGTCGGGTGGCGCACCGGACAGTCCGGTGCGGATTGCTTTCCTAATTTGGCGCAGCCGACCGTTGATGATTTGGAGCCGTTATTGTCCGGTGCACACCGGACAGTCCAGTGCCCCCATATGACCGTTCGCTCGGCCACGCGTCACGCGCGGATTGCGCGGCCGACCATTGGCGTGCCCGATCGTTGACTCACCGGACAGTCCGGTGAATTATAGTCGTACGTTGTTGACTTGGTTCCCGAGAACAACGACTTCACCGCAGACGACTCACCGGACAGTCCGGTGCACCACCGGACAGCCCGGTGATTTATAGCTGTACGCCGTCGTCGAGACCCGAGAGCAGGCAGTTCACCGGGACTGGTCCTGGCACACTGGACACTGTCCGGTGCACCATAGGACACTGTCCGGTGCACCACCGGACAGTCCGGTGCACCCAGACCGAGCAGCCTTTTGGCTGAACACAGCCAACTAATCTCCAAAGTGATTTCTCCTGATTCTAGCACTTAGACACAACACATTAGTCTTCAAAACAATGGACTAAGACTAGAAACATACCTTTAATCTTGATTTGCACTTCTTGACACTTTGGCACAAATATAACTCAAAACATTTTTGTGTGAAGCACTAAATCACCAAAATCTTATATAAATGGCCCAAGGGCACATTTCCCTTTCAATCTCCCCCTTTTTGGTGATTTATGCCAACACAACAAAAAGCAACTAAAGAAGTGCAACATCAAAACAAAAATTTGTTTTTGATTCAAATTTGACATTTTTGGATCATTCTTTGCCACCACTTGGTTTGTTTTTGCAAATCAAACTCAATTTCCTATCTCTAAGTCAAAATCACTTGTTGAGGCATAGAGAGAGGTATTCTAAGAGAACTTGATCAAAGATTCAAAAAACTCCCCCTTTTCCATAATCAAACATTCTCCCCACAAGAGACAAACTTTTCACAATAAGAGACAATAAGAGTATTTTGACAAAACAAAAGCTCTACTCTACTATTTTCAAAATTCTCAAGTGGTAGCTGATCCATTTCTTGCTTTGGCCTTAATTTCTCCCCCTTTGGCATCAAGCACCAAAACGGGATCATTTTTGGCCCTGGAACCCCATTGCCTCACCAAAATCTTCAATTAAGAGTAAGAAGGCAATAAGAACACGGAGATGAACTTGGAGTAAGTTACCCTCTCATCGGAGTGCAGTGGAAGTCTTGCATGGTCCAAGTTCACCTTTTCCCTTTCAATCCTCCTTTGAGACTAAATTAAGAAAACTCAAGCACACGGTTAGTCTCAAAGGGTCAAGTTGTAGCATTTCTCCCCCTAAATATGTGCATCATTCACACATGGACTTGTGAGGTCCGGGAGATCCCTTGCACAACTTGAGCACCATAAATAAGCAATAAAATGCATAAAGGAACATGATCAAAGGTATATAACACATGTATGCTCTATATCAATCCAGGTTACGCGAATCTAAGACATTTAGCTCACTATGCAGCCTGCAAAAGGTCTTCTCATCTAAAGGCTTGGTGAACATATCGGCTAGCTGGTTCTCGGTGCTAACATAAAACACTTCGATATCTCCCTTTTACTGGTGGTCTCTCAAAAAGTGATGCCGGATGTCTATGTGCTTTGTGCGACTGTGTTTAACAGGATTGTCCACCATGCGGATAGCACTCTCATTGTCACATAGGAGTGGGACTTTGCTCAGATTGTAGCCAAAGTCCCGGAGGGTTTGCCTCATCCAAAGTAGTTGCGCGCAACATTGTCCTGCGGCAACGTACTCGGCCTCAGCGGTGGATAGGGCAACGGAGGTTTGTTTCTTAGAACTCCACGACACCAGGGACCTTACTAGGAATTGGCACGTCCCTGATGTACTCTTCCTATCGACCTTACATCCAGCATAATCGGAGTCTGAATATCCAATCAAGTCAAAGGTAGACCCCTTTGGATACCAGGTCCCGAAGCAAGGCGTAGCAACTAAATATCTAAGAATTCGCTTAACGGCCACAAGGTGACACTCCCTTGGTCGGATTGAAATCTAGCACACATGCATACGCTAAGCATTATATCCGGTCTACTAGCACATAAATAAAGTAAAGACCCTATCATAGACTGGTATGCCTTTTGATTGATGGACTTACCTCCTTTGTTGAGGTCGACATGTCCGTCGCTTCCCATTGGAGTCTTTGCGGGCTTGGCGTCCTTCATCCCAAACCGCTTGAGCAAGTCTTGCATGTACTTCGTTTGAGAGATGAAGGTGCCGTCCTTGAATTCCTTCACTTGGAACCCAAGGAAGTAGTTCAACTCGCCCATCATCGACATCTCAAATTTTTGAGTCATCACCCTGCTAAACTCTTCACAAGACTTTTGGTTAGTAGAACCAAATATTATGTCATCGGCATAAATTTGGCACACAAATAGATCACCGTCACAAGTCTTAGTGAAAAGAGTTGGATCGGCTTTCCCGACCTTGAAAGCATTAGCAATTAAAAAGTCTCTAAGGCATTCATACCACGCTCTTGGGGCTTGCTTAAGTCCATAGAGCGCCTTAGAGAGCTTACACACGTGGTCGGGGTACCGTTCATCCTCAAAGCCAGGGGGTTGCTCCACGTACACCTCCTCCTTGATTGGCCCATTAAGGAAAGCGCTCTTCACGTCCATTTGGAACAACCTGAAAGAATGGTGAGCGGCATAGGCTAACAAAATACGAATCGACTCTAGCCTAGCCACAGGAGCAAAAGTCTCCTCAAAGTCCAAACCTGCGACTTAGGCATAACCTTTTGCCACAAGTCGATCCTTGTTCCTTGTCGCCACCCCGTGCTCGTCCTGTTTGTTGCGGAACACCCACTTGGTTCCCACAACATTTTGCTTGGGACGTGGCACCAGTGTCCAAACTTCATTTCGTATGAAGTTGTTGAGCTCTTCCTACATGGCCAACACCCAGTCCGGATCTAATAAGGCCTCTTCTACCCTGAAAGGCTCAATAGAAGAGACAAAAGAGTAATGCTCACAAAAATTAGCTAATCTAGAGCGAGTGGTTACTCCCTTGCTAATGTCACCCAAAATCTGTTCGACGGGATGATTCCTTTGAATCATCGCTCGAACTTGAGTTGGAGGGGCCTGTGGTGCTTCTTCCTCTTCAACTTGGACATCTTGTGCTCCCCCCTTGATTACACGCCTCATCTTGAGGGACCTGTTCGTCATCTTGAGTTGGGGGGTGCACCGTCGTTGAGGAAGAAGGTTGATCTTGCTCCTTGTGTTCCTGTGGTCGCACGTCTCCAATCGCCATGGTACGAATCGCGTCCGTTGGAACATCATCCTCATCTACATCATCAAGATTAACTTGCTCTCTTGGAGAGCCATTAGTCTCATCAAATACAACGTCGCTAGAGACTTCAACCAAACCCAATGATTTGTTGAAGACTCTATACGCCTTTGTGTTTGAGTCATAACCTAACAAAAACCCTTCTACAGCTTTGGGAGCAAATTTTGAATTTCTACCTTTCTTCACCAGAATGTAGCATTTACTCCCAAAAACTCGAAAATATGAAATGTTGGGTTTGTTACCAGTTAGAAGTTCGTATGACGTCTTCTTGAGGAGGCGATGAAGGTAGACCCGGTTTATGGCGTGGCAAGCCATGTTTACAGCTTCCAACCAAAACCGCTCGGGCGTCTTGAATTCTCCAAGCATCGTCCTCGCCATGTCTATAAGCGTCCTGTTCTTCCTCTCTACCACACCATTTTGCTGTGGTGTGTAGGGAGCGGAGAACTCGTGCTTGATTCCTTCCTCCTCAAGAAACTCCTCCACTTGCAGGTTCTTGAACTCGGACCCGTTGTCGCTTCTAATCTTTTTCACCTTGAGCTCAAATTCGTTTTGAGCTTGCCTTAGAAAGCGCTTGAGGGTCCCTTGGGTTTCTGATTTATCCTGCAAAAAGAATACCCAAGTGAAGCGGGAAAAATCATCAACAATAACAAGACCATACTTACTTCCCTCGATGCTGAGGTAGGCGACGGGTCCGAAGAGGTCCATATGCAATAGCTCCAGAGGTCTTGATGTAGTCATCACATTGTTGGTGTGATGAGCACTTCCCACTTGTTTTCCTGCTTGACAAGCTGCACAAGGTCTATCTTTTTCGAAAGTTACATTTGTTAGACCTAACACATGTTCTCCCTTTAGAAGCTTGTGAAGGTTCTTCATCCCCACATGTGCTAGACGGCGATGCCACATCCAGCCCATGCTAGTCTTAGCGATTAAGCATGCATCTAGATCGGCCTCCACCTTCAAAAAATCAACTAAATAGAGTTTGCCGTCTAGTACACCCTTAAAAGCTAATGAACCATCACTTCTTCTAAAGACAGACACATCTACGTTTGTAAATAAGCAGTTGTAACCCATATTACATAATTGACTAACGGACAACAAGTTATAACCGAGCGATTCTACTAAAAACACATTGGAAATGGAATGCTCGGAAGAAATAGCTATTTTTCCTAGTCCTTTAACCTTGCCTTGATTACCATCACCGAATATGATTGAGTCTTGGGAATCTTTGTTCTTGACGTAGGAGGTGAACATCTTCTTCTCCCCCGTCATGTGGTTTGTGCATCCGCTGTCGATAATCTAGCTTGAGCCCCCGGATGCATAAACCTGCAAGGCAAATTAGGCTTGGGTTTTAGGTACCCAACTCTTGTTGGGTCCTACAAGGTTAGTAACAATAGCCTTAGGGACCCAAATGCAAGCTTTATCTTCCTTGCATTTGGCTCCCACCTTTTTAGCAATCACCTTTTTATTTTTACATGAAAGAATAAATTTAGCATTGCAAGCATGAAAGACAGTGGTAGATCCATTAAACACTTTCCTAGGAGCATGAGACACAAAATTCCTCCTAGGTCTACCATTAAAGTTTGAACTTGAAGCAATCATGGCATGAGAGTCAAAAGCATTATAACTCCTATTATAATGAACATTTCTAGAATATTTCCTATCATGATACAAGAAAGCATGATTTTTATGAACACTATTAGCCATAGGGGCCTTCCCTTTCTCCTTGGCGGAGATGGGAGCCTTATGACTTGTTAAGTTCTTAGCTTCCCTTCGAAAGCCAAGCCCATCCTTAATAGAGGGGTGTCTACCACTAGTGTAGGCATCCCTTGCAAATTTTAGTTTATCAAAATCATTTTTGCTAGTCTTAAGTTGGGCATTAAGACTAGCTACTTCATCATTTAATTTAGAAATGGAAATTAAATGGTCATTGCAAGCATCAACATTAAAATCCTTACACCTATTGCAAATTACTACATGCTCAATACAAGAACTAGATTTATTTGCAACTTCTAGCTTAGCATTTAAATCATCATTTAAAATCTTCAAGCTAGAAATAGATTCATTGCAAATAGACAATTCAGAAGATAGTAATTCATTTCTTTTAATCTCTAAGGCAAGAGACTTTTGAACATTAACAAATTTATCATGTTCCTCATACAAGATGTCCTCTTGCCTCTCTAGCAGTCTATCTTTTTCATTCAATGCATCAATCAGCTCATTAATCTTTTCTATCTTAGCTCTATCTAATCCTTTGAACAAGCTAGTGTAATCAATTTCATCATCATCACTAGAGTCCTCATCACTAGAAGTAGAGTACTTAGGAGTTTCTCTAGTGATTACCTTCTTTTCCTTTGCCATTAGGCAAGTGTGGCGCTCGTTGGGGAAGAGCGACGATTTGTTGAAGGCGGTGGCGGTGAGCCCCTCGTCGTCGGAGTCGGACGAAGAACAATCCGAGTCCCACTCTTTGCCAAGGTGTGCCTCGCCCTTAGCCTTTTTGTATGCCTTCTTCTTTTCCTTCTTCCCACCTTTCTCTTGTTCCTGGTCATTAGTGTTGTCGGGACAATTAGCTATAAAATGACCATACTTACCACACTTGAAGCAGGAGCGCTTCCCCTTCGTCTTGCTCTTGTTTGGGTGCTCCTTTCTTCCTTTAAGTGCCGTCTTAAAGCGTTTGATGATGAGGGCCATTTCTTCCTCGTTAAGCCGGACTGCCTCAACTTGTGCCACCTTGCTAGGTAGCGCCTCCCTGCTACTTGTTGCTTTGAGAGCAACGGTTTGAGGCTCATGGATTGGGCCATTTAGCGCCTCATCAACATATCTCGCCTCCTTGATCATCATTCGCCCGCTCACAAATTTCCCAAGTATTTCTTCGGGCGTCATCTTGGTATACCTAGGATTTTCACGAATAGAGTTAACAAGATGAGGATCAAGGACAGTGAAGGACCTTAGCATTAGGCGGACGACATCGTAGTCCGTCCATCTCGTGCTTCCATAGCTCCTTATTTTGTTGACCAGGGTCTTGAGCCTGTTGTATGTTTGGGTTGGCTCCTCCCCCCTGATCATTGCGAACCTTCCCAGTTCACCCTCCACCAACTCCATCTTGGTGAGCATGGTGACATCATTTCCCTCATGCGAGATCCTGAGGGTGTCCCAGATCTGCTTGGCGTTATCCAAGCCGCTCACATTATGGTATTCTTCCCTGCACAAGGATGCTAAAAGAATAGTGGTAGCTTGTGCATTTTTGTGAATTTGTTCATTTATAAACATGGGATTATCTGAACTATCAAAATGCATTCCATTCTCTACTATCTCCCATATACTTGGATGAAGAGAGAACAAGTGACTACGCATTTTGTGACTCCAAAATCTGTAGTCCTCTCCATCAAAGTGTGGAGGTTTACCAAGAGGAATGGAAAGCAAATGTGCATTTGAATTATGCGGAATACGAGAGTAATCAAAAGAAAAGTTTGAGTTGACCGTTTTCTTTTTCTCGTAGTCGTCGTCGTCGTCCTTTTGGGAAGAAGAAGACTCGTCGCTGTCGTAGTAGACGATCTTCTTGATACGCCTCTTCTTCTTCTCGTCCTTCTTCTTATGACTTGAGCCCGAGTCAGTGGGCTTATCGTCTTTTGGCTCAATGAGGAAGGACTCCTTCTCCTTGTCGTTGATCACCATCCCCTTTCCCTTAGGATCCATCCCTTCGGGCGATTAGTCCCTTTCTTGAAGAGAACGGCTCTGATACCAATTGAGAGCACCTAGAGGCGGTGAATAGGTGATCCTGTAAAAACTTAAAACTCAAGGCCACAAACTTGATTAAGTGTTAGAACAATAAAGCCAAGTGGTTAGAGAGGAGTTCTTGCTAAACACGATAACCACAAAGAAATCAACACAGAAAGGCACAGTGGTTTATCCCGTGGTTCGGCCAAGTCCAACACTTGCCTACTCCACGTTGTGGCGTCCCAACGGACGAGGGTTGCACTCAACCCCTTTCAAGCGGTCCAAAGACCCACTTGAATACCACGGTGTTTCTCTTCCTTTCACTATATCCCGTTTGCGAGGAATCTCCACAACTTGGAGCCTCTCGCCCTTACAATTTGATGATCACAAATAAGCACGGAAGTAAGGATGGGATGAGCAACACACACAAGACACAAAATCAGAGCACAAACACGCACACAAGTCACAACTTGAGCTCGCAACACAACTCGAAGAGTTCTCTACTCAAATGGAGCTCTAGTTGCTATCACAAAGAATCAAAAGCGCGGAAATGGAGTCTTGGTGCTTAGAGTTGATCAAAGAGTGCTTGGTGTACTCCTCCATGCGCCTAGGGGTCCCTTTTATAGCCCCAAGGCAGCTAGGAGCCGTTGGAAATAATCCAGGAAGGCAAATCTTGCCTTCTCTGTCGGGTGGCGCACCGGACAGTCCGGTGCCCCCATATGACCGTTGGCTTGGCCACGTGTCACGCGCGGATTGCGCGGCCGACCGTTGGCGCGCCCGACTGTTGACTCACCGGACAGTCCGGTGAATTATAGCCGTACGCTGTTGACTTGGTTCCCGAAAGCAGCGACTTCGCCGCAGACGACTCACCGGACAGTCCGGTGCACCACCGGACAGTCCGGTGATTTATAGCCGTACGCCGCCGTCGAGACCCGAGAGTAGGCAGTTCACCGGGACTGGTCCTGGCAAACCGGACACTGTCCGGTGCACCACCGGACAGTCCGGTGCACCCAGACCGAGCAGCCTTTTGGCTGAACACAGCCAACTAATCTCCAAAGTGATTTCTCCTGATTCTAGCAATTAGACACAATACATTAGTCTTCAAAACAATGGACTAAGACTAGAAACATACCTTTAATCTTGATTTGCACTTCTTGACACTTTGGCACAAATATAACTCAAAACATTTTTGTGTGAAGCACTAAATCACCAAAATCTTATAGAAATGGCCCAAGGGCACATTTCCCTTTCAGTTTCTGATTTGTCCTGCAAAAAGAACACCCAAGTGAAGCGGGAAAAATCATCAACAATTACAAGACCATACTTACTTCCCCCGATGCTAAGGTAGGCAACGGGTCCGAAGAGATCCATGTAAAGAAGCTCTAGTGGTCTTGATGTTGTCATCACGTTCTTGCTGTGATGAGTGCTTCCCACCTGTTTTCCTGCCTGACATGCTGCACAGGGTCTGTCTTTCTCAAAACAGACATCGGTTAGTCCTAACACATGATCTCCCTTTAGAAGCTTATGAAGGTTCTTCATCCCAACATGTGCTAGACGACGATGCAACAGCCAGCCCATATTAGTCTTAGCTATTAAGCATGTATCTAGACCGACATTCTCTTTCGAAAAGTCAACTAAATAGAGCTTACCGTCTAATACACCATTAAACACTAATGAACCATCACTCCTTCTAAAGACAGATACATCAACATTTGTAAACAGACAATTATAATCCATGTGGCACAATTGACTTACAAACAGAAGGTTGTACCCGAGCGACTCTACTAAAAATACATTTGATATGGAGTGCTCGCTTGTGATGGCTATCTTTCCAAACCTTTGACCTTGCCTTGATTCCCATCTCCAAAGATAATCACATCTTGGGAATCCTTGTTCTTGACGTAGGAGGTGACCATCTTCTTCTCCCCCGTCATATGGTTTGTGCATCCGCTGTCGATAATCCAGCTTGAGCCCTCGGATGCATAAACCTGCAAGGCAATTTAAGCTTGGGTTTTAGGTACCCAACTCTTGTTGGGTCCTACAAGGTTAGTCACAATAACTTTTGGAACCCAAATACATGTCTTGTCTCCCTTGCATTTGGATCCCAACTTCCTAGCAACTACTTTTGTGTTCTTGCATGAAAGTACAAAAGAAGTATTGCAAGTATGATAAATAGTAGAAGGTTTATTGCACATTCTCCTAGGCACATGAGGCACAACATGATTTCTCCTAGGCCTACTTCTACCATGAGCAAAAGTGGAGCTAGATGCAAACATAGCATGTGAATCATTATAAGCAGCATGATTATAACATTTATCATTATAAGCATTTCTAGAATATTTCCTATCATAAATATAGGCATGATTCTTTTGGGAACTACTAGCCATAGGGGCCTTCCCTTTCTCCTTGTTGAGAATGGGAGCCTTTGGCTTGTTAAGTTCTTGGTTTCCTTTCGAAAACCAAGTCCATACTTAACCGAGGGGTGTCTACCAACAGTATAGGCATCCCTAGCAAATTTTAATTTATCAAATTTAACTTTGCAAGTCTTAAGTTGAGCATTAAGACTTGCCACCTCATCGTTTAATTTGGTAACAGAAGCAAGATGTTCATCACAGGCATCAACATCAAAATCCTTACATCTATTACAAATAAAAACATGCTCTACACATGAACTAGTTTTATTAACTTTCTCTAGCTTAGCTTTTAATTCATTATTTGAATTCTTTAAACTAGAGATAGATTCATGGCAAGCAGATAACTCAGAAGATAGCATTTCATTTCTCTTAATTTCTAAAGCAAGAGATTTTTGAACACTAACAAACTTGTCATGTTCCTCATACAAAATGTCCTCTTGCTTTTCTAGTAGTCTATCTTTTTCATTTAGAGCATCAATTAATTCATTAATTTTCTCTACTTTAGCTCGATCTAACCCCTTAAATAAATCAGAGTAATCTACTTCATCATCAGAAGATTCCTCATCGCTAGAAGAAGTGTACTTAGGGGTATCTTGAATATGTACCTTCTTTTCCTTGGCCATAAGACATGTATTGCGTTCGTTGGGGAAGAGTGAAGACTTGTCGAAGGCCGAGGCAGCCAATCCTTCATCGTCGGAGTCGAATAAAGAGCAGTCAGAATCCCACTCCTTTCCAAGGTGTGCCTCACCCTTCGCCTTCCTATAGTTCTTCTTCTTTTCCCTCTTCCCGCTCTTTTCTTGTCCCTGGTCATTATCATTATCGGGACATTATGCTATAAAATGATCAGTCTTACCGCATTTGAAGCAGAAGCGCTTTCCCCTTGTCTTGTTCTTGTTGGGGTACTCCTTACGTCCTTTTAGCGCGGTCTTGAAGCGCTTGATGATAAGCGTCATTTCATCCTCGTTGAGCCTGACAGTCTCCACTTGTGCTACTTTTCTTGGTAGCGTCTCCTTGCTGCTTGTTTCTTTGAGAGCAATGAATTACAGCTCCTAGATGGGTAGTGGACCATTTAGCGCGTCGTCCACGTATCATGCCTCCTTCACCATCATGCGCCCGCTCACGAATTTTCCAAGGATCTCCTCGGGCGTCATCTTGGTGTACCTGGGGTTTTCACGAATAAGATTGACAAAATGGGGGTCAATTATAGTAAATGACCTTAGCATGAGTCGGACGACATCATGATCCGTCCATCTTGTGCTTCCATAGCTTCGGATCTTATTGACCAGGGTCTTGAGCTTGTTGTAGGTCTGAGTTGGCTCCTCTCCCCTGATCATCGTGAACCTCCCCAGCTCGCCTTCCACTAGTTCCATCTTTGTGATCATAGTGGCATCATTTCCCTCATGTGATATCTTGAGGGTATCCCAGATTTGTTTGGCATTGTCCAAGCTACTCACTTTATTATATTCATCCCTGCAAAGAGATGCTAACAAAACAGTAGTAGCTTGGGCATTTTTATGGATTTGCTCATTAATAATCATAGGATTATCGGTACTATCAAAATGCATCCCATTTTCTACAATTTCCCATATGCTAGGATGGAGAGAGAATAAATGACTACGCATTTTATGACTCCAAAACGGATAGTCCTCTCCATCAAAGTGTGGAGGTTTTCCAAGGGGAATTGATAGTAAATGCGCATTTGAATTATATGGAATGCGAGAATAATCAAAAGAATAATTTTGATTAACCGTCTTTTTCTTTGACGAAGAGTCGTCGTCGTCGTCCCTTGGTGAAGAAGATAAGGCATCACTGTCGTAGTAGATGATCTTCTTGATGCGCCTCTTCTTCTTCCCATCACTCTTCTTATGACTAGCCTGAGTCAGTGGGTTTGTCGACCCTTGGCTCGTTGAAGAGGGATTCCTTCTCTTTGTCGTTGACCACCATCCCCTTGCCCTTAGGATCCATCTCTTCGGGCGGTTAGTCCCTTAAATGAAGAGTACGGCTCCGATACCAATTGAGAGCACCTAGAGGGGGGTGAATAGGTGATCCTGTAAAATCAAACACTAAATAGCCACAAACTTGGTTATTAAAGTGTTAGTGTGACTAAGTAGCTTTGAAGCGAGTTCCTGTGAACACAACAATCACAGAGAAAGCAACACAAGAGACACTCGATTTTTATCCCGTGGTTCGGCCAAGTAACACTTGCCTACTTCCACGTTGTGGCGTTCCAATGGACGAGGGTTGCACTCAACCCCTTTCAAGTGATCCAATGATCGACTTAAATACCACAGTCTTTTCCTTTAGAGTATCTTCCCGGTTGCGAGGAATCTCCACAATTTGGAGTCTCTTGCCCTTACAACATAGATCACAAAGAGAGCACAGAGTAAGGATGGGAGAGAACCGCACACAAGACTCAAATCCGCAGCAACACCACGCACACAAGTGAGGAAGTGAGCACAAAAACACAACGCGAGGAGTTTACAACTCAAAAGTGCTCAAATCTCAAGAACTATGATCCGATTGCGTGAAAGCAGAGTCTAGGTGCCTTAGGATGTTTCTTGTAAGCTTGGTGTTCTGCTCCATACGCCTAGAGGTCCCTTTTATAGCCCCAAGGCAGCTAGGAGCCGTTGGAGATAAATTTGGAAGGCCATCCTTGCCTTCTGTCGAGTGGTGCACCGGACAGTCCGGTGCACCACCGGACAGCCACTGTTCATGTCCGGTGCGCGATCTCCTTCCATATCGGGCGCACCCGACCGTTGCTCCTCAGGATCGGTTGGCGCACCGGACACTGTCCGGTGCACACCAGACAGTCCGGTGCACACCAAACAGTCCGGTGCACCCAGCCGACCGTTGGAGCGAGCCACGTGTCGCGCGTTGATCGCGCGGATGACCGTTGGCCACTAGCGCCGTTGGCTCATCGGATAGTCCGGTGCACCACCGGATAGTCTGGTGAATTATAGCCACGTCGCCTTTTCCATTTCCCGAGAGCGACGAGTTCGTCGCTGACGACTCACCGGACCGTCCGGTGAATTATAACCGTACGACTCTGTCGTTTTCCGAGAGCAGCCGGTTCACCGTGGGCCAGCCTGGGGCACTTGACACTGTCCGGTGCGCCAGGCTCGAGCAGTTGTTTGCTGTTCACAGCCAACTCTTCTTCAATTCAAATCTTCTCTTCTTGGCTCTGTTTCTAGCACTAAGATGAGCATGTTAGTACTCAAAAGCAATTCACTAAGTCTAGAAACATACCTTGTCTTTGATTTGTGCTTCTTGCTCGTTTAGCATATAAGAGTTTAAACCATTTGTGTTGGACACTTAATCACCAAAAACAATTATAGAAATGGCCCAAGGGCACATTTCCCTTTCACTAGTGTTGCCGCAATCAAGACGATGGGCCATGCAAATATGGCACCAAGTGTCAGCACAACAAAGTTGTCGAGTCATCGATCGAGATACATGCATTTTTCACGGTAAATTTATGATTAATTAGGTTTGATTGAAGATTATAGTTGTTTGATTGAGGAGGGGAGGGGTGCCGTCGCGTGCACCCATTATGACATCATCGCCTGCCATACCTACGAGGTCTGAAGTTGCGAGGACACGAGCAGGATCCATCACCACCATCATCGCAAGCCGCTCAGAACTTTCAGATTATCATTATAAATGTTCAGGGCATGTTTAAACAACCACCTCATTTAAATAAGGTTCATCTATGTGATATATAGAAACCTAGCAATGTACATACATCTAACTAGTCGGTCGTAAACTATGTATGTGGAGTAAATTATTTGCAATAAGCATGCAGTAGAAATAATAGAACTGATGAGGAGAAGATTTGACAATACTGCATATTATAAATGTAGAATCTCACTTGATCAATGAGACTAGGGAAATGATGATGTTTCTACCTCAAGGCAATAGACAAAGCCAGCGTTGTTGTGCATTATATTTCAAAAAGAGTAAGACCCTATTTAGTTCATGCCTTATTTTTAGAATCTCATTTAGGAATCTTATTATTAGCCAAATAGATCCTTAATTTTGTATTGGACTGTGTGCCAAAATCTTAATATCTCAACATAAAGTGATAATGAGATTTATATTCATGAGGAACCAAATACCACCTAAGTAAAGGAACGTATCTGGTGTAACCGTGCAACCAAGACACATGAATGAAGGTGGGAGGATCTTTAAAAATCTAGGAATATGTGGGAGGGTTGTTTTGAAAATTGATGTTTTTAAAAAGTTCTTACACCTCCATTCTTGTGTCTTGATTGCACAAATGCACGGATTAACTTGATTGCACCAGATACATCCCACCTTAAGTAAGGGGATGTTTGGGATGGCTCCAGGTTCCAGTTCCAGTATGGAGCTGTAATTTATAATATCAATTTAAATAGTTTTAAAAATATTTTTAATCTAAATAATAAATAAAATGGCTTATCTAAATGTCTTCTAAAGTCTTACGACTCCAGCTCCACGATATTTGGGATCACCTAATGACATTCTCTACTAACTCTACTAAATTTTTTTAGAGCTGGAGCTATTTTAAACAAGGCCTAACGTGTGCAATATAGGGAGGATCCGACCCATTTTATTTTTCTTGAGTGGAATCCAGGCCCATACGATCCAAAAACGCTTTTTTTTCTTGAAAGAAATCCAGGCCCACATTAAAGCCCGGCAGGTTTCTTTTTCTTCAGGTCCTTTTTCTTGAGAGGATTCAGCGCTCGTGGAAAGGAGACGTCTCTGAACCGAGGCTGCGACTGCTAGGGCATCAGGGCAGCGAGGCAGATCGAGCCACGCTTCTTGTCGCGTGAATCCCCTCGAGAGCCGCCGGCGGAGCCATGGCGCGGTCCCCAGCCGCCGCCTCCTCCTCCTACACGGACAGCACGGGATCCTCCTCCGACTCAGGCTCCACCTCCTCGGGAATCGACCGCCGCCGCCGCCGCCACCGCCATCGGAGCAGCCGCCGCAAGGAGGGCACGTCCTCGTCCGCGCTGAAGGCGCGCAAGGACCGGAGGTCCCGCCACAAGCGCCGCCGCCACGAGCGGGAGCGGCGGCGGTCCGCGTCCGACGACGACAGCTACAGGTGATCTGATCCGCCTCTTCCCTCTCGGGGTGTCTCAACCTAGGGTTAGGATAACGGGTTGTGTCGTGGTCGATTTGGAAGGTGGGGTTCGTGGTTCGAAGATTGGAACAAGAGAAAGCAGCCTGTGATTAGTGTTGGTGTTGGATTCTGCGTTTCGTTCATGTATTAATTCGTTTTTATGTTTATTATTAATTTATTATGTTGAGAATGATGGAGCGCCATATTGGAGGTTGTGTTAGGATTGATGGAATGGAGATCTGGAGTTAACAATTTTTATTTGTGAAGAATTGTACCAGATATGAATGTTTGGGCAATAACCTGGGATTTTGGTGTGTAGTAGTACATCACTTCACCAGGAATTCCACATCTCATAATACTACTTGTTTAAGAGTACATTTGAAATAGTTAGATACTGTAGGTAAGGCAGTCCGAACCTAATGATGGTTTCATGATTAGATGGATGAAGTCAATTTAGGGGAGAGTGGTGAGGAGCAACTACGAAAATTTGGTGGACATATATATGGCGTCCTGAACTAGCAACTGCTATAGCTGTGCTGCTGTTTCAGACTCAACAAAGGAAAACTTAGGTTTCCACGAGGTTCTTCCTACTTATCTCATACTGAAGTATGTTATTCTCATTGTAGCAGCACAAGCTCTTATGACAGTGACCGTGAGGTGTCTGGCAGATCTCGGAAACATAAGAAGAGCAGCAGATCAAGAAAGGTACTGGTCTAGCGATTTGTGCCTGATTGGTGTTTTCTTTCAGGTTTTTATGGGCAGCCGTGCAGGCATCCAATATTTATTTGGCCTCATTGCATCATGCCCTTGTGTGACAGTCTAGGGAGAGGGAGCGGAGCAAAGATAGACATCATAGACGAGACAAGAGTAAACACAAAGAGGTAAATTTCCTATTTATTCAGAAACTACTATAAACTTTTATGATGGCTTAACTTAACATGTCAGTGGTAGAAGTACATTTTATTATCTATACTTCCACACAAGAGGTCCTTATATTTTTTTTGTGCCTGTTTCTGGGTTGGCTCTTTGACATTGGAGCTGGGATTGGTGAACGGGTGACAACATGGTGGATTGGCCTGGTGCTTGTTCTGTTGGTGGGTTGGTTGCGTTCTATTATAAATGGGGGAGCTTTATACAGAAGAAAGAGAGTGAGCATGCTGATGGCCCTGTCCAGCTTTCCAAGGTATGTCATATATTTTGTTTTGCGTTTCCTGCACTTAGTTTTGTTTATCATTCTGAAACACCCTTTATTTTATCCATTATTAGTTTCTTGGACGGGACAAAGAAAAGGAAGAAGGTACTCAACGGAGTGCAATCTCTGGTAAAAAGGTGAGGATAAAAAAATAAATGATTGAAGTTGTCATTTCTCAAGGACAATGAAAACGTGAAACTAGATTTGCATTTAACTGACCTACTTCATTTGTAGATAATGATGAAGCTTGAGAAGACAAAGGAAGACAAGGCAGCAGAGAGCAAGCGAAACGAACTGTTGAAGTTTCTGAATGCCAGTTACGATTGATGTGATCCAATCGCTGGCGCGGAAAGTGCAGAATGCCCTTTTTTATCGTCTTTGCACTGGTGCTTTTGGTGATACTTAAGTTATAAGCGTTTTGTTTCTTGTCTATAACTTGGCCACCAAAGTTTTGTTATGCTCAACTAGCGACTGAGTGAAGGTCTACATGTAATTGATTTGAATTCTGTGTTGGCAGTCATGGATTTGCAGCTTTTAAACCCATCCTTTTTGTGATTGCTACTTGTCTTTGCCCCTGTTTGTTTCGGCTTCTGGTAGCTTCTGGCCACCAAAAGCTGCTGTGGACTGCCAAACGCTCAGCTTTTCAACTAGCTTTTATAAAATTCGTTGGAGCAAACACCATCTAAAATCAACATAAACACATAATCGGTTGAGTCGTTGTAATAGTAGGAATCTGTCACTTTTTAGATCCTGAGTCATATGAATAACTTTATCTTCTTTCACACGTAATCGTAATGATACTCAGATTCTCCCTACAGCCAGATTTTCAGAAAAGCTGGTCAGAAAAAAGCTGAACCAAATAGACCCTTTGTCAATGTCAAACTGTTTCACTGGCGATTCATTGTTCTTGGCGGCTTACTGCCGCGTATATAACCATTTTGACTCGAGTGCCACTGCCTGTCACAAGCCGAGGTTCTCAAAATTGCTATGGGGCAACGTCAAATTTTAATGAGAATGGAATTGTTTTGTGCGGTTCCTGTGTTGTAGTATTTGTTGCTTTCGTTGTGGTATACCGTAGATTCTATATTTATGAGTTCATAACTAGCAGCAAATATGTCCTTATGTTACTGTTGGGGCCATGCTTCGTTGCGCCGAAGGTCTTGTAGGAAGAAGCAGCTTCGGCTGAAGTTGTCCCCAGGGGATGACCGAAGGTTCCTCTTCATGAAGCTTCGGTATTATAAACCGACTTAGAGATAGAATGACCTTTTAATCCATAAAGGTCTGAGTCAATGTTGTAAACTTTTATGAGGGGCATAATTGTAATTCTTCACAGGCTGTGTCCTGTGTCTATAAATAGATGAACAGTACCCCCGTACTGTTCACGCTGACTTGTATTCGCTCGTGCGTCACGCTTGTGTTTTTGCCTTCCGTCAAATCGAAGGTACAAATGTAATTCAATACTGTTCTTATTCTTCCATAATTATATAATGATGACACTTAATAATATCATATGATTATTCATGTATTCTTTCATGTTCATATGCTTTTCCTTTTATCGATAGAAACTGTGATGATGAAGGTATGTCCTTCATTACCTTCGTCCAAAATCGTTATATCCTAAAGGAAATAACGCTTCAGAGGACGAAGGACATTAACCATTAACTTCTTTTTATGTTGCCTTGTTCTTAATTCGAAGCATTTGAGAACAAGTCCCCAACATTGGCGCCCACCTCCGGTGAACTCACTTCCACTTTTCTGAGCTGATGGCTTCGTTCAATGATCAAGCTGGAGCTGCTTCGGTTCCGAAGCTGCTGTTCCCGATAACAGGCGGTTCATGTTCAGAGCCAGCCAACAAGAAGCAGAAGAAGGAAGCACAGAGAAGGGTACAGCATGTTGGGGTGCAAGGACCCTTCATCAAGTCGAGATGGTCTCACATTCCTATTACCTTCTCTCAAGAGGACCTTCAACTCAAGGATTACCCACACAATGATGCTATGGTTATCTCTTGTGTGATCAAAGGATTTCTGGTCCACAATGTCTTAGTTGATACAGGCAGTGCAGCTGATATTATATTTGCTAAGGCCTTCAGACAAATGCAAGAGCCCGAAGACAAGATCCATGATGCTACGCACCCTCTTTGTGGCTTTGGAGGGCGGCAGATTGTAGCACTTGGGAAGATTACCATGCCAGTAACCTTCGGATTTGTTAACAACACAAGGACTGAGCAAATTGTGTTTGATATTGTTGACATGGAGTATCCTTACAATGCTATCATTGGTCGCGGTACTCTCAATGCCTTCGAAGCAATTCTTCACCCAGCTTACCTCTTGTCGGCGTTTCGAGACCAGGGGGTCCCCGAGCCGACGAGTGAGTGTGCCGCGTGCCCCAGCCCAGATGGGTCGAGCGCGTGGGCGAGCGCGAAGGGGGGAGAGCGAGGTGGCCGGAGCCGGGTCGTGAGGGAGGCGGAGATCCCGCGGCCTTCGTGTTCGTCCCGCGCCCAGGTCGGGTGCGCTTGTAGTAGGGGGTTACAAGCGTCCGCGCGGGTGAGGGGAGCGAGCGGCCCCCAGAGAGCGCCTGCCCCTGCCCTCGTTCCCGCGGGGCCAACCTCCTCTAAGAAGGCCCTGGTCCTTCCTTTTATAGGCGCAAGGAGAGGATCCAGGTGTACAATGGGGGTGCAGCAGAGTGCTACGTGTCTAGCGGGGGAGAGCTAGCGCCCTGGGTACATGCCAATGTGGCAGCCGGAGAGAACTTGGCACCCAGCCGGTGTGGTGTCGTGGCTGTCGGAGGAGTAACGGAGCCTGGTGGAGGGACAGCTGTTGGAACAGTTGGGCTCTTGCTGACGTCTCCCTGCTTCCGTAAGGGAGCCGAGAGCCGCCGTCGTCATGGGTCTAGCGGGGCGCCATCATTGCCTATCTGGCGGAGCTAGCCAGATGGGACGTCGGTCTTGCTCTCTGCGACCCAAGTCGGCTCGGGGCAGGGTGATGATGGCGCTTCCTGTTGACGTGGTGGACTTGTGCCCTAGGTCGGGCGACGTGGAGGCTCCTCCGAGGCCGAGGTCGAGTCTGAGCTCCTGGGTCGGGCGAGGCGGAGGTCGTTCGGCACAGGCCAGGGCGGAGTCCGAGCCCTGGGTCGGGCGAAGCGGAGTTCGTCGTCTTCCGGGGCCTTAGCCCGAGTCCGAGCCCTGGGTCGGGCGGAGCGGAGTTCGCCGTCTTCCGGGGCCTTAGCCCGAGTCCGAGCCCTGGGTCGGGCGGAGCGGAGTTCGCCGTCTTCCGGGGCCTTAGCCCGAGTCTGAGCCCTGGGTCGGGCGAAGCGGAGTTCGCCGTCTTCCGGGGCCTTAGCCCGAGTCCGAGCCCTGGGTCGGGCGGAGTGGAGTTCGCCGTCTTCCGGGGCCTTAGCCCGAGTCCGAGCCCTGGGTCGGGCGGAGCTTCCTATGGCGCCTTTGGCAAAGCCTGGCCGCCCGTCAGTCTCACTCTTTGCGTTAAATGCCCCAGTGACTTGGTCGGTGATAGTCGCCTAGAGGGGGGGTGAATAGGGCGAAACAAAAATAATCACAACTACAAGCCGGGTTAGCGTTAGTAATAACGAAACGAGTCCGCGAGAGAGGGTGCAAAACAAATCGCAAGCAAATAAGAGTGTGACACAAGGATTTGTTTTACCGAGGTTCGGTTCTCGCAAACCTACTCCCCGTTGAGGAGGCCACAAAGGCCGGGTCTCTTTCAACCCTTCCCTCTCTCAAACGATCCCACGGATCGAGTGAGCTTTCTCTTCTTCTCAATCAACCGGGAACAAAGCTTCCCCGCAAGGGCCACCACACAATTGGTGCCTCTTGCCTTGGTTACAATTGAGTGATGATCTCAAGAACAAATGAGAAAGAAAGAAAGCAATCCAAGCGCAAGAGCTCAAAAGAACACGGCAAATCTCTCTCGCTAGTCACTAAGGGTTTGAGTGGAATTGGAGAGGATTTGATCTCTTTGTATGTGTCTAGAATTGAATGCCTAGCTCTTGTAAGTGGTTGAGAGTTGGAAAACTTGGATGGCAATGAATGTGGGGTGGTTGGGGTATTTATAGCCCCAACCACCACAAGTGACCGTTGGCTGGAGTCCTCTGTTCGATGGCGCACCGGACAGTCCGGTGCACACCGGACAGTCCGGTGCCCCTGCCACGTCACGGTTGCCGTTGGATTCTGACCGTTGGAGCTTCTGACTTGTGGGCCCTCCTGGGTGTCCGGTGCACACCGGACATGTACTGTTTGATGTCCGGTGCACCGGCATGGGCGTGCCTGACGACTGCGCGCGCTGCGCGCGCATTTAATGCACCGCAGGGAGCCGTTGGCGCCGCAGAGAGCCGTTGCTCCGCTGGTACACCGGACAGTCCGGTGCACACCGGACAGTCCGGTGAATTTTAGCGGAGCTGCTGCCGAGCGAACCCGAGGCTGGCGAGTTCCGGAGGCCGCGTTTCCTTGGAGCACCGGACATGTCCGGTGCACACCGGACAGTCCGGTGAATTTTAGCGCGCCGGCTTCCGAGAATTCCCGAGGGCGAAGAGTTTGGAGTCGAAGTCCTCTGGCCGCACCGGACAGTCCGGTGCACACCGGACAGTCCGGTGCCTCCGGCCAGAGGAGCCCTCGGTTGCCTTGCTGCTCCTTTGTTGAATCCAACACTTGGTCTTTTTATTGGCTGATTGTGAACCTTTTGCACCTGTATAACTTATGCACTAGAGTAAACTAGTTAGTCTAATGTTTGTGTTGGGCAATTCAACCACCAAAATTATTTAGGAACTAGGTGTAAGCCTAATTCCCTTTCAATCTCCCCCTTTTTGGTGATTGATGCCAACACAAACCAAAGCAAATATAGAAGTGCATAATTGAACTAGTTTGCATAAAGTAAGTGCAAAGGTTGCTTGGAATTGAGCCAATATAAGCTTATATGATGCGCATGGATGGTTTCTTTGTTTTTGACATATTGGACCATATTTGCACCACGAGTTTTGTTTTTGCAAATTCTTTTGTAAATTCTTTTCAAAGTACTTTTGCAAGATAGTCAAAGGTAAGTGAAAAAGATTTTGCAAAGCATTTTCAAGATATGGAATTTTCTCCCCCTATTTCCAAAGCTTTTCTTTTGACTAAGCAAAACTCCCCCTCAAATAAGGTCTCCTCTTAGTGTTCAAGAGGGTTTTAAGACATCAATTTTGAAAATACTTGTTACTCCCTTCAGAACACAAAGAGATACCAATTTTGAAATTTATCATTGAAAATCATCAAATTTATGAAATTAGGTGGTGGTGTGGTCCTTTTGCTTTGGGCTCATATTTTCTCCCCCTTTGGCATGAATCGCCAAAAACGGAATCATTAGAGCCCAATGAAGTACATTCTCCCCCTTTGGTCATGAAATACATGAGTGAAGGTTATACCAACGTTGGAGAGATGATGCGGAGCGACGGCGAAGGATGAGTAGTATAACGGAGTGGAAGCCTTTGTCTTCGCCGAAGACTCCAATTCCCTTTCAATACACCTATGACTTGGTTGAAATACACTTGAACACACATTAGTCATAGCATATATAAAAGAGACATGATCAAAGGTATATTCATGTGCTATGCGTGCAAGACTTAGCAAAAGAAATTCCTAGAATCAAGAATATTAAGCTCATGCCTAAGTCGGGTAAAAGATTGTTCATCAAGTGGTTTGGTAAAGATATCGGCCAATTGATCTTTAGTATTAATATAAGAAATCTCGATATCCCCCTTTTGTTGGTGATCCCGAAGAAAATGATACCGAATGGCTATGTGCTTAGTGCGGCTGTGCTCGACGGGATTGTCGGCCATTTTGATTGCACTCTCATTGTCACATAGCAAAGGGACTTTGGTTAATTTGTAACCGTAGTCCCGCAGGGTTTGCCTCATCCAAAGCAATTGCGCGCAACAATGGCCTGCGGCAATATACTCGGCTTCGGCGGTGGAAAGAGCGACCGAATTTTGCTTCTTTGAAGCCCATGACACCAAGGATCTTCCCAAGAACTGGCAAGTCCCCGATGTGCTCTTCCTATTAATTCGACACCCCGCCCAATCGGCATCCGAATATCCAATCAAATCAAAAGTGGATCCCCGAGGGTACCAAAGCCCAAACTTAGGAGTAAAAGCCAAATATCTCAAGATTCGTTTCACGGCCGTAAGGTGTGATTCCTTAGGGTCGGCTTGGAATCTTGCACACATGCAAACGGAAAGCATAATATCCGGTCGAGATGCACATAAATAAAGCAATGAACCAATCATTGACCGGTATACCTTTTGATCCACGGACTTACCTCCCGTGTCGAGGTCGAGATGTCCATTAGTTCCCATGGGTGTCTTGATGGGCTTGGCATCCTTCATTCCAAATTTGCTTAGAATGTCTTGAGTATACTTCGTTTGGCTAATGAAGGTGCCCTCATGGAGTTGCTTGACTTGGAATCCTAGAAAATACTTCAACTCCCCCATCATAGACATCTCGAATTTCTGTGTCATGATCCTACTAAATTCTTCACAAGTAGATTTGTTAGTAGACCCAAATATGATATCATCAACATAAATTTGGCATACAAACAAATCATTATCAAGAGTCTTAGTGAATAAGGTAGGATCGGCTTTGCCGACTTTGAAACCATTTGCAATGAGGAAATCTCTAAGGCATTCATACCATGCTCTCGGGGCTTGCTTGAGCCCATAAAGCGCCTTAGAGAGCCTATAAACATGGTTAGGATACTCATTGTCTTCAAAGCCGGGAGGTTGCTCAACATAGACCTCCTCCTTGATTGGTCCATTGAGGAAGGCACTCTTCACGTCCATTTGATAAAGCTTGAAGCCATGGTAAGTAGCATAGGCTAATAATATACGAATTGACTCAAGCCTAGCTACGGGTGCATAGGTTTCTCCAAAATCCAAACCTTCGACTTGTGAATACCCCTTGGCCACGAGTCGAGCTTTGTTCCTTGTCACCACACCATGCTCGTCTTGCTTGTTGCGGAAGACCCACTTGGTTCCTACAACATTTTGATTAGGACGTGGAACTAAGTGCCATACCTCGTTCCTCGTGAAATTGTTGAGCTCCTCTTGCATCGCCATCACCCAATTTGAATCTTGTAGTGCTTCCTCTACCCTGGTTGGCTCAATAGAGGAAACAAACGAGTAATGTTCACAAAAATGAGCAACACGAGATCGAGTAGTTACCCCCTTATGAATGTCGCCGAGGATAGTGTCGACGGGGTGATCTCGTTGTATTGCTTGGTGGACTCTTGGGTGTGGCGGCCTTGGTTGTTCATCCTCCTTGTCTTCATCATTTGAATCTCCCCCTTGATCGTTGCCGTCATTTTGAGGTGGCTCATCTTCTTGATTTTCTTGTTCAACATCTTGAGCCTCATCCTCAACTTGAGTTGGTGGAGATGCTTGCATGGAGGAGGATGGATGATCTTGTGCATTTGGAGGCTCTTCGGATTCCTTAGGACACACATCCCCGATGGACATGTTCCTTAGCGCTATGCATGGAGCCTGTTCTTCACCTACATCATCAAGATCAACTTGCTCTACTTGAGAGCCGTTAGTCTCATCAAACACAACGTCACAAGAAACTTCAACAAGTCCTGAGGACTTGTTAAAGACTCTATATGCCCTTGTGTTTGAGTCATATCCTAGTAAAAAGCCTTCTACAGTTTTAGGAGCAAATTTAGATTTTCTACCTCTTTTAACAAGTATAAAACATTTGCTACCAAAAACTCTAAAGTATGAAATATTGGGCTTTTTACCGGTTAGGAGTTCATAGGATGTCTTCTTGAGGATTCGATGAAGATATAACCGGTTGATGGCGTAGCAGGCGGTGTTGACCGCCTCGGCCCAAAACCGATCCGGTGTCTTGTACTCATCAAGCATGGTTCTTGCCATGTCCAATAGAGTTCGATTCTTCCTCTCCACTACACCATTTTGTTGTGGAGTGTAGGGAGAAGAGAACTCATGCTTGATGCCCTCCTCCTCAAGAAAACCTTCAATTTGAGCGTTCTTGAACTCCGTTCCATTGTCGCTTCTAATTTTCTTGATCCTTAAGCCGAACTCATTTTGAGCCCGTCTCAAGAATCCCTTTAAGGTCTCTTGGGTTTGTGATTTTTCCTGCAAAAAGAATACCCAAGTGAAGCGAGAATAATCATCCACAATTACAAGACAATACTTACTACCGCCGATGCTTATGTAAGCGATCGGGCCGAATAGATCCATATGTAGGAGCTCCAGTGGCCTGTTGGTAGTCATGATATTTTTGTGTGGATGATGTGTCCCAACTTGCTTCCCAGCTTGGCATGCACTACAAATCCTGTCTTTCTCAAAATGAACATCGGTTAGTCCCAAAATGTGTTCTCCCTTTAGAAGTTTGTGAAGATTCTTCATTCCAACATGGGCTAGTCGACGGTGCCAGAGCCAACCCAAGTTAGTCTTAGCAATTAAGCATGTGTCGAGTTCAGCCCTTTCAAAATCTACTAAGTATAGCTGACCCTCTAACACACCCTTAAATGCTATTGAATCATCACTCCTTCTAAAGACAGTTACACCAGTATCAGTAAAAAGACAGTTGTAGCCCATTTGACATAATTGGGATACGGAAAGCAAATTGTAATCTAATGAATCTACAAGAAAAACATTGGAAATAGAATGGTCAGTAGATATAGCAATTTTACCCAAACCTTTGACCAAACCTTGATTTCCATCCCCGAATGTGATAGCTCGTTGGGGATCTTGGTTTTTCTCATATGAGGAGAACATCCTTTTCTCCCCTGTCATGTGGTTTGTGCACCCGCTGTCGAGTATCCAACTTGTGCCCCCGGATGCATAAACCTACAAAACAAGTTTAGTTCTTTGTTTTAGGTACCCAAACGGTTTTGGGTCCTTTGGCATTAGATACAAGAACTTTGGGTACCCAAACACAAGTCTTGGAGCCCTTGTGTTTGCCCCCAACAATTTTGGCAACTACCTTGCCGGACTTGCTAGTCAAAACATAAGATGCATCAAAAGTTTTAAATGAAATGGCATGATCATTTGATGCATTGATAGTTTTCTTTCTAGGCAACTTGGCATGGGTTGGTTGCCTAGATCTAGATGTCTCACCCTTATACATAAAAGCATAATTAGGGCCAGAGTGAGACTTCCTAGAATGAATTTTCTTAATTTTACTCTCAGGATACCCGGCAGGGTACAAAATGTAACCCTCGTTATCCTGAGGCATGGGAGCCTTGCCCTTAACAAAGTTAGACAAGTTCTTAGGAGGAGCATTAATTTTGACATTGTCTCCCCTTTGGAAGCCAATGCCGTCCTTAATGCCCGGGCGTCTCCCATTATAGAGCATGCTTCTAGCAAGTTTAAATTTTTCATTTTCTAAGTCATGCTCTCTAATCTTAGCATTAAGTTGTGCTATGTGATCATTTTGTTTCTTAATTAAAGCTAGGTGATCATGGATAGCATCAACATTAATATTTCTACATCTAGTACAAATGGAAATATGCTCAACATTAGATGTAGAGGGTTTGCAAGATTTTAGTTCAACAACCTTAGTATGCAACAAATCATTTTTAGCTCTAAGGTCGGAAATAGTAGCATTGCAAACATCAAAATCCTTAGCCTTAGCAATTAATTTCTCATTCTCATTTCTAAGGCTAGCGATGGAAGCATTCAATTTATCAATCCTAGCAAGCAAATCAACATTATCATTTCTAGGATCAATGCAAACATGAGAATCAACCTTAGCAATTAAATTGGCATTTTCATTTCTAAGGTTGTCTAAAGTCTCATGACAAATACTTAGCTCACTAGACAATTTTTCACATTTTTCTCTTTCTAGAGTATAAGCATTTTTAACCTTAACATGTTTTTTGTTTTCCTTGATTAGGAAGTCCTCTTGGGAGTCCAAGAGATCATCCTTTTCATGGATGGCACTGATCAATTCATTTAATTTTTCTTTTTGTTCCATGTTAAGGTTGGCAAAAAGAATACGCAAATTATCCTCTTCATTTTTATCATCATCCTCATCACTAGATGTTTCATATTTAGTGGAGGACTTTGATTTTACCTTCTTTTTGCCGTCCTTGGCCATGAGGCACTTGTGGCCGACGTTGGGGAAGAGGAGGCCCTTGGTGACGGCGATGTTGGCGGCGTCCTCGTCGTCGGAGGAGTCGCTTGAGCTTTCGTCGGAGTCCCACTCCCGACAAACATGGGCATCGCCGCCCTTCTTCTTGTAGTACTTCTTCTTTTCTTTCCTCTTGCCCTTCTTGTCGTCACCCCTGTCACTATCACTTGATAATGGACATTTAGCAATAAAGTGACCGGGCTTACCACACTTGTAGCAAACCTTCTTGGAACGGGATTTGTAGTCCTTCCCCTTCCGTTGCTTGAGGATTTGCCGGAAGCTTTTGATGATTAGGGCCATCTCCTCGTTGTCGAGCTTGGAGGCGTCGATTGGTTGTCTACTTGGTGTAGACTCCTCCTTCTTCTCCTCCGTTGCCTTGAAGGCCACGGGTTGCGCCTCGGATGTGGAAGGCTCATCAAGCTCGTTGATCTTCTTGGAGCCCTTAATCATGCATTCAAAACTAACAAAATTCCCGATGACTTCCTCGGGGGTCATTTGTGTATATCTAGGATTGCCACGAATTAATTGTACTTGAGTAGGGTTAAGGAAAATAAGGGCTCTTAGAATAACCTTAACCACCTCGTGGTCATCCCATTTTGCGCTCCCGAGGTTGCGCACTTGGTTCACCAAGGTCTTGAGCCGGTTGTACATGTCTTGTGGCTCCTCCCCTTGGCGAAGACGGAAGCGACCGAGCTCCCCCTCGATCGTTTCCCGCTTGGTGATCTTGGTGAGTTCATCACCCTCGTGCGCCGTCTTGAGTAGGTCCCAAATCTCCTTGGCGTTCTTCAACCCTTGAACTTTGTTGTATTCCTCCTTGCTTAGTGAGGCAAGGAGAATGGTTGTGGCCTGGGAGTTGAAGTGCTCGATTTGGGCCACTTCGTCCGTGTCGTAGTCTTCATCCCCTACGGATGGTACCTGTACACCAAACTCAACAACATCCCATAATCTTTTGTGGAGAGAGGTTAGATGAAATCGCATCAAATTACTCCACATAGCATAATCTTCACCATTAAAAGTTGGTGGTTTGCCTAATGGGACGGAAAGTAAAGGTGTATGTTTAGGAATGCGAGGGTAGCGTAGGGGAATCTTACTATACTTCTTACGCTCTTGGCGTTTAGAAGTGACGGACGCCGCGTCGGAGCCGGAGGTGGAGGTCGATGAAGTGTCGGTCTCGTAGAAGACCACCTTCCTCATCCTTTTGTGCTTGTCCCCACTCCGATGCGGCTTGTGAGAAGAAGATTTTTCCTTCTTCTCCTTGTGGTGAGAAGAGGAAGATCTTTTCTCCTTTCGCTTGGAGGATCTCTTCTTCTTCTCCCTTCTCTTGGTGCGGGACTCTTCCGATGAAGATGAGGTGCTCCCTTGGCTTGTAGTGGGCTTGTCATCGCCGGTCTCCATCTCCTTCTTGGCGGGATCTCCCGACATCACTTCGAGCGGTTAGGCTCTAATGAAGTACCGGGCTCTGATACCAATTGATAGTCGCCTAGAGGGGGGGTGAATAGGGCGAAACAAAAATAATCACAACTACAAGCCGGGTTAGCGTTAGTAATAACGAAACGAGTCCGCGAGAGAGGGTGCAAAACAAATCGCAAGCAAATAAGAGTGTGACACAAGGATTTGTTTTACCGAGGTTCGGTTCTCGCAAACCTACTCCCCGTTGAGGAGGCCACAAAGGCCGGGTCTCTTTCAACCCTTCCCTCTCTCAAACGATCCCACGGATCGAGTGAGCTTTCTCTTCTTCTCAATCAACCGGGAACAAAGCTTCCCCGCAAGGGCCACCACACAATTGGTGCCTCTTGCCTTGGTTACAATTGAGTGATGATCTCAAGAACAAATGAGAAAGAAAGAAAGCAATCCAAGCGCAAGAGCTCAAAAGAACACGGCAAATCTCTCTCGCTAGTCACTAAGGGTTTGAGTGGAATTGGAGAGGATTTGATCTCTTTGTATGTGTCTAGAATTGAATGCCTAGCTCTTGTAAGTGGTTGAGAGTTGGAAAACTTGGATGGCAATGAATGTGGGGTGGTTGGGGTATTTATAGCCCCAACCACCACAAGTGACCGTTGGCTGGAGTCCTCTGTTCGATGGCGCACCGGACAGTCCGGTGCACACCGGACAGTCCGGTGCCCCTGCCACGTCACGGTTGCCGTTGGATTCTGACCGTTGGAGCTTCTGACTTGTGGGCCCTCCTGGGTGTCCGGTGCACACCGGACATGTACTGTTTGATGTCCGGTGCACCGGCATGGGCGTGCCTGACGACTGCGCGCGCTGCGCGCGCATTTAATGCACCGCAGGGAGCCGTTGGCGCCGCAGAGAGCCGTTGCTCCGCTGGTACACCGGACAGTCCGGTGCACACCGGACAGTCCGGTGAATTTTAGCGGAGCTGCTGCCGAGCGAACCCGAGGCTGGCGAGTTCCGGAGGCCGCGTTTCCTTGGAGCACCGGACATGTCCGGTGCACACCGGACAGTCCGGTGAATTTTAGCGCGCCGGCTTCCGAGAATTCCCGAGGGCGAAGAGTTTGGAGTCGAAGTCCTCTGGCCGCACCGGACAGTCCGGTGCACACCGGACAGTCCGGTGCCTCCGGCCAGAGGAGCCCTCGGTTGCCTTGCTGCTCCTTTGTTGAATCCAACACTTGGTCTTTTTATTGGCTGATTGTGAACCTTTTGCACCTGTATAACTTATGCACTAGAGTAAACTAGTTAGTCTAATGTTTGTGTTGGGCAATTCAACCACCAAAATTATTTAGGAACTAGGTGTAAGCCTAATTCCCTTTCAGTCGGTCGGCGCGGTGATTTAGTCAGGGTTGCTTCTTAACGAAGGCAAGGCCTCGGGCGAGCCGGAGATGCGTCTGCCGTAAAAAAGGGGGCCTCGGGCGAGACGGAAACACCTCAGGGTCGGCTGCCCTTGCCCGAGGCTGGGCTCGGGCGTGGCGTGATCGAGTCGCTCGTATGGACTGATCCCTGACTTAATCAAACCCATCAGGCCTCTGCAGCTTTATGCTGATGGGGGTTACCAGCTGAGAATTAGGCGTCTTGAGGGTACCCCTAATTATGGTCCCCGACAGTAGCCCCCGAGCCTCGAAGGGAGTGTTAGCACTCGCTTGGAGGCTTTCGTCGCACTTTTTTGCAAGGGGACCAGCCTTTCTCGGTTGCACTTTGTTCCGGTGGGTGCGCGCAAGCGCACCCACCGGGTGTAGCCCCCGAGGCCTCGGAGGAGTGGTTTCACTCCTTCGAGGTCTTAATGCCTTGCGTAATGCTTCGGCTGGTCTGGCGGTTCCCTCATGCGAACAGGCCGTAGCCCGGGTGCACTGTCGGGGGCCCAAGTTCTCGGGCTGGTATGTTGACGCTGTCAACGGTTTGGCCGGAGCCGGGTTTGCGAGAGCAGCCCCCGAGCCTCCGCACAGGGCGAGAGGGCGATCAGGGACAGACTCGGCTTTTTTACATACGCCCCTACGTCGCCTTTCCGCAAGGAGGAGGGGGGAGAGCGCCATGTTACCCTCGATGGGCACCGAACATGGTGTCTCCGGTGAGCTGCAAGCGGGTAATCCGAGTGGACGTCCGTGCCCCGTTCGTTGGGGGTCGGCTAGGGGCCCGGAGGCACGCCCAAAAGTACCTGCGGGTGATCTGCCGGACCCGGTCCCCTGGCGACGGGGTCCGAGGGCTCGTTGCCTCCCTCCGATGGGATTCCGTTACAGGATCGTTCCCGCTGGTCTCGGAAATGTCCTAGGGTACCTCGGGAGCGCAGCCCGAGCCTTGGTTATGTATCGAACGTACCCCTGGTCATCCCTCGCTCGGTGTCTGAGGCGACTGTGAACCCTTCGGAGGGCCAGCCTTCGAACCCCTGATCAGTAATGGGTGTGGAGCCCGAGTAGCCTGAGGCGGTCGTGGAACCTTTCGGGAGGCCGACCTTCGAACCCCTGACCAGTAGTGGGTGTCGGGCCCACGCGATCTGAGGCGGCTGTTGAACCCTTCGGGGGGCCAGCCTTCGAACCCCTGATCAGTAAGGAGGCTCGGAGCCTAGTTCCTTCACGGGGAAGGATCCCTTTGGGGGTATCCCCTTTCCCGGTCCCTGTGGCAAGAGATAGAGAAAGAGAAAAAAAAGGGAAAAAAGGATACGAATTTGAACGACGTGGCGTACCTTTTTTGGTGTGGTCGTTTTGGCGAAGGCGAAGCGTCGCCAGCTGCTCCTGCCAGAAGCGTCGCCTGTCCAGCCGCGGAGTTAATGCACCGGGGCGAGTAGTTGGCGAGGCTGTCGTTGCGCGTGCGCGAGCCGTTCGAGGAACGGGTCACAGGCGCGTCGTCTTCACACCGTGAGAGGGGGTTCTCTCGCTGCCTCCGGATGGGACGTGAGCTTGGCTGACGGCGTGACCGCTGCTCCCGCGCGCCTGCCACTGTCATTACTACCGGCCCACTTTTGACCGCGTTTGACCGCTGCGTCAGGCTGGTGCTGCTGGGTCGCGCGCTGGGTCGCCTCGGGTCGCGGTATTGGTTCCGCAACCAAGGAGGTGCGGTGGTGGCGCAAGTGGTACAGTTGCTTGCATGCAGCATCCGGCGCGCCGGTCGCGCGACGCGTGGGCTTGGGCCTCCGTGCTGTCAGGTCAGGAGTCGGAGAAGCGCGTCCACTTGACGCGGTTGCATGCCGCCTGCATGGCTGCCCGCCCCTTTCGCCCGTTGGTCTGGGCAAAAGTGGAGGGTCACTTTGTAACCGCTGGGTGGTTGCGCGCCCCGTGCGCGGCGGTTCGACTTCTTCTGCTCGGAGCCGGTCTGCATGACATGTGGGTCCCAGCCCCCGCGCCGCAGGGGAGGGCTTTGGAGGCGTGTTGGAGAAGACTCAGCCCGTGACGGTTGGGGGCGCAAGCAGGGAGAGTCGCCTTTAAAAGGAGGGCGACCCCTTTCGTAAGGCGACCATGTCTTCTTCCTCCCTTACGCATCGTGTCTTTCCACCTTTCAAGCCCCCGGATGGGGGAAACCGCCGTCTCCTCGCCTCATCGTCGGAGGACACAACTCCGTGGGAGTGGGTACCTTTCAGCCATCGTTCGGCTTCAAGGATTTTCATCATGCAGCCCGGCTGCGCCCCTCCACCGGCGGTCACCCAAGAGGGTGACCTCCGGCTTGATGGTGGGGGAAAGCGAGCCGGGCTGCGGCCTCTGCCCCTCCCTCAGCCTCAAGGATTTTCGTCATCCAAGCCAAGATGGAGGACGAGGCGAGTCAGGGGGCTGTCTCCGTGTGGGTCGGTTGCCCTCTTCTTTCCCGGGCATCTAGGGGAAAACGGCATCCTCCAGCTTCACGGAGACTTCCTCCGGCCATGCCGGAAGAGGCGGGTCGTCGTCACACAGTCGGGGCGCAACGCCGCGTCCTCCGCCCGGACGACGATTACGCCGCGCATCACGAGGGCAGCGCCCACGCCCTGGACGGCCTTGGCAAGGGCGAAGACCTGCCGGCGTGCTCCGAGGCGTCGGCGGACGGAGGTGGCTTCTCTACCGATGAGATTGCCAACTCCGTCAGTAGCCCTGGGTCTCCGTCCCCTGGCCTGAATGGCTGCCTCTCGTCCTCGGGGGGTGAAAGTCCTCCCGCCGCCCCGCAGGCCCGCCCCTATCGGGGGGGGACCGGAGTCCCGTTTGTAATGGCACTTCGAATGCCAGGTTTTTTGTTCATTTCGGCTTTCGGGGCCTGAACATGTATGTAACGTCGGCACAGAGCCGTATTTTTTCCTCATTTCCGAGCACTAAGACTCGTCTGCTGATTGTCTGAACCGCTTCACCAAGCATGAGTCGCCCCGTGTCAAGGTGACGAGTGAGGTATCCGTATCCCGGAGGCGTAGGAGTCCCTCGGCTCGGTCGGCCCTGTTGTCCGAGGCTCCTCTAGCTTAGTTAAAGAGACCCCTCGGCCGCTCTTCGACGAGCCGAGGCCAGGGGTAGCGATATCAGCATGAGCAGAGGCGGAGTTGGCTCGAAAATGAAACCTGGTTGGCCGGAGCCTAGCCGAGTTGTCCGTTGGCAGGATCGACGCCGGAGTTGGTCAGCCGAGGCTTCGGACCGGGCTGGTGCCCTCGGAAGGTGGTTGGCCGAGGCCCCGGAGGTGGCCGGCCGAGCCGCCCGCTCGGGCCGGATCCCGAAGAAGTCCCTGACAGCGATCGCTCGGGCGTGGTGATGACGTCGTCCTTCGGAGCGGAGGCCCTCGGACCGCGTCGCCGTCCGAGGCTAGGTCGGGCCTCACCGAAGGTGCCGTCGATGCCGAGGGTGTCGCTGCCCCCTTCCAGCGTCAAGACCCGAGCCTGCAGGACCAGATTGTCTTGTAGCGTGGGCCTTGTGCGGCCGTCGAGGCCAGAACACACACCCTTGCTGCGTTGTAAAGCTGCGTCTCTTTTCCTCTTGTTTCGAGTATCTGGACTTCTGGTCGGTAACAGGGATGTTAGTGCGAGCGAGAGTTGCTTCTCGCGGAAGGTGATGAGTGAGGTATCCGTATCCCGGAGGCGTGGGAGTCCCTCGGCTCGGTCGGCCTTGCCGCTTACGCGTACTTTCACCCGTCCATGAGGCCCCGTCACCGACTTGGTCGAGAAGGCTCGAAAGATCGCTTCGGCAGAAGGGCTTCCGAACGTAAAGACTTGTTCAATCCGTGGAGCCGCTTTATCCGAACGTGAGTTACTTGTCGCAGAAGGTGATGAGTGAGGTATCCGTATCCCGGAGGCGTAGGAATCCCTCGGCTCGGTCAGCCTTGACTGCTTACATGTACCCCGTCGTTTCCGGGACCCACTTTTCGAAGTAGTCAAAAACCACGAAAGACATTGAAAGCTCTCTTGTGAGTTTTGGTGTTTGGATGACAACTCAATTAAAGGACTAACAAGTGTACTAAGTGTTGAACAGGTGCTTAAGGTAAAGCCTACAGGGTTCAACACAAGTGAACAAATGTGATGGTCCAAGAACTGGATTATGGATACATGATGGACATCACAAGTAAGATGGACATTGCATAAGTGAGACTCGGGTGCGTAGCTCGGAGACAACTGATCAAGCCAAGGACGGAGGCAAGAAAAGCTTCGAGGTACCAAGTGCACGGGAGAAGGTCAAGGAGGCTGAGGAACCCAAAGCCAAGGGTGAAGAAGAAGGCTTGCAAAGTCAAGGGTGATCGAGTTGAGAACAGCTACGGCACATCAAGGATCACTACATAAGAACGTGACTTACAGCCAATGAGGAAACAACTACAGTTATGTGGTGTAAGTCATAAGGCTCAAGATCAAGCTCTAAGAAGGAGATCAAGGTCACTAGAAGGAGAACAAGTGTCAAAACCAGAACTGGAAGCAGCCCAAAAGAGCTAAGTTCACCTTAATCTTTAGTTTGGGTTGTTCCTATGTTTGGAGATGTTCTATGTGACCTTTGCAGGATGTTGGAGCCAAGTAATGTCAATCTAGATCAAGTCAAGCCGACTTGATGATTTATGAGTCCAACATCAAAGCTCAAGCATGTGAAATGCTATAGATTTAATGATCAAGAGTAAAGGTATGTTTCTAGGCCTTAGTACATTGGTTTTGTGTACTAATATACTTGTCTAAGTGTTAGAAACAGAAAGAAGAAGAAAAGAAAAGAGGAGAAAAAGACTTGGCTGAGTGCAGCCAAGACTCAGCTCAGTCTGGCACACCGGACTGTCCGGTGGTGCACCGGACAGTGTCCGGTGCGCCAGGCTGGCTCGGCATGAAGTAGCCGCTCTCGGGAATTCGCCGACGGCGTACGGCTAAAATTCACCGGACTGTCCGGTGTGCACCGGACTGTCCGGTGAGCCAACGGTCGGCCGGGCCAACGGTCGGCCGCGCGATCTGCGCGGGACACGTGGCCGAGCCAACGGCTAGATGGAGGCACCGGACTGTCCGGTGCGCCAACGGCTCCAAGACTGCCAACGGTCGGCTTCGCAATAGAAGGAAAGAAATCGGGCACCGGACAGTGTCCGGTGTGCACCGGACTGTCCGGTGCGCCACCCGACAGAAGGCAAGATTTGCCTTCCTGGATTGCTTCCAACGGCTCCTAGGCCCCTTGTGCCTATAAAAGGGACCCCTAGGCGCCTCAAGCAATACACAGGTGCAGCCAACAAGTGTAGACTTCATTGGAATCAATTCTCGCTCTCCCTCTTGTGTGTACCTCTCTAGTTTGTGTAGAAGGCACAACTATAAGCCTTTAGAGAGAGGAGTAGTGCTGCTAAGAGCTAGAGCAAGGTCTTGAGCGTATCGTTACTCTGCCGGGGTGCTGCCAAGAAGTTTGTAAGCAGCTGCGGTTCTGTTGTAACCCCACTCAATAGTGAAAGGCTCTATCTGTCATACTGACAGATCTGAGCAAACGGAGGAAGGAGTTGAAATAGACTCCAAGCCCAGGTGTGGCTAACTCCAACGAGGACTAGGCAAGCATTTCAGGCTTGGCCGAACCTCGGAATAAATCCTTGCGTCTGTGTGCTCTATTCTGTATTGTATCCTGACTCTCTGTCTTACTCGCCTTTATATCTGCACTTCAATACTTATCTGTGGTATAAGCTTGATTTGAAGTGCAGGACATTTTGAGACAGGATCTTCCATTCCGCTGCGACCTACTCGAAGAGTCTTCTCATTCCACTGCGTACTAAGTCTTCGAGTAGAGTAAGAATTTAAGTTTTAAAGTAATAAGTTTTATTCGCCTATTCACCCCCCCCCCCTCTAGGCGACATCCAGATCCTGTTCCCGGGTCAAAGGGAACTTTCAATTGGTATCGGAGCTAGGCCTCTCCAGTGTGGGCTTAGCCGTCCGGAGATAACGATGTCGTCACAAGAGGTAACTGTAGAACTTCTTTTAGGTGATGGCTCTAATTATAAATCTTGGTCTGTCTCTATTTATAATGCTTTCATGAGTGTTGATCCTGATTTGAGACAGATCTTTAGGAGAAGTATTTTTCCATCTGATATTAGTAAAAATCCCTCTAATGATGAACTAAGATGTTTTTCTCTCAATCACCGTGCTTGCAGCATCTTAGTTGATTCTCTTTCTAGAGGTGCTTATTTTGCCATCATGAGTAGTGGTAATGATTTAATTGTTGATGCTCATGATTTATGGAATAGAATTAAAGTAACATATTGTGTGGCAAATTGTACTGCTTCTACTCCCCATATTGCTTGTGATACTAACCTTTCAAAAGGAGAAGATCAAGAACGATGGGCACCCAACGATGAATCCACCTCGTCGACAGGTTTGTCTTCCACTAGTTATAAGTGTCTTATTGCTAACAATGATGATGGAGACGAAAGCGATGATGAGGAGGAATATGAGGATGATAGCGAGGACGAGTCTTCATCACCACAAGGTACATTTTCCTGTACTGCTTCCACTAATAATAATGACAGGGAAAATAAGACCGGTGATGTGGAAGAAGAGGAGATTCGCCGGTTCTACACCCATCTCAACAAAGAAGACAAAGTGCTCTTGGTTAAATTGTTGAGGAGGAACAAGGAACAAGGCGAGACGCTTCTCAGGCTAGATGAGACTCTCATCAAAACCAACGACAGCCTGGAGAAGATGACCAAAGAACATGAGGAGCTAAAGTGCTCTCATGATAATTTGGTCCAACGGTATGAATCTATTTTATTTGAGCAAAGAAATAATCATGATGTATTATCTGATGTTGCTCAACTTAAAACTGAAAATTCTATGCTTAAGAGTCAAGTAGAAATGATAAATTTAGAAAAACTTGCTCTAAGTGAAAAATATGATATGCTATCTTATTCTCATAATGAATTAGTTGATGACCATATCATGCTTAATATTGCTCATGAGGTTGTAATTTCAAACTTAAATTCATGTGAACCCCATTTTCGCACGTGTGCGCATTTGAATTGTATATCATCATGTGCTAACCCCTGTTGCTCAAAAGAAAGCCAATCATTGATTGAGCAACAAGTTTTAGGGTCACAAAAGAAATTCTATGGGAATAAGAAGCAACGACAACTGAGGAGAAGACGCTTAGCTCAACTCTCTCAAGATATCCACGGGCGCGTGGTGAAGAAGCTTGAGAAAGGAAAAACTGCAGCAAGTGTTAAGCTCAATAAGAAGAATGTTCCCAAAGCTATAAATGAAGAAATCAACATGAACGAGGAAAAAGGTAAAAATTCAATTAGTCATGTTGTTTGTACTAATCATCTCTCCATGACCTTCAAGCACAAAAAGGGAAGAGGAAAAAGGAGGTGTTTCAAATGCAAGGAGATAGGCCACCTCATCGCATCCTGTCCGTACAAGGACAAGGATGAAGGGACAGGAAGTTGCTTTGGATGCAAAAATAAGGACCACATTATCACTTCATGTCCGGTCATGAAGAATTAAGGATGTGCATCCTCCAAGATGACCCTCATCAAGGAAAATGACAAACATCAAGCGTCATGTCAGGTTAAGCGACGCTTCTGCTACAAGTGTGGTGAGCAGGGTCATATATCAAAGGTATGTTATAAAGGTAAGGTTCCTAAAGAAGTGAATGTGTGTCAATCTCATTCACTTAGGAGACCCAAATCATACACTTGTGCTAGATCTATAATGAGATCACCTAGAACTAGCACAAAGGCCATTTGGGTACCAAAGGCACATTTAGATGATCATTATGGACCCATCCCGAGATGGGTACCAAACTGTGCTAACTAGACCATGCAGGTGCCTTGAGATGGACTGGAGACCATGGGAGAGATTAAGACGGTTATCTAAAACTCTATGCCTAAGCTGTTAATTGTTTTGGTGTTTATTGACCCAAGGTTGAATTATTGTGAAACACTAATCCCATGTTCATCTCAAGTAAAATAAGGTGTATAGGTCCTGAATCATTATTGGTGAATCAAGTAAAGGACCTTGATGAGAATCTACAACATGCTCTCCAAAGGACGGTACCCCGTGTATTTTAAGTACATAATTACAATTTAGTATTGCTCTTAAGTTGGCTTGTTGTGCTACCTATCTTTGGAGTAGTTATACTTTATGATTGTCTGTGTTAAATGAATCATAATGATGTTTGCTTAATCAAGACTGGTGCTATATAGGATATATCTTTTGAATCATTCATGGGTAGCTATTTCATTTGTTATATCCACAACGATTAACTCTCTTGGTGTATATGGATAAACCTGTAACTTTTTGTAAGTCATGCTATGTGCAAATATGACATTTTGTTTAGTGCATGTTCACATGATTACCCTAGTTTAGTATTGTGTGAATGTCAAATCCATGTCATGCCCTTTTGAGCTATGAGGTGTGTGAGCAAAAGGAGTCCTGAATTGGTGATAACAAGTGCTCTCATAAAGGCAAAGGTATGGAAAATGAAGCTATGCAATTTCATTAAATATTCTTGAAATTCCATTCATTGTGATCATAGCTATGTTCTTGTCTTTCAATTGGTAATATCTTGGTTTAGGTAATTTATGCCTTTAAAATGTTGTTTCTTTTGTGCACCTAAGAAACTTCTTAATCATGACATGCTTAGATATTTCGCTTTATATACATGATTGTGTTGATCTTCAATTGGTATATGCAATGATAGTTAAATATGAAGCATGTACAGGTTGAGTAAATGTTAGACTTCCTTGAGTATTGAATTGGCTTAGGTGCCACTGAGGCATGCATTGTTGAATTTAGTCAACCTTTCATTTAGCCTTAAATTGGTGTTAAGTGGTTTTACAATTGATATTCAAATTGGCATCCTTGTGTGATGAAAGTGATAGAGTATGCCTTGACCAAGGAATGTTGTGATCCCCTCTAGTTCTAAGGAAGCTAGAATGTGCAAAGTGCAAGTCATTCAAATACTTGATGCACAACTTGAGGGGGAGCACACATAACTTGTGTCTTTTGAGACTAACTGTTTCTTGAGTGATCTTGTATAGTCTCTAGGTGGAAAAGAGAAGATAAGCAAGAAATGGAGCAATCTGGACTTGGGTACCTCTGTAAGTCAAGAAATTGGTATCTCAAGTTGTGAGTAAGTGCATATCTTTAGATTGCTCATGCTCTTTAATATCTGGTGATAATAGATGCTTAAATATCATGGAGCCATGATAATAAATGAACTTTGCAATCGGTATCTTTCAATTGGTAGCCGTAATAGTTCGCTTCAATTGACATCTTTTGATAATCATGAGAATAGAAGTTTCTTCTTGTGCCCAATACTATAACTTGTTCTAAGTTTGATGTCTTAGCAACAAGAAAAAGTAAGGATAAAGAATCAGGCACAAGTGTGAAGAAGCTCTTGAGAGATTAGATACTTTCAAGATGGGAAGTACACTACAACATGGTAAAGGTACAAAGGGAAACTTTCAATACAAAAGGGAGTATTAATCTTTTTGCATATATGTATCTTGCCTAAATGTTGGTCGGGCATATGCTCAATAAGTAAGGGGGAGTTTTGATAGTCGTGTTCCTCCTTAACACCCTGCTGTCCCTTGACATCATCATATGTTCTTGCTTGAGTATGGTTTTTGGTGTTTGATGTCAAAGGGGGAGAATTTGTGTATTAAAGCTTATCTCAACCTGAGAGGAAAGCTTATCCTAATGGGTGATGTGCCTAATGGGTGATGTGTTAGTTTGAGCTTTGCGAAGTGTGATATTCATATGTTTCTTGCAATGTTGCTCATATGGACTAGTGTTTCCGCTGCGATGAATTATTTGGCTTCTATAGTGTAATAGATAGCCATATGGTTAATGGTGCTTTAAGATTGTCTTAAATTAGTGTCTTAGTTTAAATTGGTATTAGTTTGAATTGGTATCTTAATGATGAATAGTGGTATGTTGATATTCCTGTGATATATCCACTATTTTGAATGGTGTTTAACTCTGATTATGTGCATTTGTGTATTATAGCATCATGGTTTGAATCTTGTCTCAATGCTTCCTAAAAGGTGCTAAGGTGTAGAAATGTTTCGAATTGCCTAAGTATGTGCAAATTGGCGTCTGAGGCCAAAATTAGGTTCTTGAAGTAAGCACATATTTAGGGGGAGCATTCTAATTCAAAATTTGTGCTTCAAATCTTATTCTTATGTAAGCTTTAATTGTGTTGCCATCAATCACCAAAAAGGGGGAGATTGAAAGCTCTCTTGTGAGTTTTGGTGTTTGGATGACAACTCAATTAAAGGACTAACAAGTGTACTAAGTGTTGAACAGGTGCTTAAGGTAAAGCCTACAGGGTTCAACACAAGTGAACAAATGTGATGGTCCAAGAACTGGATTATGGATACATGATGGACATCACAAGTAAGATGGACATTGCATAAGTGAGACTCGGGTGCGTAGCTCGGAGACAACTGATCAAGCCAAGGACGGAGGCAAGAAAAGCTTCGAGGTACCAAGTGCACGGGAGAAGGTCAAGGAGGCTGAGGAACCCAAAGCCAAGGGTGAAGAAGAAGGCTTGCAAAGTCAAGGGTGATCGAGTTGAGAACAGCTACGGCACATCAAGGATCACTACATAAGAACGTGACTTACAGCCAATGAGGAAACAGCTACAGTTATGTGGTGTAAGTCATAAGGCTCAAGATCAAGCTCTAAGAAGGAGATCAAGGTCACTAGAAGGAGAACAAGTGTCAAAACCAGAACTGGAAGCAGCCCAAAAGAGCTAAGTTCACCTTAATCTTTAGTTTGGGTTGTTCCTATGTTTGGAGATGTTCTATGTGACCTTTGCAGGATGTTGGAGCCAAGTAATGTCAATCTAGATCAAGTCAAGCCGACTTGATGATTTATGAGTCCAACATCAAAGCTCAAGCATGTGAAATGCTATAGATTTAATGATCAAGAGTAAAGGTATGTTTCTAGGCCTTAGTACATTGGTTTTGTGTACTAATATACTTGTCTAAGTGTTAGAAACAGAAAGAAGAAGAAAAGAAAAGAGGAGAAAAAGACTTGGCTGAGTGCAGCCAAGACTCAGCTCAGTCTGGCACACCGGACTGTCCGGTGGTGCACCGGACAGTGTCCGGTGCGCCAGGCTGGCTCGGCGTGAAGTAGCCGCTCTCGGGAATTCGCCGACGGCGTACGGCTAAAATTCACCGGACTGTCCGGTGTGCACCGGACTGTCCGGTGAGCCAACGGTCGGCCGGGCCAACGGTCGGCCGCGCGATCTGCGCGGGACACGTGGCCGAGCCAACGGCTAGATGGAGGCACCGGACTGTCCGGTGTGCACCGGACATGTCCGGTGCGCCAACGGCTCCAAGACTGCCAACGGTCGGCTTCGCAATAGAAGGAAAGAAATCGGGCACCGGACAGTGTCCGGTGTGCACCGGACTGTCTGGTGCGCCACCCGACAGAAGGCAAGATTTGCCTTCCTGGATTGCTTCCAACGGCTCCTAGGCCCCTTGTGCCTATAAAAGGGACCCCTAGGCGCCTCAAGCAATACACAGGTGCAGCCAACAAGTGTAGACTTCATTGGAATCAATTCTCGCTCTCCCTCTTGTGTGTACCTCTCTAGTTTGTGTAGAAGGCACAACTATAAGCCTTTAGAGAGAGGAGTAGTGCTGCTAAGAGCTAGAGCAAGGTCTTGAGCGTATCGTTACTCTGCCGGGGTGCTGCCAAGAAGTTTGTAAGCAGCTGCGGTTCTGTTGTAACCCCACTCAATAGTGAAAGGCTCTATCTGTCATATTGACAGATCTGAGCAAACGGAGGAAGGAGTTGAAATAGACTCCAAGCCCAGGTGTGGCTAACTCCAACGAGGACTAGGCAAGCATTTCAGGCTTGGCCGAACCTCGGGATAAATCCTTGCGTCTGTGTGCTCTATTCTGTATTGTATCCTGACTCTCTGTCTTACTCGCCTTTATATCTGCACTTCAATACTTATCTGTGGTATAAGCTTGATTTGAAGTGCAGGACATTTTGAGACAGGATCTTCCATTCCGCTGCGACCTACTCGAAGAGTCTTCTCATTCCACTGCGTACTAAGTCTTCGAGTAGAGTAAGAATTTAAGTTTTAAAGTAATAAGTTTTATTCGCCTATTCACCCCCCCCCTCTAGGCGACATCCAGATCCTGTTCCCGGGTCAAAGGGAACTTTCAGACATTCTGGTAAAAGAGATTTTTTTTCGAGGAAAATTTTGACGCAGAGGGGGTTTCCCCCCTTTTAGCCCCCGAGGGAGGGTCGGGCTTTGCCGAGGCGAGGCCGACCCTTCCTTGTTGACTAAACTTTGCGTGGGTGCGAGGTATATGAACAACTTGGAAACATCTTAAGGGTAGAAGCGACGTAGCTGTTGAATGTTCCAAGCGTTGCCGTAGACCTCGCCTTGACTGTTGGCCAGCTTGTACGTTCCGGGCTTCAGAACTTTGGCGATGACGAATGGCCCCTCCCAGGGGGGCGTGAGCTTGTGCCTCCCTCGGGCGTCTTGCCGCAGCCGAAGCACCAGGTCGCCCACCTGGAGGTCTCGGGGTCGGACCCCTCGGGCGTGGTAGCGTCGCAGGGACTGCTGATACCGCGCCGAGTGTAGTAAGGCCTTGTCCCGAGCCTCTTCCAGCTGGTCCAGCGAGTCTTCTCGGCTAGCTTGGTTGCTTTGATCGTCGTAGGCTCTCGTCCTCGGGGAGCCGTATTCCAGGTCCGTGGGCAAGATGGCCTCGGCCCCGTAGACCAGGAAGAACGGCGTAAAACCCGTGGCTCGGCTCGGCATCGTCCTCAGGCTCCAGACCACCGAGGGGAGTTCCTTCATCCATCGCTTGCCGAACTTGTTGAGGTCATTGTAAATCCGAGGCTTGAGCCCTTGTAGAATCATGCCATTGGCGCGCTCTACTTGCCTATTCAACATGGGATGAGCTACGGCGGCCCAGTCTACCCGGATGTTGCGATCCTCGCAAAAATCCAAGAATTTTTTGCCGGTGAACTGGGTGCCGTTGTCGGTGATGATGGAGTTCGGGACCCCGAAGCGATGGATGATGTTGGTGAAGAACGCCACCGCCTGCTCGGACCTGATGCTGTTCAGGGGTCGGACCTCGATCCACTTGGAGAATTTGTCGACGGCGACCAGCAGGTGCGTGTAGCCCCCGGGCGCCTTCTGCAGAGGGCCGACGAGGTCCAGACCCCACACAGCGAAGGGCCAGGTGATGGGTATCGTCTGCAGAGCCTGAGCGGGCAGGTGGGTCTGCTTCGCATAGAATTGGCACCCTTCGCAGGCACGGACAATTCTAGTGGCGTCAGCCACCGCCGTCGGCCAGTAGAAGCCTTGCCGGAAAGCGTTCCCGACGAGGGTTCGAGGTGCTGCATGATGGCCGCAAGCCCCCGAGTGTATTTCCTGCAGGAGTTCCTGACCTTCGGCGATGGAGATGCATTGCTGGAGGATGCCCGAGGGGCTACGGTGGTAGAGCTCCTTCTCATCGCCCAGCAAGACGAACGACTTGGCGCGTCGCGCTACCCGCCGAGCCTCGGCTCGGTCGAGGGGCAGTTCTCCTTGGCGGAGATATTGCAGGTACGGGGTCTGCCAATCTTGATCTGGCGTGACCCCGCTCCGCTCCTCCTCGATGCGCAGTGCTTCGCCCTCGGGGGCCGAGGGTTCCTCGGGCTGAACCGAGGATGGCTCGGGCTGGGCCGAGGTCACCTCGGACGGGGCCGAGGGCGCCTCGGGCTCGGGCGTGTCGCCGATCTTGACGGAGGGTTGGTGCAGATCCCGGGAGAAGACGTCCGGGGGAACCGTCGTTCGCCCCGAGGCTATCTTTGCCAGCTCGTCCGCAGTCTCGTTGTAGCGCCGGGCGATGTGGTTAAGCTCGAGCCCGTAGAACTTGTCTTCCAGGCATCGAACCTCATCACAGTAGGCCTCCATCTTCGGGTCGCGGCAGTGGGAGTTCTTCATGACTTGGTCGATGACGAGCTACGAGTCGCCGCGAGCATCGAGGCGTCGGACCCCTAGCTCGATGGCGATTCGCAATCCGTTGATCAGAGCCTCGTACTCAGCCACATTGTTGGACGCCGGGAAATGGAGGCGGAGCACGTAGCGCAGGTGTTTCCCGAGGGGCGAGACGAAGAGCAGGCCCGCGCCGGCTCCCGTCTTCATCAGAGACCCGTCGAAAAACATGGTCCAGAGCTCCGGTTGGATCGGAGCCGTCGGCAACTGGGTGTCGACCCATTCGGCTACGAAGTCCGCCAGTACCTGGGACTTGATGGCCTTCCGAGGGGCGAACGAGATTGTCTCGCCCATGATTTCCACCGCCCACTTTGCGATCCGTCCCGAGGCTTCTCGGCACTGGATGATCTCCCCCAGGGGGAAGGATGACACCACAGTCACCGGATGAGACTCGAAGTAATGTCGCAGCTTTCGCCTCGTCAGGATCACTGCATACAGCAGCTTCTGGACTTGTGGGTAGCGGATCTTGGTCTTGGACAGCACCTCGCTGACAAAGTAAACTGGCCTCTGAATGGGCAATGCATGCCCCTCTTCCTGCCTTTCGACCACGATCGCGGCGCTGACCACCTGAGTGGTAGCGGCGACGTAGACCAAGAGGGCTTCTCCATCAGCTGGGGGTACCAAGACGGGCGCCTGGGTGAGGAGCGCCTTCAGGTTCCCGAGAGCTTCCTCGGCCTCGGGAGTCCAAGTGAAGCACTCGGCCTTCCTTAAGAGACGGTACAGGGGCAGGCCTCTTTCGCCGAGGCGCGAGATGAAACGGCTCAAGGCCGCGAGACATCCCATGACCCTCTGTACGCCTTTTAAGTCCTTGATAGGCCCCATGCTTGTGATGGTTGCGATCTTCTCTGGGTTGGCTTCGATGCCCCGCTCGGAGACGATGAATCCCAGGAGCATGCCTCGGGGCACCCCGAAGACGCACTTCTCGGGATTGAGCTTGACGCCCTTCGCCTTGAGACACCGGAATGTCACTTCAAGGTCGGAGAGAAGGTCGGAGGCTTTCCTTGTCTTGACTACGATGTCATCGACGTAGGCCTCGACCGTGCGACCGATGTGTTCGCCGAACACATGGTTCATGCACCGCTGGTACGTTGCACCCGCGTTCCTCAAACCGAACGGCATGGTGACATAACAGTACATGCCGAAGGGCGTGATGAAAGAAGTCGCGAGCTGGTCGGACTCTTTCATCTTGATTTGATGATACCCTGAGTAGGCATCGAGGAAAGACAGGGTTTCACACCCAGCAGTGGAGTCCACGATTTGATCGATGCGAGGTAGAGGGTAGGGGACCTTCGGACATGCTTTGTTGAGACCAGTGTAGTCCACACACATCCGCCATTTCCCCCCTTTCTTCCTCACAAGTACAGGGTTGGCAAGCCATTCGGGATGGAATACCTCTTTGATGAACCCTGCTGCCATCAGCTTGTGGATCTCCTCGCCTATCACCCTGCGCCTTTCCTCGTCGAATCGGCGCAGAGGCTGTCTGACCGGTCGGGCTCCGGCCCGAATATCCAGCGAGTGCTCGGCGACATCCCTCGGTATGCCGGGCATGTCCGAGGGACTCCACGCAAAGACGTCGGCGTTTGCGCGGAGAAAGTCGACGAGCACTGCTTCCTATTTGGGGTCGAGCCCGGAACCGATCCGGATCTGCTTGGAGGTGTCGCCACTGGGGTCGAAAGGGATGGCCTTAACCGTCTCCGCTGGCTCGAAGTTGCCGGCGTGTCGCTTCACGTCCGGCACCTCTCGGGAGAGGCTTTCCAGGTCGGCGATGAGGGCCTCGGGCTCGGCGAGGGCCTCGGCGTACTCCACGCACTCCACATCGCATTCGAATGCGTGTTTGTACGTGGGGCCGACGGTGATGACCCCATTGGGGCCCGACATCTTGAGCTTCAGGTAGGTGTAGTTGGGGATGGCCATGAACTTCGCGTAGCATGGCCTTCCCAATACTGCGTGGTAGGTTCCTCGGAACCCGACCACCTCGAACGTCAAAGTCTCCCTTCGGAAGTTGGAGGGTGTTCCGAAGCAGACAGGAAGGTCGAGCTGTCCGAGGGGCTAGACGCGCTTCCCAGGAATGATCCCGTGGAAGGGCGCAGCGCCTGCTCGGACGGATGACAGATCAACGCGCAGGAGCCTAAGGGTCTCGGTGTAGATGATATTGAGGCAGCTGCCCCCATCCATCAGGACCTTGGTGAGCCTGACGTCGCCGATGACGGGGTCGACGACGAGCGGGTACTTCCCCGGGCTCGGCACGTGGTCGGGGTGGTCATCTTGGTCGAAGGTGATGGGCTTGTCGGACCAGTCTAGGTAGACTGGCGCCGCCACCTTCACCGAGCAGACCTCCCGACGCTCTTGCTTACGATGCCGAGCCGAGGCATTCGCCGCATGCCCTCCGTAGATCATGAAGCAGTCGCAGACCTCGGGGAACTCTCCTGCTTGGTGATCTTCCTTTTTGTCGTCGTCGCGGGCCCTGCCACCCTCTGCGGGTGGCCCGGCCCGGTGGAAGTGGCGCCAAAGCATGACGCACTCCTCGAGGGTGTGCTTGACGGGCCCCTGATGGTAAGGGCACGTCTCCTTGAGCATCTTGTCGAAGAGGTTGGCACCTCCGGGGGGCTTCCGAGGGTTCTTGTATTCGGCGGCGGAGACAAGGTCCATGCTGGCGGCGTCGCGTTTCGCTTGCGACTTCCTCCTGCCTTTCTTCTTGGCGCTGAGCGGAGTAGACGCCTCGGGAGCATCTTCCGACGGGCGGCCCTGGGGCTGCTTGTCCTTTCGGAAGATGGCCTCGACCGCCTCCTGACCAGAGGCGAACTTGGTGGCGATGTCCATCAGCTCGCTCGCCCTGGTGGGGGTCTTGCGACCCAACTTGCTCACCAGGTCACGGCAGGTGGTGCCGGCAAGGAACGCGCCGATGACATCGGAGTCGGTGATGTTGGGCAGCTCGGTGCGCTGCTTCGAGAATCGCCGGATGTAGTCCCGAAGAGACTCTCCCGGCTGTTGCCGGCAGCTTCGGAGGTCCCAGGAATTCCCGAGGCGCACGTACGTGCCCTAGAAGTTGCCGGCGAAAGCTTGGACCAGATCCTCCCAGTTGGAAATCTGCCCCGGAGGCAGGTGCTCCAACCAAGCGCGAGCAGTGTCGGAGAGGAACAGGGGGAGGTTGCGGATGATGAGGTTGTCGTCGTCCGTTCCACCTAGTTGACAGGCCAGGCGGTAGTCCGCGAGCCACAATTCCGGTCTCGTTTCCCCCGAGTACTTTGTGATAGTAGTCGGGGGTCGGAATCGGGTCGGAAACGGCGCCCGCCGAATGGCCCGGCTGAAGACCTGCGGACCGGGTGGTTCGGGCGAGGGACTCCGATCCTCCCCGCTGTCGTAGCGTCCCCCACGCCTGGGGTGATAACCTCGGCGCACCCTTTCGTCGAGGCGGGCCCGACGGTCGCGATGAGGGTGCTCGTCGCCGAGGTGGCCCGGGGCCGCAGGCGCGGTGTTGCGCGTGCGCCCGGTGTAGACCGAGGCTTCCCGCATGAGTCGGGAAGTCGCGGCACGAGGTTCCGAGGGGTACCCCTGCCTTCGGGAGGCAGAGCTCTCGGCCCGCCGGGCCGCAGCGCCTTCCAGGAGATGCTTGAGCTCTCCCTGGATTCGCCGACCCTCGGTGGTTGATGACTCCGGCATCGCGCGGAGGAGCATCGCTGCGGCTGCCAGGTCCTGACCGGTTCCGCCGGATGCGGGTGGCGGTCTGTCCCTGGCATCGTTGGCGATGCGGTGCTGGAGACCCTGGGGCAGGTGACGTATTTCTCCGGCCGGGGGCTGGCCCGCCCATACCTGCCCGACGTCCCGGCGGATTGCCTCGAGCGCTCCTGCTCCCTCATCGAGCCCGGCCTGCGCCCCGCGGACTTGCTCGAGCTGTGGGTCATGACCCCCCGCTGGAACGGGGACCACAGCTAGCTCCCGCGGGATGTCGGCGCGAGGCGCTGGCCTAGGGAGATCACCATCCTCCGGCATGCCGAGACAGCTGCCTCCGGAGGGATCCCCTAGCTCGACGTGGAAACATTCGCGGCTCGGGCCGCAGTCCTTGTCGTCAAGGCTGCGGCTGCCATCGAAACAGTCGGAGAGACAGTAGTTGCATGCGGTCATGAAGTCCCGCATGGCACTGGGGTTGCCAGATCCAGAGAAATCCCAGCAGATGCTGGGGTCGTCATCTTCCTCGGACCCAGAGGGTCCGTAGGTCGAGACGCCCGTCAATCGGTCCCAAGGCGACCGCACACGAAACCCGAAAGGGGTTGCACTCGCCTCAACGTGAGCGCCCGCCAGAGCGAGGTCACTAGGCGGGTTGAGGTCGAGTTGAAATGACAAAGGATGGGAATCAGCCGGTACCTTTTGGTCGACGAGGAGCGACGAAGTCACATCGGGGGCTGATCGCGCCGTCGTCCTGGGTACGAGTGCGACGTCCTGCAGGCCCTCCGTGAGCGCGCTGGCGTCGTCCACTTGCTCGGGGTTGGCGTGTCGCGGGGGGACGGCGCTCGCCTTCGCCTCAAACGCGAGGGTGACGCCCGACGCGTCCTCCGTTGGGGCGCTGGGGATGTCGATTTGCTCGACAGCCGACTGAGCGCAGCCTCCCGCTCGGCCCTGGTTGCCCAGCCTCCTCCTCCGATGGCGAGGGAGAGGATGGGGCGAGCTCGAAAGTTGTCCTTCCCCCACGCGGGAAAGACGTCGTCGATTCCGCCGCCGGCGGGCGGGCTGTCCGCCACCATTGTCGCTTTCGCGTGGCGGTGGAAGGAGTATCATGTCGTAGCTGCCGTCGAAAGACATGAACTCGAGGCTCCCGAAACGGAGCACCGTCCCGGGTTGAAGAGGTCGTTGGAGACTGCCCATCTGGAGCTTGACGGGAAACTGCTCGTCAACACGCAGCAGGCCCCTACCTGGTGCGCCAACTGTCGGCGTTTCGAGACCGGGGGGTCCCCGAGCCGATGAGTGAGTGTGCCGCGTGCCCCAGCCCAGATGGGTCGAGCGCGTAGGCGAGCGCGAAGGGGGGAGAGCGAGGTGGCCGGAGCCGGGTCGTGAGGGAGGCGGAGATCCCGCGGCCTTCGTGTTCGTCCCGCGCCTAGGTCGGGTGCGCTTGCAGTAGGGGGTTACAAGCGTCCGCGCGGGTGAGGGGAGCGAGCGGCCCCCAGAGAGCGCCTGCCCCTGCCCTCGTTCCCGCGGGGCCAACCTCCTCTAAGAAGGCCCTGTCCTTCCTTTTATAGGCGCAAGGAGAGGATCCAGGTGTACAATGGGGGTGCAGCAGAGTGCTACGTGTCTAGCGGGGGAGAGCTAGCGCCCTGGGTACATGCCAATGTGGCAGCCGGAGAGAACTTGGCACCCAGCCGGTGTGGTGTCGTGGCTGTCGGAGGAGTAACGGAGCCTGGTGGAGGGACAGCTGTTGGAACAGTTGGGCTCTTGCTGACGTCTCCGTGCTTCCGTAAGGGAGCCGAGAGCCGCCGTCGTCATGGGTCTAGCGGGGCGCCATCATTGCCTATCTGGCGGAGCTAGCCAGATGGGACGTCGGTCTTGCTCTCTGCGACCCAAGTCGGCTCGGGGCAGGGTGATGATGGCGCTTCCTGTTGACGTGGCGGACTTGTGCCCTAGGTCGGGCGACGTGGAGGCTCCTCCGAGGCCGAGGTCGAGTCTGAGCTCCTGGGTCGGGCGAGGCGGAGGTCGTTCGGCAGAGGCCAGGGCGGAGTCCGAGCCCTGGGTCGGGCGAAGCGGAGTTCGTCGTCTTCCGGGGCCTTAGCCCGAGTCCGAGCCCTGGGTCGGGCGGAGCGGAGTTCGCCGTCTTCCGGGGCCTTAGCCCGAGTCCGAGCCCTGGGTCAGGCGGAGCGGAGTTCGCCGTCTTCCGGGGCCTTAGCCCGAGTCCGAGCCCTGGGTCGGGCAGAGCGGAGTTCGCCGTCTTCCGGGGCCTTAGCCCGAGTCCGAGCCCTGGGTCGGGCGGAGTGGAGTTCGCCGTCTTCCGGGGCCTTAGCCCGAGTCCGAGCCCTGGGTCGGGCGGAGCTTCCTATGGCGCCTTTGGCAAAGCCTGGCCGCCCGTCAGTCTCACTCTTTGCGTTAAATGCCCCAGTGGCTTGGTCGGTCGGCGCGGTGATTTAGTCAGGGTTGCTTCTTAACGAAGGCAAGGCCTCGGGCGAGCCAGAGATGCGTCTGCCGTAAAAAAGGGGGCCTCGGGCGAGACGGAAACACCTCAGGGTCGGCTGCCCTTGCTCGAGGCTGGGCTCGGGCGTGGCGTGATCGAGTCGCTCGTATGGACTGATCCCTGACTTAATCAAACCCATCAGGCCTCTGCAGCTTTATGCTGATGGGGGTTACCAGCTGAGAATTAGGCGTCTTGAGGGTACCCCTAATTATGGTCCCCGACACCTCTGCATGAAGATACCTTCGGACCAAGGGCCTATTGCTATTCATGGAAGCCAGGAAGCTGCTAGAAGGGCCGAAGGAAGCTGGACTGACTCCAAAGCAATCCATAACATAGATGGAGCTGAAGCTTGTGAACAGTACAAATTCAGAAGGGAGAAAGCAGCTTCAGCAGATCAGCCGAAGCCCATGCTCTTATGTGAGGACATAGCAGAGCAGAAGGTGCTGTTGGGTTCTCAATTATCCGAAGAGCAGGAGAAAACCTTGATAAGGTTTTTGTTCAACAACAAAGATGTTTTTGCATGGTCAGCTAATGACCTCTGCGGAGTAAATAGGGATGTTATTGAACACTCGCTCAATGTTGACCCATCCTTCAGACCCCGAAAGCAGAGGCTTCGGAAAATGTCTGATGACAAGGCCGAAGGGGCTCGCAATGAAGTAAAAAGACTCCTCAGTGCAGGAGTTATCAGAGAAGTAAAGTACCCAGAATGGCTAGCTAACACTGTTATGGTAAAGAAGGCCAACGGCAAGTGGAGAATGTGTATCGATTTTACAGATCTCAACAAGGCTTGTCCGAAGGACGAATTCCTATTGCCAAGGATAGACTCTTTAGTTGATGCAGCAGCTTCTTCAGAGCTCATGAGTCTGCTAGATTGTTACTCAGGCTATCACCAAATCTGGATGAAGAAGGAAGATGAGCCGAAGACTAGCTTCATAACCCCAAGTGGCACATATTGCTATCTTCGGATGCCTGAGGGGCTCAAAAACGCTGGAGGAAGTTTCAGCAGAATGACTGCGAAGGTCCTCCAGTCTCAGATAGGCAGAAATGTGCTAACTTATGTTGATGACATCATTGTAAAAAGCACGAAGCAGGAAAATCATATTGCTGATTTGCAGGAGACCTTCGCCAGTTTCAGACAAGCTGGTTTGAAGCTGAATCCAGAAAAATGTGTCTTCGGAGTAAAGAAGGGGAAATTTCTTGGATGCTTGGTTTCAACAAAGGGAATTGAAGCTAATCCAAATAAAATTGAAGCTATACTTCGAATGGAGCCACCAACTACAAGAAAGGGGGCCCAAAGATTGACAGGGAGGCTGGCATCTCTCAATAGATTCATATCCAGATCAGCAGAAAGAAATTTACCATTCTTCGAGGTGCTGAAGTCAGCTGAAGTCTTTCAATGGGGACCAAGCCAACAAAAAGCCTTCGAAGAGCTGAAGCAATATTTGATAGATCTAACAACATTAACTCCACCAACGCCAGGGGCTCCTTTGTTGTTATATGTGGCAGCTTCGCACTCAGCAGTAAGTGCAGCACTTGTCCAGGAGAAGCTTGTTGGCCAAGTCAAGAAGCAGGTTCCAGTGTATTTTGTATCTGAAGTCCTTAGTGTATCAAAGAAAAACTATACAGAACTGGAGAAGGTATTATATGCCGTTTTGATGGCATCCAGGAAGCTTCGGCATTATTTTCAAGCATACAATATTGTTGTTCCTTCTTCGCAGCCGTTGAAGGATATTATGAGAAATAGAGAAGCTACTGGACGGATTGGAAAATGGGCTGCAGAGCTCAATGAATTTTGCATTGATTATGTGCATAGATCCTCGATCCAGTCTCAAGCGTTGGCAGATTTCATTGCCGATTGGACGCCAGGGGCTCAGGATGAAGAAGCAAATAAAGATGCCGAAGTGTGGACAGTGTTTTGTGATGGCTCTTGGGGAACCTTCGGAGCAGGAGCAGCCGCTGTGTTGGTCTCACCATCCAAGGTTAAAACTTGTTATGCGGCAAGACTTGATTTCAGCTGTACAAACAATATTACTGAGTACGAAGCCCTGCTCCTGGGCCTTCGGAAATTAAAGGCAATGGGAATCAGAAGGGCGATTCTTAAAACTGATTCCCAGGTTGTTTCGGGTCATATCGACAAAAGTTGCAAGGCTAAAGATCCGAAGCTTGAAAAATATCTAGACACGGTCCGAAGAATCGAAGCTTCCTTCGAAGGATTTTCTATCAAAAATATCCCTCGAGGACAAAATGAGCATGCTGATTTGCTAGCCAAATCAGCAGCACAGGGGCTGCCGTTACCTTCGGATGTGTTCTTCGAAACAATAAAGGCACCTTCAGTGGAGCTCCTTGAAAGAGCAGTCCTCAACATATCTCCTGTTTATAGCGAAGATTGGAGAACTGAGATCATCTCTTACCTTCAGGGCAAGTTCCTTTCAGATGACGAAGCTTATAACAGGAGAATAGAGGCAAGAGCTCGTCCATATGTCATGATAGAAGGGGAGTTGTACAAGCATGGAGTTTGTGCTCCGCTACTCAAGTGTTTATCTAGAACCGAAGGTATAGAGTTGATGAAAGAAATACATGCAGGCCTGTGTGGATCCCACATTGGATCTAGGCCGTTACTTGGAAAAGTTTTCCGTCAAGGGTTTTATTGGCCGAAGGCAGCTTCGGATGCAGCGGAGTTAGTTCAAAAGTGCGAAGGCTGTCAGAAATGTGCAAGAGATCAAAAACAGCCTTCGTCTTTAACACAGCTCATTCAACCCATCTGGCCATTGCAAAGGTGGGGCCTTGACTTGTTAGGACCATTACCACCAGCACAAGGGAATTTAAGATATGTCATAGTGGCTGTGGAGTATTTTTCTAAATGGATTGAGGCAAAGCCATTAGCCACAATAACTTCGGCCACTGTCCAAAAGTTTTTCTGGCAGAATATTGTTTGTCGTTTCGGGGTACCGAAGGCCATCACTGTGGATAATGGAACACAATTCGACTCCGAAGCTTTCAGAAATTTCTGTGATCAAATTGGTACGAAGATCCATTTTGCATCAGTCAGGCATCCGGAGTCAAATGGGCTCGTTGAAAGAGCCAACAGCATTATAATGACAGGAATAATGAAGTTAATCTTCAACCAACCCAGGGGAAAGTGGCCAGATCAGTTAACCAAAGTGGTGTGGAGCCACAATATAACAACATCAAGATCTACAGGCTTTACTCCATTCAAGTTATTATTCGGTGACGAAGCAATAACTCCGGAAGAAGCTAAAACTGGATCAATAAGAGTAGTAGCTTCGGCAGAATCAGGCCCTGAAGATGCTTGTTTTGTGGAAAAAGATGCTTTAGAAGGGATCAGGCTTCAAGCTGTGGAAAATATCAATAAATACCAGGACGAAACAGTCAAATGGCGAGATAGAAAAGTTCGGCTAAAGAATATTGAGCCGGGACATTTGGTGCTTCGGAGAGTGGCCAACCCAGACACAGTGGGCAAGTTACAGTTGAAATGGGAGGGACCTTTCTTGGTAGTATCTTCGTCAAGACCTGGTTCATACAGATTGAAGGACATGGACGACAACGACATTCCAAGATCTTGGAATGCGGATGAGCTTCGGCGATATTATGTGTAATATGATGTAACTTTTCTTATGTTTTTTCTTTTTCATGGCACCCTTTTCCTTTCTAAAGGGGGAGAAAGGTTTTTAATGGGGCCATCATATGTAATCTCCTTTTTAGTTTTATAAGAGCAAAATCCCCCAAGGAATGTAAATGTAAAAGCTGAGAACGCACCATCGAGTGCCGAAAACTGAAAAAGCGAAGAAGCTCCAAAGTCATTCCTAAGGGAATGCAGAGCTTACAGCGAAAAGTCAACGCTGATTCCGCCGAAAGTAAAAGGCGAAGAAGCTCCAAAGTCGTTCCTAAGGGAATGCAGAGCTTACAGCGAAAAGTCAACGCTGATTCCGCCAAAAGTAAAAGGCGAAGAAGCTCCAAAGTCGTTCCTAAGGGAATGCAGAGCTGATGTGTGATTGTTTCTAAGGAAATAATGGCTAAGGCTATGGCTTCGGATATGTGTTTGGACATTCATTTGCACATCACGTTACATCATAGCATTTGCATTCATAAACATTCAGGCATATATAGGATAATCATCATCATGGCATAAGTGGCTGTTTCGGCATACGAGAAGAGCTTCTTCGTGTACAAAAAAAAAGGTTTCGGCAAAAAGAAGAAGCGGTCTTTTATGCTTCATTGTGTACGAAAAGAAGGGAAGGTGTTTTTTCGCCTTCGGCTCAAAATACTAATTTCGTCCACAATCAAAGCGCCTCAATGGAAGGGTAAGGATATATTACAAGGTATGAACAAAGCTCATTAAGAGCAGTTTAGCTGTATTTACAAAAGTTATTACAAAAGTCTCTTGAGTTTTTTCTACAGTCTACTCCTACTAATCTTCACCGGGCTTCAGCTTCGGCTGCATATTAAGCATCAGTTTCAGCTTCGTCATCCTACATGAATCAAGGTATTGTGAGTAAAAATCAAGTGTGAAGGAGAAGGTAAGCACAAGGTATGATTTCTTACTGGTTCAAGATGACTTCGAGCTTCATCTCCAGCCTTTTCTCGCCCGCCTTTTGTCCATATCATTTTTATAAATCTGTTTGAAATGCTTCGGGCGAGGTCAGGAATATCGTCCAGAATTGATGGAGATAGTGTGAAATTGGGCCTGTTGACGATTTTTCCATGATCACAGCCAGCCTTCAGAAACGCTGCAGCAGTGCCCCGAGAAGCTACCCAGGCACAGAAGTCACCGTGCCCGGCTATAACTTCGTCAAGCTCATCAATTTAAGCTTCAATATGTTCGAAGGTTCTTGGCAAATTTTCAGCTGAAGGGGTGAACTTTCCACTGCTGGCTCCAACTGAATAAAAGATCTTTTTTAATTGTTGAATACAGTTGTTACTAAATTTCAAACATTTGTCTTGAAGGCTGGTCAATGATTTTTTCAAATCTGAGTTTTCTTGGACTTCAGCCTCAAATTTTGAATTAAGCTCTTGCTTCTCTTGTTCAAATTGTTTTGATTGGCAGAGAAGCTTTGAATTCAATTCTGCTACTTTAGCTTCAGTTTCTGCCAATAAGCCTTCAGTTGTTTGGAGTTCGAAGTCTTTCTTTTCAATAATAGCTGATTGCTCTTTTATTTTGCTCTCTAAATTTTCAATTATAGCTTCGTGTTTTTTATCCTCTAGATCTTGCTGCATCTTCAAAGCTTTGCTCAGTAGCATGCTCTGCACATAAACAACCTTCGTTAGGAACATTTTCATTATTAAAAACAATAAAAGTCAGAGAAAAGTTGTTTACCTTGAAGTTGGAATAAAATAAGCTACCAACGATATGTTGTCGTCGGTAGCGGCTGATATCCGTTTCTAGCTTCGGAAAACCGATACTCTTTGATAGAGTACCGATGACCTTAGCTCCAGTTTGATCCCGGATGCAGCCTAATTTTTCATCGTCAATACCTCCGAAAAGAAGAGCTCCTGGCTTATATCCGCAAGATTTGGCATATTCTTTAAGCTCTTCTATTTCGGCCTTCGACAGTTCTTGCCCAACTAAATTTTGAAATATGAAGGCTTCGTCCTCCGAAGTATCTTCGGCTATTTCCTTTTCCTTCCCAGGCACTGTGGCCATGGTTTCTTCGGCAGCGGTGGTGGCTTCTTCTGCGGCCATATCTAGCAGTATTTTGTCGATGTCTTCAATTGTAGTTTCCAAGTTCAAATCTTCGACCGAAGCGGCTTTGGTAGCCGCGACCTCCGAAGGTGCGACTTCGACATTTGTTGTGCCCTCAACCGCTGGCGCTTTCCGAGTTGAAGCCCTCGGTGGCGTCTTGTCAATGACTTCGGTCACTGCGATAATTCTTTGTCTTTTTGTTTTGGTTATCTTCTTCGTTTTTTCCGGCTCCTCCACCTTTCGAAAAAGCTTCGTCAGTTGAGGCCCTAATGGACTTAGCTTCGCGGGCAGGGGTTCAGTCATTACCTTTAAGATTTCCTCCACATCGGTGGTAGAGGGCGATGCAGGAGTCCTCTCTTCATCGGATAATTTTCGCTTCGGAGATGATATTCTTCTCTTCTTTGGAATATTCTTCTTTTTTGATGGTTCTTCCTCATCTTTGTTCAAAGTTTCGGCCACCCTTTTCCTTTTTTGGCCCTCAGCACCCTTATTTAGCTGTTCATAGTCAGGGTACTCAAAACCCAGGGCATCAAACACTCGGTTCAGCCTTCGCTTCGGACGGGTGCCGAAGGCCGCGGTCATCAATTGATCCTCTTTTTTCGAATAATTCCCAAGAATTTCATTGCACATTACTTCAACTGTGTCCAGCCACTCTTGGCAAGGTTTTTTAAAGTATTTCTTGAACTTGAAATGGTAAGGAAGCCGGACAAGTTCCCCTTCCTTCTTCTCCCCCTCTAGCTTCGGCATTTCCCATTCTTTTAAAGTAGGGAAAACCCTGAAGGCCAAGAACTCTTGAACCAGGTCCCTGGTACTGATGTGCTCTGAAATAGTTTTAAACTCACCCAGTGCAGCCCAAGTGGGACCTTCTAATGTCATGTGACATCGCGGTCTTGTTTCTCCGAAGATCAATTCAAGTGGGCTTTGTACCAACTTCTCTTTGTCTTCGTCAACTTTCACATAAAACCACTCTGACTTCCAGCCTGCCGGCCATTTGCTTCGGTAGCTAATAACAGGAAACTTTGTGGTTTTCCGATAGGCAAAATTGTAGCAACCAAAGTTATCATGTAACCCATCTTTTCTAGCCTTCGTCTGGTAATGCAGCTCATGGACTCGACAAAAGCTGTCGGCAAACGGCTCCACCGCCTGGCTTCGGAGGGCCCAGATGTAAACACTAAGCCTAACGATAGCGTTAGGAGTCAACTGATGAAAGTAGATTCCAAACTTCTTCAATACATCTGCAATAATCCCATGAAGGGGGAATCTCAACCCAGCCTTTAGAAAGCTCTTGAAAATGACTATCTCATCCTTCTCTGGCTTCGGGGTAGTTTCTTCTCCCCCGAAGCGAAGTAGCTTCTTCTGACTTTCACTGAAATAACCTGACTTTACCATCTTGGAGAGATCGGCCTTCGAAACGGTCGACTTTCCAAAGTCCAGGTGGCTGGGCTTACTTGGCATGGCAATGCGATAATCATCTTCGAGATCAGTTTCTTCAATGTTCTCATCTTCTGCTTCGACGGTTGCTTGTTCTGCTTCAACAGTGGGGATTTCCTCCGAAGTTACCAGTCTGGATCGTTGCATTGCTTCGGAGATGGGAACAGTCTCCGAACCTTCAGCTTCGTCTCCTTCACGCTCAACCCTGGCAGTAGATCGCACTCTGGCCATTTAATTCTGAGTTTTTGGGAAATTGAATACTTTTTTCCCCCGAAGCCTTTCCTTCTCACGAAGCAGACTTCGAGTTGGACCTTCGTTCGATTCCGAGAGTCAAGCTTCGGCTGTGGTTAAAAATTTTGGCAGCAAAACAGTGCAAATAGCAATGAATGCTGTGGTAACTTCACAACTACCCGTCTGTTTATATAGTGCTGCAGGTAAGAAGGCGAAACGCCAGAATTTTTACACCAGGCGGACAGTCACTTGCACTCGCTGCGCGGTGGACCGCAGAGACAAAACAGTAACTCTGCAAAGTGGGCCTGACACGCGCTCGGAAATTGAATCGTTTCTCGACAACGAGCTCAGGGAAGGTGTTTTTTGGACCTTCGGCTTCCCGAAGCTTAAGAGGTTTTTTTTTCACGGATCAAGCTCGTTACGAAAAACGATCTAGCACCGCGAAAGGGGCTACTGTTGGGGCCATGCTTCGTTGCGCCGAAGGTTTTGTAGGAAGAAGCAGCTTCGGCTGAAGTTGTCCCCAGGGGATGACCGAAGGTTCCTCTTCATGAAGCTTCGGTATTACAAACCGACTTAGAGATAGAATGACCTTTTAATCCATAAAGGTCTGAGTCAATGTTGTAAACTTTTATGAGGGGCATAATTGTAATTCTTCACAGGCTGTGTCCTGTGTCTATAAATAGATGAACAGTACCCCCGTACTGTTCACGCTGACTTGTATTCGCTCGTGCGTCACGCTTGTGTTTTTGCCTTCCGTCAAATCGAAGGTACAAATGTAATTCAATACTGTTCTTATTCTTCCATAATTATATAATGATGACACTTAATAATATCATATGATTATTCATGTATTCTTTCATGTTCATATGCTTTTCCTTTTATCGATAGAAACTGTGATGATGAAGGTATGTCCTTCATTACCTTCGTCCAAAATCGTTATATCCTAAAGGAAATAACGCTTCAGAGGACGAAGGACATTAACCATTAACTTCTTTTTATGTTGCCTTGTTCTTAATTCGAAGCATTTGAGAACAAATCCCCAACAGTTACCATGAGACAAATAGTAGATACCAAAGTTCATGACCAGAACATAATACATGGCTATCACGGCTTGCCTCACACTAGTTATTCGATCTTCAACGGATGGCTCTCTGTGAGCTACATGCCTACATATACAATCGTCAATTTCTGCTGTATTTGTCATATGTTCCTTGAATTTATATAATCCACGTCGATTTCTGTTGTATTTGTTATATGCTCCTTGAATTTATATATTCCATTAGATAATCATACTTTGTTGGAGCATAACTTTCTTGGCGTTGTGTCGTATCAGAGCTTGAGCATAATGTCAAATGGGTTATGCTGGGTTGGCATTCTCATGTAACGAGTCATGTAGACACGGTGTTAAAAGTAAGAATCAGACCGCTGCTTTCAGCTTTCTTAGTGTGAGAATCGGACCGTCGATTTCTTAGTGTGCTATATCGACACCTAGATGTAGTAAAAAACGTGCAAGGATCTTTACATTATCAAAAGGTGAGAAAGTTAGACCTAGTTTAGTCCCTCTATTTTAGTCCCATTTAGTCACTAAATTGCCAAACTATGAGATTAAAACTGTTTAGTGTCTAGTCCCTTAAGGTGTGACTAAAAGAGACTAAATCATATGAATTTCACCTTTTGTCCATCCTTTATTTTAGTTACACTAACGACGGAAGAATGCTAAGTAGTATTTTAGTATTCTTATCATTCATTTAATGTGTTTTGAATAGTTTTAGTCTCTAGAACTAAACATGGTAGAGACTAAACTTTAGTCTCTAGACTAAAGGAACCAAATAGTTGAACCAACTAAGATTCGATTAGGTAACTAGAATCTAAAGTCACTTACACATAGGTTAAAAAAGTTAGTATAGAGTTCATCTTCGTGGCATTACGTTAGATAAAATAAAATCACTGTTCAAAACCGTCTTTAATAAAACAAATAAATGGTATAGTTTTTTGAAGAGTTAAAAAAACAATTTTATAAATGAGGTGGGAAGTCAGACTATCCTGAAATTTGAAGGGTCAAAAGAAACTCGCCTGGTCCCCCCACCCCAAGGTCTGATAATAATATGAGCTTTCGGCCAAATTAGAAGATGGGCCTATCTATGTTTGGGCCTAATTCTCGCACTATCTATCCGTTGCTGGAAACCGTACGGCGCCTGGCCTCACGGAAGGCCCAGGCGGTAGGAAACCCTAGACCGAGAAATCTACAAATAGCAAAGCAACCACACATTTTCCGCAGCCGCCGGGTGGACGCTCTCCTCATCCGTCATCTTCGTGACGGTTGTATCTTTGCACCCTCTCTCTACGAGCTTTGATCTTCCTATTCGACGAGTTGATTCTGTTTCTCTTCTGTTTGTATTGTATGGCGTCTAGTTTTGTTTTTTTAATGGATCGATTGCTCTCCGATGATGATTAAAAAAAATACTTTCGTTCTTCTGAAGTTGGTAATGTGGAAGAACAATTTGGAGACCTGAACTGAGGGGATTTATTCTCGATCTATTTTTGTTTTCTTGTGTATTTTACTTTCCCTCTTTGAAAATCCCCGTGAAGACCTGTGATGTTAAAGTAGTGGCCTGATTTTACATCGTTGATGAGTCGTAATATTATCACGCAGAGGGATCTGAGTCTGATTATTCGTTAGTTTTTTTTTATTATCTATGATTTATGATTCCTCCAAGTATTTGTTCCTCTCCTCGTCACCCGATGAATGTACGTGATTTAAGTTTCAGCCTTGTCTGAAGAACAATCAAGATGTTGATACTCTTCACATCCATGTTCTGAGGGTGTTTTTTTGTCTGTTTTTTTATTCATTTGATAAATTCGATTGGATCTCTGGATCTGCAAATCGATTTTAGTCCCTGGTGATGATCAAAATGCATACTTTCGTTCTTCTGATGCGCTTTCTCATTGCGCACTGCGGAACAATCGAGACCTGAACTGAAGGGACTTATTTAGCGCGCTGCTGATTTTAGCTTTGAAGCGTTGATATCTTGCGCAGAACAATTGTAACGTCGTTTTGCTTTGTTGCTTCACGACTGGAAGAATGGCCTGATTAACTACTGTCCCGCCAATCTGTAGAGGGAAGCATAGATTGAACAAGCAGCCAGAATTAAACAGCATGATGCTCGTTTCCCTGCATCATTGTTACCTGTCTCCTGGCACAATACTATGTGAAAATGAACATGATTTGTTTTTGAATCTTTTAAAATTAAAGATCCATTCCAGAAAACAGGGCTTATAAAATTTTTCACGAATATTAGTGCAGGTATCGATGCTATAGTTCGGCTATCCAGTGATAAAATAATGTATAAGCTTTGTGCAAATTTTTCTCGATCAAGTAGGAGCCCAAGTAGGTCAGGAACTGGTTCAAGAACTAGTTGCCGAGGATCTATCCAGACTCCACACGCAAGAAGGCAAACTCTTCTTACAATATGTGGACTGGATACCATGTATCACATGAATAAGGATCAATATGTGGATATCATGTATCACATGATAATATGGTAATTGATAAGCCTAACCAGCCCGTAGACTACTTTGTTCCCACCTACCTGAAACAATGTAACAATGTTTTCCATCATAGCGATGTTGGTTACAAGCGCATGTGCGGCATGGCTGAGGTAGTGAGGCCTTGTATGTCAAAGTAGTGGACTTTGATTTGTTGCCAGATAATCGGATGGATCAGAAGTGTTTTTACATGTCTGAGTAATGTCTTGTTTAGGTTTATCTTGCAAGGTTAAAATATATTATACCCATGGTACACCTGTATTGGTTTAATGATACTCGAACCCACTCGTTACACCTGTAACATGTATTGGTTTAATGAGTGCATACTCGAACCCACTATTTTTCTCCCGTTAACAGACCCGCGGTTATAAATTTACGATCAAATTTGTCCCCCCTAAGGGCTTGTTTGGGTAACCTTGTTTGGGTAACCTTGGATTGGAATGGATTGAGGTGGTATAAGGTGTATTGAAGTGTAATATGAACTAATTTCCCTTTCAATCCCTAAAATACACTTCAATCCACTTCAATCCCTCTTTATCTTTCTAAGGCTTGTTTGGGTAATTTTGGATTGGAGTGGATTAAGGTGGTATAAGATGTATTGAAGTGTAATATGAACTAATTTCCACTTTAATCCCTAAAATACACTTTAATCCACTTCAATTCCTTTTTATTCAAACAAGGCCTAATGGATGGGTTGTTGCCATCTCTATGATGGAGAAATCAGGTCAATCTCTGGTCATAAGAGCATCTCCACTAGTTTTATAAAACTAGCTCAAACTTATATATAGCAAGTTGCTAAATATATATTGCAAAAAAAAACAATCGTAATCTCCAACATTTCATAATTTTTAGTTTTTTAAATATTTTTCTCCCATCAACTGACCCGTAGTTATAAATTTATGATCAAATTTGTCCCCCCTAATGGAGTTAATATCTGTCGGGTGGGGTTGTTGGCTTGTTGCCAACTCTATGACGGAGAAATCAACTCGTAAGAGCATCTCCACTAGTTTTATAAAACTAACTCAAACTTATATTTAGCAAGTTGCTAAATACATATTGCAAAAATACAATCTTAAATATTTTAGGTTATTAAATATTTCATAATTTTTAGGTTATTAAATATTTTAAATTATGTTGGCCCAATTTTTCTACTTGTGGCTTTAAATTTAGTCTTATTTGTACAATGAAGTCCAATAAGCATACAAAGCGTATCGCTTGCATACAGACACAAACGATGACGAGCAAGTATGATGTGATTGACATACATAATAGGTTAGGTGTATACATATACGTTGCTACAATGTAAACATGTTATGATAAAATACATTGAGATGCAGAAGTATTAATTATCGTTTTATGCTCTTGTTAGCATCTTTTAAAGGTTAAGAATATTTACATACCTTGAAAAAGTATACTCCGCCATGAATAGCAAACTATCACAAAACGTTTTTATGGATTTTATCTCCATTGATTAAGATAAAATTATAACTATATAAACATTTTGAATCTTGAAAAGATGCTAATAAGAACATAGAACGACAATTAATGGTTCTCTCAATATATCTTACCATAACATGTTTACTCCTTAATAACGCATGAACATACACCTAGTAAAATATAAAGAATTCAAGGTAGTCACAACGAAAAATTATAACACAGGAAAATTCAAAAAGAAGACACAAATGGAAGTCTTGAACAAACTATATAGAATGGCACAAGAAGCTAAACTACATATATGATATATAGAAAGCATTATGAGAGACGATACTTTATAATTGAATCAAACTTTATAACCGCCATCTCCATCTATCACCAATAAATGCCTACTATTTCGTGAAATACAAAAACACAAAGAAAACGTGCATTTTATTTGGCAATTAAGCAAATAACCATTGCATTGAAGCCAGTTCATCACATCTGGTGGAACCCAACTAATTAGGACGGTTAGCTACAAAAAACTTCATCATCCCAAAGTTTAGGACTTATAAGAAGACTCATTGGGCGAGACATGTAGATAAAGTAGTATAATCTATAATGCAACATCTACTCCATCAGGTCGTCATTGTCATCTGGTAATGGTTGGGCTGCCGTAGTTGCTAGTTTAGCTTCATGCCTGAAAAGGCCAAGTAGTATGAAGATTCATTCAGGGTCAACAAATGAGTGAGAAATTATGGTTTTCGAGCACTTATTGCTGCTAGGTAGCAATGTCAATTGTGACATCAAGAGGAGCGAGAGCAGGGGTTTCAACAAAGAGACAATTGGAATCACTGACACGACAAAATACGTTGATTCGGTCCTGGTCCAGTAAAATAAAAAATAAGGCTACTAAACGAGACTCACCCAGCAAGCTTCCAGGCAAGGTACAAGAAAGGCTTCTTAAAGTTGTAGTTGCTGAGTCATAGTACCGCAGGCTTTTTTCTTGTGGAACGTCACTTGTTTTGCTTTCCACCTGTCTATTCTTTAGGTGAACCTCGTTCCCACAAAGCACAATTGGGCTATTTTCAAGGCATCAAGAATGATTGGTTTTTAGTATGTAACCATTTGTTTAGTCCGGTTCTTTATGTATACCTGCATAATTCGCAGTGCCAAGTTGGTGATTATTGGTAGAGTGAAAGATTTATCTCAAGTAATAAGATATGTCAAAAATCACATATACGATGGTGGTTTAGGGTTTAGGGAGCACACAAAGATGACAGTGAAGATTTATATGGAAAACATATCAAAATCCACAAAAGCATTTGTGGTTAGACACATGATTTCAAAAACACAGGTATCAATGCACAGGTTCAAGTGTTGTGTACAACTATTCGGAAGTTCTATGGAAAAACTCCAATTTAAATATCTCCAACCAATAAGTATCATATATCATTGAAACATAACCATGAGCAAATATAATCAGACAAAACAAGGACCTATAGTGGAAGTAACCAATAAAAGCACACAAAGATGACATGGAACAAAAGTTTAAAAAGTGCCACAGTTTGATAAAAGTAAACAAAAATACATGATTCCTAAATCACTCAATACAATGCCATGATTTGAGTATGAAATTTGGAAGCACCAATAAGTAATAAAAAAATTAAAATCAAAATTTGATATATTTGTGTCAACAAAGTTCTGAATCGATAATGCTACTCTTAAATACTTACTAATATCCATCACTAAGCCCACCAACAAACTTCTCTTAGCCTGCGATGTCCCAGTAGTACAAGCGGATCTTCCCACAGTTGGTATGGAAATCTAAGGGATGAACCTCAACACCAATGGTGGCTGCATAGACAATCAAATTAGTTACAGCACCACAACAACTATCGTAGGATCAAATAAGTAATTACATATATAATCCACTCTACAAGAAGTAGGATCAAATATATAACTACAGATTCTACTCTACAAGAAATTGACACTTACGTTCATACTTCTCAAACTCTCCAGTCAGATGCCTCTTCACGAGGGTTGTCTTGCTTACAAGACACGAAGATGGCTGTTTTTAGAATGGAATAAACAAACACCAAGGGGAAATATAAGAGACAACTACACATAAAATAGAAAATATATCTATTATAAATTGACAAGTCTACAAATCTAACTAAATAAAGGCAGTCCATGACCTTTATAATGACAGTGGGCGCTACATTTGGGGGATTTTTGAGGTGATTGCTTGACTGAGATCGTGCTTTCCAAATCGCGACACAGATGCTTTCCAAATTTGAGGGTGCAACGCTGAAAGTCGCCTAGAGGGGCGGTGAATAGGCGAAACCTGAAATTTACAAACTTTAAACACGCACTAAGGCCGGGGTTAATGTTAGAATTAAATCGGAGTACGGAAGATAGTTCTCCTTGCTTAGAGTTGCTCAATCAATGCGGATAACTTTTGGGAGCAAACTCAAATCAATATGAGCAAGGGAACTTTTAGAGAGAGGAAAGATGGAAAACAAATCACGTGAAGGTCAACAAGTGAACACGGTGATTTGCTTATCGAGGTTCGGTTCCAAAGAACCTAGTCCCCGTTGAGGAGGCCACAAAGGTTGGGTATATTCCAACCCTTTCCCTCTCTCAATCGGTCACACAGACCGGTCGAGGCTTTGAAAGTCGCCTAGAGGGGGGTGAATAGGGCAAAACTAAAATTTACAAATATAATCACAACTACAAGCCGGGTTAGCGTTAGAAATAATAAAGAGTCCGAGAGAGGGCGCAAAACAAATCACAAGCGAATGAAGAGTGTGACACGCGGATTTGTTTTACTGAGGTTCGGTTCTCACAAACCTACTCCCCGTTGAGGTGGTCACAAAGACCGGGTCTCTTTCAACCCTTTCCCTCTCTCAAACGGTCCCTCGGACCGAGTGAGCTTCTCTTCTCAAATCAAACCGGGAACAAAACTTCCCCGCAAGGACCACCACACAATTGGTGTCTCTTGCCTCGGTTACAATGGAGTTTTGATCACAAGAACAAGTGAGAAAGAAAGAAGCAATCCAAGCGCAAGAGCTCAAAAGAACACGGCAAATCTCTCTCGCTAATCGCTAAAGCCTTGTGTGGAATTGGAGAGGATTTGATCACTTGGGTGTGTCTTGTATTGAATGCCTAGCTTTTGTAAGTGGTTGAGAGGTGGAAAACTTGGATGACTTGAATGTGGGGTGGTTGGGGGTATTTATAGCCCCAACCACCAAACTAGCCGTTTGGGTGGAGGCTATCTGTCGCATGGTGCACCGGACAGTCCGGTGCACACCGGACATGTCCGGTGCGCCAGCCACGTCACCCGAACGTTAGGGTTCCGACCGTTGGAGCTCTGACAGCTAGGCCCGCCTGGATGTCCGGTGGCGCACCGGACATGCACTGTAGAGTGTCCGGTGCGCCACTTCGCGCGTGCCTGACTTCTGCGCGTTCTGGCGCGCATTTAATGCGCTGCAGGTGACCGTTGGCACCGAAGTAGCCGTTGGTCCGCCGTTACACCGGACAGTTCGGTGTACACCAGACATGTCTGGTGAATTATAGCGGACTAGCCGTTGCGGATTCCCGAAGCTGGCGAGTTCAGAGTCGCGTCCCCTTGGAGCACCGGACACTGTCCGGTGTACACCGGACAGTCCGGTGAATTATAGCGTGACGCCTCTAAAAATTCCCGAAGGTGAAGAGTTCAGCTTGGAGTCCCCTGGTGCACCGGACACTGTCCGGTGGTGCACCGGACAGTCCGGTGCGCCCGACCAGGGTGCCTTTGGTTGTCCCTTTGCTCCTTTGTTTGAACCCTTTCTCTTGATCTTTTTATTGGCTTATTGTGAACCTTTGGTACCTGTATAACTTATAAACTCGGGCAAACTAGTTAGTCTAATTATTTGTGTTGGGCAATTCAATCACCAAAATTAGTTTAGGAAATAGGTGTAAGCCTAATTCCCTTTCAATCTCCCCCTTTTTGGTGATTGATGCCAACACAAACCAAAGAAAATATAGAAGTGCATAATTTGAACTAGTTTGCATATGCAAGTGCAAAGGTTACTTGGAATTGAGCCAATAAATATTACTTACTAGATATGCATGGATTGTTTCTTTATTTTTAACATTTTGGACCACGCTTGCACCACAAGTTTTGTTTTTGCAAATTCTTTTGTAAATTCTTTTCAAAGTCCTTTTGCAAATAGTCAAAGGTAAATGAATAAGATTTTGCTAAGCATTTTCAAGTTTTGAAATTTTCTCCCTTTGTCTTAAAATGCTTTTCCTTTGACTAAAACAAAACTCCCCCTCAATAAATTCTCCTCTTAGTGTTCAAGAGGGTTTTAAGATATCAATTTTGAAAGTACTACTTTCTCCCCCTTTAGAACTCAAAGAGATACTAATTTAAAATTTATCAATTGAAAATCATTTTAAAATTGGGGTGGTGGTGCGGTCCTTTTGCTTTGGGCTCATACTTTCTCCCCCTTTGGCATGAATCGCCAAAAACGGATACTTTGAGTGAGATATAAGCCCTATGATAACTACTCTCTCCCCTTTGGCAAATAAAACATATGAGTGAAGATTATACCAAAGACGAAGAATTGCTTGGAGCGACGGCGAAGGATGAGTGATAGAGTGGAGTGGAAGCCTTGTCTTCGCCGAAGACTCCAATTCCCTTTCAATATACCTATGACTTGGTTTGAAATACACTTGAAAACACATTAGTCATAGCATATATAAAAGAGACATGATCAAAGGTATATTTATGAGCTATGTGTGCAAATTAGCAAAAGAAATTCCTAGAATCAAGAATATTGAGCTCATGCCTAAGTTTGGTAAAAGTTTGTTCATCTAGTGGCTTGGTAAAGATATCGGCTAATTGATCTTTAGTATTAATGTATGCAATCTCGATATCCCCCTTTTGTTGGTGATCCCTAAGAAAATGATACCGAATGGCTATGTGTTTAGTGCGGCTATGCTCAACGGGATTATCCGCCATGCGGATTGCACTCTCATTATCACATAGAAGAGGAACTTTGGTTAATTTGTAACCATAGTCCCGCAGGGTTTTCCTCATCCAAAGCAATTGCGCGCAACAATGGCCTGCGGCAATGTACTCGGCTTCGGCGGTTGAAAGAGCCATAGAATTTTGCTTCTTTGAAGCCCAAGACACCAGAGATCTTCCCAGGAACTGGCAAGTCCCCGATGTGCTCTTTCTATTAATTTTGCACCCTGCCCAATCAGCATCGGAATAACCAATTAAATCAAATGTGGATCCCCTGGGGTACCAGAGGCCAAACTTAGGAGTATAAACTAAATATCTCAAGATTCGTTTTACGACCCTAAGGTGAACTTCCTTAGGATCGGCTTGGAATCTTGCACACATGCATACAGAAAGCATAATATCCGGTCGTGAAGCACATAAATAGAGTAAGGAACCTATCATCGACCGGTATACCTTTTGATCTACGGATTTACCTCCCGTGTCGAGGTCGAGATGCCCATTAGTTCCCATGGGTGTCTTGATGGGCTTGGCGTCCTTCATCCCAAACTTGGTTAGAATGTCTTGAATGTACTTCGTTTGGCTAATGAAGGTGCCCTTTTGGAGTTGCTTCACTTGAAATCCTAGAAAATACTTCAACTCCCCCATCATCGACATCTCGAATTTTTGTGTCATGATCCTACTAAACCCTTCACATATAGATTCGTTAGTAGACCCAAATATGATATCATCAACATAAATTTGGCATACAAACAAATCATTTGCAAGTGTCTTAGTAAAGAGTGTAGGATCGACTTTTCCGACTTTGAAGCCATTAGCAATAAGAAAATCTCTTAGGCATTCATACCATGCTCTTAGGGCTTGCTTGAGCCCATAAAGCGCCTTAGAGAGTCTATAAACATGGTTAGGATACTCACTGTCTTCAAAGCCGGGAGGTTGCTCAACATAGACCTCTTCCTTGATTGGTCCATTGAGGAAGTCACTTTTCACGTCCATTTGATAAAGCTTAAAGCCATGGTAAGTAGCATAGGCAAGTAAAATGCAAATTGACTCAAGCCTAGCTATGGGTGCATAGGTTTCACGGAAATCCAAACCTTCGACTTGTGAATATCCCTTGGCCACAAGTCGGGCTTTGTTCCTTGTCACCACACCATGCTCATCTTGCTTGTTGCGGAAGACCCACTTGGTTCCTACAACATTTTGGTTAGGACGTGGAACTAAATGCCATACCTCATTCCTCGTGAAGTTGTTGAGCTCCTCTTGCATCGCCATCACCCAATCCGAATCTTGAAGTGCTTCCTCTACCCTGTGTGGCTCAATAGAGGAAACAAAAGAGTAATGTTCACAAAAATGAGCAACACGAGATCGAGTGGTTACCCCCTTATGAATGTCGCCGAGGATGGTGTTCACGGGGTGATCTCGTTGGATTGCTTGGTGGACTCTTGGGTGTGGCGGCCTTGGAACTTGCTCATCCTCCTTGTCTTGATCATTTGCATCTCCCCCTTGATCATTGCCGTCTTCTTGAGGTGGCTCATCTTCTTGATCTTCTTCTTCATCATCTTGACCCTCATCCTCATCTTGAGTTGGTGGAGATGCTTGCATGGAGGAGGATGGTTGATCTTGTGCTTGAATGGGCTCTTCGGATTCCTTAGGACACACATCCCCAATGGACATGTTCCTTAGCGCGACGCACAGAGCCTCTTCATCATCTAATTCATCAAGATCAACTTGCTCTACTTGAGAGCCGTTAGTATCATCAAACACAATGTCACAAGAAACTTCAACTAGTCCACTGGACTTGTTAAAGACTCTATATGCCCTTGTGTTTGAATCATATCCTAGTAAAAAGCCTTCTACAGCCTTAGGAGCAAATTTGGACTTTCTACCTCTTTTAACAAGAATAAAACATTTGCTACCAAAGACTCTAAAATATGAAACATTTGGCTTTTTACCGGTGAGGAGTTCGTAAGATGTCTTCTTGAGGATTTGGTATAGATACAACCGGTTGATGGCGTAGCAAACGGTGTTGACCGCCTCGGCCCAAAACCGATCCGAAGTCTTGTATTCATCAAGCATGGTTCTTGCCATGTCCAATAGAGTTCTATTCTTCCTCTCCACTACACCATTTTGTTGTGGTGTGTAGGGAGAAGAGAACTCATGCTTGATGCCCTCCTCCTCAAGGAAGCCGTCAATTTGTGAATTCTTGAACTCCGTCCCATTATTGCTTCTAATTTTCTTGATCCTCAAGCCGAACTCATTTTGAGCCTGTCTCAAGAATCCCTTTAAGGTCTCTTGGGTTTGAGATTTTTCCTATAAAAAGAATACCCAAGTGAAGCGAGAATAGTCATCCACAATAACTAGACAGTACTTACTCCCGCCGATGCTTATGTAAGCGATCGGGCCGAATAGGTCCATGTGGAGGAGCTCTAGTGGTTTGTCAGTCGTTAGGATGTTCTTATGTGGATGATGAACACCAACTTGCTTCCCTGCCTGGCATGCGCTACAAATCCTGTCTTTCTCAAAATGCACATTTGTTAGTCCTAAAATGTGCTCTCCCTTTAGAAGCTTGTGAAGATTCTTCATCCCAACATGGGCTAGTCGGCGATGCCAGAGCCAACCTATGTTAGTCTTAGCGATTAAGCAAGTATCGAGTTCAGCTCTGAAATCAACTAAGTATAGCTGACCCTCTAATACTCCCTTAAAAGCTACTGAATCATCACTTCTTCTAAAGACAGTAACACCTGTATCCATGAAAAGACAGTTGTAACCCATTTTACATAATTGGGAAACAGAAAGCAAGTTATAATCTAAAGAGTCTACAAGAAAAACATTGGAAATGGAATGGTCAGGTGATATAGCAATTTTACCCAATCCTTTGACCAAACCTTGGTTTCCATCCCCGAATGTGATGGCTCGTTGGGGATCTTGGTTTTTCTCGTAGGAGGTGAACATCCTTTTCTCCCTAGTCATGTGGTTTGTGCACCTGCTGTCAATGATCCAACTTGAGCCCCCGGATGCATAAACCTACAAAACAAATTTAGTTCTTGATTTTAGGTATCCAAACAGTTTTGGGTTCTTTGACATTAGATACAAGAACTTTGGGTACCCAAACACAAGTCTTTGATCCCTTGTGTTTGTCCCCAACATACTTGGCAACTACCTTGCCGGATTTGTTAGTCAAAACATAAGATGCATCAAAAGTTTTAAATGAAATGCTAGGTTCATTTGATGCACTAGGAGTTTTCTTCTTAGGCAATTTAGCATGGGTTGATTGCCTAGAACTAAATGTCTCATTCTTATACATAAAAGCATGATTAGGGCCAGAGTGAGACTTCCTAGAATGAATTCTCCTAATCTTATGCTCGAGATAACCGGCAGGGTACAAAATGTGACCCTCGTTATCCTGAGGCATGGGAGCCTTGCCCTTAACAAAGTTAGATAATCTTTTAGGAGGGGCATTAAGTTTGACATTGTCTCCCTTTTGAAAGCCAATGCCATCCTTGATGCCAGGGCGTCTCCCACTATAAAGCATATTACGAGCAAATTTAAATTTTTCATTATCTAGCTCATGCTCGGCAATTTTAGCATCTAATTTTGCTATATGATCATTTTGTTGTTTAATTAAAGCCATGTGATCATGAATAGCATCAATGTTAACATCTCTACATCTAGTGCAAATAGAAACATGCTCAACGGTAGATGTAGAGGGTTTGCAAGTTTTTAGTTCAACAATCTTAGCATGTAAAATGTCATTTTCACTTCTAAGATCGGAAATGGAAGCATTGCAAACATCTAATTCATTAGCCTTAGCAATTAGTTTTTCATTTTCATTTCTAAGGCTAGCAAGAGAGGCATTTAATTCTTCAATCTTAGCAATAGAAATAGCATGATCATTTCTAAGATCGGCATATGAATCATCACATACATTTGAATCAACCTTAGCAATTAATCTATCATTCTCATTTCTAAGGTTGATGATCAAATCATGGCAAGTGCTTAGCTCACTAGTTAGTTTTTCACATTTTTCCATCTCTAGAGCATAAGCATTCTTAACTTTAACACGCTTCTTATTTTCCTTAATTAGGAAGTCCTCTTGGCTATCCAAGAGTTCGTCCTTATCATGAATAGTGCTAATCAATTCATTTAACTTCTCCTTTTGTTGCATGTTAAGGTTGGCAAAAAGAGTAAACAAATTATCCTCCTCATCACTAGAATTGTCTTCATCACTAGAGGATGCATATTTAGTGGAGGATTTAGATTTAACCTTCTTCTTTTTGCCGTCCTTTGCCATGAGGCACTTGTGGCCGACGTTGGGGAAGAGGAGTCCCTTGTTGACGGCGATGTTGGCGGCGTCCTCGTCGGAGGAGGAGTCGGTGGAGCTCTCGTCGGAGTCCCACTCCCGGCAAACATGGTCATCGCCGCCCTTCTTCTTGTAGTACTTCTTCTTTTCCTTTCTTCTCCCCTTCTTGTCGTCGCCCCTGTCACTATCACTAGAAATAGGACATTTTTTAATAAAGTGACCAGGCTTACCACATTTATAGCAAACCTTCTTGGAGCGGGGCTTGTAATCCTTCCCCCTCCTTTGCTTGAGGATTTGTCGAAAGCTTTTGATGATTAAAGCCATCTCCTCATTGTCGAGCTTTGAGGCGTCGATGGGGAGTGTTGGGGACTTGTTCTCAAATGCTTCGGATTAAGAACAAGGCAACATAAAAAGTGTTAAATGATAAAGCCCTTCGTCCTTTGAAACATTATTTCCCTTCGGGATATAATGTGTTCCGGACGAAGGTCACAAACAACATATCTTCGTAAGCACAATAAACTATGACGAAGAACTTACATGCAACATAAAAAGTAATATAAACATTTAAATATTATCACAACGTCATTTCTATTTTATTATCATATAAAAATAGAAATGACTTCAAATTACAAATGTACCTTCGGATTGCAGGAAGGCAAAAATACAAGGATGACGGAAAGCAAATGCCAAGTCAGTGTGAACAGTACGGGAGTACTGTTCATCTATTTATAGGCGTGGGACGTAGCCCATGCAAAATTACATTCATGTCCATTACATTTGCTAATGACTTATGGGAATCTATTAAGGCCTAAGTAGTCTTTTCATCTTTAAGTCGGTTCCCCTTTCTGCTATCGCGACGAAGCTTTCTGCGCATAGCTTCGGCTGTGCACCATCCTTCGTACAGCTTGGTAATCAGCTTCGTACAGCTTGGGCTTCGTTCTGACCGTACTCCATGTTCATGATCTGAGTCCGAAGATACCTGTTCATATAATTCACTTGGAAAATATTGTCAAATCATGTTTTTGAGGACCTTCGAAGGACGAAGGCCCCCAACAGTAGCCCCTCGCAATATTAATTTGTTAGTGATAAATTCAGATTGCGATATGGACGAAGGCCTTAAGCCGAAGGTCCAAAAAAACACCTTCCCTTTGCTAGAATAGCAAAAGTCACTGACACCTGGGACCACACAGTTTCCGTCATATCGAGTGTATAAATAGGAGCCCGCCACATTTGATTTGGCACGCTCTCTTTGCCATCTGTTTTTCCTGCTTATAAAACTTTCTGCCCAAAAATATTTGTTTTCTTTCCTAGTTTTAAGCTTCGGAAGCGAGAAGTAGGATCTCCGAAGAGATGTCTGAGGAGAAGAAGGCTGTTGTCGAGATGAAGCTAAGTCTCTCTGAAGAGAAGAACCTGGGCTTTCTTGAGGCAATGTCGAAGACCAATACAGAAAAGATCACCAAAGAGATTTTAGAAGGTTTATCTGAAGATACTGGTGACAGCGACAGTTATGATGTAGAAAGCGGCGGGGGAGAGTCTGAAGATCGACCATGGCGGCCAAGTCACTCGGTTTTCGGGAAAACCACTATTAAGCAGAGTCATATTGACAATATGAGGGGGAGATATTTTCGAGATATATCTATTGTGAGGGCTGATGCTGGAGAAAAAACTTCTCCTACCCCCGAAGAAGATGAGGTCGTGATCTTCCGAAGCTTTCTCAAGGCTGGGCTTTGGTTCCCCCTAAGCAGTTTTGTTGTCGAAGTCCTGAAGACATTTCAAATCTACCTTCATCAAATTACTCCCGAAGCTATCATAAGAATGGGAATCTTTGTCTGGGCTGTGAAAAGCCAAGGTTTAGAACCAAATGCTAAAAGTTTTTGCAAAATTCATGAGTTGGTATATGAGACGAAGCCCTGGGGGAAAGAACAATATCACAACAACTTTGGTTGTTACAGCTTCGGTGCCCGCTCCGGGTCAAGCTGCCCTGTGCCAACCTTTCGGAAGAGGTGGCCCGGTGCCTGGATGACAGAATGGTTCTATGTAAAGAATGACTTGACAGCGCAAGAAGATGTTAAGAGTATCATTATGCGCCCCATCTGGCAACGCTTCGGACTCCGAAAGCCGAAGGTTGAAATGGATGAAGCGGCCGAAGAATGCCAAAGAGCCTTCGGCGTAATCTGCTCTTTTATTGGGACAAGGGATCTGGTCCAAGAGCATATTGCCTTCAGGGTGTGGCCACTTGCAGGAAAGTGGGAAATGCCGAAGGAGACCATCAAAGAGTCTGACGAAGGTGGACTAGTCAGACTAAAATACACATTCAAATACGGGGATAAGTTTGTTGAACCTGATGACGACTGGTTAAAAAGCATTGAAACATTAAGTGACGAACTGCTTGGGGTATACTCGAAGGCCGAGAACACTGCATTATCGGCAGCCTTCGGAGGCCGAAAGAAGAAGAGGCTCAACCGGGTATTTGATGCAATCGGGTTTGTCTACCCTGACTACCATTATCCGGTGCCGGGCCGCAAAAGAAAAAATACTTCTCCTGCAACAGAAGTTGCCACAAGTGCTTCTAGTGAGCCAGCGCCGCAAAGAAAAAAGATGAAGGTGCTCACCCACCGGGCACGTTTTATTGAGTCGGCCACAGTGCCTGAATTTATCGGTAAAGTCTCCTTGGCCACTGAAAATACAGAGCCAGCTCCAGTGCCGAAGATCGAAGAAAAAACTGAAGTACCTTCAGCAGAGAAAGCAGAAAAACCGAAAATTGAAGGACCAAAAATATTAGAAATCTTAAGTCCTTCAGCAAGTGTTGAAACAATAAAAAATCAAAAGGGTCCATCGGTGACCCCGAAAAGAAAAAGAATGGTGAACGTGCTAGATGTTTTGGAGACAATTAAATCTTCAAGCACAACTCCAAAGAAGACTGTTGAACTTTCTGAAGTGTCTACTGAAGCTTTAGTTGCTGAAGCTTCGAAGCAACAACTTGAAGTTGAAGCTGGGACTTCAGAGCCCACCAAGGAACAACCTTTGGAAACCGAAGAAAAAATAAAAATGCCAGAGCCAATTTTGGTTGAAGAAATTGACACTACTGCCCCCGAAGCTCCTTCCACCATATGCGATTACATTGTGCGGCATGCTTCGGGGAAGAAATTATCTGAAGAAGAGATTTATGAAGCCAACCACTAAGCCAAAGAATTGAAATATCCGAAGGGGGCACTAGTGTTCAATGGGACAAACGAAGATGACTTCCTATACTGTCTCCCTGACAACAAAGAATTATCTGTCTGCCGGGAGATGGCTAGGAGTATGGGGTTTCCGAAGCTTGAAGCTGGACTATGCGCTATGACGAAGGAGGATCTTGCGGATAGCCTTGCATATAATAGTCTGAAGGTGCGAGAATTGCGCATTTTGGAAACTTTATGATTCGAAATCTATTGTTTTATTCTTATACTAACTTTTTACATATAGGGATTAATACTAAGCAACGCGCTGAGAGCGCAAAAGAGTGCCGAAGACGAAAGTTATGAAATTGCCTTCAACAACCTTCGAACAGAGGTTATCAAGCTAAGGAACGAAGCCCTGGAAAAGGACAAGATTCTAGTTACATTAGTGGATAAAGTAAAGGAGAACGAAGCTGCGTCCAAAGCCCAAATTGCAGCTCAAAAGCACGAGATTGACGATCTTCGGAAGCAATTGGCCCGGGCGAAAGAAGAACGCATACTTGAAGAAACGAGGCGGGAATGTAGCGACCAATGGGCTAATCATTTGGAAGGAACCGTTGAAGAGCTTCGGTCTTCTAAGAAAAGGTGCTACGAAAAATCCATGGATTGTGTAAAGAAAATAAAAACCAGCTTCGCCAGTGTTGGCGCATTTTCGAGTGAAGAAGATTTTGTGAGAGGTAACCCAGAAGGGCCGATAGAATGGATCTGCCATGAAGCTGAAGCCTTCGAAGAAATTCTAAACAGTCGAGGAGACATTTGCGCCTTCTCTGGTGCCAGGGGGATTGCTTCTATACTGGAGAAAAAAGGCTGCAATCATGTTAAGGTTCTTGCACAATCCGAAGCCAGCTTATCCCCTGAAGATATTAAAGACCCCTCGGCCGAAGCTAGCCAGGCTGGCGGAAAATTTTTCACCGACGTCTGGGACAATGTTGGCCGAGAAATGGCCCGAGAAATCATTCAGAAAAGTGAGAAAGGCATTCACGACGCTAGAGAAGTAGCTAAGGCCGCTAACAAAAGCTCAGAGCCCGAAGGGCAATTAGGTATTAGCTAATGGTTTTTATTGCGCTGTAATTTTTGATTTTAAACTTCGTTCACAATTTGTAATAGCAATGTGGCCGTATCATGTTCTCCTTTAGATCCTACTAAAGCGTCTCCGGGCCCTCACCCGAAAGGAGACGAAGAAATTAAAAAGATGGCTGAAGCTATCATGGATGAAGTTGTTAACCGACTCCTGAACGAAGCTGCCGAAGTTGTTTTGAGAGAAGATTAAGCACTTTTGTAAAGACTTCTTGAAATGAAACATGTGTGACATTTTATAACCCTGTGATATATTTGCTTTTAATGACTCGATTCTTTACGATGCATGAAACTTTACATACGTACCGTTTTTGAGGCTTCGGCGAAAAAACACCTTCCCTTCTTTTCATGCTTCGTGAAGATAGAAAAACTTTTATGCATCACGACAATGTTCATAGTGCTCTGATGAAGGATATCCAAGCTTCATGAAAATATTCTCCGAAGCTATATTCCAAAGATCAATATTGTGTCCCCTTGTGACTTAGCACGATTTTTACTTTCTCAAAGTATCCTTCCGAAGGTTGATACCGTGTCCCCTTCTTTTGCCATATGCAACATGATGTATGATGCTTATGCTATGCAAAATGATGTGATGATGTTATGTTATGTAGATGACATTTGTTCCAAAGATACACACATATCCCCGTAAAACACAAAATATTTTTGTACCAGCGCTGACTTTTCGCTGTAAGCTCTGCATTCCCTTAGGAACGACTTTGGAGCTTCTTCGCCTTTTACTTAGGCGGTATCAGCGTTGACTTTTCGCTGTAAGCTCTGCATTCCCTTAGGAACGACTTTGGAGCTTCTTCGCCCTTTACTTAGGCGGTATCAGCGTTGACTTTTCGCTGTATGCTCTGCATTCCCTTTGGAACGACTTTGGAGCAGAAAACTTACACTGCGTTCCCTTTGGAACGACTTTTTGTGATTTCAGCAAACTTACTCTGCGTTCCTTAGAACGACTTTTTGTTGCTTCGAAGGATTTTCAATAATTCGAAGGTCCTCCTTGTTATCGTAAATTTTTAAGCTTCAGCAACTTAAGCCTGAGAAAATACATTTTCCTTGGAGCAAGCAAAAAAACTTTTACATGAAAACTAAAAAATGTCCTTTATTACACAGAAAATAGAACTGAATGGAAAAAACTGGTAGGATATTTATCAATAGATGTGCTTCGACTCTGGCACAGTGCTATTGACTGTGCGAGCTTCGGATTGTTCTCTGAGATCCCTTTGGTGTGGAGCATATTGGCTCCCTTCTGGCTGTTGGCCTTGTTGCAACGGTGGTGGAGGCGGAGGCTATTGCCAGGAAGCTTGAGGTTGACTCGCCGAAGCAACAGAAACTGCAGGGTGGTTGCCTATGTATTCTGGGATGTAAGGCGGATGGTACGAAGCAGTATGCATGACCTGCTTCAGCTGAGCTTGTTGCGCTGCAGCTTCGGCTATCTCCTTTTGCTTCTGGATGGTAACATGGCACATCCTGGTGGTATGGCCCTTGTTTTCACCACAGAATAAGCAAAATACTCTCCTTGGTTGATCCCCAAATCTTCCGCCGAAGCCCCTGGCGCCTCTGCCTCTTGGAGCTGGTGGCCGGAAGAAACTTTGCTGTTGCCCCGAAGCCTGTGAGGAGCACTGTGGCCTATTCTGCTGACTCCCCTTATCATCATTTTGAGTAGAGTTGTGGATGGTCCTGACATGCCTCGGATAGAATCTTCCTCCGAAGCCCCTGGTCATTTCAGAAAACCTGAAAGCCTCCTCCCTTCTTTGGCGAAAATCATTGTCGGCACGAATATACTCGTCCATCTTCTGGAGCAATTTCTCCAAAGTTTGAGGAGGCTTCCTAGCAAAGTATTGAGCTGAAGGTCCAGGCCGAAGTCCCTTGATCATGGCCTCAATGACAATTTCATTGGGCACCGTTGGTGCCTGCGCCCTCAAACGCAAGAACCTTCTGACATACGCCTGAAGGTATTCTTCATGATCCTGAGTGCATTGGAACAGGGCCTGAGCAGTGACCGGCTTCGTCTGAAACCCTTGGAAGCTGGTTAACAACATGTCCTTCAGTTTTTGCCATGAAGTGATCGTTCCTGGTCGAAGGGAGGAATACCAGGTTTGAGCAACACTCCTGACAGCCATAACAAAAGACTTTGCCATGACTGCAGCATTGCCACCATACGAAGATACTGTTGCTTCGTAGCTCATCAAAAACTGCTTCGGGTCTGAATGGCCATCGAATATGGGAAGCTGGGGCGGCTTATAGGACGGAGGCCAAGGTGTAGCCTGCAGCTCAGCGGACAAGGGAGAAGCATCATCGAAAACAAAATTTCCATGATGGAAATTGTCATACCAGTCATCTTCGTTGAAGAAACCCTCCTGATGAAGGTCTTTTTGTTGAGGCCTTCGGTTCTGCTCATCGTGAGTAAGATGGCGAACTTCTTCAGAAGCTTCGTCTATCTGCCTTTGCAGTTCAGCTAGCCTGGCCATCTTTTCCTTCTTCCTCTGCACCTGTTGATGAAGCATCTCCATATCTCTGATCTCTTGGTCTAGCTCATCCTCTTGAGGCGTCGGGCTGACAGCCTTCCTCTTCTGGCTTCGGGCCTCCCGAAGAGAGACAGTCTCCTGATTGTGGTCCAGCGGTTGGAGAGCTGCAGTGCCAGCTGCTGAAGCTTTCTTCGGCGCCATAGCGAAGGTTGATGATCGCCGAGGGCGCTCAAAGACTCAAAGAGTGGAAGTGAGTTCACCGGAGGTGGGCGCCAATGTTGGGGACTTATTCTCAAATGCTTCGGATTAAGAACAAGGCAACATAAAAAGTGTTAAATGATAAAGCCCTTCGTCCTTTGAAACATTATTTCCCTTCGGGATATAATGTGTTCCGGACGAAGGTCACAAACAACATATCTTCGTAAGCACAATAAACTATGACGAAGAACTTACATGCAACATAAAAAGTAATATAAACATTTAAATATTATCACAACGTCATTTCTATTTTATTATCATATAAAAATAGAAATGACTTCAAATTACAAATGTACCTTCGGATTGCAGGAAGGCAAAAATACAAGGATGACGGAAAGCAAATGCCAAGTCAGCGTGAACAGTACGGGAGTACTGTTCATCTATTTATAGGCGTGGGACGTAGCCCATGCAAAATTACATTCATGTCCATTACATTTGCTAATGACTTATGGGAATCTATTAAGGCCTAAGTAGTCTTTTCATCTTTAAGTCGGTTCCCCTTTCTGCTATCGCGACGAAGCTTTCTGCGCATAGCTTCGGCTGTGCACCATCCTTCGTACAGCTTGGTAATCAGCTTCGTACAGCTTGGGCTTTGTTCTGACCGTACTCCATGTTCATGATCTGAGTTCGAAGATACCTGTTCATATAATTCACTTGGAAAATATTGTCAAATCATGTTTTTGAGGACCTTCGGAGGACGAAGGCCCCCAACAGGGAGCCTACTTGATGTAGATTCTTCCTTCTTCTCCTCGGTTGCCTTGAATGCGACGGGTTGTGCCTCAGGCGTGGAGGAGGCGCCTTGCTTGATGATTTTCTTTGAGCCTTTGATCATTAGCTCAAAGCTCACAAACTTCCCTATAACATCCTCGGGAGACATTAGCGTGTATCTAGGATCACATCGAATTAATTGAACTTGCATAGGGTTAAGAAAAATGAGGGATCTTAGAATAACCTTAACCATCTCATGGTCATCCCATTTGGTGCTCCCGAGGTTGCGCACTTGGTTCACCAAGGTCTTCAACCGATTCTACATGGCTTGTGGATCTTCCCCTTGGTGAAGCATGAAGCGACCGAGCTCCCCCTCGATCGTCTCCCGCTTGGTGATCTTGGTCACCTCATCTCCTTCGTGCGCGGTCTTGAGCACGTCCCAAATTTCCTTTGCGCTCTTCAACCCTTGCACCTTATTATACTCCTCTCGACTTAGAGAGGCGAGGAGTATAGTAGTGGCTTGGGAGTTGAAGTGTTGAATTTGGGCGACTCCGTCCGAATCATAGTCTTCATCCCCTACGGATGGTACCTGCACACCAAACTCAACAACGTTCCAAATGCTAGTGTGGAGTGAGGTTAGATGATGCCTCATTTTGTCACTCCACATATTATAATTGTCGGCGTTTCGAGACCGGGGGGTCCCTGAGCCGACGAGTGAAGTGTCGCCGCGTGCCCTAGCCCAGATGGGTCGACGCGAGGCCGAGCGCGAAGGGGGGAAGTGAGGTGGCCGGAGATGGGCGTGAGAGAGGTGGAAATCCCGCGGCCTTCGTGTTCGTCCCGCGCCCAGGTCGGGTGCACTTACAGTAGGGGGTTACAAGCGTCCACACGGGGGAGGGAGCGAGCGGCCTCACGCGAGCGCCTGTCTCGTCCTTGTCCCCGCGCGGCCAACCCTCTCTAAGAGGGCCCTGGTCCTTCCTTTTATATGCATAAGGAGAGGATCCAGGTGTACAATGGGGGGTGTAGCAGAGTGCTACGTGTCTAGCGGAGGAGAGCTAGCGCCCTAAGTACATGCCATCGTGGCGTCCGGAGAGATTTTGGCGCCCGGTTTGTGTGATGTCGTGGCCGTCGGAGGAGCGCTGGAGCCTGGCGGAGGGACAGCTGTCGGGGCCGTCGAGTCCTTGCTGACGTCCTCTTGCTTCCGTAAGGGGGCTGAGAGCCGCCATCGTCAGGGAGCGCGCGGGGCGCCATCATCGCCTATCTGGCAGAGCGAGCTAGATGGGACGCCGGTCTTGTTCCCCGTAGCCTGAGTCAGCTTAGAGTAGGGTAATGATGGTGCCTCCTGTTGACGTGGCCGGTCCGCGCCCTAGGTTGGGCGATGTGGAGGCTCCTCCGAGGTCGAGGTCGAGTCCGTCTTCCGTGGCCGAGGCCGAGTCCGAGCCCCTAGGTCGGGCGAGGCGGAGGCCGTTGGCTGAGGCCAGGGCGGAATTTGAGTCCTAGGGTTGGGCGAAGCGGAGTTCGTCATCTTCTGGGGCTGAGCCCAAGTCCGAGCCCTGGGTCGGGCGGAGCAGAGTTCGTCGTCTTCTGGGGCTGAGCCCAAGTCTGAGCCCTGGGTCGGGCGGAGCGGAGTTCGCCGTCTTCCGGGGCTTAGCCCGAGTCCGAGCCCTGGGTCAGGCGGAGCAGAGTTCACCGTCTTCCGGGGCTTAGCCCGAGTCCGAGCCCTGGGTCGGGCGGAGCAGAGTTCGCCGTCTTCCGGGGCTTAGCCCGAGTCCGAGCCCTGGGTTGGGCGGAGCGGAGCTTCCTATGGTGCGTGCGGCCGGGCCTGACTGCCTGTCAGCCTCACTCTGTCAAGTGGCACCGCAGTCGGAGCGGCGCAGGCGGTGCTGTCTTTCTGTCAGACCGGTCAGTGGAGCGGCGAAGTGACGGCGGTCACTTCGGCCCTGTCAGCTGAGGGGCGCGCGTCAGGATAAAGGTGTCAGGCCACCTTTGCATTAAACGCTCCTGCGATTTGGTCGGTCGGTGCGGCGATTTGGTCAGGGTTGCTTCTTGGCGAAGACAGGGCCTCGGGCGAGCCGAAAATATGTTCGCCGCTGGAGGGGGGCCTCGGGCGAGGCGGAGATCCTCCGGGGTCGGCTGCCCTTGTCCGAGGTTAGGCTCGAGCGAGGCGTGATCGAGTCCCTCGAATGGACTGATCCCTGACTTAATCACACCCATCAGGCCTTTGCAGCTTTATGCTGATGGGGGTTACCAGCTGAGAATTAGGAGTCTTGAGGGTACCCCTAATTATGGTCCCCGACAGTAGCCCCCGAGCCTCGAAGGGAGTGTTAGCACTCGCTTGGAGGCTTTCGTCGCACTTTTTTGCAAGGGGACCAGCTTTTCTCGGTTGCGTTTTGTTCCGGTGGGTGCGCGCGAGCGCACCCGCCGGGTGTAGCCCCCGAGGCCTCGGAGGAGTGGTTTGACTCCTCCGAGGTCTTAACGCCTCGCGCAATGCTTCGGCTGGTCTGGTCGTTCCCTCATGCGAGCTGGCCGTAGCCCGGGTGTACGGTCGGGACCCAAGTTCTCGGGCTGGTATGTTGACGCTGTCAACGGTTTGGCCGGAGCCGGGTTTGCGAGAGTGAAAGTCGCCTAGAGGGGGGGTGAATAGGGCGAAACTGAAATTTACAAATATAAACACAACTACAAGCCGGGTTAGCGTTAGAAATATAAACGAGTCCGTGAGAGAGGGTGCAAAACAAATCGCAAGCAAATGAAGAGAGTGACACGCGGATTTGTTTTACCGAGGTTCGGTTTTCGCAAACCTACTCCCCGTTGAGGAGGCCACAAAGGCCGGGTCTCTTTCAACCCTTCCCTCTCTCAAACGGTCCCTCGGACCGAGTGAGCTTTTCTTCTTCTCAATCAAACGGGAACAAAACTTCCCCGCAAGGGCCACCACACAATTGGTGCCTCTTGCCTTGGTTACAATTGAGTTTTGATCACAAGAACAAGTGAGAAAGAAAGAAAGCGATCCAAGCGCAAGAGCTCAAAAGAACACGGCAAATCTCTCTCGCTAGTCACTAAAGGCTTGAGTGGAATTGGAGAGGATTTGATCTCTTTTGTGTGTCTAGAATTGAATGCCTAGCTCTTGTAAGTGGTTGGAAGTTGGAAAACTTGGATGCAATGAATGGTGGGGTGGTTGGGGTATTTATAGCCCCAACCACCAAACATGACCGTTGGCTGGAGGCTTCTGTTCGATGGCGCACCGGACAGTCCGGTGCACACCGGACAGTCCGGTGCCCCTGCCACGTCATCACTGCCGTTGGATTCTGACCATTGGAGCTTCTGACTTCTGGGCCCGCCTGGATGTCCGGTGCACACCGGACAACAACTATTCATTGTCCGGTGCGCCGGTATGGGCACGCCTGACGACTGCGCGCGCAGAACGCGCATTAAATGCGCCGCAGGGAGCCGTTGGCGCCGAAATAGCCGTTGCTCCGCTGGCACACCGGACAGTCCGGTGCACACCGGACAGTCCGGTGAATTTTAGCGGAGCGGCTGCCGCGCGAACCCGAGGCTGGCGAGTTCCGGAGACCGCGCTTCCTTGGAGCACCGGACATGTCCGGTGCACACCGGACAGTCTGGTGAATTATAGCGCGCCGGCTTCCGAGAATTCCCGAGGGCGAAGAGTTTGAGTTGGGGTCCTCTGGCTGCACCGGACACTGTCCGGTGTACACCGGACAGTCCGGTGCCTCCAGCCAGAGGTGCCTTCGGTTGCCTCTTTGCTCCTTAGTTGAATCCAAAACTTGATCTTTTTATTGGCTAAGTGTGAACCTTTTGCACCTGTATAACTTATGCACTAGAGCAAACTAGTTAGTCCAATATTTGTGTTGGGCAATTCAACCACCAAAATTATTTGGGGACTAGGTGTAAGCCTAATTCCCTTTCAATCTCCCCCTTTTTGGTGATTGATGCCAACACAAACCAAAGCAAATATAGAAGTGCATAATTGAACTAGTTTGCATAATGTAAGTGCAAAGGTTGCTTGGAATTGAGCCAATATAAATACTTATATGAATGCGCATGAATTGTTTTCTTTGTTTTTGACATATTGGACCTCATTTGCACCATAAGTTTTGTTTTTGCAAACTCTTTTGTAAATTCTTTTCAAAGTCATTTTGCAAGATAGTCAAAGGTAAATGAATAAGATTTTGCAAAGCATTTTCAAGATTTGAAATTTTCTTCCTTTGTTCAAATGCTTTTCCTAAACAAAACTCCCCCTCAAATAAGGTCTCCTCTTAGTGTTCAAGAGGGTTTTAAGACATCAATTTTGAAAATACTAGTTGCTCCCCCTTTAGAACACAAAGAGATACCAATTTTGAAATTTACCAATTTAAAATCATCAAATTTATAAAATTAGGTGGTGGTGCGGTCCTTTTGCTTTGGGCTCATATTTTCTCCCCCTTTGGCATGAATCGCCAAAAACGGAATCATTAGAGCCCAATGAAGTACTTTCTCCCCCTTTGGTCATGAAATGAATGAGTGAAGATTATACCAAAGTTGGAGAGATGATGCGGAGCGACGGCGAAGAATGAGTAGTGGAGTGGAGTGGAAGCCTTGTCTTTGCCGAAGACTCCAATTCCTTTTCAATATACCTATGACTTGGTTTGAAATACACTTGAAAACACATTAGTCATAGCATATATAAAAGAGACATGATCAAAGGTATATTTATGAGCTATGTGTGCAAGACTAGCAAAAGAAATTCCTAGAATCAAGAATATTGAGCTCATGCCCAAGTCTGGTAAAAGATTGCTCATCAAGAGGCTTGGTAAAGATATCGGCTAATTGATCTTTAGTGTTAATGTATGAAATCTCGATATCCCCTTTTTGTTGGTGATCCCGAAGAAAATGATACCGAATGGCTATGTGTTTAGTGCGGCTATGCTCGACGGGATTGTCGGCCATTTTGATTGCACTCTCATTATCACATAGCAAGGGGACTTTGGTTAATTTGTAACCGTAGTCCCGCAGGGTTTGCCTCATCCAAAGCAATTGCGCGCAACAATGACCTGCGGCAATATACTCGGCTTCGGCGGTAGAAAGAGCGACCGAATTTTGCTTCTTTGAAGCCCATGACACCAAGGACCTTCCCAAGAACTGGCAAGTCCCCGATGGGCCTTGCCGACTTTGAAGCCATTTGCAATAAGGAAATCTCTAAGGCATTCATACCATGCTCTTGGGGCTTGCTTGAGCCCATAAAGCGCCTTAGAGAGCCTATAAACATGATTAGGATACTCACTGTCTTCAAAGCCGGGAGGTTGCTCAACATAGACCTCCTCCTTGATTGGTCCATTGAGGAAGGCACTCTTCACATCCATTTGATAAAGCTTGAAGCCATGGTAAGTAGCATAGGCCAATAATATACGAATTGACTCAAGCCTAGCTACGGGTGCATAGGTTTCACCAAAATCCAAACCTTCGACTTGTGAATACCCCTTGGCCACGAGTCGAGCTTTGTTCCTAGTCACCACACCATGCTCGTCTTGCTTGTTGCGGAAAACCCACTTGGTTCCTACAACATTTTGATTAGGACGTGGAACTAAATGCCATACCTCATTCCTTGTGAAATTGTTGAGCTCCTCTTGCATCGCCATCACCCAATCCGAATCTTGAAGTGCTTCCTCTACCCTGTGTGGCTCAATAGAGGAAACAAAAGAGTAATGTTCACAAAAATGTGCAACACGAGATCGAGTAGTTACCCCCTTATGAATGTCGCCGAGGATGGTGTCGACGGGGTGATCTCGTTGTATTGCTTGGTGGACTCTTGGGTGTGGCGGCCTTGGTTGTTCATCCTCCTTGTCTTCATCATTCGCATCTCCCCCTTGATCGTTGCCGTCATTTTGAGGTGGCTCATCTTCTTGGTCTTCTTGTTCAACATCTTGAGCCTCATCCTCAATTTGTGTTGGTGGAGATACTTGCATGGAGGAGGATGGTTGATCTTGTGCATGTGGAGGCTCTTCGGATTCCTTAGGACACACATCCCCAATGGACATGTTCCTTAGCGCTATGCATGGAGCCTGTTCTTCACCTATCTCATCAAGATCAACTTGCTCTATTTGAGAGCCGTTAGTCTCATCAAACACAACGTCACAAGAAACTTCAACAAGTCCTGAGGACTTGTTAAAGACTCTATATGCCTTTGTGTTTGAGTCATATCCTAGTAAAAAGCCTTCTACAGTTTTAGGAGCAAATTTAGATTTTCTACCTCTTTTGACAAGAATAAAACATTTGCTACCAAAAACTCTAAAATATGAAATATTTGGCTTTTTACCGGTAAGGAGTTCATAAGATGTCTTCTTGAGGATTCGGTGAAGATATAACCTATTGATGGCGTAGCAAGCGGTGTTGACCGCCTCGGCCTAAAATCGATCCGGTGTCTTGTACTCATCAAGCATGGTTCTTGCCATGTCTAAAAGAGTTCGATTCTTTCTCTCCACTACACCATTTTGTTGTGGAGTGTAGGGAGAAGAGAACTCATGCTTGATGCCCTCCTCCTCAAGGAAGCCTTCGATTTGAGAGTTCTTGAACTCCGTTCCATTGTCGCTTCTGATTTTCTTGATCCTTAAGCCGAACTCATTTTGAGCCCTTCTTAAGAATCCCTTTAAGGTTTCTTGGGTATGAGATTTGTCCTGCAAAAAGAACACCCAAGTGAAGCGAGAATAATCATCCACAATTACAAGACAATACTTACTACCGCCGATGCTTATGTAAGCGATCGGGCCGAATAAATCCATGTGTAGGAGCTCCAGTGGCCTGTCGGTAGTCATGATGTTTTTGTGTGGATGATGGACACCAACTTGCTTCCCGGCTTGGCATGTGCTACAAATCCTGTCTTTCTCAAAATGAACATTGGTTAGTCCTAAAATGTGTTCTCCCTTTAGAAGCTTGTGAAGATTCTTCATTCCAACATGGGCTAGTCGGCAGTGCCAGAGCCAACCCAAGTTAGTCTTAGCAACTAAGCAAGTGTTGAGTTCAGCTCTATCAAAATCTACCAAGTATAGCTGACCCTCTAACACTCCCTTAAATGCTACTGAATCATCACTTCTTCTAAAGACAGTAACACCTGTATCAGTAAAAAGACAGTTGTAGCCCATTTGACATAATTGGGATACGGAAAGCAAATTGTAATCTAAGGAATCTACAAGAAAAACATTGGAAATAGTATGGTCAGGTGATATAGCAATTTTACCCAAACCTTTGACCAAACCTTGATTTCCATCCCCGAATGTGATAGCTCGTTGGGGATCTTGGTTTTTCTCATATGAGAACATCCTTTTCTCCCCTGTCATGTGGTTTGTGCACCCGCTGTCGAGTATCCAACTTGTGCCCCCGGATGCATAAACCTACAAAACAAGTTTAGTTCTTTGTTTTAGGTACCCAAACGGTTTTGGGTCCTTTGGCATTAGAAACGAGAACTTTGGGTACCCAAACACAAGTCTTGGAGCCCTTGTGTTTGCCCCCAACAATTTTGGCAACTACCTTGCCGGATTTGTTAGTTAAAACATAAGATGCATCAAAAGTTTTAAATGAAATGCTATGATCATTTGATGCATTAGGAATTTTCTTTCTAGGCAACTTGGCACGGGTTGGTTGCCTAGAACTAGATGTCTCACCCTTATACATGAAAGCATGATTAGGGCCAGAGTGAGACTTCCTAGAATGAATTTTCCTAATCTTGCTCTCAGGATAGCCGGCAGGGTACAAAATGTAACCCTCGTTATCCTGAGGCATGGGAGCCTTGCCCTTAACAAAGTTAGATAAGTTCTTTGGAGGGGCATTAATTTTGACATTGTCTCCCCTTTGGAAGCCAATGCCATCCTTGATGCCAGGACGTCTCCCATTATAGAGCATGCTTCTAGCAAGTTTAAATTTTTCATTTTCTAAGTCATGCTCTCTAATCTTAGCATTAAGTTGTGCTATGTGATCATTTTGTTTTTTAATTAAGGCTAGGTGATCATGAATAGCATCAATATTAATATCTCTACATCTAGTACAAATGGAAATATGCTCAGTAGATGTAGAGGGTTTGCAAGATTTTAATTCAATGACCTTAGCATGCAACAAATCATTTTTAGTTCTAAGGTCGGAAATAGTAGCATTGCAAACATCAAAATCCTTAGCCTTAGCAATTAATTTCTCATTCTCATTTCTAAGGCTAGCAAGAGAAATGTTCAATTCTTCAATCCTAGCAAGTAAATCATCATTATTATTTCTAGGAATTGAAACATTGCAAATATGAGAATCAACCTTAGCTAACAAATTAGCATTTTCATTTCTAAGGTTGTCTATAGTCTCATGGCAAGTACTTAGCTCACTAGACAATTTTTCACATTTTTCCATTTCTAGAGCATAAGCATTTTTAACCTTAACATGCTTCTTATTTTCTTTAATAAGGAAGTCCTCTTGAGAATCCAAGAGATCATCCTTCTCATGTATAGCACTAATCAATTCATTTAATTTTTCTTTTTGTTGCACGTTGAGGTTAGCAAAAAGAATGCGCAAGTTATCCTCCTCATTTTTATCATCATCCTCATCACTAGATGTTTCATATTTAGTGGAGGACCTTGATTTTACCTTCTTTTTGCCGTCCTTGGCCATGAGACACTTGTGGCCGACGTTGGGGAAGAGGAGGCCCTTGGTGACGGCGATGTTGGCGGCGTCCTCGTCGTCGGAGGAGTCGCTTGAGCTTTCGTTGGAGTCCCACTCCCGACAAACATGGGCATCACCGCCCTTCTTCTTGTAGTACTTCTTCTTTTCTCTCCTCTTTCCCTTCTTGTCGTCGCCCCTGTCACTGTCACTAGACATAGGACATTTTGCAATAAAATGACCGGGCTTACCACACTTGTAGCAAACCTTCTTGGAACAGGATTTGTAATCCTTCCCCTTCCGTTGCTTGAGGATTTGCCGAAAGCTTTTGATGATTAGGGCCATCTCCTCGTTGTCGAGCTTGGAGGCGTCAATTGGTTGTCTACTTGGTGTAGACTCCTCCTTCTTCTCCTCCGTGGCCTTGAAGGCCACCGGTTGCGCCTCGGATGTGGAAGGTTCGTCAAGCTCGTTGATCTTCTTTGAGCCCTTAATCATGCATTCAAAGCTCACAAAATTCCCGATAACTTCCTCGGGGGTCATTAGTGGATATCTAGGATTACCACGAATCAATTGAACTTGAGTGGGGTTAAGGAAAATAAGTGCTCTTAAAATAACCTTAACCACCTCGTGGTCATCCCATTTTTTGCTCCCGAGGTTGCGCACTTGGTTCACCAAGGTCTTGAGCCGGTTGTACATATCTTGAGGCTCCTCCCCTTGGCGAAGACGGAAGCGACCGAGATCCCCCTCGATCGTTTCCCGCTTGGTGATCTTGGTGAGTTCATCACCCTCGTGCGCCGTCTTGAGTAGGTCCCAAATCTCCTTTGCGTTCTTCAACCCTTGCACTTTGTTGTATTCCTCCTTGCTTAGTGAGGCAAGGAGAATGGTTGCGGCTTGGGAGTTGAAGTGCTCGATTTGGGCCACTTCGTCCGTGTCGTAGTCCTCATCCCCTACAGATGGTACCTGTACACCATACTCAACAACATCCCATATACTTTTGTGGAGAGAGGTTAGATGAAATCGCATTAAATTACTCCACATAGCATAATCTTCACCATTAAAAGTTGGTGGTTTGCCTAATGGGACGGAAAGTAAAGGTGTATGTTTAGGAATGCGAGGGTAGCGTAGGGGAATCTTACTATACTTCTTACGCTCTTGGCGTTTAGAAGTGACGGATGCCGCGTCGGAGCTGGAGGTAGATGTTGATGAAGTGTCGGTCTCGTAGTAGACCACCTTCCTCATCCTTTTGTGCTTGTCCCCACTCCGATGCGGCTTGTGAGAAGAAGATTTTTCCTTCTTCTCCTTGTGGTGAGAAGAGGAAGATCTTTTCTCCTTCCGCTTGGAGGAGTTCTTCTTCTTCTCCCTTCTCTTGGTACGGGACTCTTCCGATGAAGTGCTCCCTTGGCTTGTAGTGGGCTTGTTATCGCCGGTCTCCATCTCCCTCTTGGTGTGATCTCCCGACATCACTTCGAGCGGTTAGGCTCTAATGAAGAACCTGCTCTGATACCAATTGAAAGTCGCCTAAAGGGGGGGTGAATAGGGCGAAACTGAAATTTACAAATATAAACACAACTACAAGCCGGGTTAGCGTTAGAAATATAAACGAGTCCGCGAGAGAGGGTGCAAAACAAATCGCAAGCAAATGAAGAGAGTGACACGCGGATTTGTTTTACCGAGGTTCGGTTCTCGCAAACCTACTCCCCGTTGAGGAGGCCACAAAGGCCGGGTCTCTTTCAACCCTTCCCTCTCTCAAACGGTCCCTCGGACCGAGTGAGCTTTTCTTCTTCTCAATCAAACGGGAACAAAACTTCCCCGCAAGGGCCACCACACAATTGGTGCCTCTTGCCTTGGTTACAATTGAGTTTTGATCACAAGAACAAGTGAGAAAGAAAGAAAGCGATCCAAGCGCAAGAGCTCAAAAGAACACGGCAAATCTCTCTCGCTAGTCACTAAAGGCTTGAGTGGAATTGGAGAGGATTTGATCTCTTTTGTGTGTCTAGAATTGAATGCCTAGCTCTTGTAAGTGGTTGGAAGTTGGAAAACTTGGATGCAATGAATGGTGGGGTGGTTGGGGTATTTATAGCCCCAACCACCAAACATGACCGTTGGCTGGAGGCTTCTGTTCGATGGCGCACCGGACAGTCCGGTGCACACCGGACAGTCCGGTGCCCCTGCCACGTCATCACTGCCGTTGGATTCTGACCGTTGGAGCTTCTGACTTCTGGGCCCGCCTGGATGTCCGGTGCACACCGGACAACAACTATTCATTGTCCGGTGCGCCGGTATGGGCACGCCTGACGACTGCGCGCGCAGAACGCGCATTAAATGCGCCGCAGGGAGCCGTTGGCGCCGAAATAGCCGTTGCTCCGCTGGCACACCGGACAGTCCGGTGCACACCGGATAGTCCGGTGAATTTTAGCGGAGCGGCTGCCGCACGAACCCGAGGCTGGCGAGTTCCGGAGACCGCGCTTCCTTGGAGCACCGGACATGTCCGGTGCACACCGGACAGTCTGGTGAATTATAGCGCGCCGGCTTCCGAGAATTCCCGAGGGCGAAGAGTTTGAGTTGGGGTCCTCTGGCTGCACCGGACACTGTCCGGTGTACACCGGACAGTCCGGTGCCTCCAGCCAGAGGTGCCTTCGGTTGCCTCTTTGCTCCTTAGTTGAATCCAAAACTTGATCTTTTTATTGGCTAAGTGTGAACCTTTTGCACCTGTATAACTTATGCACTAGAGCAAACTAGTTAGTCCAATATTTGTGTTGGGCAATTCAACCACCAAAATTATTTGGGGACTAGGTGTAAGCCTAATTCCCTTTCAGAGAGCAGCCCCCGAGCCTCTGCACAGGGCGAGATGGCGATCAGGGACAGACTCGACTTTTTTACATACGCCCCTGCGTCGCCTTTCCGCAAGGAGGAGGGGGGAGAGCGCCATGTTGCCCTCGGTGGGCGCCGAACATGGTGTCTCCGGTGAGCTGCAGGCGGGTGATCCGAGCGGACGTCCGTGCCCCATTCGTTAGGGGTCGGCTAGAGGCCCAGAGGCGCGCCCAAAAGTACCTGCGGGTGATCTGCCGGACCCGGTCCCCTAGCGACGGGGTCCGAGGGCTCGATGCCTCCCTCTGATGGGATTCCATTACAAGATCGTTCCCGCTGGTCTCGGAAATGTCCTAGGGTACCTCGGGAGCGCAGCCCGAGCCTTGGTTATGTATCGAACGTACCCATGGTCATCCCTTGCTCTGTGTCTGAGGCGGCTATGAACCCTTCGGGGGCCAGCCTTCGAACCTCTGATCAGTAATGGGCGCGGAGCCCGAGTAGCCTGAGGTGACCGTTGAACCTTTCCGAGGGGCCGGCCTTCGAACCTCTGACCAGTAGTGGGTGTGGAGCCCACGTGCTCTGAGGCAGCTGTTGAACCCTTCCGAGGGGCCAGCCTTCGACCCTCTGATCAGTAGGAAGGCTCGGAGCCTGGTTCCTTCACGGGGAAGGATCCTTTTCGGGGTATCCCCCTTTCCCGGTCCCTGTTGCAAGAGAGAGAAAGAGGAAAAAAGAAAAAGGATACGAAATCGAACGACGCGGCGTACCTTTTTTGACGCGGTCATTATGGCGAAGGCGAAGCGTCGCTCGTTTCTCCTGCCAGAGGCGCCGCCTGTCCCGCCGCGGAGTTAATGCGACGGGGCGAGTGGTTCGCGGGGCAGCCGTTGCGCGTGCGAGCCGTTCGAGGAACGGCTGTTTCGCTTCGTGTTTTTGAATCCCACGACCGGTCCGGGCGGAACGTTGAACCGGTCTCGCCTTGGCCTTTATATACTCGGGGGAGGGTCTGGCGATGGTTCTTTGCTCCGCTTCCTGCTTCCCTCTTAGGTTTTCGCAACCCGAGAGACTTAGCCAGAGAAAAGGAAACCGCCCACCCTGTCCTTTGTGCCGCCACCCCTTCTGCTCGGTGATGGCCGACCGGGTGACCATCATCTCACCGCGCGACCCATGGCCTTTCTCCACAGTGACGGTGGGTGATCTGGAGGATCTTGTTGCTGAGGGTTTACTTCGCCCTCTCTCTGATGGGAGGCGGCCGGAATGGATTCCCCCCGTGAGCGGAGCCGCTCCGTCCCCACCGCCGGGGTACATCGTGAGCTTCGTCTCCTTCCACGAGCAGGGATTTGGTGTGCCGGCGAGCCGCTTTATGCGGGCGATCCTGCACCACTACGGGGTGGAGTTGCACAACCTGAGCCCCAACTCCATCTCGCAGGCCGCCATCTTCGTAGCGGTGTGCGAGGGGTACTTGGGGATCGCCCCCCACTGGGACTTGTGGACTCATCTCTTTTTCGCGGAGCTTTTCGCTTTGCCAACGGGGGAGAGAAAGGTCCGCGCGGCAGTGCAGGCCGGCGGCTGCATCCTTCAGCTGAGGCAGTCGCGGGCCTCGCTGTACATTCCTGCCACCCTTGCGTCCTCGAACAAAGGGTGGCAGCGCCGGTGGTTCTACCTCCGGAATGACAGCGAGTTGCTCCCGCCGTTTTCCCAGCGAGTAGTCACCGTCGCTGCCGATGCTTGGCACCACGGGACCCCGCACGAAAGACAGAAGAACCTCGAACCCCTTCTCAAGGCTTTGGAGGCGTTGCGGAAAAGGGGACTCACCGCCGCGGGAGTGATTGCCGCCATCCACCGCCGGAGGGTGCTTCCCTTGGCGGAGCGACGGTTGCCGCTCTGGGAGATGACACCAGAGGCTGACTTGGAGGGCTCGCGGATGTCCTCGGATCCTCTTCCCTTCGATGTTCTCCACGGGCGGGTGGCCGTCGCGTTGGGGAAACCGGACCCCAGCGCCTTCTCCCAGCCTTTGATGCGCCCTAACCAAGGGTGCGTGACTCTGGTGAGTGTCCGCTCCTTCCTCCCTCTTGCATCGGGTTGCTCCTGGTTCTTACGGTCGGGATTTCCATCCGTCCTCAGGAGGTGGGGCGGCACAAGCCTTCCCTGCCATGGGTCCCGCAGGATGCGGTGGACCGAGCAGCGCGGCGGGTTGCCGCGGAGGAGAAGAAAAAAAAGAAGGACGCGGAGAAGACCCGGGCCCGCGAGCGGATGTGGGCTCGGGACGCCTTGGAAAAGCTCCGTCGTCAGCAGGAGAGGGAGGGGCTCCCGAGGGAGCCGTCGCCGGAAACGCCTGATGACGACGACGGCGATGAAGATGATGACGAGGAAGACGACATGGCTGCCCGCCTCGGCTTCAGCCCTGGCTTGAGGTTAGGCCAGGAGCCGTCAAGCCAGCCCCTGAGTGGGCTGATGCAGTCAGTCCCCGGAGTCGGGACGCCGAGGTCCCGGCCCGAAGAGCGGGGCAGACCGAGAGGGTACCTGACCCCTCGGCTGGGGGAGTTGAGGCGACCCCGAGGAGCCAGGCCGAGGCGTCTGTTCCCCGAGAGCCGTCGCCCACGCCAGCAACGCAGGAGAGCGACCCTCAGGTCGCCGTGGTGGTGCCTGGGCAGTCCGCCTCCCGGGCGTCCAAAGCGCCCAAAGCAATGGTGGTGCCGAAGCTGCCGGCGAAGCGGACCTTGGCGGCGGCTTCGGGGGTCGAGATCCGAGAGACCTCCCCTCAGGCACGGTTGATCATGGCCCAGAGCGGGTAAGTATCTTGGAACGTCTTCGTCCTGGCTTTTCATTCGTATGTCCCGACCGTGATCTTTCTTTCCTCCTCAGCAAGCGAAGCCATGGCCTGACCGATCTGGCTCCCCGAAAGGCCCTTAAGACGGCGTCGGCTTCCGCAGCCGGCGCCACTCTGGGCCTTGCCGTTCAGCTAACCTTCTTGCAAGGCGCTCCACAGCAGGGGGCTCAGGCGGCATCAGTCGCCGTGGAGCGAGTTCCCGAGGCCGGCTCTTCTGCCGAGGCGGCCATCGTGCTAGGGGAGGCGGCTGACGCGGACGTGGCCCCGGCCCCACCGGACGTGCCAGCGGTGCTGGCACCTGTTGCTACTGAAGCCGCCGCCGTCCCAGTCGGGGAGCGACCTGTTGCTGCCGAAGCTGAGACGGCCGAGGCGTCGGCGCTTGGTGCCTCGGAGGAGGGGGGCGTGGAGACGCGATCCGTCCCGCCGAGCGGCAGCCTTGTCGCTGTGCGGCGGAGCTCCGAGGGTCGGCGTTAGTTGCTCCGGTTCCGGACCCGCGGTGCTTCGGATCCCTTCTTCGTTCTCGACGATGAGCGGGAGGAGCAGTCCTGGGACGAGCTCCGCGAGTGTGCCGAAGCAACGGTGGGGTCGCTCCGGTCGTCGTTGGAGGTTTTCTGCAGGGACGTCCCCAAAATCCTTCAGGTAACAGTTTCAAGCATACCTTTTCTTTTTTGTGGCCAAGGCGTCTTTCGTGACGCCCCGCTTCCTCTCCTCAGGATCTGACGGATCTGAGCGCCGCCAAGTCGTCGTTCATCCGCCACGAGGTTGACGCCTGGGGCTCGCTGCGATCCCTGAGGACCTCGCTCGCCGGGGCTACTGCACGCCTCTCTCAGCAGGGCACCGAGGCGACGGACCTTCGGTTGCTCTGCACTGATCTGAGAGCCGAGGCGGCATCGGCACGCACGAAGGCGGCAGCGGCGCGCGCAGAAGTGCAATGACAGCAGTCGGAGTTCGACCGAATCATCGATGAGCGGGACCAATCTTGGGGCCGGGATGCCGAGGCCGAAAGCCGGGCTGGAGCCCTTGCAGCCGACCTAGCCGTAGCCCAGGTCGCAGCCTCGGAGCAGCGTACCCGAGCCGGTGGTACGCCTTGGCCATTTTCGGTTTTCGTTTCATCTTGTTTCCTCCACTTGTGTTTGAGACCTTTCGTTCTGGCTGTTCGCAGAGCTCGAGTCCGCCCTTGATGAGTCCGCCAAGGCGCTTGCTGAGGTGCTTGCCGGGGCGGCCGAGCAGAGGGAGGCCGACCACGCGTCCATGTCCGAGGCCGTCTTGGACTTCTACCGGGTCCTTGGCTCCGGCGACGTCCCCTCAGGAGGCTCCTCTCAAAGTCGCCTGCAGGCCTTGGGCGATCATGTGCGCGGCAGACTCCACGAGGCGCTTCACCATGGCGTCAGGCGGGCCTTCGCCGTGCTCGCTTCCCACTACGTCGTGGACCTGGAGCGGGTCAGTGAGGGGTATTGCCTTGACGAAGATGAAGCCGCCCTGGCAAAAGTCCAGAGGCTCGATGCGGCCGCCGCGGGTCCGAGCACAGTGCTGGCGACCACCTTCGAGGCAGAGATCCTCCCGCCTGCGTCGTCGTCCGAAGCCGGGATGGACTTGGCCGAGGGCGGGGTCGAAGCCGAAGGCGCGGCTCCTTCCCGTGGCGACGCCTGACTCTGTCGGAGCAGTTTCTGTAGGATGCACGTGCGTCTTTCTACGGCCGCTGAGGCCTGAACACTTTATTACCGTTGCATAAAGTCGTGCTCCTTTCCCTTTCATTTTGCGTGTCCGGCCCCGCCTGTTAGTAGCAGGATGGCTTCCCCAAGTGGGGGTCACTTTTCGTGGCGGGTGACGAGTGAGGTGTCCGTAACCCAGAGGCGTAGGAGTCCCTCGGCTCAGTCGACCTTGCCACTTACATGCACCCGTGTTCGCTCCTTGGGGTCCTGCTTCCGACATAGCCGGGGGAACGCAAAAGCCTTTTCGATTGAAAATTTTGATGCAGAGGGGTTCCCCCCTTTTTAGCCCCCGAGGGAGGGTCGGGCTCTGCCGAGGCAAGGCTGACACTTCCTTGATGACTAAAACTTGCGTGGGGGCAAGGTGAGCGAACAACTTGAAAGCATCTTAAGGGTAGAGGCGACGTAGCTGTTAGACGTTCGAAGTGTTGGTGTAGATCTCGCCTCGACTGTCGGCCAGTTCGTTTGTTCCGGGCTTCAAAACTTTGGCGATGACAAGCGGCCCTTCCCAGGGGAGCACGTAGCCCCCGGGTGTCTCCAACAAGGGCCCGGGGTGCGGTGGTGGAGCTCCTTCCCATCCCCCAGCAAGACGAACGACTTGGCGCGTCGCGCCAACCGCCGAGCTCTGGCTCGGTCGAGGGGTAGCTCTCCTCGGTGGAGATATTGCAGGTACGGGGTCTGCCAGCTTTGATTAGGCGTGACCCCGCTTCGCTCCTCCTCGATGCACAGTGCCTCACCCTCGGGTGCCGAGGGTGCCTCGGGCCGAGCTGAGGGTGCCTCGGACTGGGCCGAGGGTGCCTCGGGCTCGGGCGTGTCGTCGATTTTGATGGAGGGTTGATGCAGGTCTCGGGAGCAGGCTTCCGGGGGAAACGTTATTCGCCCTGAGGCGGTACAGAGGCAGGCCCCTTTTGCCGAGGTGCGGGATGAAAAGGCTGAGGGCCGCAAGACATCCCATGACTCTCTGTACGCCTTTCAAGTCCGTGATGGGCCCCATGCTGGTGACGGCTGCGATCTTCTTCGGGTTGGCTTTGATGCCCCGCTCGGAGACGATGAACCCCAAGAGCATGCCTCGGGGCACCCCGAAGACACACTTTTCGGGATTGAGCTTGACGCCTTTCGCCTTGAGACATCGGAATGTCACTTCAAGGTCGGAAAGGAAGTCGGAGTCTTTCCTCGTCTTGACTACGATGTCATCGACGTAGGCCTCGACCGTGTGGCCAATGTGTTCGCCGAACACATGGTTCATGCACCGCTGGTACGTCGCGCCCGCATTCCTCAAGCCGAACGACATGGTGACATAGCAGTACATGCCGAAGGGTGTGATGAAAGAAGTCGCGAGCTGGTCAGACTCTTTCATCCTGATTTGGTGATACCCTGAGTAGGCGTCGAGGAAAGATAGAGTTTCGCACCCAGCAGTGGAATCCACGATTTGATCGATGCGAGGCAGAGGGTAGGGAACCTTCGGACATGCTTTGTTCAGACCAGTGTAGTCTACACACATCCGCCATTTCCCCCCTTTCTTTCTCACAAGCACAGGGTTGGCAAGCCATTCGGGATGGAATACCTCTTTGATGAACCCTGCCGCCATTAGCTTGTGGATCTCCTCGCCTATGGCTCTACGCTTCTCCTCGTCGAATCGGCGCAGAGGCTGCTTGACGGGTCGGGCTCCGGCTCGGATGTCCAGCGAGTGCTCGGCGACATCCCTCGGTATGTCGGGCATGTACGAGGGACTCCACGCGAAGACGTTGGTGTTCGCGCGGAGAAAGTCGACGAGCACTGCTTCCTATTTGGGATCAAGCTCGGAGCCGATCCGGACTTGCTTGGAGGCATCGCTGCTGGGGTCGAGGGGGACAGACTTAACCGTCTCCGCTGGCTCGAAGTTGCCGGTGTGACGCTTCACGTCTGGCACCTCCTTAGAGAGGCTCTCCAGGTCGGCGATGAGGGCCTCGGACTCGGCGAGGGCCTCGGCGTACTCCACGCACTCCACGTCGCATTCGAACGCGTGTTTGTACGTGGGGCCGACGGTGATGACCCCGTTGGGGCCCGACATCTTGAGCTTGAGGTAGGTGTAGTTGGGGACAGCCATGAACTTCGCGTAGCAGGGCCTCCCCAATACCGCGTGGTAGGTTCCTTGGAACCCGACCACCTCTAACATCAGGGTCTCCCTTCGGAAGTTGGAGGGTGTTTCGAAGCAGACGGGAAGATCGAGTTGTCCGAGGGGCTGGACGCGCTTCCCGGGGATGATCCCATGAAAAGGCGCAGCGCCCGCCTGGACCGAGGACAGATCGACACGCAGAAGCCCAAGGGTCTCGGCGTAGATGATGTTGAGGCTGCTGCCTCCGTCCATGAGGACCTTGGTGAGCCTTACGTCACCGATGACGGGGTCGACGACGAGCGGGTATTTCCCCGGGCTCGGCACATGGTCAAGGTGGTCGGCTTGGTCGAAGGTGATGGGCTTGTCGGACCAGTCTAGGTAGACTGGCGCCGCCACCTTCACCAAACAGACCTCCCGGCGCTCTTGCTTGCGGTGCCGAGCCGAGGCGTTCGCCGCTTGCCCGCCGTAGATCATGAAGCAGTCGCGGACCTCGGGGAACTCTCCTGCCTGGTGATCCTCCTTCCTGTCGTCGTCGTGGGCCCTGCCACCCTCCGCGGGTGGCCCGGCCCTATGGAAGTGGCGCCGAAGCATGACGCACTCCTCAAGGGTGTGCTTGACGGGCCCCTGGTGATAGGGGCACGGCTCCTTGAGCATCTTGTCGAAGAGGTTGGGACCTCCGGGGGGTTTTCGAGGGTTCTTGTACTCGACGGCGGCGACAAGGTCCGCGTTGGCGGCGTCGCGTTTCGCTTGCGACTTATTCTTGCCCTTCTTTTTGGCGCCTCGCTGAGTTGACGCCTTGGGGGCATCTTCCGATGGGCGGCCCTGGGGCTGCTTGTCCTTCCGGAAGATAGCCTCGATCGCCTCCTGGCCGGAGGCGAACTTGGTGGCGATGTCCATCAGCTCGCTCGCCCTGGTGGGGGTCTTGCGACCCAGCTTGCTCACCAGGTCGCGGCAGGTGGTGCCGGCAAGGAACGCGCCGATGACATCCGAGTCGGTGATGTTGGGCAGCTCGGTGCGCTGCTTCGAGAATTGCCGGATGTAGTCCCGGAGAGACTCTCCCGGCTGCTGTCGGCAGCTTCAGAGGTCCCAGGAATTCTCGGGGCGCACGTACGTGCCCTGGAAATTGCCGGCAAAAGCTTGGACTAGGTCATCCCAATTGGAGATCTGCCCCGGAGGCAGGTGCTCCAACCAGGCGCGAGCGGTGTCGGAGAGGAACAGGGGGAGGTTGCGTACGATGAGGTTGTCATCGACCGTTCCACCCAGTTGGCAGGCCAGACGGTAGTCCGCGAGCCACAGTTCCGGTCTCGTCTCCCCCGAGTACTTCATGATAGTAGTCGGGGGTCGGAACCGGGTCGGGAACGGCGCCCGTCGTATGGCCCGGCTGAAGGCCTGCGGACCGGGTGGTTCGGGCGAGGGACTCCGATCCTCCCCACTGTCGTAGCGTCCCCCACGCCTTGGGTGGTAGCCTCGGCGCACCCTCTCATCGAGGTGGGCCCGACGATCGCGGTGATGGTGCTCGTTGCCGAGGCGACCCGGGGCCGCAGGCGCTGTGTTGCGCGTGTGCCCGGTGTAGATCAAGGCTTCCCGCATGAATCGGGAAGTCGAGGCATGATGTTCCGAGGGGTACCCCTGCCTTCGGGAGGCGGAGCTCTCGGCCCGCCGGACCGTGGCGCCTTCCAGGAGATCCTTGAGCTCTCCCTGGATTCACCGCCCCTCGATGGTTGATGGCTCCGGCATCGCGCGGAGGAGCATTGCTGCTGCTGCCAGGTTCTGGCCAACCCCACTGGATGCGGGTGGCGGCCTGACCCTGACGTCGTCGGCGATGCGGTGCTGGAAGCCCTGGGGTAGATGACGCATTTCTCCGGCCGGAGGTTGGCCCGCCCATGCCTGCCCGATGTCCCGGCGGATTGGCTCAAGCGCTCTTGCTCCCTCGTCGAGCCTGGCCTGCACCCCGCGGATTTGCTCGAGTTGTGGGTCGTGACCCCCCGCCGGAACGGGGACCACATCTAGCTCCCGCGGGATGTCAACGCGAGGCACCGGCCTAGGGAGATCGCCGTCCTCCGGCATGCCGAGATGGTTGCCTTCGGAGGGACCCCCTAGATCGACGTGGAAACATTCGCGGCTCGGGCCGCAGTCCTCGTCGTCGAGGCTACGGCTACCGTCGGAACAGTCGGAAAGGCAGTAGTCGCATGCGGTCATGAGGTCCCGCATGGCACTGGGGTTGCCAAGTCCGGAGAAATCCCAACAGAAGCTAGGCTCGTCGTCTTCCTCGGACCCAGAGGGCCCGTAGGTCGAGACGTCCGTCAGCCGGTCCCAAGGTGACCGCATACGAAACCCCAGAGGGTTCGGATTCGCCTCTACGAGAGCGTCCGCCAAAGCGGAGCTGCTAGGCGGGTCGAGGCTAAATCCGAGAGGCGTGGGATGGGAATCGGTCGGTACCTCTTGGTCGACGGGCGGTGATGAGGTCACGTCGGGGACTGACTGCACCGTCGTCCGTTTGCTTGGGACTGGCGTGTCGCGGGGAGACAGCGCTCGTCTTCATCTCAAGCGTGAGGTCGATGCCCAGCGCGCCCCCCGTTGGAGTGCTGGCGTTGTCAACTCGCTCGACGGCCGACGAGGCGCCGCCTCTTGCTTGGCCTTGGTTGCCCTGCCTCCTCCTCCGTCGGCGGGGAAGAGGACGGGGCGAGCTCGAAGGTTGTTCTTCCGCCACGTGGGGAAGACGTCGTCGATCCCGCCGCCGGCGGGCGGACTGTCTGCCGCCATTGTCGCTGTCGCCCGGCGGTGGAAAGAGTATCATGTCGTAGCTGCCGTCGAGGGACATGAACTCAAGGCTCCCGAAATGGAGCACCGTCCCGGGCCGGAGAGGTTGCTGGAGACTACCCATCTAGAGCTTGACGGGAAGCTGTTCGTCAACACGCAGCAGGCCCCTACCTGGCGCGCCAACTGTCGGCGTTTCGAGACCGGGGGGTCCCTGAGCCGACGAGTGAAGTGTCGCCGCGTGCCCCAGCCCAGATGGGTCGACGCGAGGCCGAGCGCGAAGGGGGGAAGTGAGGTGGCCGGAGATGGGCGTGAGAGAGGTGGAAATCCCGCGGCCTTCGTGTTCGTCCCGCACCCAGGTCGGGTGCACTTGCAGTAGGGGGTTACAAGCGTCCACATGGGGGAGGGAGCGAGCGGCCTCACGCGAGCGCCTGTCTCGTCCTTGTCCCCGCGCGTCCAACCCTCTCTAAGAGGGCCCTGGTCCTTCCTTTTATAGGCGTAAGGAGAGGATCTAGGTGTACAATGGGGGGTGTAGCAGAGTGCTATGTGTCTAGCGGAGGAGAACTAGCGCCCTAAGTACACGCCATCGTGGCGGCCGGAGAGATTTTGGCGCCCGGTTTGTGTGATGTCGTGGCCGTCGGAGGAGCGCTGGAGCCTGGCGGAGGGACAGCTGTTGGGGCCGTCGAGTCCTTGCTGATGTCCTCTTGCTTCCGTAAGGGGGCTGAGAGCCGCCATCGTCAGGGAGCGCGCGGGGCGCCATCATCGCCTATCTGGTGGAGCGAGCCAGATGGGACGCCGGTCTTGTTCCCCGTAGCCTGAGTCAGCTTGGAGTAGGGTAATGATGGCGCCTCCTGTTGACGTGGCCGGTCCGTGCCCTAGGTTGGGCGATGTGGAGGCTCCTCCGAGGTCGAGGTCGAGTCCGTCTTCCGTGGCCGAGGCCGAGTCCGAGCCCCTAGGTCGGGCGAGGCGGAGGCCGTTGGCTGAGGCCAGGGCGAAATTTGAGTCCTGGGGTCGGGCGAAGCGGAGTTCGTCGTCTTCTGGGGCTGAGCCCAAGTCCGAGCCCTGGGTCGGGCGGAGCAGAGTTCGTCGTCTTCTGGGGCTGAGCCCAAGTCCGAGCCCTGGGTCGGGCGGAGCGGAGTTCGCCGTCTTCCGGGGCTTAGCCCGAGTCCGAGCCCTGGGTCGGGCGGAGCGGAGTTCGTCGTCTTCCGGGGCTTAGCCCGAGTCCGAGCCCTGAGTCGGGCGGAGCGGAGTTCGCCGTCTTCCGGGGCTTAGCCCGAGTCCAAGCCCTGGGTTGGGCGGAGCGGAGCTTCCTATGGTGCATGCGACCGGGCCTGACTGCCTGTCAGCCTCACTCTGTCAAGTGGCACCGTAGTCGGAGCGGCGCAGGCGGTGCTATCTTTCTGTCAGACCGGTCAGTGGAGCGGCAAAGTGACGGCGGTCACTTCGGCCCTGTCAGCTGAGGGGCGCGCGTCAGGATAAAGGTGTTAGGCCACCTTTGCATTAAACGCTCCTGCGATTTGGTCGGTCGGTGCGGCGATTTGGTCAGGGTTGCTTCTTGGCGAAGACAGGGCCTCGGGCGAGCCGGAAATATGTTCGCCGCTGGAGGGGGGCCTCGGGCGAGGCGGAGAACCTCCGGGGTCGGCTGCCCTTGTCCGAGGCTAGGCTCGGGCGAGGCGTGATCGAGTCCCTCAAATGGACTGATCCCTGACTTAATCGCACCCATCAGGCCTTTGCAGCTTTATGCTGATGGGGGTTACCAGCTGAGAATTAGGAGCCTTGAGGGTACCCCTAATTATGGTCCCCGACAATAATCTTCACCGTCAAAAACCGGTGGTTTGCCTAATGGAACGGAAAGTAAAGGAGTACGCTTTGAAATATGAGGGTAGCGTAGGGGAATCTTACTAAACTTCTTGCACTCATGGCGCTTAGAAGTTATGGACGGCGCGTCGGAGCCGGAGGTGGATGGTGATGAAGAATCGGTCTCGTAGTAGACCACTTTCCTCATCTTCTTTTTCTTGTCGCCACTCCGATGCGACTTTTGTGAGGAGGATTCCTTATCCTTCCCCTTGTTGCGGGACTCTCCCGATGGAGCCTTCCCGTGGCTTGTAACGGGCTTGTCGCCGGTCACCATCTCCTTTTTGGCGTGATCTCCCGACATCACTTCGAGCGGTTAGGCTCTAATGAAGCACCGGACTCTGATACCAATTGAAAGTCGCCTAGAGGGGGGTGAATAGGGCAAATCTAAAATTTACAAAGTTTAAGCACAACTACAAGCCGGGGTTAGCGTTAGAATTAAAATCGAGTCCGAGAGAGACGGCGAAAACAAATCACAAACAAATAATGAATGTGACACGGTGATTTGTTTTACCGAGGTTCGGTTCTTGCAAACCTACTCCCCGTTGAGGTGGTCACAAAGACCGGATCTCTTTCAACCCTTTCCCTCTCTCAAACGGTCACTTAGACCGAGTGAGCTTCTCTTCTCAATCAAACGGGACACAAAGTCCCCGCAAGGACCACCACACAATTGGTGTCTCTTGCCTCGGTTAAAATTGAGTTGATCACAAGAAAGAATGAGAAAGAAAAGAAGCAATCCAAGCGCAAGAGCTCAAATGAACACAAATGTCACTCTCTCTAGTCACTATTTGATTTGGAGTGATTCCGGACTTGGGAGAGGATTTGATCTCTTTGGTTGTGTCTAGAATTGAATGCTATAGCTCTTGTAAGGTGTAAGAAGTCTGAAAACTTGGATGCTATGAATGGTGGGTGGTTGGGGTATTTATAGCCCCAACCACCAAAAGTGGCCGTTGGGAGGCTATCTGTCGCATGGCGCACCGGCCACGTCACCCGACCGTTAGGGTTCGACCGTTGGAGCTTCTGTCTACTGGGCCACCGGACAGTCCGGTGGTGCACCGGACAGTCACTGTGCACTGTCCGGTGTGCCTTCTGGCGCTGCTCTGACTCTGTCGCACACTGTAGCGCATTCAATGCGGTTGCAGACGACCGTTGGCACTGAAGTAGCCGTTGCTCCGCTGGCACACTAGACAGTCCGGTGCTACACTGGACAGTCCAGTGAATTTTAGCGGAGTGGCTCCCAGAATTCCCGAGACTGGCGAGTTCGGAGTTGGAGTCCCTGGTGCACCGGACACTGTCCGGTGGCACACCGGACAGTCCGGTGCGCCAGACCAGGGCAGCCTTCGGTTATCTTTTGCTCCCGTTGTTTGAACCGTTTCTTTTGACTTGTATTGGTTTATTGTGAACCTTTGGCACCTGTAAAACTTATAATCTAGAGCAAACTAGTTAGTCCAATTATTTGTGTTGGGCAATTCAACCACCAAAAACCAATTAGGAAAAGGTGTAAGCCTATTTCCCTTTCAAACCTCATAATGTTTCTCACCATGCATTTATGTACAAAAATGAGGCATCTAGCTCTAGGAATACCACACATGTTAAAATGCTAGAAAGAAAATTCATGCCGCATCAAATGAGCATAACATTTCATTTAAGACTTTTGATGCTTCATATGTTTTAACTAACAAATCAGGCAAAGTAGTTGCCAAACATGTTGGGGGCAAACACAAGAGTCCTAAGACTTGTGTTTGTGTACCCAAGGTGCTTGTTTCTAATGTGAAAGGACCCAAGACTGTTTGTGTACCTAAGAACAAGGCCTAAAATTGTTTTGTAGGTTTATGCATCCGGTGGCTCAAGTTGGATAATCGATAGCGGGTGCACAAACCACATGACAGGGGAGAAGAGAACGTTCTCCTCCTATGAGAAAAATGAAGATCCCCAATGAGCTATCACATTCGGGGATGGAAATCAAGGTTTGGTCAAAGGTTTGGGTAAAATTGCTATATCACCTGACCATTCTATTTCCAATAATTTTCTTGTAGATTCTTTAGACTACAATTTGATTTCTGTTTCTCAATTATGCAAAATGGGCTACAACTGCCTATTTACTAACGTAGGTGTTACTGTCTGAAAGTCGCCTAGAGGAGGGTTGGATAGGCGGAATCTGAAATTTACAAACTTAAGCACACACTACAATCCGGGGTTAGCGTTAGCACTTGAATAAAGTCCGGGGGAGAGGGGAAAATAAATCAAATGAAAGACAAGCGAATGAACATGGTGATTTGTTTTACCGAGGTTCGGTTCCAATGAACCTAGTCCCCGTTGAGGTGGTCACAAAGACCGGGTCTCTTTCAACCCTTTCCCTCTCTCAAACGGTCACTTAGACCCCACAAGGACCACCACACTTAGTGTCTCTTGCTTTGATTACAAGTGTCTTGACAACAAGAATAAGGAATAAAGAAAGGGATCCAAGAAACAAGAGCTCAAAGAACATGAACAAAACACTCTCTCTAGTCACTAGGTGTTCAGAGTGAATTTGGGACTTAGAGAGGCTTTGATTCTTTTGAATTGTGTATAGGAGTGAATGCACTAGCTCTTGTATTGAATGTGAAGCGCTGGAAACTTGGATGCTTGGAGTGGTGGTGGTTGGGGGGTATTTATAGCCCTCAACCACCAAATGACTGTTGGGGCAGGCTGCTGTCGATGGGTGCACCGGACAGTCCGGTGCGTCAGCCACGTCACCCAACCGTTAGGGTTCGGGAGCTTGTGACCGTTGGAGGCTTTGTCTTCTAGTGGTATCAGACAGTCCGGTGCCGCACCGGACAAGCACTGTTCACTGTTCGGTGCGCCTCTAACGACTGCTCTGACTTCTGCGCGCACTGTTCGCGCACTGTTCATCTGATCCGCGCTTTTGCAGTCGACCGTTGCGCAGAAGAGTCGTTGCTCCGCTGGTGCACCAGACAGTCCGGTGAATTATAGCGAGCACGCCTAGAGAAACCCGAGGGTGGCGAGTTTGGAACTGTACGGTCCTGGTGCACCGGACAGTTCGGTGCGCCAGACCAGGGCACACTCGTTTTCTTTGCTCCTTTGTTTTTGAACCCTATCTTCAATCTTTTATTGGTTTATGTTGAACCTTTATGCACCTGTAGAATATATAATCCAGAGCAAACTAGTTAGTCCAATTATTTGTGTTGGGCATTCAACCACCAAAATTATTTATAGGAAAAGGTTAAACCCTATTTCCCTTTTACTGTCTTTAGAAGAAGTGATGATTCAATAGCTTTTAAGGGAGTGTCAGATGGACAGCTATACTTAGTTGATTTTAATGATAATCAAGCTGAACTAGACACTTGCCTAATTACTAAGACTAACATGGGCTGGCTCTAGCATCGTCGACTTGCCCATGTTGGGATGAAGAATCTTCACAAGCTTCTAAAGGGAGAGCACATTTTAGGACTAAGCAATGTTCATTTTGAGAAAGACAAGATTTGTAGCGCATGCCAAGCAGGAAAGTAAGTTGGAGTCCATCATCCACACAAAAACATAATGACGACGGACAGGCCACTTGAGCTACTCCACATGGACCTATTCAGCCTGATTGCTTACATAAGCATCGGCGGGAGTAAGTACTGTCTAGTTATTGTGGATGATTATTCTCGCTTCACTTGGGTGTTCTTTTTGCAGGAAAAATCACAAACCCAAGATACCTTGAGAGGATTCTTAGGACGGGCTCAAAATGAGTTCGGATTAAGAATCAAAAAGATAAGAAGCGACAATGGGACGGAGTTCAAAAACTCTCAAATTGAAGGATTTCTTGAGTATGCAGGCATCAAGCATGAGTTCTCTTCTCCCTACACACCTCAACAAAATGGTGTAGTAGAGAGGAAGAATAGAACTCTATTGGACATGGCAAGAACCATGATTGATGAGTACAAGGCTCCAGATCGGTTTTAGGCCGAGGCGATTAACACCGCCTGCTACTCCATCAATCGGTTATATCTTCACCGAATCCTCAAGAAGACATCATATGAACTCCTCACTGGTAAAAAACCCAATGTTTCATATTTTAGAGTCTTTGGGAGTAAATACTTTATTCTTATTAAAAGAGGTAGAAAATCTAAATTTTCTCCTAAGGCTGTAGAAGGTTTTTTACTTGGTTATGACTCAAAGACAAGGGCATATAGAGTCTTCAACAAATCCACTGGAATGGTTAAGGTTTCTTGTGACTTTATGTTTGATGAAACTAATGGCTCCCAAGTGGAGCAAGTTTATCTTGATAAATTAGATGATGAAGAGGCTCCATGCGTTGTGCTAAGGAATATGTCCATTGGGGATGTGTGTCCTAAGGAATCCGAAGATCCTCCACAAACACAAGATCAACCATCATCTTCCATGCAAGCATCTCCACCCACTCAAGATGAGGATCAAGCTCAAGAAGATGTAGATGAATATCAAGACGATGATCCACCTCAAGAGGGGGACATTGATCAAGGGGGAGATGAAGATATTAATGACAAGGAAGATGATCAAGAAATAAGGGATCAAAGACCGCCACACCCAAGAGTCCACCATGCAATTCAACAAGATCACCCCGTCAACTCCATCCTTGGTGACAATCATAAGGGAGTAACCACTAGATCTCGAGTTGCACATTTTTGTGAACATTACTATTTTGTGTCCTCTATTGAGCCATACAGGGTAGAGGATGCACTAAGAGATCCGGATTGGGTGCTGGCTATGCAAGAGGAGCTCAACAACTTCACGAGGAATGAGGTATGGCATTTAGTTCCACGCCCTAACCAAAATGTTGTAGGTACCAAGTGGGTATTCTGCAACAAGCAAGATGAGCATGGTGTGGTGACAAGAAACTGAAGCGTCCCCAATCCTCTGGGACTCAAATGTGATACAATTACTAGTCCTAGGAGGCTAGTAAACACATTTATACATCAGATGATACCAAATCTGCTTAAACGAGACAAACCTATAAAGGTGGCGAACAACTTTAAGAGTTGGTCCACAACTCGGGACATATCATCAGAGTGGGGCTGAAGCAGCCCGATATACGCAGCGAAGCAAATCAGCGGTCCAACAACCACATGCAAGGTTGGGAACAGTCGTAACTCTTACCCGATCTCCTTTTTCTGAAAAACAACAAATAAGCAAGGGTGAGTACAAACGTACTCAGTAGCCCACCTTCATCCGCGGAATGGGGAAATCAGATATAATGCATGGAATATGTGGAGCTCAGAATATTTTGCAGAAACAACAATATTTTATGCAGGGTTGTTTTGAAAAGCATTTTGTACTTTCGCAAAGCGCATCCTCTCCAAAAGGAGCAGGAAGTTTTTCAGTATTATAACAAAATCCCCTGGACTAAACCATCCAGGTATCTCAGCAGTTTCCCACTGGTTTTCATTTTCAAAAACAGCTACTGGACTTCCCGTCCACCATAGCTCACGGCTCAACCGCCGGTCCTTTTAAAAACCACTTTTCTCAAACGCACCTCTTTTTTTTGAAAACAAAACACTAATTGCCATACCACACCAGACTCGTCCATTCCTGTGGACACAGACTATTCGAATAGGTTTTCAAACTCTGCGCAGAGGTGTACACTTTACCCACTAGTCCGGCTCTGCGATCTCATGGCCGATGAGATCCGAATCCGAATCTCTTTCTTTCCTCGCACGTCCTAACCTTAACGGTTATACCGGAAGGATTTAGGCCACCGCCATGTCCAAACCGGACAAAACATTCCCCCTCCTTATCCTCCCGGTGCTCCCCAGCCTTCATAACCCTGGGGTTGGACCGTACGAGTTCAGATTGAGTGACTGCCCACACAGTCTCGAGTGGTTGTACTTATCATGGGTACAGGTAGTGAAAGATGACAAACCGGTCCTTATTTCAAGATTTGAATTTTTGGGATGCTACAGAAACAAAGCCCGACTTCTAGCCAAAGGTTATTCATAAGTCGAAGGTTTGGATTTTGATGAAACATATGCATCCATAGCTAGGCTTGAGTCAATTCGAATATTACTTGCCTATGCTACTTACCATGGCTTTAAGCTTTATCAAATGGACGTGAAAAGTGCCTTCCTCAATGGACCTATCAAGGAAGAGGTCTATGTTGAGCAACCTCCTGACTTTGAAGATAGTGAGTATCCTAACTATGTGTATAAACTCTCAAAGGCGCTTTATGGGCTCAAGCAAGCTCCAAGAGTGGTATGAATGCCTACGAGATTTTCTTATCACTAATGGCTTCAAAGTCGGAAAAGCTGATCCTACTCTCTTTACTAAAACCGTTGCAAAAGACTTGTTTGTATGCCAAATTTATGTTGATGATATTATATTTGGGTCTACTAACAAGTCAACTTGTGAAGAGTTTAGTAGGATCATGATACAGAAATTCGAGATGTCAATGATGGGGGACTTGAAGTATTTTCTAGGATTTCAAATCAAGCAACTCTAAGATGGCACCTTCATCAGCCAAACAAAATACATTCAAGACATACTTAAGAAGTTTAGGATGAAGGATGGCAAACCCATCAGGACACCTATGGGAACCAATGGGCATCTCGACCTCGACACTGGAGGTAAATCTGTAGATCAAAAGGTATACCGGTCGATGACAGGATCTTTACTTTACTTATGTTCATCTCGACCAGATATTATGCTTTCTATATGCATGTGTGCAAGGTTCCAGGAAAATCCTAAGGAAATTCACCTTAGGGCCGTGAAGAGAATCATGAGATACTTAGTTTACACTCCTAAGTTTGGGCTTTGGTACCCTAAGGGATCTACCTTTGATCTAATTGGGTATTCCGATGCCGATTGGGCCGGATGTAAGATTGATAGAAAGAGCACATCAGGGACTTGTCAGTTTCTAGGAAGATCCGTAGTGTCATGGGCTTCAAAGAAACAAAACTCCGTAGCTCTTTCCACCGCCGAAGCCGAGTACATTGCCATAGGCCATTGTTGTGCGCAATTACTTTGGATGAGGCAAACCCTCAGGGACTATGGCTACAAATTGAGCAAAGTCCCTCTCCTATGTGATAATGAGAGTGCGATCCGCATGGCGGATAATCCCGTTGAACACAGCCGCACTAAGCACATAGACATCCGGTATCACTTTCTAAGAGATCACCAACAAAAGGGAGATATCGAAATTGCTTATGTTAATACCTAAAACCAATTAGCCGATATCTTTACCAAGCCACTAGATGAGAAAACCTTTAGCAAACTTAGGAATGAGCTAAATATACTTGATTCTCGGAATTTTGATTGAAACATGGCACACATAGCTCATTTATATACATTTGATCATGTCTCCTTCACTTGGTACAAATACATATTTCTTATTCTTCTTGTGCCAAGACTATGACTAATGTGTTTCCAAGTGTATTTTTATACTAAGTCTTAGATTGAAAGGGAAATGGAGTATTCGGCAAAGACAAGGCTTCCACTCCAACTTTGATGGTATCATTTACCCTTTGCCGATATTCCACAAACTCTCAATTGGTATAATATTTCACTCATATTTCTTTTACCAATGGGGAAGAAAGTATTAAAGGGCTCTCAAATCCTCTGTTTTTTGGCGATTCATGCCAAAGGGGGAGAAAGTATTAAGCCCAAAGCAAAAGAACCGCACCACCATTTCAAAAAATTTTGAAATGAAGTTTTAATTGATATTTTTCAAATTGGTATTTATGGATGTACTCTCAAATTAGTATCCGGTATCAATTGGTATCTATGTTTCACTTGATTTGTGAAAGCAAAATTTCAAATTGATATCTATCTAAAAACCTTCTTGAAAGCTAAGAGGAGAATTTCATTTAGAGGGAATTTTTATTTAGTCAAAGGAAAAGCATTTAAAACAGGGGGAGAAATTTCAAAACTAAGAGGAGAATTTCATTCAGGGGGAGTTTTATTCAAAGGAAAAGCATTTGAAACAGGGAGAGAAATTTCAAACCTATCTTTGACTATTTGCAAAAAGACTTTGAAAAGATTTTGCAAAAGAATTTGCAAAAACAAACATGTGGTGCAAAAGTAGTCCAAAATGTTAAATAAAAGAAAAAACAATCCATTCATATTTAGTGAGATATTCAATTGGTTTAACTCAAAATAACCTATGCACATTCTAAATGCAAACTAGTTATATTTCTGCACTTTATATTTGCTTTGGTTTGAGTTGGCATCAATCACCAAAAAGGGGGAGATTGAAAGGGAAATTGAGTTAACCATTTCCTATAACTAATTTTGGTGGTTGATGATCAACACAAACACATGGACTAACTAGTTTGCTTAGAATTCATCTATTACAGGTGCATAAGGTTCAACACAAACCAAGAAAAGAACCAAGTTAGGGACACAATTTTAAAGGAGCAAAAGGACTTGAGTGTGCTGAGAAATGGTGCACCGGACTGTCCGGTGCACCAAGCCGTACAACTCCAAACCAGCCACTCTCGGAAATTCCAGGGCGTGCTCCGCTATAATTCATCGGACTGTCTGGTGTGCCACCGGACTATCCGGTGAGACAGCGGAGCAACGGCTACCCGCGCCAACGGTCGACTCTGCACAGATAAACAGTACGCAACAGTGTCACGGCAGAAGTCAGAGCAGGAAGCCAGAGGGGCACCAGACTGTCTGGTGCCGCATGAAGACAAAGCTCCAACGGTCGATCCAGCTCCGAACCCTAACGGTTGGGTGACGTGGCGGCGCACCAGACAAGGAACAATGCTTGTTCGGTAGCGCACCGGACTGTCCGGTGCGCCCATCGCCAGCAACTTCCCTAACGGCTATGGAAATGGTTGGGGGTTATAAATACTCCCCAACCACCTCATTCATATCCATCCAAGCATTCCAAACATCTCATTCAATACAAGAGCAAAAGGCTCCACTCCAAGACACATCAAATAGATTGAATCCTCTCTAAGCCTCCAAATCAACTCAATTCCATTAAGGACTTGAGAGAGTGTGTTTTTATGTTCTTTGTTGCTTGGCTTGGCCTTTTTCTTTTCCCATTCTTATTCTCAAATGTGTTTTTAAGCGAAGCAAGAGACACCAAGTGTGTGGTGGTCCTTACGGGGTCTTAGTGACCCGTGAGATTAAGGAAGAAGGCTCACTCGGTCTAAGTGACTGTTTGAGAGAGGGAAAGGGTTGAAATAGACCCGATCTTTGTGACCTCCTCAACAGGGACTAGGTTCTTTAGAACCGAACCTCGGTAAAACAAATCATCGTGTCACTCGCCTTGATTCTTGTTTGATTTGTTTTTCCCTTTTCTTTCGGACTTAAATTTAATTCTAACACTAACCCCTGACCTTAGTGCTTGCTTAAGTTTAAAAATTTCAGGTTTCGCTTATTCACCCCCTCTAGGCGACTTTCAAAAACAAACTGTGCGCATGTAAGGAATAGACGCATGCGCGAGGTGGGCTGGTGGCCAGGCTGCGGTGGTGACGTCTGGCTGGGGCTTCCTGTATGCTATGGAAGCCCAGGGCTCCCAATAGCCTCATCATATATATATATGTCGGCGTTCCGAGACCGGGGGGTCCCTGAGCCGACGAGTGAATGTCGCCGCGTGCCCCAGCCCAGATGGGTCGAGCGCGAGGGCGAGCGCGAAGGGGGGAGAGCGAGGCGGCCGGAGACCGGCGTGAGAGAGGTGGGAATCTCGCGGCCTTCGTGTTCGTCCTGCGCCAAGGTCGGGTGCGCTTGCAGTAGGGGGTTACAAGCGTCCACGCGGGAGAGGGAGCGAGCGGCTCCGGGCGAGCGCGTGTCTCGTCCTCGTCCCCGCGCGGCCAACCCTCTCTAAGAGGGCCCTGGTCCTCCCTTTTATAGGTGCAAGGAGAGGATCCAGGTGTACAATGGGGGGTGTAGCAGAGTGCTACGTGTCTAGCGGAGGAGAGCTAGCGCCCTAGGTACATGCCGTTGTGGCAGCCGGAGAGATCTTGTCACCCAGCTGGTGTGATGTCGTGGCCGTCGGAGGAGCGATGGAGCTTGGCGGAGGGACAGCTGTCGGAGCGGTTGAGTCCTTGCTGACGTCCTCTTGCTTCCGTAAGGGGGCTGAGAGTCGCTGTCGTCACAGAGCATGCGGGGCGCCATCATTGCCTATCTGGCGGAGCGAGCCAGATGGGACGCCGGTCTTGTTCCCTGCGGCCCGAGTCAGCTCGGGGTATGGTGATGATGGCGCCTCCTATTGACGTGGCTGGTCTACGCCCTAGGTTGGGCGATGTGGAAGCTCCTCCGAAGCCGAGGTCGAGTCTGAGCCCCCAGGTCGGGCGAGGCAGAGATTGCCGGCTGGTGCCGGGGCGGAGTCCGAGCCCTGGGGTCGGGCGAAGCGGAGTTCGTCGTCTTCTGGGGCCGAGCCCAAGTCCGAGCCCTGGGTCGGGCGAGGCAGAGATCGTCGTCTTCTGGGGCCGAGCCCAAGTCCGAGCCCTGGGTCGGGCGAGGCGGAGATCGTCATCTTCTGGGACTTAGCCCGAGTCCGAGCCCTGGGTCGGGCGGAGTTCGCCGTCTTCTGGGACTTAGCCCGAGTCCGAGCCCTGGGTCGGGCAAAGTTCGTCGTCTTCCGGGACTTAGCCCGAGTCCGAGCCCTGGGTCGGGCGGAGCGGAGTTCGCCGTCTTCCGGGACTTAGCCCGAGTCCGAGCCCTGGGGTCGGGCGGAGTTCGCCGTCTTCCGGGACTTAGCCCGAGTCCGAGCCCTGGGTCGGGCGGAGCGGAGTTCGCCGTCTTCTGGGACTTAGCCCGAGTCCGAGCCCTGGGGTCGGGCAAAGCGGAGCTTCCTATGGAGCCTTCGGCCGGGCCTGACTGCCTGTCAGTCTCACTCTGTCAAGTGGCACCGCAGTCGGAGTGGCGCAGGCCGCGCTGTCCTTCTGTCAGGCCGGTCAGTGGAGCGGCAAAGTGACGGCGGTCACTTCGGCTCTACCGGCTGGGGGGCGCGCGTCAGGATAAGGGTGTCAGGCCACCTTTGCATTAAATGCTCCTGCGACTTGGTCGGTTGGTGCGGCGATTTGGTCAGGGTTGCTTCTTAGCGAAGACAAGGCCTCGGGCGAGCCGGGAACACATTCGCCGCTGAAGGGGGGCCTCGGGCGAGACGGAGATCCTCCGGGGTCGGCTGCCCTTGTCCGAGGCTGGGCTCGGGCGAGGCGTGATCGAGTCCCTCGAATGGACTGATCCCTGACTTATTCGCACCCATCAGGCCTTTGCAGCTTTGTGCTGATGGGGGTTACCAGCTGAGAATTAGGAGCCTTGAGGGTACCCCGAATTATGGTCCCCGACAGTAGCCCCCGAGCCTCGAAGGGAGTGTTTGCACTCGCTTGGAGGCTTTCGTCGCACTTTTTTGCAAGGGGACCAGCCTTTCTCGGTTGCGTTTTGTTCCGGTGAGTGCGCGCGAGCGCACCCGCCGGGTGTAGCCCCCGAGGCCTCGGAGGAGTGGTTTCACTCCTTTGAGGTCTTAATGCCTCGCGTAGTGCTTTGGCTGGTCTGGTCGTTCCCTCATGCGAGCTGGCCGTAGCCCAGGTGTACGGTCGGGTCCCAAGTTCTCGGGCTGGTATGTTGACGCTGTCAACGGTTCGGCCGGAGCCGGGTTTGCGAGAGCAGCCCCCGAGCCTCTGCACAGGGCGAGAGGGTGATCAGGGACAGACTCGGCTTTTTTACATACGCCCATGCGTCGCCTTTCCGCAAGGAGGAGGGGGGGGAAAGCGCCATGTTGCCCTCGATGGGCGCCGAACATAGTGTCTCCGTTGAGCTGCAAGCGGGTGATCCGAGTGGACGTCCGTGCCCCGTTCGTTAGGGGTCGGCTAGGGGCCCAGAGGCACGCCCAAAAGTACCTGCGGGTGATCTGCCGGACCCGGTCCCCTGGCGACAGGGTCCGAGGGCTCGATGCCTCCCTCTGATGGGATTCCGTTACAAGATCGTTCCCGCCGGTCTCGAAAATGTCCTAGGGTACCTCGGGAGCATAGCCCGAGCCTTGGTTATGTATCAAACGTACCCATGGTCATCCCTCGCTCGGCGTCTGAGGCGGCTGTGAACCCTTCGGGGGCCAGCCTTCGAACCCCTGATCAGTATTGGGCGCGGAGCCCGAGTAGCCTGAGGCGGTCGTTGAACCCTTCCGAGGGGCCGGCCTTCGAACCTCTGACCAGTAGTGGGTGTAGGGCCCACGTGATCTGAGGCGGCTGTCGAACCCTTCCGAGGGACCAGCCTTCGAACCTCTGATCAGTAGGGAGGCTCGGAGCCTGGTTCCTTCACGGGGAAGGATCCTTTTCGGGGTATCCCCCTTTCCCGGTCCCTGTTGCAAGAGAGAGAAAGAGGAAAAAAGGAAAAGGATACGAAATCGAACGACGTGGCGTACCTTTTTGGACACGGTCATTATGGCGAAGGCGAAGCGTCGCCCGCTTCTCCTGCCAGAGGCGCCGCGTGTCCCGCCGCGGAGTTAATGCGACGGGGCGAGTGGTTGGAGGAGCGACCATTGCGCGTGCGCAAGCCGTTCGAGGAACGGATCACGGGCACGTTGTCTTCACGCCGTGAGAGAGGGTTCTCTCGCTGCCCCCGGACGGGACGTGAGCTTGGCTAACGACGTGGCCGCTACTCCTGCCCGCCTGCCACCGCCATTACTGCCGGCCCACTTTTGGCCACATTGACCGTCGCGCCAGGCTGGTGCTGCTGGGTCGCGCGCTGGGTCGCCTCGAGTCGCGGTATTGGTTCCGCAGTCGAGGAGACACGGTAGTGGCGCAAGTGGCGGTGCAGTTGCATGCACGAAGCATTCGGTGCGCCGGTTGCATGACGCGTGGGCCTGGGCCTCCATGCCGGGCGTGTTGGGAGTCGGAGAAGCGCGCCCACTTGGCGCGTTTGCATGCCGCCTGCATGGCTGCCCACCCTTTCGCCCGCTGGTCTGGGCAAAAGTGGAGGGTCGCTTGTAACCGCTGGGCGGTTGTACGCACCGCGCGCGGCGGTTTGGCTTCTTCTGCTCTGAGTCGGCTTGCATGACGTGTGGGACCCAGCCCCCGCGCCGCAGGGGAGGACCTTGGAGTGTGTTGGAGAAGACTCAGCCCGTGATGGCTGGGGACGCAAGTAGGGAGAGCCGCCTTTAAAAGGAGGGCGATCCCCTTGGGAGGCGACCATGTCTTCGCGCTCCCTTATGCATCGCGTCTTTCCGCCTTCCAAGCCCCCGGATGGGGGATATCCGCCGTCTTTCCGCCTCGTCGTTGGAGGAAACACAACTCCGCGGGAGTTGGTACCTTTCAGCCATCATTCGGCTTCAAGGATTTTCATCAGCCAGCCCGGCTGCTCCCCCTCGCCGGGGGTCACCCAAGACGGTGACCACCAGCCCCTGGATGGGGAGGAGCAAGCTGGGCTATGATCTTTGCCCCACCCCCAGCTGGTCTTCATCATCCCCGCTGGGGCGGGGCCCGGGCTGAGCCGGTGCTCTGCCCCCCGCGCGGGTCGGCCGACCGCCTCCTCTTCCAGCTTCTGGTGGTGGAGACCATCCTCCAGTTCTGCGGAGGAGACGTCCTCTAGCCATGCTGGGGGAGGCGGGCTGTTGCTGTCCAGCTAGGATGCAACATTCCGTCCTCTTCCTCGCTTGTGTGGCGAGGACAGGAGTGAGGACCTGCCGATGCGCTTTGGGGCGACCCACGTTTGCTGGTGATTCGCCCAGAGCTTGTCGCTCCACGGGCTTCCCCGGCGTGGAGGTTGTCCATACCCGCGGGGACGGAACCGGAGTTCCGTTTGTAATGGCACTTTGAATGCCAGTGTTTTTGTTCATTGTGGCTGTCGGGGCCTGAACATGTATATATTTTCGGCACGGGGCCGTGTCTTTTCCTCATTTTCGAGTACTAAGACTCGCCTGTCGGTTGTCTGAACCGCTTCACCAAGCGTGAGTCGCCCCGTGTAAAGGTGACGAGTGAGGTATCCGTATCCCGGAGGCGTAGGAGTCCCTCGGCTCGGTCGGCCTTGTTGTCCGAGGCTTCTCTAGCTTAATTAAAGGAACCCCTCGGCCGCTCTTCGATGAGCCGAGGCCAGGGGTAGCGGCGTCAACATGAACAGAGGCAGAGTTGGCTTGAAAAGAAAACCTGGTTGGCCTGAGCCTGGCCGGCTCGTCCGTTAGCGGGACCGACGCCGGAGTTGACCAGCCGAGGCCTCGGGTCGGGCTGACGTCCTTGGAGGGCAGCTGGCCGAGGCCCCGGGGTGACCGGCCAAGCCGCCTGCTTGGGCCGGATTCCCGGAGAAGACCCTGGCGGCGATGGCCCGGGCGTGGCGATGACGTCGTCCTTCAGAGTGGAGATCCTCGGACCGCGTCGCCGTCCGAGGCCAGGTCGGACCTCGCCGAAGGCGTCGTCGATGCCGAGGGTGCTGCTGCTCCCTCTAGCCGTCAAGATCCAAGCCTGCAGGATCGGATTGTCTTGTAGCGTGTGTTTCCTGCGGCCGCCGAGGCCTAAACACACCCTCGCCGTGTCGTAAAGCTGCGTCTCTTTTCCTCTTGTTTCGAGTATCTACGACTTTTTTGTCGGTAACAGAAATGTTTGTGCGAGCGAGAGTTGCTTCTCGCGGAAGGTGATGAGTGAGGTATCCGTATCCCGGAGGCGTAGGAGTCCCTCGGCTCGGTAGGCCTTGCCGCTTACGCGTACTCCGTCGTTTTCAGGATCCACTTTCGAAGTAGTCAAATAGCCCGAAAGACCTTCTGGCAGAAGAGATCTTTTTTCGAGGAAAATTTCGATGCAGAGGGGGTTCCCCCCCTTTTAGCCCCCGAGGGAGGGTCGGGCTTTGCCGAGGCGAGGCCGACCCTTCCTTGATGACTAAACTTTGCGTGGGTGCGAGGTATATGATCAACTTGAAAACATCTTAAGGGTAGAAGCGACGTAGCTGTTGGATGTTCCAGGCGTTGCCGTAGACCTCGCCTTGACTGTTGGTCAGCTTGTACGTTTCGGGCTTCAGAACCTTGGCGATGACGAATGGCCCCTCCCAGGGGGGCGTGAGCTTGTGCCGCCCACGGGCGTCTTGTCGCAGCCGAAGCACCAGGTCGCCCACCTGGAGTTCTCGGGACCGGACCCCTCGGGCGTGGTAGCGTCGCAGGGACTGCTGGTACCGCGCCGAGTGTAGCAAGGCCTTGTCCCGAGCCTCCTCCAGCTGGTCCAGCGAGTCTTCTCGGCTAACTTGGTTGCTTTGGTCGGTGTAGGCCCTCGTCCTCGGGGAACCGTATTCTAAGTCTGTGGGCAAGATGGCTTCGGCCCCATAGACTAGAAAGAACGGCGTGAAGCCCGTGGCTCGGCTCGGCGTTGTCCTCAGACTCCAGACCACCGAGGGGAGTTCCTTCATCCACCGCTTGCCGAACTTGTTGAGGTCGTTGTAGATCCGAGGCTTGAGCCCTTGTAGAATCATGCCGTTGGCACGCTCTACCTGCCCATTCGTCATGGGATGAGCCACGGCGGCCCAGTCCACCCGGATGTGGTGATCCTCGCAGAAGTCCAGGAACTTTCTGCCGGTGAACTGGGTGCCGTTGTCGGTGATGATGGAGTTTGGGACCCCAAAGCGATGGATGATGTTGGTGAAGAACGCCACCGCCTGCTCGGACCTGATGCTGTTCAGGGGTCGGACCTCGATCCACTTGCAGAATTTATCGATGGCGACCAGCAGGTGCGTGTAGCCCCCGGGTGCCTTCTGCAAGGGGCCGACGAGATCCAGACCCCACACGGCAAAAGGCTAGGTGATGGGTATTGTCTGCAGAGCCTGAGCGGGCAGGTGGGTCTGCCTCGCGTAGAATTGACACCCTTCGCAGGTGCGGATGATTCTGGTAGCGTCGGCCACCGCCGTCGGCCAGTAGAAGCCTTGCCGGAAAGCATTCCCGACAAGGGCTCGAGGCGCTACGTGATGGCCGCAAGCCCCCGAGTGTATCTCTCGCAGGAGTTCCTGACCTTCGGCGATGGAGATGCATCGCTGGAGGATGCCTGAGGGGCTGCGGTGGTAGAGCTCCTTCCCATCTCCCAGCAAGACGAACGACTTGGCGCGCCGCGCCAACCGCCGAGCCTCGGCTCGGTCGAGGGGTAGCTCTCCTCGGTGGAGATATTGCAGGTACGGGGTCTGACAGTTTCGATTAGGCGTGACCCCGCTTCGCTCCTCCTCGATGCGCAGTGCCTCACCCTCGGGGGCCGAGGGTACCTCGGACTGAACCGAGGGCGCCTCGGGCCGAGCTGAGGGTGCCTCGGACTGAGCCGAGGGTGCCTCGGACTGAGCCGAGGGCGCTTCGGGTTGAGCCGAGGGTACCTCGGACTGAGCCGAGGGTACCTTGGGCTCGGACGTGTCGTCGATCTTGACGGAGGGTTGATGCAGGTCTCGGGAGAAGATGTCCGGGGGAACCGTTGTTTGCCCCGAGGCTATTTTAGCCAGCTCGTCCGCAGTCTCGTTGTAGCGCCGGGCGATGTGGTTGAGCTCCCTCTTCTTGCCTCTCGACCACAATCGCTGCGCTAACCACCTGAGTGGTCGCGGTGACGTAGACCAAGAGGGCTTCTCCGGCAGCTGGGGGCACCAAGATAGGCGCCTTTGTGAGGAGCGCCTTCAGGTTCCCGAGGGCTTCCTCGGCTTCAGGGGTCCAAGTGAAGCACTCGGCCTTCCTCAAGAGGCGGTACAGAGGTAGACCTCTTTCGCCGAGGCGTGAGATGAAGCAGCTCAGAGCCGTGAGACATCCCATGACTCTCTGTACGCCTTTCAAGTCCTTGATGGGCCCCATGCTGGTGATGGCTGCGATCTTCTCCGGGTTGGCTTCGATGCCCCGCTCGGAGATGATGAACCCCAAGAGCATGCCTCAGGGCACCCCGAAGACACACTTCTCGGGATTTAGCTTGACGCCTTTCGCCTTGAGACATCGGAATGTCACTTCAAGGTCGGAAAGGAGGTCGGAGGCTTTCCTTGTCTTGACTACGATGTCATCGATGTAGGCCTCGACCGTGCGGCCGATGTGTTCGCCGAACACATGGTTCATACACCGCTGGTACGTCGCGCCCGCATTCCTCAAGCCGAACGGCATGGTGACATAGCAGTACATGCCGAAGGGTGTGATGAAAGAAGTCGCGAGCTGGTCGGAATCTTTCATCCTGATTTGATGATACCCTGAGTAGGCATCGAGGAAAGACAGGGTTTCGCACCCAGCAGTGGAATCCACGATTTGGTCGATGCGAGGCAGAGGGTAGGGAACCTTCGGACATGCTTTGTTGAGACCAGTGTAGTCTACACACATCCGCCATTTCCCCCCTTTCTTTCTCACAAGCACAGGGTTGGCAAGCCATTCGGGATGGAATACCTCTTTGATGAACCCTGCCGCCATTAGCTTGTGGATCTCCTCGCCTATGGCTCTGCGCTTCTCCTCGTCGAATCGGCGCAGGGGCTGCTTGACGGGTCGGGCTCCGGCTTGGATGTCCAGCGAGTGCTCGGCGACATCCCTCGGTATGCCGGGCATGTCCGAGGGACTCCACGCGAAGACGTCGGCGTTCGCGCGGAGAAAGTCGATGAGCACTGCTTCCTATTTGGGATCGAGCCCGGAGCCGATCCGGATCTGCTTGGAGGCGTCGCCACTGGGGTCGAGGGGGACGGACTTAACCGTCTCCGCTGGCTCAAAGTTGCCGGCGTGACGCTTCACGTCTGGCACCTCCTTAGAGAGGCTTTCCAGGTCGGTGATGAGGGCCTCGGACTTGGCGAGGGCCTCGGCGTACTCCACGCACTCCACGTCGCATTCGAACGCGTGTTTGTACGTGGGGCCGACGGTGATGACCCCGTTGGGGCCCGGCATCTTGAGCTTCAGGTAGGTGTAGTTGGGGACGGCCATGAACTTCGCGTAGCATGGCCTCCCAGTACCGTGTGGTAGGTTCCTCGTAACCCGACCACCTCGAACGTCAGGGTCTCCCTTCGGAAGTTGGAGGGTGTTCCGAAGCAGACGGGAAGGTCGAGTTGTCTGAGGGGCTGGACGCGCTTCCCGGGAATGATCCCATGGAAGGGCGCAGCGCCTGCCCGGATGGAGGACAGATCGACACGCAGGAGTCCGAGGGTCTCGGCGTAGATGCTGTTGAGGCTGCTGCCTCCGTCCATGAGGACCTTGGTGAGCCTGACGTCGCCGATGACGGGGTCGACGACGAGCGGGTATCTCCCCGGGCTCGGCACATGGTCGGGGTGATCGTCTCGGTCGAAGGTGATGGGCTTGTCGGACCAGTCTAGATAGACTGGCGCCGCCACCTTCACCGAGCAGACCTCCCGGCGCTCTTGCTTGCGGTGCCGAGCCGAGGCGTTCGCCGCTTGCCCACCATAGATCATGAAGCAGTCGCGGACCTCGGGGAACTCTCCTGCCTGGTGATCTTCCTTCTTGTCGTCGTCGCGGGCCTTGCCACCCTCCGCGGGTGGCCCGGCCCTGTGGAAGTGGCGCCGAAGCATGACGCACTCCTCAAGGGTGTGCTTGACGGGTCCCTGGTGATAGGGGCATGGCTCCTTGAGCATCTTGTCAAAGAGGTTGGCACCTTCGGGGGGCTTCCGAGGGTTCTTGTACTCGGTGGCGGCGACAAGGTCCGCGTCGGCGGCATCGCGTTTCGCTTGCGACTTCTTCTTGCCCTTCATCTTGGCGTCGCGCTGAGTTGACACCTCGGGAGTATCTTCCGATGGGCGGCCCTGGGGCTGCTTGTCCTTTCGGAAGATAGCCTCGACCGCCTCCTGGCCGGAGGCGAACTTAGTGGCGATGTCCATCAGCTCGCTCGCCCTGGTGGGGGTCTTGCGACCCAGCTTGCTCACCAGGTCGCGGCAGGTGGTGCCGGCGAGGAACGCGCCGATGACATCCGAGTTGATGATGTTGGGCAGCTCGGTGCGCTGCTTCGAGAATCGCCGGATGTAGTCTCGGAGAGACTCTCCTGGCTGCTGTCGGCAGCTTGGGAGGTCCCAGGAATTCCCGGGGCGCACGTACGTGCCCTGGAAATTGCCGGCGAAAGCTTGGACTAGGTCATCCTAGTTGGAGATCTGCCCCGGAGGCAGGTGCTCCAACCAGGCGCGAGCAGTGTCGGAGAGGAACAGGGGGAGGTTGCGGATGATGAGGTTGTCATCGTCCGTTCCACCCAGTTGGCAGGCCAGACGGTAGTCCGCGAGCCACAGTTCCGGTCTCGTCTCCCCCGAGTACTTTGTGACAGTAGTCGGGGGTCGGAACCGGGTCGGGAACGGCGCCCGTCGGATGGCCCGGCTGAAGGCTTGCGGACCGGGTGGTTCGGGCGAGGGACTCTGATCCTCCCCGCTGTCGTAGCGTCCCCCACGCCTGGGGTGGTAGCCTCGGCGCACCCTCTCGTCGAGGTGGGCCCGACGGTCGCGGTGATGGTTCTCGTTGCCGAGGCGACCCGGGGCCGCAGGCGCGGTGTTGCGCGTGCGCCCGGTGTAGACCGAGGCTTCCCGCATGAATCGGGAAGTCACGGCATGAGGTTCCGAGGGGTACCCCTACCTTCGGGAGGCAGAGCTCTCGGCCCGTCGGACAGCGGCGCCTTCCAGGAGATTCTTGAGCTCTCCCTAGATTCGCCGCCCCTCGGTGGTTGATGGCTCCGGCATCGCGCGAAGAAGCATTGCTGCTGCCGCCAGGTTCTAGCCGACCCCACTGGATGCGGGTGGTGGCCTGACCCTGACGTCGTCGGCGACGCGGTGCTGGAAGCCCTGGGGTAGATGACGTATTTCCCCGGCCGGGGGTTGGCCCGCCCATGCCTGCCCGACGTCCCGACGGATCGGCTCAAGCGTTCCTGCTCCCTCGTCGAGCCTGGCCTGCACCCCGCGGATTTGCTCGAGCCGTGGGTCATGGCCCCCCACCTGAACGGGGACCACAGCTAGCTCCCGTGAGATGTCAACGCGAGGCACCGGCCTAGGGAGGTCACCGTCCTCCGGCATGCCGAGATGGTTGCCTTCGGAGGGACCCTCTAGATCGACGTGGAAGCATTCGCGACTTGGGCCGCAGTCCTCGTCGCCGAGGCTACGGCTACCGTTGGAACAGTCGGAAAGGCAGTAGTCGCATGCGGTCATAAAGTCCCGCATGGCACTATGGTTGCCAAGTCCAGAGAAATCCCAACAGATGCTGGGTTCGCCGTCTTCCTCGGACCCAGAGGGCCCGTAGGTCGAGACGTCCGTCAGCCGGTCCCAAGGTGACCGCATACGAAACCCCAGAGGGTTTGGACTTGCCTCTACGAGAGCGCCCGCCAAAGCGAAGCCGCTAGGCGGGTCGAGGCTAAATCCGAAAGACGTGGGATGGGAATCGGTCGGTACCTTTTGGTCGACGAGCGGCGATAATGTCATGTCGGGGGCTGACTGCACCGTCGTCTCAGGTACGAGGGTGACGTCCAGCAAGCTTTTCGCGAGCGTGCTGGCGTCATCCGCTTGCTCGGGTTTGGCGTGTCGCGGGGAGACGGCACTCGCCTTCGTCTCAAACGCGAGGTCGACGCCCGGTGCGCCCCCCGTTGGGGCGCTGGGGCCATCGACTCGCTCGACAGCCGGCGAGGCGCTGTCTCCTGCTTGGCCTTGGTTGCCCCGTCTTCCCCTCCGCCGGCGGGGAAGAGGGCAGGATGAGCTCGAAGGTCGTTCTTCCACCACGCGGGGAAGACGTCGTCGATTTCGCCGCCGGCAGGCGGGCTGTCGGCCGCCACTGTCGTTGTCGCGCGGCGGTGGAAGGAGTATCATGTCGTAGCTGCCGTCGAGGGACATGAACTCAAGACTCCCGAAACGGAGCACCGTCCCGAGTTGGAGAGGTTGCTGGAGACTGCCCATCTGGAGCTTGACGGGAAGCTGTTCGTCAACACGCAGCAGGCCCCTACCTGGCGCGCCAACTGTCGGCGTTCCGAGACCGGGGGGTCCCTGAGCCGACGAGTGAATGTCGCCGCGTGCCCCAGCCCAGATGGGTCGAGCGCGAGGGCGAGCGCGAAGGGGGGAGAGCGAGGCGACCGGAGACCGGCGTGAGAGAGGTGGGAATCCCGCGGCCTTCGTGTTCGTCCCGTGCCCAGGTCGGGTGCGCTTGTAGTAGGGGGTTACAAGCGTCCACGCAGGAGAGGGAGCGAGCGGCTCCGGGCGAGCGCGTGTCTCGTCCTCGTCCCCGCGCGGCCAACCCTCTCTAAGAGGGCCCTGGTCCTCCCTTTTATAGGCGCAAGGAGAGGATCCAGGTGTACAATGGGGGGTGTAGCAGAGTGCTACGTGTCTAGCGGAGGAGAGCTAGCGCCCTAGGTACATGCCGTTGTCGCAGCCAGAGAGATCTTGGCACCCAGCTGGTGTGATGTCGTGGCTGTCGAAGGAGCGATGGAGCTTGGCGGAGGGACAGCTGTCGGAGCGGTTGAGTCCTTGCTGACGTCCTCTTGCTTCCGTAAGGGGGCTGAGAGCCGCCGTCGTCACAGAGCACGCGGGGCGCCATCATTGCCTATCTAGCGGAGCGAGCCAGATGGGACGCCGGTCTTGTTCCCTGCGGCCCGAGTCAGCTCGGGGTAGGGTGATGATGGCGCCTCCTGTTGACGTGGCTGGTCTGCGCCCTAGGTTGGGCGATGTGGAAGCTCCTCCGAAGCCGAGGTCGAGTCCGAGCCCCCGGGTCAGGCGAGGCGGAGATTGCCGGCTGGTGCCGGGGCGGAGTCCGAGCCCTAGGGTCGGGCGAAGCGGAGTTCGTCGTCTTTTGGGGCCGAGCCCAAGTCCGAGCCCTGGGTCGGGCGAGGCGGAGATCGTCGTCTTCTGGGGCTGAGCCCAAGTCCGAGCCCTGGGTCGGGCGAGGCGGAGATCATCGTCTTCTGGGGCCGAGCCCTGGGTCGGGCGAGGCGGAGATCGTCGTCTTCTGGGACTTAGCCCGAGTCCGATCCCTGGGTCGGGCGGAGTTCGCCGTCTTCCGGGACTTAGCCCGAGTCCGAGCCCTGGGTCGGGCGGAGTTTGTCGTCTTCCGGGACTTAGCCCGAGTCCGAGCCCTGGGTCGGGCGGAGCGGAGTTCGCCGTCTTCCGGGACTTAGCCCGAGTCCGAGCCCTGGGGTCGAGCGGAGTTCGCCGTCTTCCGGGACTTAGCCCGAGTCCGAGCCCTGGGTCGGGCGGAGTTCGTCGTCTTCCGGGACTTAGCCCGAGTCCGAGCCCTGGGTCGGGCAGAGCGGAGTTCGCCGTCTTCCGGGACTTAGCCCGAGTCCGAGCCCTAGGGTCGGGCGAAGCGGAGCTTCCTATGGAGCCTTCGGCCGGGCCTGACTGCCTGTCAGTCTCACTCTGTGAAGTGGCACCGCAGTCGGAGTGGCGCAGGCGGCGCTGTCCTTCTGTCAGGCTGGTCAGTGGAGCGGCGAAGTGACGGCGGTCACTTCGGCTCTGCCAGCTGGGGGGCGCGCGTCAGGATAATGGTGTCAGGCCACCTTTGCATTAAATGCTCCTGCGACTTGGTCGGTTGGTGCGGCAATTTGGTCAGGGTTGCTTCTTAGCGAAGACAGGGCCTCGGGCGAGCCGGGAACACATTCGCCGCTGAAGGGGGGCCTCGGGCGAGACGGAGATCCTCCGGGGTCGGCTGCCCTTGTCCGAGGCTAGGCTCGGGCGAGGCGTGATCGAGTCCCTCGAATGGACTGATCCCTGACTTATTCGCACCCATCAGGCCTTTGCAGCTTTGTGCTGATGGGGGTTACCAGCTGAGAATTAGGAGCCTTGAGGGTACCCCTAATTATGGTCCCCGACAATATATATATATATATATATATATATATATATATATATATATATATATATATATATATATATATATAATATACATATATTTATAGACACATATAAATATATATATATTTATAGACACATATAAATATATATATATATTTATTTATAGACACATACCAATATACATATAGAAATATGTGTATATATATATAATATACACACATATATCTCATTGCGGGTACGCGGGTTTGCGGGCACGAGAATAATATTTTCATACATGCGAGAAAAAAAATATGTCGGTTGAGAATCAAACCAGAGCCGTATCAACTAGCTCCAAAAAAGATGGCTACCAAAAAGGAGAAGAGAAAGTTGTGAAAATTGTTTTTTAGAGTCACTTAGAGAAAAATCTTAGTGCAGGAATAAACAGATGCTGGAAGATGTTACTACAACAATAAATAATTAGTGAAATGGTCTTTTACATATGCAGATACCTTAAAACTTAGCTGATATAGCAGAATCTGGTTAGTAGAACTAAAGTGACAGATGTCTTGATATATGCTATATCAGACGACTAATAAATGGTCTGGTCAGTCTTCTTATGATAATGCAGTGGGGTAGTCATAACCCGCAGGTCAAGTTTTTTATTTATAAATGATTTGATCAATGCTCTTTTACATATATATATATATATATATATATATATATATATATATATATATATATATATATAATATACATATATTTATAGACACATATAAATATATATATATATATATTTATAGACACATATAAATATATATATATATATATTTATAGACACATAAATATACATATAGAAATATGTGTACATATATATAATATACACACATATATCTCATTGCGGGTACGCAGGTTTGCGGGCACGAGAATAATATTTTCATACATGCGAGAAAAAATATGTCGGGTTGAGAATCAAACCAGAGCCGTATCAACTAGCTCCAAAAAAGATGGCTACCAAAAAGGAGAAGAGAAAGTTGTGAAAATTGTTTTTAGAGTCACTTAGAGAAAAATCTTAGTGCAGGAATAAACAGATGCTGGAAGATGTTACTACAACAATAAATAATTAGTGAAATGGTCTTTTACATATGCAGATACCTTAAAACTTAGCTGATATAGCAGAATCTGGTTAGTAGAACTATAAGTGACAGATGTCTTGATATATGCTATATCAGACGAGTGATAAATGGTCTGATCAGTCTTCTTATGATAATGCAGTGGGGTAGTCATAACCCGCAGGTCAAGTTTTTTATTTATAAATGATTTGATCAATGCTCTTTTACATATACATATGTCTTGATGTATGAAGATCCCACTAGTGATAGATGTTTTGATATATAAGACAACAATTCTACTATATTAGACGACTTGTAAACATTTTAACACTTAGTTAATTCTTGTACAATTCCATGGGACCTGACCATACGTCCACATATTACAAAATCGTTGTCACTTTTTAGTATATTAAAGCATCAATTTCAATAGTCGTTGTAACACCCCAGGTGTTACCAAGGCCCTGACTCCCTACTTGCACTCATGACATGTTATCTCATGTGGTTAAGTGGAGGAGAGGGAGCCCCAAAACCTTAGAAACCATGTATTAACTAAGAATGTTAATGACAAAAGCATTACCCAAGCATTTATGCAATTATCACCTTGGGCAAGAGGAAATTAAACCCTAGACCCTTCTTGAGCCCTTAACTCCCAAAACCCTGGTTTAAGGGAAAGGTTAAGCAAATGTGCAAATCATGAGTTAACCCTTAACCAAAGTTTAAGTAACATTATAATCTACAAAATGCAGAGGGGAAACATTGCAAAAAGGCCCCTTAAAGACCCCAAATCCATTCCTTAAGTAGCAAGCACGCTAGAGCTCTCTAATCTTCTCTAAATCAAAACTAAACCCTAGTTTAAAGATCAGACGTGTTCACTTAGTAAATGGCGCCAAAACCACTTGGTCTGAATACCAAAAAGGAGCCAAACTACCTAAGGAACCCACTGGAAAAAATTGAACCCGAGCCAAATTCGTTTGACATGATTTGACACCACTTTTGTCTCGGGGTGGATAGTGAGACAACCCAGATTTGGCGTCCGCATATCTCCCTAGCTAGGGCATATCTGCCATTGGAACTCACGTACAAGAGATAGCCCTAGGTGCCAGGAAGAGGTCTACGCCGGATTTTTGCCAAGATTCGCACGTTTGCGATCTCAGTAAGCTTTTGAACAAGGACAGAAACACACCACCACGTGTTCGACGTGCCCTAAACTCGCCAGAGCACGCCCAGCGCCCGACCCCGCGCGCCCCGCGCCGCGCCAAGCCAAGCCCGTGCTACTGCTTGCGCCCGCGCCTATAAAGCCAGCCAAGGCTTCAACCATACACCCCCGCTCGCTCTCGACCTCGCCGAAGCGCAAGATCACCGGCGTTTGCCCTGCACACAGCGTGCCAGCGGCCGCCCAAGAACCCACCGCTGTAGACCGGCCAACCGAGCCTTTCCCAGCCCGTCCGACTGTCACACCCGGCTTTAAGAAACAAAGCTAGGTGCATCTCATACATGCGCCAAGAAGACAACATATATAATAACAGAGTGTATAGAGATAAATGTCACAAACATCAGAGTACTTATTACATAGCGGAAGACTTATTACAAAATAAAAGAATAATTATAAAACGAACTAAGGATCGTCGGTGCCAATGTCAACTGAGAAACGCCACCTAGATCAAGTTGAATGCCTCAGTGTTAGGTGGCTCCTCTTCGACCACCTGTTCTTCTCCTGTGGGGGGGGGGGGTTTGACACAGCAAGAGTGAGCTCACATACGTTCATAGCTCAACAAGTCGTGGGGAATAATGTGGCATGAACTCACCAAAGGTGGGAGTTCATGAAGTGTAAGGCTGATCAATGAAATAAAGGATGAAGCTGAGCATTGCTTTTATAAGTTGGTCAAAATTTTATTAGCAATTACTAGGTGTAAGTAAATACCAAACCTTAATAATAATAAAGAAAAGTAATAGTAAAATAATCCCAAATGCGATGCAAATGTCAAATTAAATTTAAGTTCCATAAATTAATCATGTGAGGGTCCGAGCCGCTCATGACTGTGAGCACGGCTACTATACTAGTTTTACACTCTACAGAGGTTGCGCATCTTTACCCACAAGTCATGTTACCCATCTGTCAAGAGACGGCCAATGCCATACACCTCTACTGAGGAGGCGAGGCAGGGTAACACTACGAGGCCTTTACCAAGTTCCACTAGCTTCAGAAATCCCGCTACAGTTTATAGGAAGCTTCAGTGCAGGAATCCCTCACCTGACCGCCATCGCAGCAAAATCAACCCAAGGACCTCCCTACCTGACCACTCCCCTACTGCCCTTGCCCCTTTCGGGTAAGGAAGACCTCCACTAGCTTTCCTAGTTAATCAGCCAAGGGCGTCCCAGTAAACCCTTGTGGTAGCACTATTTTCCCGGGTTGTCGCTCCATGTTCCCATTAACTTAATGATCTTAACATGAACAGTAATAATAAAAAGATAACAAAAGAATAATCATGAATAGTATATCTCCATACCCAAATCCATATAAAGCAATAGCAGGTACTACCCAAAAATATTTCAGTGGTGAACAAGGTATAAAGATAACCAAAACTGGGGTAACCTATTGGATCCCATCAAAATTAACCTATGCAGATCATTAAAATTAATAAGAACATGGCTGGGAAAAGTAAGTGATCAAGAGCACAACTTGCCTTCAATGAGCTCCTGCTCAGCTACTTCTACTTGCTGAACCTCAGCTTCCACAGTGGCTTGCTCGTCTACTCGCATCAACACAATACATACATAGTATAGCAAAAATTAACATTGCACCAAACATGTGAATAAAATACATAGTAATAAACTAGACATTAAAATAAGATCACAGGAACTGGAATCATTAAATTTGGAGTTATCGATTTCAAGTTATGAATTTCCTAAGGTTTAATGTGATTGAAATAGGATTAAATGACAAATTAATTTTCTTACTGTGTTCATGTCCAAACAGAGATACTAAATGATAGACATTAATATTATAAAATTTTAGAAATTGGAATGGTTCAATTTGGAGTTAAAATAAATTTTCTATGCATTTTACAAGTTTCTAGAATTGTTTTTGTATTAAAAACGAATTTTTATAATCAATTCTCTGTTTTTAATTATCTCTGGACTGGGCGCCAATTTCGGGAAAAGTCAGGGGGTTCTGGCGTAAGTTTTCTAAGACACAGAGCACAGTACGAGTGGATGGCGGGTTGTTTTCTGATAAGCGTAGGGATTCTTTTGTAATTTACCCGGCCGAAGGGGTAGGTTTCGACCGGGACCACAGGATCTTAAATCTACGGTCAGGATTAGATTGTTAACTCGATGAAAGGGTATGCAGCACCCACCGTCCGATCCAAGATCAACGACCGCGATATAATTTTGCTAGATCTAATCTCGTCCATTAGATCACGATCGACGGTCCGGATATAAAGCGCGAAGGGGTAAGCTAGGATCTAATCTCGGCCGTCCGCCAACGATCCGATGGCGCACGATTATCGCCCCAACTAGGCAGACTCGCACGGCGGCGCCGCCCACCAGAACGCGGCGAAGCTCGCCGGAGAGGCCCGAAACCGGCGAACGAATGCCCAATCCTTCAATCCGCTCACTTTTACGCGATAAGGGAATCACTACGAACTTGATCGAGCCATCATATCAGGAGTATTTGACGCGCAGAACGCTGGTCGCGGAGAGATGGCAGAGCCACGGCGGAGCTTAATCGCGGCGAGGAATTCCTAGCAGTGCCTCCTCCAACGATGCCAACGGATCCCGCACGCGCTTTTGGGGTACCCCGGTGATGATCGTTGACTCCTCCCACGGCCTCCGGCGACCACGCAAGGATGGGAAGGCACGGCTGCGGCACCGATCGTCCCAGACGTCGATGGCGGCGCCCTTCTCGTGTCGCCCAGGATGGTCTAGGTACTGCGAAAAGGGGCAGAGGAGTGCGGCGCGGTGGGTTGAGGAGGAGGCGAGACGTGGTTGGGTTTTATCCCCCGGTCGAGCTCGGTCAATGGCGGATCCGCGTGATTCGGCAGGTCCGCCCATGTCGCGCTCCCTCCGGGAGGTCGTTGACGACGCTGCGCGCCCGGGTCCACCAGTCAAAGACGCAGTGCGACGCGTAGTGTTGAGCGACCGAGGGCCCGCATGTCATCCAGGTGAACTAGAGCAGGCGCGCGCGCGGAACTGACCGGCTGGACCCACATGCAGGCGCGCAACCGGGCGGTAGAGTGTGGGCTGCGCGGGTGGTTTCTGGCTATTGGGCCGAGTTGAGGGGAGAAGCCCAGCAGACCAGATTTGCTTTTCTTTTTTTTCTTTTTATCTCCCACTTTCTTTCCTTTATTCCTAAAGTCAATTTGAATTCGAATTTAACATCAATCCTTGTGCAAATTTATTCTCAAATCATATTGTGAAATGAAAAACACCAATTTTATAAATATAAGTATATTTTTATATCATTTTTCTTCTTCTCATTTTCAAAAACCCTAATTTTAATTTAGGGTGTGGTTTATCTTCTAGTATTTATTATCTTATTATCCTTATTATTATTATTGTTATTATTATTATTTTATTAATGCACAAACATACAAAAACTCCAACAAAATGCACTTTCTTTTATTTTGCATTTGTTTTTAATTAAGCACTATTAATTATATGTGTGCTCTTTTTATGATGCAAATAAGGCACATAAAATTGAGGAATTCACTCTGTATTCTTTGTATACAAATTTTAGTATTACAAATCCTACCCCCCTTAAAAATAATCTCGTCCTCGAGGTTTAAGAAGATCTAGGGAAAAGGTGAGGAAAATCTATACGAAGCTCTTCTTCTCTTTCCCAAGTTGCTTCATCTTCACCGTGGTGGCTCCATTGCACTTTGCACATCTTTATAACCTTATTCCTCGTGACACGAGTCAGTGTATTAAGAATCTTGATGGGGTACTCAGCATAAGTCAGATCATCTTGAACACTAAGGTCCTCCATTGGTAATTGTTCTTTAGGTACCCTGAGACATTTCTTCAGCTGAGATACATGAAAAACATCATGAACATCCGCAAGATGATCTGGTAACTCCAATTGATATGCCACCTCTCCCACTTACTTCAAGATTAAGAAGGGTCCAATAAAGCGAGGGGACAACTTTCCTTTGACTTTAAATCTTCTCATACCCCGGAGTGGTGACACCTTCAAATAGACATAGTCTCCCTCCTTAAACTCAAGCGGTCTTCTCCGGGTATCAGCATAGCTCTTCTGCCTTGACTGTGCAGTTCTCAAATTCTCTCTTATTTGACGGACTTGATCTTCTGCTTCTTGTATAATCTCAGGCCCAAACAACTGCCTTTCACCAGTTTGATCCCAATACAGTGGAGTCCTGCACTTTCTGCCATACAAAGCCTCAAACGGTGACATCTTCAAACTGGCCTGATGGCTATTATTGTAAGAGAACTCCGCATACGGTAGACTCTTATCCCAACTACCACCATGCTTAAGGGCACAAGCTCTTAACATATCTTCCAGCACTTGGTTAGTCCTCTCTGTCTGCCCATCAGTTTGTGGATGGTAAGCCGAACTAAAATTCAATCTGGTATCCAAGGACTCGTGCAACTTCTTCCAATATCGAGAGGTAAACTGTGACCCCCGGTCTGACACAATCTTCTTTGGCACACCATGCAAGCAGACAATCTGTGCCATGTACAACTCTGCTAACTTGGCTCCTGAATACGTGGTCTTCACTGGAATAAAGTGGGCTACTTTAGTTAGCCTGTCCACAATCACCCATATAGAATCATATCCAGCAGACGTGCGGGGTAATCCAACAATGAAGTCCATGCCAATCTCTTCCCATTTCCACTCAGGTATCTTCAGTGGATGCAGTAGTCTGGCTGGCCTCTGGTGTTCAGCCTTAACTCTTTGGCATACATCACACATAGCCACATGTGCAGCCACATCTCTCTTCAATCCATACCACCAATATTTTTGCTTCAAATCCTGATACATCTTAGTACTCCCAGGGTGGATAGAATAAACTGAGTCATGTGCCTCCTTCAATATAGTTTCCTGAAGACTATCAATATGGGGAACACAGATCCGATTCTTGAACCATATCGTGCCTTGCTCATCTTCTGTGAATTCCGGGCCTCTACCCTCTGTTATCAGATCCTTAATCTCCTGAATCTTAGCATCACCAATCTGACCTTTACAAATTTCTTCCTCCAAGGTAGGTTCCAATTCAATGGTAACTCCTTCCGTATGTGTAACAATTCCCAGGTTGAGCCTCTCAAAATCTTTTGCTAATTCATCAGGTAGCTGGACAACGAAAGCGGAGTGAACATGCTCCTTCCGACTCAAGGCATCTGCAACCAAATTTGCCTTGCCTGGGTGATAGTGAATCTCCAAATCATAATCCTTAATAAGCTCCAACCAACGGCGTTGCCTAAGGTTGAGATCCTTCTGAGTGAATATGTACTTCAAACTCTTATGATCCGTGTATACTTGGCACTTAGTCCCCATGATGTAGTGTCTCCAAATCTTAAGTGCATGCACAACGGCAGCCAGCTCCAAGTCATGAGTGGGGTAGTTCAATTCATGTTTCTGCAACTGACGAGATGCATAGGCGATCACATGTCCTTCTTGCATGAGCACACATCCAAGTCCTTGGCCACATGCATCACAGTAAATGTCAAATCTCTTCTGCAGATCTGGCATAACCAACACTAGTGGTGACATCAATCTCCTTCAATTGATTAAAGCTCTCTTGGCATTTCTCATCCCACTTGAATTCTCTTCCTTTCTCCAAAAGCGATGTCATAGGCTTGGCAATCTTAGAGAATCCTTCAATAAATCTCCGATAATATCCTGCAAGTCCCAAGAAACTCCGAATCTCAGTAACTGTAGTGGGCACTCCCCACTCCATAATCTCCTTGACCTTAGCAGGATCCACTGCTATTCCTCCATTAGAAATAATATGACCAAGGAATGGCACCTTGTCAATCCAAAACTTGCACTTGCTGAACTTAGCATAGAGTTGATTATCTCGCAACTTCTGTAGCACCAACCTTAGATGTTCTTCATGATCACTTTCATTCTTAGAATAGATAAGAATATCGTCGATGAACACCACGACGAATCTGTCCAAATACTCCATAAACACCTTATTCATCAAATTCATGAAATAAGCTGGTGCATTGGTTAATCCAAATGACATAACAGTAAACTCGTATAATCCATATCGGGTTGAGAAAGCCGTCTTAGGAATATCTGACGGTCTAATCTTCATCTGATGGTATCTCGATCGGAGATCAATCTTCGAGAATACCCTGGCTCCTCTCATCTGATCAAACAAATCCTCAATACGGGGTAATGAATACTTGTTCTTCACCGTAACATCATTAAGTGATCTATAGTCCACACACATCCGTTGCGATCCATCCTTCTTCTGTACAAACTGTACCGGTGCTCCCCAAGGTGAGGAACTCAGACGAATGTACCCAACCTCTTGCAACTCTGTTAACTATTTCTTAAGCTCCTTCAGTTCTTCTACAGCCATCCTGTATGGTCGTTTAGAAATAGGGGCAGTTCCAAGTAAAAGATCAATAACAAACTCAACTTCCCTATCCGGTGGCATCCCTGGTAACTCCTCTGGAAAGACATCCGGAAAATCTCTAACCACCCGGATGTTGTCACCAACAAACTCCTCAGGTATAAAGAACATTGCACGCTTGGATGAGGTGGTTACTGCAATATTAACTTGAAATGTTTCTCCTTTAGGACTAGTGAGCTCTATAGTACCCCTACCACATGCTATAATGGCCTTGCCTTTCTTAACCATGACATACCAAGGATCAGATCTATACTACTGGCCCCTAATATTATAGCAGTAGCTCCAAATTCTCTTCCCATAATTAATAATGTCAATCTACGTGTCATTTGATTTGCCTCAATAGGCCCTTTAGGTGTGATTACTATCATTGGTTTTCTCATATTTAGCAGTGGTATCTCATTAGTGTTGGCATATCGAACAGACATGAATGAATGTGTAGCACCAGAATCAAATAGTATGGTTGCAGGAATTGCATTAATGTAAAACATACCGAGTACGATGTCAGCACCATCAGGAGTATCATCAACACTGACTTGATTCACCCTGGCTATTGAATATCCCTTGCCAGGAGTCTGTTGCTTGTTCTTAGCTGGTGTACCAGAATTCCCCATAGGACAAGCATTAGCATAGTGCCCAATTTGACTGCACTTGAAGAATGTAGGGCCAGTCTTCTGTCCTGTAGACCTCGTCGGGGTGCCAGTGGGAGTAGCCTGACGAGTAGGTGTCCGCGGAGAGCCCTGTGGAGCATACTGAACTGGGCGTGGTCCTCCTGGTCGGGTCGGTGTACCCTGTGGCAAAGCGTAGCAGGGACGAACACTGCTGCTACCCTGTCCCTGTGAGATAGCCTTCCTCTTCAAATCACCCAGTTGAACACGCTTGTGTTCAATAGCAAGAGCCTTATCCAGTGCCTCTGAAATGATGGAAAGGTGTGTGCAACCAGTGCATACTGCAAGGGTCCATTAAGTCCTTCAATAAAGTGCTCCTGCTTCCTCTCATCCTCAGCAACTTCCTCCAGAGCATATCTCGACAGCTGAATAAATTTGTCTCTGTACTCGCTGACCGACATGTTGCCTTGCTTCAATGACAGAAACTCCTTCTTCTTGATCTTTATCATACCAGCTGGAATATGGTAGTTCCTGAATTGTGTACTGAACTCTGCCTAAATAATAGTATCAGCAGCATCATGGGCAGCAGTATAAGAATCCCACCAGTCAGCAGCAGGACCTATCAGACGACCTGAGGCATAAAGAACTTTCTCCCGGACTGAGCATTGGGCGATGTTGAGCATCTTCTCAATTGCTTTTAGCCAATCATCAGCATCTAGTGGATCTGGCGAGCTAGCGAAGGTCGGTGGCTTATGACTCATAAATTCCCGGTGCTTATCACGAGGTGGAACTGGTGGTGGTGGTGGAGGCAATGGCACTTGCTGCTGTTGTTGAAGTTGTTGTTGTAGCTACTGTTGTTGCGCCCTTCTCTCCTGGCGCATCTCTTCTCTCTCCTGGCGCAACTCCTGGCGTATCTCCTCTCTTTCCTGACGCATCTCCTGGCGTTCTTGCTGCATTTGGGCACGCATATCAGCCATAGTGTCCGCCATTTGCTGCATCACCCTCATCTGAGCTGCAATCAGTGGATCAACTCCGCCTGGTGGAGGATTAGGAGGCTTCATCTCTGCTGGCTGTGGCTGAGGTTGTCTATATATCCTTCGAGTGTGTCGATTAGGAGGTAAATTAATTCCACCACCCCTCCTGGTATTAACCATCTGAGTTAGATACATATGGTAAGAGAGAGTAGCAGACAAGGCAGTAATTACGAATCGTGTTACTTTGGGGATTTATTAGCTAAGCAGATTAATGTTTTACCTACCATAGCTAATTCATTACCTCATAGTGGTACATACTAAGATGTCCATATACAATACTTCAATCAATCAAAGAAGCAAATCAGACATTTTTCATCAGAACAATCAAACAACATTTTTAAATATAGAAAATAGTTTTGGTTTGGTCTTAGGCCTCCTATCTCTTAAAAATGTCATAGGGGTAGGGATTCCAAGGTGTGAAATCCGTCTTGTCTTGGAGTAGAAAAGGTAAGAATGATCAGAGTAGAACAGTAGAAGGTGAGACAGGATCAAGATAAGTATAGAAAGAATCAGAGTAAGGTAAGTATAGAATGAATCAGAATGATATAAGTAGGTAAGGGTTTTATCCATTTCTATCTAGGTTTCGTCCTACAGTCAACATTTCCTCTGATACCACTTCTGTCACACCCGGCTTTAAGGAACAAAGCTAGGTGCATCTCATACATGCGCCAAGAAGACAACATATATAATAACAGAGTGTATAGAGATAAATGTCACAAACATCAGAGTACTTATTACATAGCGGAAGACTTATTACAAAATAAAAGAATAATTATAAAACGAACTAAGGATCGTAGGCGCCAATGTCAACTGAGAAACGCCACCTAGATCAAGTCGAATGCCTCAGTGTTAGGTGGCTCCTCTTCGACCACTTGTTCTTCTCCTGTGGGGGGGTGTGAGACAGCAAGAGTGAGCTCACATACGTCCATAGCTCAACAAGTCGTGGGGAATAATGTGGCATGAACTCACCAAAGGTGGGAGTTCATGAAGTGTAAGGCTGATCAATGAAATAAAGGCTGAAGCTGAGCATTGCTTTTATAAGTTGGTCAAAATTTTATTAGCAATTACTAGGTGTAAGTAAATACCAAACCTTAATAATAATAAAGAAAAGTAATAGTAAAATAATCCCAAATGCGATGCAAATGTCAAATTAAATTTAAGTTCCATAAATTAATCATGTGAGGGTCCGAGCTGCTCATGACCGTGAGCATGGCTAGTATACTAGTTTTACACTCTACAGAGGTTGCGCATCTTTACCCACAAGTCATGTTACCCATCTGCCAAGAGACGGCCAATCCCATACACCTCTACCGAGGAGGCGAGGCAGGGTAACACTACGAAGCCTTTACAAAGTTCCACTAGCTTCAGAAATCCCACTACAGTTTATAGGAAGCTCCAGTGCAGGAATCCCTCGCCTGACCGCCATCGCAGCAAAATCAACCCAAGGACCTCCCTACACTGACCACTCCCCTACTACCCTTGCCCCTTTCGGGTAAGGAAGACCTCCACTAGCTTTCCTAGTTAATCAGCCAAGGGCGTCCCATTAAACCCTTGTGGTAGCACTATTTTCCCGGGTGGTCGCTCCATGTTTCCATTAACTTAATGATCTTAACATGAACAGTAGTAATAAAAAGATAACAAAAGAATAATCATGAATAGTATATCTCCATACCCAAATCCATATAAAGCAAGAGCAGGTACTACCCAAAAATATTTCAGTGGTGAACAAGGTATAAAGATAACCAAAACTGGGGTAACCTATTGGATCCCATCAAAATTAACCTATGCAGATCATTAAAATTAATAAGAACATGGCTGGGAAAAGTAAGTGATCAAGGGCACAACTTGCCTTCAATGAGCTCCTGCTCAGCTACTTCTACTTGCTGAACCTCAGCTTCCACAATGGCTTGCTCGTCTACTCGAATCAACACAATACATACATAGTATAGCAAAAATTAACATTACACCAAACATGTGAATAAAATACACAGTAATAAACTAGACATTAAAATAAGATCACAGGAACTAGAATCATTAAATTTGGAGTTATCGATTTCAAGTTATGAATTTCCTAAGGTTTAATGTGATTGAAATAGGATTAAATGACAAATTAATTTTCTTACTATGTTCATGTCCAAACAGAGATACTAAATGATAGACATTAATATTATAAAATTTTAGAAATTAGAATGGTTCAATTTGGAGTTAAAATGAATTTTCTATGCATTTTATAAGTTTCTAGAATTGTTTTTGTATTAAAAACGAATTTTTATAATCAATTCTCTGTTTTTAATTATCTCTGGACTGGGCGCCAATTTCGGGAAAAGTCAGGGGGTTCTGGCGTAAGTTTTCTAAGACACAGAGCACAGTACGAGTGGATGGCGGGTTGTTTTCTGATAAGCGTAGGGATTCTTTTGTAATTTACCCGGCCGAAGGGGTAGGTTTCGACCGGGACCACAGGATCTTAAATCTACGGTCAGGATTAGATTGTTAACTCGATGAAAGGGTACGCAACACCCACTGTCCGATCCAAGATCAACGACCGCGATATAATTTTGCTAGATCTAATCTCGTCCATTAGATCATGATCGATGGTCCGGATATAAAGCGCGAAGGGGTAAGCTAGGATCTAATCTCGGTCGTCCGCCAATGATCTGATGGCGCACGATTATCGCCCCAACTGGGCAGACTCGCACGGCGGCGCCGCCCACCAGAACGCGGCGAAGCTTGTCGGAGAGGCCCGAAACCGGCGAACGAATGCCCAATCCTTCAATCCGCTCACTTTTACGCGATAAGGGAATCACTACGAACTTGATCGAGCCATCATACCAGGAGTATTTGACGCGCAGAACGCTGGTTGCGGAGAGATGGCGGAGCCACGGTGGAGCTTAATCGCGGCGAGGAATTCCCAGCAGTGCCTCCTCCAACGATGCCAACGGATCCCGCACGCGCTTTCAGGGTACCCCGGTGATGATCGTTGACTCCTCCCACGGCCTCCGGCGACCACGCAAGGATGGGAAGGCACGGCTGCGGCAGCGATCGTCCCGGACGTTGATGGCGGCGCCCTTCTCGTGTCGCCCAGGATGGTCTAGGTACTGCGAAAAGGGGCAGAGGATTGCGGCGCGGTGGGTTGAGGAGGCGAGACGTGGTTGGGTTTTATCCCCCGGTCGAGCTCGGTCAATGGAGGATCCGCGTGATTCGGCAGGTCCGCCCATGTCGCGCTACCTCCGGGAGGTCGTTGACGACGCTGCGCGCCTGGGTCCACCAGTCAAAGACGCAGTGCGACGCGTAGTGTTGAGCGACCGAGGGCCCGCATGTCATCAAGGTGAACTAGAGCAGGCGCGCGCGCGGAACTGACCGGCTGGACCCACATGCAGGCGTGCGACCGAGCGGTAGAGTGTGGGCTGCGCGGGTGGTTTCTGGCTGTTGGGCCGAGTTGAGGGGAGAAGCCCAGCAGACCAGATTTGCTTTTCTTTTTTTTTCTTTTTATCTCCCACTTTCTTTCCTTTATTCCTAAAGTCAATTTGAATTCGAATTTAACATCAATCCTTGTGCAAATTTATTTCTCAAATCATATTGTGAAATGAAAAACACCAATTTTATAAATATAAGTATATTTTTATATCATTTTTCTTCTTCTCATTTTCACAAACCCTAATTTTAATTTAGGGTGTGGTTTATCTTCTAGTATTTATTATCTTATTATTATTATTATTATTATTATTATTATTATTATTATTATTTTATTAATGCACAAACATACAAAAACTCCAACAAAATGCACTTTCTTTTATTTTGCATTTGTTTTTAATTAAGTACTATTAATTATATGTGTGCTCTTTTTCTGATGCAAATAAGGCACATAAAATTGAGGAATTCACTCTGTATTCTTTGTATACAAATTTGAGTATTACACCGACCCACGAGAGAGACTCTACGTGCCTCGGTGAAGCTCCCAGAGCGAGAAATCGAGCTCTGCCTCGCTGGAGACACCAGATCAATGTCACCGGACTTCACCCGACCACCGGCGAGCGTAAACCAAGCTCCACGGTGAGCCTTTCTTCAATTCCTTGCACGGGTAGACTCCTTAGCACCCCATGAAGCTTCTCGTGTCCTTGGATTAAACTATATCGTCGTGGATAGGCCGGAGCACCCGCCGCCGACGAGCTCGCCCGCCTGCGCACGTGGACCGGCCGATTCCGGCCATCACCGTCGTCGAGTCGTACCTCTTCGTGACCGCAAGGACTTCCCGGAGCCAACCCTGTCCTTCGCTGGACCTCCCTCGCCGCCGATAAGCCGTGCCACCCTATTTACTTCCGCGGGTACTGTTCAAAAGGGGGGAGGGACCTCGGGGAAGAAGGAAAGGAAGTCAGGGGTTTTTTGAATTGTCAGAGACTCAGAGGAATAGTTGCGCAGGGGTATAAGTTGAAGGATTGTTTTAGGAAAAGCCCAGGGTCCTCGGTGTAAACTGGTTTTCCAGAAAATCTTTTAAACATTTCTCATTTAAATACAAACAGAGCTTGTAAAATTCATAACTTCAGTTTTATTCAACCAAATTGTGTCAAACCAATTTTGCTAGGTTTTGAATAATGTGAACTACTTAGGAAAAATACAAAACCCCCTAAGTGTTGTAGAAGAATTTAAAGTTTTGAATTAAATAGTGTTCTGGCCAAAAGCTAAATAAAAGAGGGAAAAATAGTTACACTGTTAGACTGGGGTTAAGAAAAATCAAAGAAGCGCTTAATCACTCTCTAATCTTGTTTAAAAATAGTAAACCCCTCAGTGCACCAAAGTAAGGAAGGGTTTATCATTTAAAATCATTTTAGCCCAAAATTAAAGAAAATAGAAAAGGTAGTTTAAAATAAGAACTAGGGGGCAACCGCATTTTTGCTAGCTCACTTATTCAATATAGTTCCCTGGGAAATTTTTTTTGACCCTTGTTTAGTACAAAAGAAATGCATTACCTTTTATTTTATGAAAACATTGAAAACTTAGAAAAATCTTAGAAAAATAATCCTGAAGAGAAAACACCCCAAACCTTGGGATAACTAATATTTTGTTATTATGAATGTAGGAAAAATATGAGTTCTGTTGTTTGATATTTTTCAAATAACAAGTTAGTTATAAGTACCTTTTTGGCACTAAACTTTAGAAAATCACAACTAAATATCCAGTAGGTCTTTTTCTGTGATTTTTAACACAGAGGCCTAATATCACCTATGAATCTTGACAAAAATAAAATCTAGTGCAGAGACCTCATCTAAACTAGAGCTATAGTAAAAAGTGTCCTTTTGCCCTTATTTTTGTAAATTTTGCACAAGTACTGTCTGAATTAATTTCAGACTTAAACTCCTAGAATAACCCACAATAGTAATTGTTTACCCACTATAATTTTTATAACATTTTTGGAAAATGTTAACTGACCATGATAGTTTAAAAATGCTTAAGTAGAAGCACAATAGAAAGAAATAGGAAATTTTGGGAGAAATGGAAATTGTACAACCAAACCTCCCAAGGGACTCATGGAGCATAAAAATATAATTAAAAAGTGTGACTTCCTTCAAAATCTCAAAGATGAAAATCTAAAACTGTCACACACGGCTTTAAGGGACAAAGCCAGGTGCATCTCATACATGCGCTAAGAAGACAACATATATAATAACAGAGTGCATAGAGATAAATGTCACAATAATCAAAGTAATTATTACATAGCGGAAGACTTACAAAAATAATATATAATTATAACACGAACTAAGGATCGTCGGCGCCAATGTCAACTGAGAAACGCCACCTAGATCAGATCAAACTCCTCGATACTTGACTCCACTTGAAACCACCTGTTCTTCTCCTGTGGGGGGGGGGTGTGAGACAGCAAGGGTGAGCTCACACATGTTCATCGCTCAACAAGTTGTGGGGAATAATGTGGCATGAACTCACAAAGGTGGGAGTTCATGAAGTGTAAGGCTTGTCAACAATAGGGGTTAAAGCTGAGCATTGCTTTTAAGTAGTTGGTCAAAATTTTATTAGCAGTTACTAAGTGTAAGTAAATACCAAACCATAATAAAATAATAGAACAAAAATTAATAACAGATCCCATGCAAATGCAAATGACAAATTGAGTTTAGGTTCCATAATTTAATCATCGGAGAGTCCTGAGCCGCTCATGACCGTGAGCTCGGCTAGTATACCAGTTTTACACTCTGCAGAGGTTGTACCCTTTACCCACAAGTCGTGTTTCCCATGTCGCCAGGGTTAGCTAGGCCCTTAGACACTACCAAGGTGAATGGCTAGGGATCCACTACGAGGCCTTTACAAAGTTCCACTAGCTTCCGAAAACCCGCTACAGTTTATGGGAAATTCCAATGCAGGGTTCCTGGCTGACCGCCATCGCAGCAAAATCAACCAGGGACCTCCCTACACTGACCACTCCCCTACTGCCCTTGCCCCTTTCGGGTAAGGTAGTCTTCCACTAGCTTTCCTAATTAGTCAGCCAAGGGGTCCCATTCCTCCCTTGTGGTGGCACGTGGTTCTCAAGTTAAGCTCCATGTTCCAATTAACAATAACATAATGATCTTGACATGAACATAAGTAGAATAACAAAATAACTGGAACATGGATATAATGAAATATTAACCCAAAAACTACGTAAAGCAATAGCATCAACTACCCAAGTGATTCAGGGGTAAACAAGGTAATGAGATAAACAATCTAGGGTGACCTATCGGGTCCCATCAAAATTAAACCTATGCATGGTAAATGATTATAAAGAACATTATTGGGTAACAAAAGTGAATCAAGGGCACAACTTGCCTGGCACTTGAGAATCCAGGTACCAACTTGCTTTTCAGATGACACGTGTCCTCGCGCTAGTCGTAGCAATACAAACAAACATAGTATAGATAAAATTAACATCACACCAAACATAAGAATATACTGCATAATAATGATCTACGCGTTGCTACGCGATCGCGGGTTCGGGAACTACTAAGATCGGAGTTAGGGTTATTAAGTTATGATTTTCTGAAGTTATTTAATGCCTAGAATAGAGTTATTCATGTGGATAATTTTAAATCAAGTTTCATGGTTAGACAAAGATACCAGGTGGTAAACAATATTTAAACAAAATAAATGCCACTGGAATGAATCAATTTGGAGTTATATATTTCAAGTTATGAATTTCCAAAGGTTTTATGTGCTTAAAGTAGGATTAAATGAGAAATTAATTTTCTTACTGTTTTTATGTAAAAACAGAGACACTAAATGATAGAGAATATTATTACAACTTTTTAGCAATTGGAATGGTTCAATTTGGAGCTAAAATGAATTTTCTATGCATTTTACAAGTTTCTGGAATTGTTTTTGTATTAAAAACTAAATTCTATAATCATTTCTCGGTTTTTATTATCCTCTGGACTGGGCGCAAGATTACCAGAGACAACAGGGGGCCTAGTGAAATAATTCCAAGACTCAGTGAATAGCGGTCAAGGATGGCGGGTTTATTTGTTGAAACCCGAGGGGCTCTTTTGAATGAAGCGCAGGGCGAAGGGGGTATCGGCCACCATGATCCGTCCGATCCACATTAGACGGCCCCGATTAGATCACCTTATTATTCGAATCGGTATCCACTGCTGGCGGTCGGATCCGCGATAGATGGCCCAGATCAGAAGGCTGTATCACCCGACTGTTATGCTCTGAGGATCGTCGATTACGCCTTCTACGGTCAGGATTTTATGAGACGAAAGGGTACGCCAAAACAGATCGTGGCCACCCAAATCTAATCCGACGCACAGCATCCAATTCGTCAAGATCTAATCCTAGCCATTCACTACGATCCGACGGTGTTCGCACCATCTTCCCCACGCCCAATTCACGGCGGCACTGCCCAGGGAACGCACGGCGGACCATCGCCGGAGTAGTCCAATACGGGTGGTCCCGCCCCTACTCGCTGCTATACATGGTGCTACGCAATCCCAACGTCATGACAATAGTTTTGGCAGAGAACTCACCAGGAATGACGCCGCGAGGAAGTCTGCCCACACGGCATGGAGGGGCCACGGCGGAGCCCTATCGCCGATGAGAAATTCCGAGGACCCGAGCTACTAATTCGCCAGTACGGGCTCACGGAAGCCTCCACTGCAACTCTGCGATGATTCCCGAGAACTTCCCATGGCTGCAGCGACGTCTCACAGTGGGTTGATGGGTGGCGGCCCACCCGACGAAGAATTCACCACGCGCCGACGATCCCCGACCCATCACGAGTTCACCAACAGCTTCACGGCGCCATGGCGATTCCAATTGGTGGTGCACCGAAGGCGGGGCGTTAGCACGGAGGTAGGCTACTGGTGGCGGCCTCTACTGCAACTTACGAACGGCGGCAATGGTGGTGTGGCGCAGGCCTTTGGGTGGCTTCGGGGGAATAAGAAATCGCGGCAGTCGTGGTCTTTATATCCACGGAATCCGAGTGCGAGCGAGGAACGGTACGCGAGTATCTAGGGTACTCCGTTGAACCGGCCAAGGTTAGCTGCGAGGAAGCCGGCAGCCGTTGAGGAGGATGAACCTGACAGGCTTGCCCCACGCGCCAGCGTCCCAGGTGCCAGAGCGTCCAGCGCTAGTGAGGATGAGCAGTGGAGCCCACATGTCGGCAGGAGAAGTGAGCGCGCGCTGGGCTGTGTGGGGGAAAGGATGGAGTGGGCCGCGCAGATTTGGCCCATCCGGTCATGGGGAGTATACCCTATTCTTCTCTCTTTTTCTTTTACATTTTATGGTTTGAATTTCCCTTTTTAAGTTCAAAAATCTAGTGTTTGAATTCAAATGTGTTGTGAGTTTCACACCTAGATTAAGTGATCAAAATAAAAGTGCCCTTACAAAAAGTATATTTACTCATCTATTTTTGTTTCTTTATAGAATATTGTTTTCCTTTTCTTCTCTCTTCTTTTCCTTTTCTTGATTATTTCTCATTCTCGAATATTCCAAATAGATATTAAATCTTCAATTTTGTGACATTAATTTATTTTCTTATTGTGGCTATTATTTTTACTAGATGCACATACAACAAAACCAACATGATGCACGGTTATTCTCAATATTATTAATTGTTTACTTGCTTTTCGATGTGGTGCTCTCATATTTAGTTGAACAGTGGCAAAAATACGTAAGAGAATTCTCTCCTTAATATAGTTTACAAAGTTGGGTATTACAAATCCTACCCCCCCTTAAAAATAATCTCGTCCCCGAGATTTAGGAAGGACTAGGGAAAAGATGGGAAAAAATCCATCTGAAGCTCTTCTTCTCTTTCCCATGTGGCTTCATCTTCTCCATGATGACTCCATTGCACTTTACACATCTCTATCACCTTATTCCTTGTAATTCTAGTCAAAGTGTCAAGAATCTTGATCGGGTACTCCGTGTAAGTCAAATCACCTTGAACACTGAGCTCTTCCATTGGTAACTGTTCCTTGGGAACACGGAGACACTTCTTTAGTTGAGATACGTGGAATACATTATGTACATCAGATAGATTATCACGTAGCTCGAGTTGATAGGCCATCTCTCCAACTTGCCTAAAAACTCAGAATGGTCCAATAAAGCGAGGGGACAATTTGCCCTTAACTTTAAATCTCCTCATTCCACGAAGTGGTGACACCCTGAGGTATACATGATTTCTTTCCTCAAATTCCAGTGGTCTTCTTCTATTATCAGTGTAGCTCTTGTGCCTGGTCTGAGCTATCCTCAAGTTCTCCAAAATTATACGGACTTGTTCTTCTGCCTCTTGAATAAGTTCAGGTCCAAAGAATCGTCTTCCCCTAGTCTGATCCAATATAGAGGAATCCTGCATTTCCTGCTATATAGAGTCTTGAACGGTGGCATCTTTAGACTGGCCTAGTAACTATTATTATATGAAAACTTAGCATAAGGTAGACTCTTGTCCCAACTACTACCTTGCTGAAGGGTACAAGCTCTCAACATGTCTTCCAATACTTGATTAGTCCTTTCGGTCTGTCCATCAGTCTGAGAATGGTAGGCCGAACTAAACTTCAAATTCGTATCCAAATTCTCATGAAAACTTTTCCAAAGTCTGGAGGTGAACTGTGATCCTCTATCCAAAATGATCTTCTTCGGTACATCGTGTAGAGACACAATCCGAGCCATATATCACTCTACCAATTGAGGTATCTTATAAGTAGTCCTGACCGGAATGAAATGAGCCAATTTGGTCAACCTATCCATAATAACCCATATAGAATTATATTCTCTCGAGGTGCGAGGCAATCCAGTAATGAAGTCCATACCAATCTTTTCCCACTTCCATTCGAGTATCTTCAGTGGATGCAGTAGTCCCGCTGGTCTCTGGTGTTCAGCCTTAACTCTTTGACACACATCGCACATAGCCACATGTGCAGCCACATCTCTCTTTAATCCATACCATCAATATTTCCGCTTCAAATCCTGATACATCTTGGTACTACCAGGATGAATAGAATAATCCGAGTCATGGGCCTCCTTTAAAATAGTCTCACGAAGGCTTTCAATACCAAGAACACATATCCTGTCCTTGAACCATACGGTGCCTTGCTCATCTTCCGTGAATCCTGGACCTCGTCCTTTAGTAATTAGATCCTTAATCTCTTGTATCTTAGCATCACCAATTTGTCCTTTGCGGATTTCTTGCTCCAAAGTAGGTTCCACATCCATAATAACTCCTTTAGTTTGAGCAACTATTCCCCAGGTTAAGTCTCCTGAAATCCTCAACAATCTCATCGAGTAGCTGGGCAACAACAGCTGAATGAACATGCTCCTTTTGACTTAAGGCATCTGCAACCAAATTGCCTTGTCCGGGTGATAGTGAATCTCCAAATCATAATCCTTAATAAGCTCCAACCAACGGCGTTGCCTAAGGTTGAGATCCTTCTGAGTGAATATATACTTCAACATCTTATGATTCGTATATACTTGACACTTGGTTGCCATAATATAATGTCTCCAATTCTTAAGCGCATGCACAACAGCTGCCAATTTTAAGTCATGAGTGGGGTAGTTCAACTCTTGTTTCCGCAACTGACAAGACGCATATGCAATCACATGTCCTTCTTGCATGAGCACACATCCCAAGCCTTGGCCACATGCATCGCAATAGATGTCAAATCCCTTCTGTAGATCTGGCATAACCAACATTGGTGGTGACATCAATCTCTTCTTCAATTGATCAAAGCTGTCTTGGAACTTCTCGTCCCACTTGAATTCTCTTTCCTTCACCAAAAGCGAGGTCATAAGCTTAGCAATCTTAGAAAATCCTTCAATAAATCTCCAATAATATCCTGCAAGTCCCAAGAAACTTCGGTCCTCCGTAACCGTAGTGGGTATGCTCCACACCACTATCTCCTTGACTTTAGCAGGATCCACTGATATCCCTCCATTAGAAATGATATGTCCAAGAAATGGCACCTCGCCAATCCAAAACTCGCATTTACCGTACTTGGCGTAGAGTTGATTATCTTAAAGCTTCTGTAGTACCAATCACATATGTTCCTCATGATCACTATCACTCTTGGAATAAATAAAAATATCGTCCATGAAAACCACGACGAATCTGTCCAGATCATGCACCTTATTCTTCAGATCCATAAAATAGGTTGGTGCATTAGTTGGTCCAAATGACATAACAGTGAACTCAAATAACCATATCAGGTCGATAAATTCGTCTTGGGAATATCCGATGGCCTAATCTTCATTTGGTGATAACCCGATCAGAGATCAATCTTCGAGAATACCCTTGCATCTCTCGTTTGATCAAATAAATCATCAATGCAGGGTAATGAATACTTGTTCTTCACAGTGACATCGTTAAGGGACCTATAATCCACGTACATCCCTTATGATCCATCCTTCTTCTGTACAAATAGAACCGACGCTCCATAAGGTGAAGAATTCGGACGAATGTATCCAGCCTCTTGTAATCCCGTTAATTGCTTCTTAAGTTCCTTTAGTTCTTCTACGGACATCCTGTATGACCGTTTAGAAATAGGAGCAGTCCCAGGTAAGAGATCAATGACCAACTCAACTTCAAATCTTTGTCCTTTGGAACTGGTGAGTTCTATGGTTCCCTTAGCATAGTATATACACTGCCTTTGCCTTTATTAACCATAACATACCAAGGATCACATCTATACTGCTCTCTTCTAACAGTATAGGGGTAGCCCATCTGGGTTAGAAACACAGGATAAGAAAGGAAGAATTGTAGACAAGGCGAGTCATTTCGAGAAATGTTACTGCGGGGGATTTATTAGCTAAGTAGATTAGTGTGACACCCACTAAAGCTAATACATTACCTTATAGTGGTACATGCCAAGATGCCCGACTATAATGTTTCAATCATTCAAAGAAGCAAATCAAGCATTTATCATCAGAACAATCAATCAACGTTTTTAAATAGAGAAAATAGTTTTAATTTCGTCTTAGGTTCCCTATCTCTGAAAAAGTTCATAGTTGTAGGATTCCAAAGTGTGAAATCCATCTTGTCTTGAAGTAGAAAAGATAAGAATAATCAGAGTAGAACAGTAGAAGGTGAGACATGATCAAGATAAGTATAGAGAGAATCAGAGTAAGGTAAGTATAGAATGAATCAGAAGAAGGTAAGTAGGGAAGGGTTTTGTCCATTTCTATCTAGGTTTCGTCCTACAGTCAACATTTCCTCTGATACCACTTCTGTCACACCCGGCTTTAAGGGACAAAGCCAGGTGCATCTCATACATGCGCCAAGAAGACAACATATATAATAACAGAGTGCATAGAGATAAATGTCACAATAATCAAAGTAATTATTACATAGCGGAAGACTTACAAAAATAATATATAATTATAACACGAACTAAGGATCGTCGGCGCCAATGTCAACTGAGAAACGCCACCTAGATCAGATCAAACTCCTCGATACTTGACTCCACTTGAAACCACCTGTTCTTCTCCTGTGGGGGGGGTGTGAGACAGCAAGGGTGAGCTCACACATGTTCATCGCTCAACAAGTTGTGGGGAATAATGTGGCATGAACTCACAAAGGTGGGAGTTCATGAAGTGTAAGGCTTGTCAACAATAGGGGTTAAAGCTGAGCATTGCTTTTAAGTAGTTGGTCAAAATTTTATTAGCAGTTACTAAGTGTAAGTAAATACCAAACCATAATAAAATAATAGAACAAAAATTAATAACAGATCCCATGCAAATGCAAATGACAAATTGAGTTTAGGTTCCATAATTTAATCATCGGAGAGTCCTGAGCCGCTCATGACCGTGAGCTCGGCTAGTATACCAGTTTTACACTCTGCAGAGGTTGTACCCTTTACCCACAAGTCGTGTTTCCCATGTCGCCAGGGTTAGCTAGGCCCTTAGACACTACCAAGGTGAATGGCTAGGGATCCACTACGAGGCCTTTACAAAGTTCCACTAGCTTCCGAAAACCCGCTACAGTTTATGGGAAATTCCAATGCAGGGTTCCTGGCTGACCGCCATCGCAGCAAAATCAACCAGGGACCTCCCTACACTGACCACTCCCCTACTGCCCTTGCCCCTTTCGGGTAAGGTAGTCTTCCACTAGCTTTCCTAATTAGTCAGCCAAGGGGTCCCATTCCTCCCTTGTGGTGGCACGTGGTTCTCAAGTTAAGCTCCATGTTCCAATTAACAATAACATAATGATCTTGACATGAACATAAGTAGAATAACAAAATAACTGGAACATGGATATAATGAAATATTAACCCAAAAACCACGTAAAGCAATAGCATCAACTACCCAAGTGATTCAGGGGTAAACAAGGTAATGAGATAAACAATCTAGGGTGACCTATCGGGTCCCATCAAAATTAAACCTATGCATGGTAAATGATTATAAAGAACATTATTGGGTAACAAAAGTGAATCAAGGGCACAACTTGCCTGGCACTTGAGAATCCAGGTACCAACTTGCTTTTCAGATGACACGTGTCCTCGCGCTAGTCGTAGCAATACAAACAAACATAGTATAGATAAAATTAACATCACACCAAACATAAGAATATACTGCATAATAATGATCTACGCGTTGCTACGCGATCGCGGGTTCGGGAACTACTAAGATCGGAGTTAGGGTTATTAAGTTATGATTTTCTGAAGTTATTTAATGCCTAGAATAGAGTTATTCATGTGGATAATTTTAAATCAAGTTTCATGGTTAGACAAAGATACCAGGTGGTAAACAATATTTAAACAAAATAAATGCCACTGGAATGAATCAATTTGGAGTTATATATTTCAAGTTATGAATTTCCAAAGGTTTTATGTGCTTAAAGTAGGATTAAATGAGAAATTAATTTTCTTACTGTTTTTATGTAAAAACAGAGACACTAAATGATAGAGAATATTATTACAACTTTTTAGCAATTGGAATGGTTCAATTTGGAGCTAAAATGAATTTTCTATGCATTTTACAAGTTTCTGGAATTGTTTTTGTATTAAAAACTAAATTCTATAATCATTTCTCGGTTTTTATTATCCTCTGGACTGGGCGCAAGATTACCAGAGACAACAGGGGGCCTGGTGAAATAATTCCAAGACTCAGTGAATAGCGGTCAAGGATGGCGGGTTTATTTGTTGAAACCCGAGGGGCTCTTTTGAATGAAGCGCAGGGCGAAGGGGGTATCGGCCACCATGATCCGTCCGATCCACATTAGACGGCCCCGATTAGATCACCTTATTATTCGAATCGGTATCCACTGCTGGCGGTCGGATCCGCGATAGACGGCCCAGATCAGAAGGCTGTATCACCCGACTGTTATGCTCTGAGGATCGTCGATTACGCCTTCTACGGTCAGGATTTTATGAGACGAAAGGGTACGCCAAAACAGATCGTGGCCACCCAAATCTAATCCGACGCACAGCATCCAATTCATCAAGATCTAATCCTAGCCGTTCACTACGATCCGACGGTGTTCGCACCATCTTCCCCACGCCCAATTCACGGCGGCACTGCCCAGGGAACGCACGGCGGACCATCGCCGGAGTAGTCCAATACGGGTGGTCCCGCCCCTACTCGCTGCTATACATGGTGCTACGCAATCCCAACGTCATGACAATAGTTTTGGCAGAGAACTCACCAGGAATGATGCCGCAAGGAAGTCTGCCCACACGGCATGGAGGGGCCACGGCGGAGCCCTATCGCCGATGAGAAATTCCGAGGACCCGAGCTACTAATTCGCCAGTACGGGCTCACGGAAGCCTCCACTGCAACTCTGCGATGATTCCCGAGAACTTCCCATGGCTGCAGCGACGTCTCACAGTGGGTTGATGGGTGGCGGCCCACCCGACGAAGAATTCACCACGCGCCGACGATCCCCGACCCATCACGAGTTCACCAACAGCTTCACGGCGCCATGGCGATTCCAATTGGTGGTGCACCGAAGGCGGGGCGTTAGCACGGAGGTAGGCTACTGGTGGCGGCCTCTACTGCAACTTACGAACGGCGGCAATGGTGGTGTGGCGCAGGCCTTTGGGTGGCTTCGGGGGAATAAGAAATCGCGGCAGTCGTGGTCTTTATATCCACGGAATCCGAGTGCGAGCGAGGAACGGTACGCGAGTATCTAGGGTACTCCGTTGAACCGGCCAAGGTTAGCTGCGAGGAAGCCGGCAGCCGTTGAGGAGGATGAACCTGACAGGCTTGCCCCACGCGCCAGCGTCCCAGGTGCCAGAGCGTCCAGCGCTAGTGAGGATGAGCAGTGGAGCCCACATGTCGGCAGGAGAAGTGAGCGCGCGCTGGGCTGTGTGGGGGAAAGGATGGAGTGGGCCGCGCAGATTTGGCCCATCCGGTCATGGGGAGTATACCCTATTCTTCTCTCTTTTTCTTTTACATTTTATGGTTTGAATTTCCCTTTTTAAGTTCAAAAATCTAGTGTTTGAATTCAAATGTGTTGTGAGTTTCACACCTAGATTAAGTGATCAAAATAAAAGTGCCCTTACAAAAAGTATATTTACTCATCTATTTTTGTTTCTTTATAGAATATTGTTTTCCTTTTCTTCTCTCTTCTTTTCCTTTTCTTGATTATTTCTCATTCTCGAATATTCCAAATAGATATTAAATCTTCAATTTTGTGACATTAATTTATTTTCTTATTGTGGCTATTATTTTTACTAGATGCACATAGAACAAAACCAACATGATGCACGGTTATTCTCAATATTATTAATTGTTTACTTGCTTTTCGATGTGCTGCTCTCATATTTAGTTGAACAGTGGCAAAAATACGTAAGAGAATTCTCTCCTTAATATAGTTTACAAAGTTGGGTATTACAAAAACCCTTAAGTATACCCAAAAGAAACCCTAGAGCCTCACTCAACTTAGTACTATTTTACCCTGCATAACCTTTACAATTTATCATGTCATTAATAAGCATATATCTTATTCATTGCATTCGATAGACTGTAATCTCGCTGATGGGGAGTACATCCTCGTGCCGGAGCAAGGAGTTGCTTAGGAGGTAGCCTAGGATCCAGCACTAGAGCCTGCCATCGAGGATCTTCCTGCCCCAGCTTTGGAAGGCAAGCCCCGGTTTTATGCATAACCTACTTATTATGCTATCTTACTACACTTATTGTTTGTAGGTTTGAAAGGTGCACTTAAGTGTAGGAGTTGTTTGGAACCTTAGTTGCATGAACTCAGGTTTTTCCCTTGTGATGGATACTAGTATGCTAGGTCGAGTAGCTGCTTTACTAATTAGGGATCTCAGTAGAAGTCGAGTGATTTTTCTAGCACTCGTGCGAGATCAGGATTTGGGTGTATCCATTTTTATATCGTATTGATAATGGTCTATGGACAACGATCCATAGGGATTGGTTGTATTCGAGACGGAAATTGGAATAAGGATTAAGGTGAGGTACCATGTGTTAAGCGTTTGAACGTACTAAGCACATGCTGAGAAATATGGTAAATCGGTAAGCCTAGTATCTGAGTGAACCTGGCAGCAGACTTTGCCCCTCATGCGACCTGAGACGTGGTCTCCCATTTCGGTTATGGTGGGTACAAGTGCGGTCACTGCACGACGGCAGTCGGGGTCAGTGAGGCATTGTACGCCAAGGCGGTGAGCCATGTTCTATTGATGGGGAATCGATGGGGACGGTTGATGTGTGTGGGGACGGAGTGCCTCGCCACATCGTGTGTTTAGGTTTACCTTGCAAGGATAAAAATTCGATTCGAATCGTCTGCTTCTCGCAGCTAATGAGACTGCTTGATCCATGCTGCTTCATTGAGTAACAAGTGGAAATGTGTTGACTTGGCAAAGACATGTTGAATGCTAAATGCTTGATACCATGTATGATTAGATAGGTACACATTTAGTCTTAAGAGAGTCACACTAAAACTTGAAAAGTTAAAACTGGATTTTAGACTCAGCTAGTGCTTTTTGGCAAACCAAACCCCTCAGCCAAACAGCTGCATGTCTAGAGGTAGAGGAGTAGACTCCTCACACCGGGTAAGTCTAGCTGAGTATTAGTATACTCAGTCTTGCTTGTGGCATAATTTTACAGGTTCTCTGGAGGACATGGTTGCTGGAGTGACTTGGTCGTCCATCTTGCCACCGGGCTGGACAGTCGAGTGGGACCCTACCTTGGGAGAGGAGGAGCATGAGGAGTGATGGGACAGGCTTCCCCATCTCTCCGATTATTTATCGTTAATTTTATTCCGCTGCATTTCGAACAATGATCACTGTTTTCGTTAACACTTCGATGATGATGTAATAAATTTAATACTCCTTAATATTGGATTTATGCTTTATTGTATTTGCTCTGTGCCTCACCATTGAGTGAGTACGTGGTACTTGATCCTGTTAGTGGCCTCGTCGGACTAGATCCGAGGGACTGACGTTTTATTCCTATTTAAGTGTGGTCTAGTCTTTATGGCGGGACTTAGACACTTAAGTTGGAATAATTCGGGCGGTTCTGCCACAGCTGGTATCGAAGCTTGTACCACCACAGAGGAATCAATAAATTGTAAATACCATCCTTTTCAAAAGTAAAACTGGTTAGAAACAAATGTTAGATAGATCGTAAGGACGATAAGAATAGAACTAGAACGTGAAGCCTTAGGATAACAGAGGGGTAGCTAGTTGGCTATTTGAGTAAGCCCTACAGGCTACTATAAGGGATGGGAGTTCTTCCCTATTCCCTCTAAGTTGAAATGAGGTCATTTAGGACGAGCATGCATGCATCATTTACTTAAACTACTTGATAATTGGGTAAAAACCTTAAATACACGATAATAAAAGATTAAGTACACTCCATGACCTCAACGTAACCTCAGAAAAGGCCAAGCTTTGATCCCCTTTTATTTTTGTAATTCTTTTTCTTTTACGCTTAACCGTACACAGATGACTTCTCACAGATCCTCGGAAGGAGGGAACACACATTCCCACACGGATGGACTTGCATTTTGTGGGAGGTGCTACAGGGAGCTGGTTATGCGACGCCTCCCCAGTACGCGGTGCAGCTGTTCGAGGAGCACCGGGTGCCCCACTGTAGGGTGAGGATGACCTTGGAGCCTCATCCCTTACAGCCAGGCTGGCGTTTGTTGGACTCCGAGTCTTTCGGATACCGAGCTAAAGACACTATCGAGGCCATTGCTCTCCACGGGCTGACGACCTTCTGTGGTTTTCACCCCTTGGAGCTGTCTACTCATCCCATTGGGTTGTTCCCCACAGAGAAGGAGGACGACCCAATGTGGAAAGACCGAGTGTAGCATGTCAAGGATATATGGGCTCTTTACCCAGGGCAGACTGCTCACTTGACGGTGCGATGCATGAATGCCTGTACCGCCTGCAAGCGGTGCGAGGAGAGGCAATGTCTCAGCTAATGGCCTTGGTGGAGGCTACCAAGATCACCTTAGATAACAGGGATGAACTGGTGGTAGACCTATCCACTTAGATGGTGGAAAAGGACCTACAGGTGGAACAGATGGCCAACCAGATCCAGGAGCTTGAGGAGCTAGTGGGAGTCAGGGAGAACACCATTGAGGTTCTCGAGGATCAGCTGATCAACACTCAACAACAACTCGAGGAGGCTGACCAGCACTTGGATATGCACCATCAGGAGATTCAGGACATGGAGGGCAATGAGGATGTTGACATCGAGGGAGGAGTGGAGCCGAAGCCCGCTTCTAGCCTGGACACTACTGGCTCAGGGAGACCCCCTTCCCCCGAGTCAAGCGTTGCCTCGTTTGTCCATTAAGTTACAGGGATAGGGTTAGAAGTGTGTGGCGGTAGAACTCCTCGAAGCTAGCTTAGCTTTTGCACCCTTGGGGTACTAGGCTAGACAGAGATGAGTCTTTTGATCACTGATGTAATCGTAACAAACTCTTTTGGAATTATGGATGGTGAATGATGTCAACTTTTAATTATGAGGGAAGTTTTATGTCATGTGGTATCTTTTATGAAATATGCAAGGAAATGCTGGCATTTTGCAAATCTTGTCCTTTTGAATTTTTTCACCACATATGAACCCTGACATCAAAAGTATGATATTAAGAGCATCCTAATTTTTCAGATGGCAGGAAGAGCGCGTCGTGGACAGAATGAGCGCATTCCTCCACCCCCGCCACCGCCTCCTACCATGCAAGAGTTGATGGCTCAGCAGAATGAGATTCTGCGTCAGTTGGCTCAGCGTCAGCCGCCACCTCAGCACTATGGTGGTGGTGATCACCATCAACGTCCCCCAGCAGCAGCCACTTATCAGGAGTTCCTCAGCACTCAGCCGCCGTTGTTCACTCGGGCAGAGGATCCACTTGATGCTGATGTATGGCTCAGAGTAGTGGAATCCAAATTCCCACTACTCAATGGAGTTTGTTCAGATGTGGCTAAGGTCAGGTTTGCCACCCAACAGCTTCGTGGACCCGCGCGGACATGGTGGGACCACTTCCTTGCTATGCAGCTAGTTGACCACGTGGTGGAATGGAGAGAGTTCAAGGCAGCTTTCAGAGGGCATCACATACCGGCAGGCATTATGGACTGCAAGCTTAATGAGTTTCTGGCACTCACTTAGGGGAATCGTACTGTGTTGCAGTATGCTCAGGCCTTCAATGACCTGTGTCAGTATGTTGGATACCATGCAGACACTGACGAGAAGAAGAGGGATAGATTCAGGAGGGGCCTCAGTACTAAGCTCCGCGACCGTCTCAACACAGTCAGGGCCAACAGCTACAATGAGTTAGTCAACATGGCCATTTCCCAGGAAGACTGCATCACAGCCCGCCAGGCAGAAAAGAAGAGGAAGACCCCTGTGGCAGGACCTTCAACTCAGCCTCAGCGCTTTAGGATTGTATCTGACACTCAGAACAGGGGACCTTAGCAGCAGCAAGGACGTTGGGTGATCCAACCACAGCAGCAGCAGCAGCAGGCACCCAACCGTTCTCTGCACCTAGTCCAGAGGAACAACAATCAGCCACAGTAGCAGCAGTACTGTCAAGCCAATGACAACAGATGCTTCACTTGTGGCAGCACTGGACACTACACCAAGAATTGCCCCAAGAACCAGCAGAGGCAGGGGCAAAATTCCAATCAGAACCAAGGCAAGAGACAGAAGGTGCAAGTGAGACAAGGCAGATTGAACTTCACCACCATGGCTGATATTCCAGAGGGAGCACCCGTCTTGACTGGTATCTTTTCAGTTTTGAATTATCCTGCAATCATTCTTTTTGATTCTGGCGCATCACACAGTTTTATCAGTACCAAATTTAGTGCCAAGTGCCAGTTACCTTTTCACCACACAAATGGGGGTATTACAATTTCTACACTAGGAGGCAGGGTTGCCACCTATCAGATCAACAGACACGTACCAATAAGGTTGGGTAGCTTCATATTTAAGACCACTCTCCTGATCATGGGATTGGATAGTGTGGATATCATCCTGGAGACTGATTGGTTATCGCGACACCATGTTGTAATTGATGTCGCAGCCAGAGCCATAGAAATTCACTCCCCACTAGATGGAGAAATCACCATGTACCTACCCGACCAGGGTTGTACCCGTTCTTGTGCCTTCACCATGATAGAATCACCTGTCGAGAGAATCCCGGTGGTTTGTGAGTACCTAGATATTTTTTCAGATGAATTGCCAGGGATGTCACCCGACAGAGACATAGAGTTTGCAATTAAGTTGCAACCCGGGACTGCACCTATATCTAAGAGACCCTATAGGATGCCTCCCGCAGAATTGGCGGAATTGAAACAACAATTACAAGAGTTGTTGGACAAGGGATTCATTTGCCCAAGTACTTCTCCATGGGGATGTCCTGCTTTGTTCGTAAAGAAGAAAGATGAGAGTCTGAGATTGTGTGTGGACTACCGCCCTCTCAATGCGGTAACAATCAAAAATAAGTATCCATTGCCCCGCATTGACGTATTGTTTGACCAATTGGTGGGAGCCAAAGTATTCTCCAAGATAGACCTTCGCTCCGGCTATCATCAGGTAAAAATCAGGGCCAGTGATATTCCGAAGACAGCTTTCTCTACCAGATATGGGCTTTATGAGTACTTGGTGATGTCTTTTGGGCTGACCAATGCCCCGACTTACTTCATGTATTTGCTGAACTCAGTGTTTATGCCAGAGCTGGAAAAATTTGTGGTGGTCTTCATTGATGATATTCTAGTTTATTCCAAGAATGAAGACGAGCATGCAGAGCATCTACACATCGTACTTCAGCGACTGCGCGATCATCGCTTATATGCTAAGTTGTCCAAATGTGATTTTTGGTTGAAGGAAATCAAATTTTTGGGTCACACCATTTCTCAGGATGGGGTATCAGTTGATCCTAAGAAGGTACAAGAAGTGATGGATTGGAAACCTCCTACCACAGTACGGCAGATCCGGAGTTTTCTGGGATTGGCAGGGTATTATCAGCGATTTATTCCGGATTTCTCCAGAATTGCCAAGCCAATGACTGAATTGTTGAAGAAAGGAGTAAAGTACGAATGGAGTCAGAAATGTGAAGATGCCTTTCATGCATTGAGACAGCATCTGACAACAGCACCCGTGTTAGCCCAGCCTGACAATACCAAACCCTTTGAGGTTTATTGCGATGCTTCAGGTACTGGATTGGGATGTGTCTTGATGCAAGACAACCGAGTTATTGCCTATGCATCCAGGGCACTCAGGCCTCATGAGCAGAACTACCCCACCCAAGATCTGGAGTTAGCAGCCGTAGTTCATGCTCTAAAGATATGGAGACATTATTTGATGGGAGCTCATTGTAATATCTATACCGATCACAAGAGTCTCAAGTATATTTTCACTCAGGCGGATCTTAATATGAGGCAGAGAAGATGGTTAGAATTAATCAAGGACTATGATTTGGAAGTGCATTACCATCCTGGCAAGGCCAATGTTGTGGCAGATGCCTTAAGCCGGAAGGCCCAGTGCAACTGCGTGAGTATGGATTCCAAGATTGCCACCCTGTGTGATGAGTTGTGCAAGCTGAACATAGAAGTTGTTTCCTCAGGTGCCTTGAGTTATATTTCAGTGGAGCCCACTTTGCAGGAGCAAATAGTCATGGCTTAGATTGGTGACAAGGGTGTTCAAGTCATTAAGGAAATGATCGGACAGAAGGTGGACAAATACAAATGCTTCCGTCAGGACAGCAAGGGAATTCCATGGTTTGGAGACCGATTGGTTGTTCCTAAGAACCCCAGCTCAAAAAGAAAATATTGGATGAAGCTCACCTTTCCAAATTCTCCATGTACCCCGGCAGTAACAAGATGTATCATGATCTCAGATCTTTGTACTGGTGGACCAGAATGAAGAGGGAAATTGCTAAGTATATATCTAAATGCGACACTTGCCAAAAAGTCAAGGCCAGTCATTTGAAGGTAGCAGGCACCTTACAGCCCCTTCCCATACCATCTTGGAAATGGGAAGATATTTGCATGGACTTTATCGTAGGATTGCCCAATACCTCCCGGCACCACGATTCTATTTGGGTCATTGTGGATAGGTTGACCAAGACAGCGCATTTCTTGCCAGTACATACCACCCACCAGACAGAAAAGTATGTAGAAATTTATATTGACCAGATAGTTCGTTTGCATGGAATACCAAAGACTATCGTGTCTGACAGAGGAGCACCATTCGTGGCACGTTTCTGGGAGCAATTGCAAGAATCACTTGGAACCCATGTAATAAGAAGCTCAGCATACCATCCTCAAACATATGGTCAGACAGAAAGGGTGAATCAGATTTTGGAAGACATGTTGAGGGCATGTGTGCTACACTATGGTAAGGATTGGGACAATTGTCTTTCATTGGCAGAGTTCTCTTATAATAACAGCTACCAGTCCAGCCTAAAGATGGCACCTTTTGAGGCCTTGTATGGGAGAAGGTGTAGAACACCGCTAAATTGGTCACAAGCTGGAGAGAGGGAAATATTTGGACCTGACCTGGTACTTGAAGCAGAGGAGAAAGTCAGAGTCATTAAGAAGAATTTAGAGGCTGCTCAGGCCAGGCAAAAGAGCTATCATGACAAGAGGAGGAAGCCTCTATAGTTTGAAGTGGGAGATCATGTTTATCTTAAGGTGTCACCCACCAAAGGTGTTCAGAGATTTGGAATCAAGGGCAAGTTAGCTCCTCGCTACATTGGGCCCTATGAGATCAAAGAGATTTGTGGACCTGTAGCATATCAATTGAAGTTGCCACCCCATATGTCAGCAGTTCATGATGTGTTCCACGTATCTTAGCTACGAAAGTGTGTCCGCTTACCCACGGAAGTGCTATCGGAACCAGAATTGGAGATAGAACCAGACTTATCTTATCAAGAGCACCCCGTCAAGGTATTGGACCAAAAGGAGAGATTGACACGGGCAAGGTCGATCTGGATGTATAAGGTTCAGTGGAGTCACCATTCAGTAGAAGAGGCTACATGGGAGACTGAGGATTTTCTACGTTCTCGCTTCCCCGACTTCCTGCCCAAAGGAGTCGATACGTAATCCAAAACCCCACCCCCACCTGCCCTTTGAATCTAAATATAAGAAAAACTTAGTTGTTAAGGATAAAGTAAGTTCTGAAAATAACTTTAAAAGGACTTCCTTCTGAAGTTGCAAAGAGAATGACATTCGAAGAGCAGTTAATTAGAACAACTTGGACAAGAGGATCTACAACACCCAAGCACCCCTTCTTGGTACCCTCTAAGGTATCCCTAACCAAATCTCGGGACGAGATTCCTTTAAGGGGGGAGGGATGTAACACCCCAGGTGTTACCAAGGCCCTGGCTCCCTACTTGCACTCATGACATGTTATCTCATGTGATTAAGTGGAGGAGAGGGAGCCCCAAAACCTTGGAAACCATGTATTAACTAAGAATGTTAATGACAAAAGCATTACCCAAGCATTTATGCAATTATCACCTTGGGCAAGAGGAAATTAAACCCTAGACCCTTCTTGAGCCCTTAACTCCCAAAACCCTGGTTTAAGAGAAAGGTTAAGCAAATGTGCAAATCATGAGTTAACCCTTAACCAAAGTTTAAGTAACATTATAATCTACAAAATGCAGAGGGGAAACATTGCAAAAAGGCCCCTTAAAGACCCCAAATCCATTCCTTAAGTAGCAAGCACACTAGAGCTCTCTAATCTTCTCTAAGTCAAAACTAAACCCTAGTTTAAAGATCAGACGTGTTCACTTAGTAAATGGCGCCAAAACCACTTGGTCTGAATACCAAAAAGGCCAAACTACCTAAGGAACCCACTGGAAAAATTTGAACCCGAGCCAAATTCGTTTGACATGATTTGACACCACTTTTGTCTTGGGGTGGACAGTGAGACAACCCAGATTTGGCGTCCGCATATCTCCCTAGCTAGGGTATATCTACCATTGGAACTCACATACAAGAGATAGCCCTAGGTGCCAGGAAGAGGTCTACGCCGGATTTTTGCCAAGACTCTCACGTTTGCGATCTCAGCAAGCTTTTGAACAAGGGCAGAAACACACCTCCACGTGTTCGACATGCCCTAAACTCGCCAGAGCACGCCTAGCGCCCGACCCCGCGCGCCCCGCGCCGCGCCAAGCCAAGCTCATGCTACTGCCCGCGCCCGCACCTATAAAACTAGCCAAGGCTTCAACCGTACACCCCCGCTCGCTCTCGACCTCGCCGGAGCGCAAGATCACCGGCGTTTGCCCTACACACGGCGTGCCAGCGGCCGCCCGAGAACCCACCGCAGTAGACCGGCCAACCGAGCCTTTCCCAGCCCCGTCTGACCCACGAGAGAGACTCTACGTGCCTTGGTGAAGCTCCCAGAGCGAGGAATCGAGCTCTGCCTCGCAGGAGACACCAGATCAAGGTCACCAGACTTCACTTGACCACCGGCGAGCGTAGACCGAGCTCCACGGTGAGCCTTTCTTCAATTCCTTGCACGGGTAGACTCCTTAGCACCCCGTGAAGCTTCTCGTGCCCTTGGATTGAACTATATCGCCGTGGATAGGCCGGAGCACCCGCCGCCGACGAGCTCGCCCGCCTGCGCACATGGACCGGCCGATTTCGGCCATCACCGTCGTCGAGCTGTACCTCGTCATGACCACAAGGACTTCTCGGAGCCAACCCCGTCCTTCGCCGGACCTCCCTCGCCGCCAGTAAGCCGCGCCACCCTATTTACTTTCGAGGGTACTGTTCAAAAGGGGGGAGGGACCTCGGGGAAGAAGGAAAGGAAGTCAGGGGTTTTTTGAATTGTCAGAGACTCAGATGAATAGTTGCACAGGGGTATAAGTTGAAGGATTGTTTTAGGAAAATTCCAGGGTCCTCGGTGTAAACTGGTTTTCCACAAAACCTTTTAAACATTTCTCATTTAAATACAAACAAAGCCTGTAAAATTCATAACTTCAGTTTTATTCAACCAAATTGAGTCAAACCAATTTTGCTAGATTTTGAATAATGTGAACTACTTAGGAAAAATACAAAACCCCCTAAGTGTTGCAGAAGAATTTAAAGTTTTGAATTAAATAGTGTTCTGGCCAAAAGCTAAATAAAAGAGGGAAAAATAGTTACACTGTTAGACTGGGGTTAAGAAAAATCAGAGAAGTGCTTAATCACTCCCTAATCTGTTTAAAAATAGTAAACCCCTCAGTGCACCAAAGTAAGGAAGGGTTTACCATTTAAAATCATTTTAGCCCAAAGTTAAAGAAAATAGAAAAGGTAGTTTAAAATAAGAACCAGGGGGCAATCACATTTTTACTAGCTCACTTATTCAGTATAGTTCCCTGGAAAATTTTGTTAGACCCTTTTAGTACAAAAGAAATGCATTACCTTTTATTTTATGAAAACATTGAAAACTTAGAAAAATCTTAGAAAAATAATCCTGAGGAGAAAACACCCCAAACCTTGGGATAACTATTATTTTGTTATTATAAATGTAGGAAAAATATGAGTTTTGTTGTTTGATATTTTTCAAATAACAAGTTAGTTATAAGTACCTTTTTGGCACTAAACTTTAGAAAATCACAACTAAATATCCAGTAGGTCTTTTTCTGTGATTTTTAACACAGAGGCCTAATATCACCTATGAATCTTGACAAAAAATAAAATCTAGTGCAGAGACCTCACCTAAACTAGAGCTATAGTATAAAGTGTCCTTTTGCCCTTATTTTTGTAAATTTTGCACAAGTAGTGTCTGAATTAATTTCAGCCTCAAACTCCTAGAATAACCCACAATAGTAATTGTTTACCCACTATAGTTTTTATAACATTTTTGGAAAATGTTAACTGACCATGATAGTTTAAAAATGCTTAAGTAGAAGCACAATATATAGAAAGAAACAGGAAACTTTGGGAGAAATGGAAATTGTACAACCAAACCTCCTAAGGGACTCATGGAGCATAAAAATATAATTAAAAAGTGTGACTTCCTTCAAAATCTCAAAGATGAAAGTCTAAAACCCTTAAGTATACCCAAAAGAAACTCTAGAGTCTCACTCAACTTAGTACTATTTTACCCTGCATAACCTTTACAATTTATCATGTCATTAATAAGCATATATCTTATTCATTGCATTCGATAGACTGTAATCTCGCTGACGGGGAGTACATCCTCGTGCCGGAGCAAGGAGTTGCTCAGGAGGTAGCCCAGGATCCAGCACCAGAGCCTGCCATCGAGGATCTGCCTGCCCCAGCTTTGGAAGGCAAGCTCAGTTTTATGCATAACCTACTTATTATGCTATTTTACTACACTTATTGTTTGTAGGTTTGAAAGGTGCACTTAAGTGCAGGAGTTGTTTGGAACCTTAGTTGCATGAACTCAGGGTTTTCCCTTGTGATGGATACTAGTATGCTAGGTCGAGTAGCTGCTTTACTAATTAGGGATCTCGGTAGAAGTCGAGTGATTTTTCTAGCACTCGCACGAGGTCGGGAATTGGGTGTATCCATTTTTATATCATATTGATGATGGTCTGTGGACAACGATCCATGGGGATTGGTTGTCTACGAGACAGAAATTGGAATAAGGATTAAGGTGAGGTACCGTGTGTCAAGCATTTGAACGTACTAAGCACATGCCGAGAAATATGGTAAATCGGTAAGCCTAGTACCTGAGTGAACCTAGTAGCAGACTTTGCCCCTCACGCGACCTGAGACGTGGTCTCCCATTCTGGTTATGGTGGGTACAAGTGCGATCACTACACGACAGCAGTCGGGGTCAGTGAGGCATTGTACGCCAAGGCGGTGAGCCCTGTTCTATTGACGGGGAATCGATGGGGACGGTTGATGTGTGTGGGGATGGAGTGCCTCGCCACGTCGTGTGTTTAGGTTTACCTTGCAAGAATAAAAACTCGATTCGAATCCTCTGCTTCTCGCAGCTAATGAGACTGCTTGATCCATACTGCTTCATTGAGTAACAAGTGGAAATGTGTTGACTTGGCAAAGACATGTTGAATGCTAAATGCTTGATACCATGTATGATTAGATAGGTACACATTTAGTCTTAAGAGAGTCACACTAAAACTTGAAAAAGTTAAAACTGGATTTTAGACTCAGCTAGTGCTTTTTGGCAAACCAAACCCCTCAGCCAAACAGTTGCATGTCTAGAGGTAGAGGAGTAGACTCCTCACACCGGGTAAGTCTAGCTGAGTATTAGTATACTCAGCCTTGCTTATGGCATAATTTTACAGGTTCTCTGGAGGACATGGTTGCTGGAGTGACTTGGCCGTCCATCTTGCCACCGGGCTGGACAGTCGAGTGGGACCTTACCTCGGGAGAGGAGGAGCATGAGGAGTGATGGGACAGGCTTCTCCATCTCTCCGATTATTTATCATTAGTTTTATTCCGCTGTATTTCAAATAATGATCACTGTTTTCGTTAACACTCCGATGATGATGTAATAAATTTAATACTCCTTAATGTTGGATTTATGCTTTATTGTATTTGCTCTGTGCCTCACCATCGAGTGAGTACGTGGTACTTGATCCTGTTAGTGGCCTCGTCGGACTAGATCCGAGGGACTGACGTTTTATTTCTATTTAAGTGTGGTCTAGCCTTTATGGCGGGACTTAGACACTTAAGTTGGAATAATTCGGGCGGTTCCGACACAGTCGTCTCACGCCAATATTTTTCAAAAAAAAACCTATATTTCTTTAGAATCAACCCGCACTCCTATAATCTATTTTTTTACTACTATAGTAGGAGAGTTTATGTGAAAAATAAGGTGAATTATATATAAATGAGTGTTTGAACTTTGATTGTTGGCTCCATATTCACATCCACCTGATCAATAGAAAACATATATTTTATTCTTTATTAAAACAAAATTTATCCTATGTCGTATATATAAAAACTGTAGCAATGTACGACCATATGACTAGTGTTGACTTATGAAACTCATCCCAACGTTTATTAGGCTGGCTCCAGCAAAGGCCTTTAAAGGCTCCTCTATCCTAAATATAGAGGATCAAACAGTCATTTACTCTCTTCAGCAGCGTCCTCTAAATGGTCCTCTAAATTTAGAGGACGTTGCTGGATTTTCTATATATATAGTTTCTCTAAACGGTCATCTATCTATTTGAATATTTTAAATAACCGATTTAGTAAAACTAAAATATGTATAATATATTTGAGAGTATGACACTTACGTATGTAAAAAAATAAAAATGTCTCTAGTATAGGTATTTGTGTATAGATGACGTGATTTAGATGATGTTGTTGAAGAGAAAAAAGATATAGCTGATGAAATTTTTTTAGATGAGACTATAAAATATGAATATAGAGGATGAATATAAAAAACGTTGCTGGAGACCTGCAATCGGTCAGTGGTATCTGAAAGCAAAGTCTGTACGGCGAGTGGAGCCGCACAATCCTCTCGTTTTGAAGGCTTAACCGTTGCTTGCAGTTTTGGTGCAGCGCAATCCTCTGTGGCGGTGAAGACTGAGGAGGTGTTTGGTTGCTCCTGCTAAAGTTTAGCCTGGGTCACATCAAGCGTTTGACTTTTAAATAAGAGTATGAAATATAGATCTAACCAACTGCATTAGATTCATCTCGTCTTTTAATCTTCGGCTGACAAATTAGTTTTATAATCCGACTACATTTAATACCCGGAACGGAGGTTCAAACATTCGATTGGACATGAGCTAAATTTTAGCGGGTGTAACCAAACACCCCCTGAAGAGGGAGTATCCTATTGCGGCGGCGATGTTGGAGGAAGGCAGATTGCGGCGATGAACTGCAGAAGAGTCGTTCCTAGCCAACGGATGAGGAAAATTAAACCAGGTGTAATTATAGATGTACAAAAGCCCGAAAGTACAGCCTAAAGCATGATTTTTTGGTCCAGTCTGACCCGATCCACTTTAGGGTTTATTTGTTTTGTCGCTAATCCATGTGGATTGAGTGAGATTGAGTCGGTTTAAATTCATATCAAGTTAAAATCCGTCTCAATCCCGTCCAATACACTTCAATCTACATGGATTAAAAATAACCGAACGAGGTCTTAAATGAGTTCGGATTGACCTGACACGAATAAGCAGGCTAGACTTGGACAGAGATCTATGCCCGGTGTGTTGGTCTGACCCGTTTTGTATCTAGCCCGTTTGGCTCACTTTTTATACTAAATCATGCTTTTGGACACGTTTTTTCTGTTAACCGGGCTAGTCCAGTCCGTTTAAGCTCATAGCGTATTGGATTCGAACAGAAACACAAGCCTGCGGGTCAGACAGGCCCGATCTGGTTTTTTAATCGTGCCTGTCGGGCCAGACTTTATTGGGCTCGGCTCAAGCCGAGCGGCCCGTTTGTACATCTCAATACAATCACTTTAGGAGATAAGGAATAAGAAAGAACAAAATTAAAAAGAGGTTAAAATGCTATTCTCAATGGTAATACCATTATGTAGAAGATTACTAGTCGATTGTCCGTACGTTGCGACAGCTTACAACAATATCCATATAAACTATTTATCAAAAAAATTTCAAGATTTTTTATTGATTGTCTCCGCTCTCTGTATAATATTTTTTTGATTTGGCTAACTGATGTTATTGTTTATTCCATGCAATATGTCTTGGTACAACACAACCAATGAAGTGAGAGATTAGATGAGAGTTCACAACGACTGACTGAACGAACAGAGATTATAAAATGACATAATTCCATCATATAGAGACCAAATAAGAGAAAGTTTGTGAGTTCAAGTTCTAAAATAAGTCATATGAAGTCAAATTTATAAAAAAGATAGATCAAAATATGGAGTGATTGCTAAAATCAGGCATCAATAAAAACTGGATGCGCTCCATATAAATTATGCTACTTCGTAGCAATTACTGACGTTTAAAACCAACAAATATTTTTTTCATTTTACTGTTATCGTGACAATCATTGTTGTTCCATCTAATTCAGCAACCTCAAACACCATGGAGTTCATTGCGTCAATGTGGTCTCCGAAACGATCTAATGCTTGCAAGAGCCAAGAACGTCGTGCCGTGCTTGGGTTGTAGCCTCGGCCCGTAGTGCCGGCCCTATAGATATGCAACAGATTAATTTGAAATAGCTGTGATGGGTTATTTGTAAAAAGATGACGCGAGACGACCGTTAAAACTAGTGCTTTAAGTATAGTATAGATTAAGAGTACTATAAGAGGGAAGCTTATTAAAACAAGTACCATAATGAAAAAAAAACTCTGAACAACGCCCCTTTCTCTTCAGCCACCGCTGATGGCCTCCCCCCTGCCGGCGCCACGGATGGCCTCCACACCGCCGGCGCCCGCCGTGGCGCCGTCACTGGTGGACACCCTCTTCCAGCGCTCCCTAAATGACCTCGTCAAGTTCCTCCGCGCCGACCCGTCGTCCACCGGCGAGGCCGCCGCCGTTGCCCGCGCTCTCTCCGAGATCCACCGCGCGATCCGCGCTCCCGACGCCGCCACCAAGTCCGTCGCGCTGCAGAAGCTCACGTATCTCTCCTCCCTTCACTTCGCCCCCATCGCCTCCCACCCGCTCGCCTTCCTCGCCATCGAGCTTCTGGCCTCGCCGCACCTCCCCCACAAGCGCCTCGCCTACCTCGCCGCGTCTCTCTCGCTCCACCCGGTCTCGCTCTCGCTGCTCCCGCTCGCCACTCACCAGCTCCACAAGGACCTCTCCCCCTCCGCTGGCGTCCACCAGCACGTCTCCGCGCTCGCGCTCCAGCTCCTCGCCTCGCCCGCCGCGGCTGCCGCGCCCGACCTCCCGGTCCACCTCGCGCAAGACCTCGTGCCACACCTCGCCCGGGGCTGCCCCCGCGCCATCGCCACCGCCGCGCGCGTCATAGCTGCATCGCCATCCGCGGCCGTGCCGGTCCTCTTCAAGCCGCTGGCCGCGTGTCTCGCCTCTCCCGATCCTCGGGCGTCCACGGCGGCTGTGGCAGCCTTCTGTGATCTATCGGCGCCCCCTGCTGACGCAACTCCTTTCCTGCCACTCGCGCCCGACCTCTACAACCTGCTTACCACTTCCCGATCCAACTGGGCTCTCATCAAGGTGCTCAAGCTGTTTGCACGACTGGCTCCTCTCGAGTCCCGCCTGGCAGCCAGGATTGTCGACCCGGTCTGCCAGCTCCTCACCCGATCCGCGGCCATGTCACTGACCTTTGAGTGCATCCGCACGGTGCTCACTGCACTGCCAGCACATGATGCCGCAGTACGCCTTGCCATTGGGAAAGCCATGGAGTTCATTGCTGCTGCTGATGATCCCAACCTTCGGTACCTAGGGCTTCTGGCTCTTGGTATGCTTGGCCCAGCATATGCATCCACGGTGAATGATTGTCGGGAGGCTATTGCGAAGTCCCTGGGTGATGCCGACACGAACATTCGCCAAGAGGCATTGCGTCTCATTATGGGGATGGTTAATGAAAACAACATCATGGACATTGCTGCTTTGCTGATCAGTCATGTTGCTAAGTCAGACCCAGAGTTCGCAAATGACATTCTTGGGGCTGTTCTAGCAGCATGTGGGCATAATGTGTATGAGATGGTGGTGGATTTTGATTGGTATGTTTCGCTCCTTGCGCATATGGCAAGGACCCTGCATTGTGCCCAAGGGGATGAGATTGGTCGGCAGCTTGTTGATGTGGGACTCAGAGTGCAGGATGCACGGCCAGAGCTTGTCCGTTCAGCTCGAACTCTCCTGATTGATCCTGCATTGCTTGGAAATCACTTCCTCTTCCCTGTTCTTTCAGCGGCTGCATGGATTTCTGGTGAGTATGTAGCCTTAACGAAGGATCCTGTTGAGCTTGTTGAAGCGCTCTTGCAACCAAGGACCAGCCTCCTGCCAATTTCAGTGAGAGCTGTCTACATCCATGCAGTATTTAAAGTGATTACATGGTGTTTCAGTGCATATATTGGGAGATTGGGTGATTCAGACTTGGCAATGGATGTCATGTTTGACAGGTTAGCTGCTGATGAAACTGTCAATTTGGAAAGCAATGCTGCACTTGGGTCTGGTGATGAGCAAGGTATTGGGGCCAGCACAGTGCAAAAGGACCCTTTTTCGCATGAATCTATACTTTACATGATTAACCTGATTCAAACTACAGTTGGTCCACTCATTAACTGCAATGAAGTAGAAGTCCAGGAGAGAGCACACAACCTGATTGGTTTTGTCCATTTAGTAAGAGAGATTCAAGGGTTGAACAAAAGGAAGGTTGCTGATGGTGACAAGTCTAGCAGGTTAAAAGAGCTTGTTAAGACTATGCGGGCAGTATTCTGTCAAGAATTAGGCCCTGTTTCTGTGAATGCACAGATGAAAGTGTCCCCTCCAGATGGCCTTATCCTGAATGAAAATCTTGTTGAACTTGCTGGCATGGTGAGTGAAGATGATACTACTCCCTCAAATTCAATCTTTTTCTATCCCCGCAGTCGTCATTCTGTAGATACCAGAGATGAGCCTGCAGTGTCAATTGGTTTGTCTTCTCTTTCTGAGCATCGCAAGAGGCATGGACTCTTTTATCTCCAAACAGGGAAAGCTGAGGACGAGCCAAATGATTACCCTCAAGCTAACGATTCTCTACCATCTTCTAGCAATAATTCTGCTAATGATGACAAGTGGAAGACTGCTGAACGTGTATTTGCTGGGAAAAAGTCGACAGCCACGAAGTCCAGACCAAAAGTAGTTAAGTTGGATACCGAGGATTTCCTCAGTTCTATGATGCCTAGTGCAATTGTTCCAAAAGAAGACCCCTTGTCTGGTGCTCTACGTGATGTGCTCTTGGGTAGTGATGCTAAGGCATTGTCTTCACAAAAGGCTTCGGATATGAACCTGGAAGTAATGCTAAACAAAGAAAACAGTAACGAATCTAGCTCTCAGCAGATAGAGAATTTAGGAAGCCATCCCGCTTCACATTCTAGAACAAGTAAGCAACAAAACCATGACAAAGAGAAAGTCACAGATCGTCCTGAAAGTGATGGCAAAGAACCAAGAAAGCACAGAAGCTCTGGTAGAAGTGGACATCGTCAGGGAAAAAATAAACATAGAGAAAAGTCTAGTACTCAGCCTGATATTGTACCTCAAACTCCAGTCATTCAAGATTTCCTTCTATAGCATCTGAGAGGCCGATTTGGTATATTTCAGTTACCCAATATATGTGGATTTTTTGTTCCTTAAAGTTGCATGACTTCAACTACTATGTTTACATATTTATCCTAAATATAAACAAATACCGAATAATAAATTAGAAATCTTGTTGTATTTGCCTTAAATTACTACTGTCTTTACACTTACATTAGTATAGTTCTATATCCATATCATTTGAACAAGTCACATTGTAGTCCAATTTTATCTTGAACGAATTTCATGTTTAAACTATCTTTTTGCATGGAAGGAAAAACATGTCTAAATTGAATTAATATTTGGCAACCTTTCCCGAGCCTCCATCTCATGCCATGTAAACCCAACCTAAGTTTGGTTCAAACTTGAAAACCTCCATACTGTGTGAAAACATGTCCCTTTTGATTCAAAATTCCATTCTAAAATTTAATGGATATTTCCCAACTTTTTATTAAATTCAACTGTACATTTCAAAATTTTGATTTTCAGATGGTAGGAAAAGAGAGTGGTGTCACAATAAACAACATATATTAAAAAACGACTGAATTTTAATATCAAAAGCTCTCGTAGCTCAGTTGGTTAGAGCACCCGTTTAGTAAGCGGGAGGTCTTGAGTTCGACTCTCAACGAGAGCATATTAATCTGTTGTTTTTGTAATTTTTACTCATTTTGCTTGCTGGCGTTCATCTACGAGGAATGGAATTGCTTTTGATCATACAAATATATACTATATAGATAAGCCCTGGATTATAATGAGAGTTTAAAATATATTCCGAGGGCTAACAACAAATGCATAAACTTTTTTTTATATATTTTAGCTGTTTGCTAAATTTTGCCTCTTCGGTGTTCAAGACAAGATTAAACATACTGGTCATCTAGTGCATTATCAGTTAGGACTAGTTTAGAAATCATGTTATCACAAGAGATTTTTATTTTCCTAAGGGAAATTAGTTCATTTTTCCTTAGGAAAATAGAAATCCCTTAGAGCTAGTTTGGGAACACCAATTTCCTAAGGAATTTCTATTTTCCCATAGAAAAATCAACTAATTTCTCTTGGAAAAATGAAAATCACCTGGAAAATTGGGGTTCCCAAACTAGCCCTAAATTTGAATGCATTTCGGTTCTCTTTTGACCTGTGGTGTTGGTTAGTCTTTGGTCTGTTACTGGCCGTGTTGTTTCATGTCTATCTTGGTCATAGCACTTGATGCAATTTGCTCTTTGGTGGGTCTATTGAAATATGTTAGTTCATACGTCATACTTTAGAGAGGCAAACACAGGTACAAGTATTTTTTTTAGCTGCTAAGTAAGATGGGATACTGTTACAAGTTAGCCAGCCATATATATATCAATCGAAATGAGGAGATACTCGAGTACTTTAATTAGTGACTTAAATTTGCACAAGGAAGGCTTCTTAGTTTGAACACACTATACACTGGTTACGGTTCTACGGAAAATTTGGTATTGTTTATCACTACAGAATCCAAAAGTTCGCAACGGCGGAATTTCTTTGGTTCATAGGCTATTTTATTGTTCGGAAGCTTAAAGTGATTTTGAATGATGTTGAATGCTGCTTCAGTTCTGCTGTTTCCCTTTTTATGTAGAGAAAAAAAGTAATGTAGGTTATACCAACGATCACAGGCAGCAGTCACCCCTAGGTTAGCGCCTCTGTATGCAAGACAGAGAGGTTGGTACTGACAAAATTATGGGCTGCTTATGGAGATGATGGTACTGACAGTGACTGGCATCTTTGAACTGCTTGTAGAAATCATAAACAGTCGACTTTATTGGAGTCGGATTACGGTATCACTGCTAAAAAATGTTCGTCACGGGTGTCTTTAGTAATATAGTGTGTTTTGATTGGTTCATATGTGCGCCAAATCAGCTAGTTATTTTTTAGTCATTTAAAATCTAAAAATTGAAAAAAAAATCAACCTATAGATTAGATTTTATTTATGAACATGTAATTTTTTATGTTTAAGTTAATAATTTTATTTGTGAATTACGTCTAGAATTACATGCTCTCGGTGTGTCTCGTCGGGTGAGACGTTCAGTGACACACTAGACAACATCGATGTGCCAAACTCCAAACTGCAGAAAACCAAGCTTTTTTGAGTGTCTTGTTTGGTGATACATTCGGTGTCACACTGGATAGGTTTGATACACTCGGTATAGACTAAATTTTAACTTTGGCTCTATTTGTTTGGCTCCATTTGGTTGAAGCCTTGGACATTTCTATGACTTAGATAAATGTATCATGAGTCTATCCAAGCACTCTAAGTGCCTATTTGTAATTATCCAGTTTTTAAGAAACTGGTTTATAAAAATTAGGTTGCTTCTAAACATGCTAGTTTATGCTTCAATTTTTAGAAACTGGATTCCTAGTTTCTATGAAACAAAAAATTGGCATTTTTGAGCTAAAACCAGCTTTTTGTCCAACAAATTACCGTATTGTCCTTAGTTGGTTTGGAGGAAATTACGGTGATTGCCACTGCTCCTAGATCTATGCATATGATCTCCTCAACATCCACTCTACTCAATTTAAATGTTTAATTATTATTTTTTGATTTCGAAAATATGAGTTCAAGCTATATTTAAAATTGATAGCAAGGAAAAATGAGGGGACTAATTGAATCAATTACTTTTTAAATAGAGTAAGAGTAGACTTGTTTTTGTGTATCGAAAAAAACTAGAAATTGGTTTCTAAAAAATCGGGTTTCAAATTGTCATATCCAATTTTTTCATAAACTAATTTCTAGAAACTGAGGACAGAAACCAGATTCTTAGAAACTGTGGTGCTTCTAAACTAATTTCTCCCACGAGTCCCACTCGTCTACCACATATAATTAGCCAAACTACGCTCCGATCCAATAGACCACTGCGTCAACTCGCGCCACTCCCAACGTTCGTAATTCCTCACCATTGCGTCTCCACTCATCCGCCATAGTAGCTGTCTCCCATTCTCGGCTCATCACCTTGTTTATGCTTCATTTTTTAGAAACTAGATTCGTAGTTGAAAGGATCACGATGCCCAAGAGGGGGTGAATTGAGCTTTTCTAAAATTTTAATAAAAGATTAAACCCTAAGCATGAGCCCAACTTCATCCAAACTACTAGCAAGAAGTAAAAGCTATGAAATAGAGAACAACCTTAAGTCATTATTGCAAATACTAGCTAAGTAAATACACAAAGTAAAATGCTCAAAATAAATGCGAAAAGTAAAGTAGGGACAAGAAGACTCCTCCCATTTTTCTCGAGGTATCGAAGAGTTGACACTCTCTACTAGTCCTCGTTGGAGCACATAGTGAGCATTAAATGCAAAAGGTATTGAGTGCTTTGACAAGGGAGTTGGTGGTGTGGCTTTGCAATTGTGAGCAAAGTGTTCTTCTTTTCCACACTCATAACACTTAATGGGCTTTGGATTTTGCTTAGCCTTATTTTGATTTGTTGATTTATTTTGCACAAATGAATTGTATCCAATACCACTCTTATTGTTTTTCATGACTTTGTTCATGAGGAGCTCATTTTGGAGGTATTGGCAAGATGTTCTTTCTCAAGCTTGAACTTCTTGATTTCTTCCCTAAGCCTCTCATTATTCAATACCAACTCATTATTAAAATATTTGCTTTCTATAGCAACTTTTTCCTTGATGATTGCTTCAGTCAAGTACTTCTTTAATTTCTTGTTCTCTAGTGTCACGATTTTAAAATTTTCAATCAAATCATCATTCACTGACAAGCGGGGCCTTTTAATTTTCAGCGCCCTAGGCGTATAAATAAGATCACATCGCGAACTCATTTGATACGCACACTTGCCTTTTGCTTCGGCCCACTGAAATTTTTAGCGCTTGTTCATTAAGATTTGCTGTTCTTTTTGATTTCGAAGCTTCGGCCTCGGGAAGAATTTTTGAGCGTTCCCGAAGATGTCTGAAGGCAAGAAGACCCCTGCTGAAACGAAGCTGAAGATCCCTGCTGAGACGAAGCTGAGTCTCGAGGAGGAGAAGAATCTAGGGTTCCTGATAGCGATGGCAGAGACTAATACAGAGAAAATTACGAAGGAAATTCTCGAAGGTTTATCTGAAGATTCTGATGACAGCGACAGCTATGATGTGGAAAGTGGTGGGGAAGAGGCCGAAGATCGACCGTGGCGACCAAGTCACACAGTTTTTGGGAAAACGACCATCAAGCAGAGTCACATTGATAATATGAGGGGGCGATATTTCCGAGACATATCTATTGTGAGAGCTGATGCCGGGGAAAAGACTTCTCCCACCCCCGAAGAGGATGAAGTTGTGATTTTCCGAAGCTTCCTCAGGGCTGGGCTTCGATTCCCCCTGAGCAATTTTGTTGTTGAGATACTAAAAACATTCCAAGTCTACCTTCATCAACTCACTCCCGAAGCTATTATAAGAATGGGGATTTTTGTCTGGGCTGCAAGAAGCCAAGGTTTGGAACCGAACGCTAAAAGCTTCTGCAACATTCATGAGTTATTATACGAGACGAAGCCCTGGGGAAAAGAGCAATACCACAACAACTTTGGGTGCTACAGCTTCGGCGCCCGCTCCGGGTCAAGCTGCCCTGTGCCGACCTTTCGGAAGAGGTGGCCCGGAGCCTGGATGACTGAATGGTTTTATGTAAAGAATGATCTAACAGCTCAAGAGAATGTGAAGGGTATTATTATGCACCCAATCTGGCAACGCTTCGGTCTTCGAAGGCCGAAGGTCGAAATGGACGAAGCCGCCGAAGAATGTCAAAGAGCCTTCGGGGTAGTTTGCTCGTTTATTGGGACAAGGGATTTGGTCCAAGAACACATCGCCTTCAGGGTATGGCCACTTGCAGAAAAGTGGGAAATGCCGAAGGAAACCATCAAAGAGTCCGACGAAGGCGGACTAGTCAGACTAAAGTACACATTCAAATATGCAGATAAATTTATTGAACCTGATGATGACTGGCTGAAAAGCATTGAAACGTTAAGTGATGAATTACTTGGGGCATATTCGAAGGCTGAAAATACTGCACTATCAGCAGCCTTCGGAGGCCGAAAAAAGAAGAGACTGAACCGAGTGTTTGATGCAGTCGGGTTCTTCTACCCTGATTATTGTTATCCCATCCGAAGGCAAAAAAGGAAAAACATAACCTCTGAAAAAGAAGAAGCTGGAACCGCTCCTAGCGAGCCAGAACCAAAAGGAAAAAGGTTGAAGGTCCTCACACACCGACCACGCCATATTGAACCAGCTTCGGTGCCTGGGTTCACTGGAGAAACTTCTTCGGCCGCCGAAGCTGAACAGCCAACCTTGCTGCCAGAAATTGCAGAGATGGCCAAAGCACCATCGACAGGAAAAATGGAAGAAGCGAAAAATCTGACTAAGGAAAAAACATCAGAAATTTTAAGTCCTGTAGTAAATGTCGAAGCAGCAAAAATCCAAAAGGGTCCAATGGTGACCCCAAAAAGGAAGAGAATGGTAAATGTACTAGATGTCTTGGAGACAATTAAGTCTTCAAGCACAACACCAAAAAAGAGTGTTGAAATCGCTGAAGCTTCCTCTGAAGCTCCGACGCAACAAGCCGAAGCTGAAGCTGGGCCTTCAGAGCCCTTCAGGGAACAAACTTTGGAAGCCGAAGCAATAAAAATACCAGAACCAATTTTAATTGAAGAGACTGACACTGCCATCCCCGAAGCACCTGCCAGCATGTGTGATTACATCATACGACATGCTTCGGGGAAAAAATTATCTGAAGAAGAAACTCATGAAGCTAACCATTATGCAAAGGAGCTAAAATATCCAAAGGGGGCAGTAATATTCAATGGGACAAATGAAGATGATTTTTTATACTGCCTGCCTGACAACAAAGAGCTCTCTGTCTGCCGAGAAATGGCCAGGAGTATTGGTTTCCCGAAGCTCGAATCTGGATTAAGCGCCATGACAAAAGAAGATCTCGCAGACAGTCTTGCGTACAACAGCCTGAAGGTATGGGAATTTAACGCTTGAAAAGAAATCCCTCTTGTATTATTATATTTTTTACACGACACATTCGTTTTTTCTTATATGAATTCTTTTTCGTATAGGGCCTGATCCTAAGCAACGCGCTGAGAGCGCAAAAGAGCGCCGAAGATGAAAGTTATGAGATTGCGTTCAACAATTTGCGCTCCGAAGTTATCAAATTGAGGAACGAAGCTCTAGAAAAGGATAAAATTCTTCTTACGCTGATAGACAAAGTAAAAAAGGATGAAGCTGCTTCAAAAACCCAGGCCGAAGCCCACAAGCGTGAAATTAAAGATCTTCAGAAACAGCTGACTAGAGCTAGAGAGGAGCGCGTTCTTGAGGAAACAAAACGAGAACTCAGTGATCATATGGTCAACAAATTGGAGTTAAGAGTTAAAGAGCTTCGTACATCTCAGGGAAAGTGTTATGTCAAATCTATAGAATGTGTGAATAAAATTAAAACCAGCTTTGCCAGCGTGGGCGCCTTCTCCAGCGAAGAGAATTTCTCTCGAGGCAATCCCGAAGGTCCACTGGAATGGATTAGTCACGAAGCAGAGGCCTTCGAAGAGATCCTGAGCAGTCGTGGCGATATCTGCGCTTTTTCGGGCGCCAGAGGAATTGCCTCTGTCTTAGAGAAGAAAGGTTGCGATCATGTAAAATTTCTTGCTCAGTCCGAAGCTGCCTTATCTTCCGAAGACATTAAGGACCCCTCGGCCGAAGCAAGCGTGGTTGGCGGCAAATTTTTTACGGATATCTGGAACGACGGCGGCCGAGGAATGGCGCAAGAGATTATCCAAAGGAGTGAAAAAGGTATCCATGATGCTAGAAAAGTGGCGGAAACTACTGAAAAAAGTACGGAGCCCGAAAGGCAATTAGGTATTAATTAGTTGTTCTTATTGTGTTGTAATTTTTGTTTCAAACTCTGCACTTAGTTTGTAATAGTGATGAAGAAATGTTCTCTTCCCTCAGAAGCTGCTGGGTTGACTGCCGACCCCCACACAAAAGGAGATGAAGAAATCAATCAAATGGCCGAAGCTATCATGGACAAAGTTGTTGACCAACTTTTAAATGAAGTCGCCGAAGCAATATTAAGAGAGGACTAGATGCTATTAGAAAAACATTTAAATTGTGATCTGTGTAATATTTTGTACATTTGGATGTAATATACAAGTTTCTTTTCATTATTCAATTCTTCACGATGCATGAAACTCTATATACATACCTTTTTGAGCCTTCGGCGAAAAAACACCTTCCCTTCTTTTCATGCTTCGTGAAGAAGACATTCTTTGTTAAAATTATTCTGATGAATGACATCCATGCTTCGTGAAATCATTATCCGAAGCTATACTCCGAGGTTATACAATCTCAATATTGATCTGAAAAAGCTCACCCATGTTTCATAAAAATATTCTCCGAAGCTGTAATCCGAAGCTATACAATTTCGATATCACTTTCTCAGAGCATCCTTTCGAAGGTTGAGAGTGTCACTTTCTTTTGCCAAATGCAATATGATGTATGATGCTTATGTTATGCAAAATGATGTGATGATGTTATGCTATGCATGTGACATTTGTTCCGAAGATACTCATAAAATATATTCGTAAGCTCTGCATTCCCTTAGGAACGTCTTTGGAGCTTCTTCATCTTTTACTTAGACGATCTCAGCGTTGACTTTTCGCTGTAAGCCTCCCTTAGGAGCTTCTTCGCCCTTTACTTAGGCGGTATCAGCGTTGACTTTTCGCTGTAAGCCTCCCTTAGGAGCTTCTTCGCCTTTTACTTAGGCGGTATCAGCGTTGACTTTTCGCTGTAGGCTCTGCATTCCTTTAGGAACGACTTCTGAGCAGAAAACTTACACTGCGCTCCCTTTGGAACGACTTTTTGTGACTTCGCAAACTTACGCTGCGTTCCTTAGAACGACTTTCTGTTACTCCGAAGGATTTTTAATTCGAAGGTCCTCCTTGGTAACGGAAAAAATTTTAAGCTTCAGCAACTTAAGCTTGTGGAACAAATAGATCTTCCTCGCGGAAAACAACGAAATTATTACATGAAAACTACCAATGTTTTTTGCTTCACAGAAAATAAAACTGAATAGGAAAGAGTGCTATCAAAGGTAGGATATGTGTCAATATATGTGCTTCGACTCTGGCACAGTGCTGTTAACTGTGCGAGCTTCGGACTGCTCTCTGAAGTCCCTCTGATGTGGAGTGTATTGACTCCCTTCTGGCTGTTGGCCTTGCTGCAATGGAGGTGGGGGCGGAAGCTGTTGCCAGGAAGCTTGAGGTTGACTTGCCGAAGCTACAGAAGCTGCAGGGTGGTTGTCTATGTATTGTGGGATATAAGGCGGATGATACGAAGCAGTATGCATAACCTGCTTCGGCTGAGCTTGTTGAGATGCAGCTTCGGCTATTTCCTTTTGTTTCTGGATTGTAACATGGCACGTCCTAGTGGTATGGCCCTTGCCTTCTCCACAGAACAAGCAAAACAGTCTCCTTGGCTGATCTCCGAATCTTCCGCCGAAGCCCCTGGCGCCTCTGCCCCTTGGAGCTGGTGGCCGGAAGGAGGTTTGTTGTTGCGCCGAAGCCTGTGAGGAGCTTTGCGGCCTGTTTTGCTGACTCCCCTTATCATCATTCTGAGTGTTGTGGATGGAACGGACGTGCCTCGGGTAGTATCTTCCTCCGAAGCCCCTGGTCATTTCAGAAAATCTGAAGGCCTCCTCCCTTCTTTGGCGGAAATCATTGTCAGCACGAATGTACTCATCCATCTTTTGGAGCAATTTCTCCAGTGTCTGAGGAGGCTTCCGAGCAAAGTATTGAGCTGCAGGTCCAGGACGGAGTCCCTTGATCATGGCTTCGATAACGATTTCATTGGGCACCGTTGGTGCCTGCGCCCTCAATCGTAAGAACCTTCGGACATACGCCTGAAGGTACTCTTCGTGATCCTGAACACACTGGAACAAGGCTTGAGCTGTGACCGGCTTTGTCTGAAATCCTTGAAAGCTGGTCAGCAACATGTCCTTCAGCTTCTGCCATGAAGTAATTGTTCCTGGCCGAAGGGAGGAATACCAGGTCTGAGCAACATTCCTGACGGCCATAACGAAAGACTTCGCCATGACTGCAGCATTGCCCCCGTACGAAGACACTGTTGCTTCGTAGCTCATCAAGAACTGCTTCGGATCAGAGTGGCCGTCAAACATGGGAAGCTGAGGTGGCTTATAGGATGGAGGCCAAGGTGTAGCCTGCAGCTCAGCGGACAGAGGAGAAGCGTCATCAAAAACAAAATTTCCCTGATGGAAATTGTCATACCAGTCATCTTCGTTGACGAAGCCCTCCTGATGAAGGTCTTTCTGATGAGGTCTTTTGTTCTGCTCATCGTGGGTAAGATGGCGAACTTCCTCAGAGGCTTCGTCTATTTGTCTCTGCAACTCAGCTAGGCGGGCCATCTTCTCCTTCTTCCTCTGCACTTGTTGATGTAGCATCTCCATGTCTCTGATTTCTTGGTCTAGCTCTTCTTCCTCGAGCGTCGGGCTGACGGCCTTTCTCTTCTGGCTTCGGGCCTCCCGAAGAGAGACGGTCTCCTGGTTGTGGTCCAGCGGTTGCAGTGCTGAAGCCCCAATTGCTGAAGCTTTCTTCGGCGCCATAGCGAAGGTCTATAGCTTCCGAAGGTGTTCACAAAAGCTCGAAGTGGAAGTGAGTTCACCGGAGGTGGGCGCCAATGTTGGGGACTTGTTCTCAAATGCTAAGAGTTAAGAACAAGGCAACATAAAAAGTGTTAAATGTTAAAGTCCTTCGTCCTTCGAAACATTATGCCCCTTCGGGAAATAATGAGTTTCGGACGAAGGTCATAAGGGACATACCTTCGTAATTATAACGAGTAATGACGAAGGACTCATATAAAGCACGAAATATAATATAAACAACATAAAATCATTTCTATTTTAATAACATGGAAAAATAGAAATGATTTCAAATTACAAATGTACCTTCGGTCCTGAAAGAAGGTATAAAGTACAAGTGTGACGCAAAAGCAGAATGCCAAGTCAGCGTGAACAGTACGGGAGTACTGTTCATCTATTTATAGACGCGGGACGCAGCCCACGTAAAATTACATTCATGTCCATTACATTTGTTAACAGTTTATGGAAATCTGTCGAGGCCCCCGAAGTCTTTTCATCTTTAAGTCGGTTCTCTCGTATGCCATCGCGCCGAAGCTTCCCTGCGCACAGCTTCGGCTGCCCTCGACCTTCGTCTGGTTCAGGCTTCGTCCTGGTCGTGCTCCATATCCATAATTCTGAATCCGAAAATACCTGTTCATATAATCCGCTTGGAAAACATTGTCAAATCATGTTTTTGAGGACCTTCGGAGGACGAAGGCCCCCAACAATCATCATTGCTCAAATCATCACATGAGGTTGCTACATCAAGCTAAAAGCTCATATGCAACAAGAAGATTACCATGATCAATTTTAATTTTTGTGTAATCTTCTTTTACCTTAACAAACCTATCTTTTAGCTCCCTATTTTCTTCATTCGATTTTCACATTTTTAGCATCTTTAAGGGAGACCTTGAGCCCATTTCTAGTAGATGACATAGTTTTGTTTTCTTCGTTCATTTCCTCACTAGCTTGAACAACTATATCATACTTAGCAGTTAAGAACATATTTTCACCTATTAGCTTATCACATTTAGCTTTGGACTTTCTAATGATTTGAGTGCATTATTTAAGCAAGTCAGCTAGCTCATCATAAGTAGGAGAAACATATTCATCATCACTATCACTATCACAATTTTCAACAATGACAATATCATCTTGTACCTTCCGTTCACCTTTAGTCATGAGGCATATGTGTGTAGTGGATGAAGGTGATGATGATGGTGAAGAGAAATCCACGGGATGACGGCGACCTTTTCATCATCTTCTTCTTCACTTAAAGAAGAGCCGCTTGAGTATTCAATATCGGTGAGTCAATCACCAACAATGTATTCTTTCCCATTCTTCCTTTTGTGAAACCTCTTTTGCTTGCCTTCTTTCTTTTTGAAGAACTTTTTTCCTTGGTCTCATCATCATTTTCATCATCTTTCTTGCATTTGAATTTGTTTTTCTTGGGCTTGGTGCATTGATGAGCAAGATAGCCAAGCTCTCCACAATTATATCAATCCATCTTGGAGATGGGCTTTCTCTTGCTAGAGGAAAACTTCTTCTTTATTGAATCAAATTTGATGCCTTCTCGGTTAAGTTTCTTCAACATTTTTGTTGTCTTTCTCACCAACAAGAATATTGTGTGTGAGAATGTGTGCGATTATGAACTGTGTGTATGAGAACTGTATGAAGTACTACTATTTGAGTTTATTTTATTTATCATGTTAGCTTTGTATGGTGATTAGTTATATTTATGTTCATGTATCTTTATAATATAACTTATATGTAATCTGTCTATGATTTGATATTTTGTTGTTTTTATGGCGGGTAAACAGGCAAGCTCGCGAGTATCCTCTACTCGCGGATAGAGGATACATATATGATATTATGCTCATGGAGGGTGGAAGGCATGGGCGAGAGCATTGGTTTTAGCTCACTGGCACAGTCAATAACACTTTGTGTAAGGCTCTCTCCAGCAATGTTCCCTAAATTTCATCATCTTAAGAAATATTCTCTATACATTACATTATTCTCTGAAAGATTATGTCCTCTATATCTTCTCCATCTCCAACAACGTTCTTTAAGGTAGTGTTTGGCTGAGGAGCCAAGTAGAACGGAGCCGTTCCATCTCTGATTCTAGGAATAGAGCCGCTCTGTTCTGTGTTTGGTAAGTTGGAACGAAGCGACTCTGTTTTTTGTTTGGTTGCAGAGTGAACTGGAACAGAGCGGCTCTGTTTTTTGTTTGGTTGCAGAGGGAGGCGCGCGAGCTGCTGTGCACGGATGGGAGAGCGAGCTGTGGGAGCGGGCTGGGAACGGAGCGACTCCGTTCCTATTGATTTTTTAGAGTGGGATGGTTCCGGATCTGAGGAGAATATTCCCTAATTAGAGCCACTCTGTTCTAGTTACTTTATAACCAAACAACAACAAAACTGGGACAGAACGACTCCGTTCTACTTGGCTCTTCATCCAAACACTACCTAAATTTCATCCTCTATATCAATAGTGGTACTAGATTTGACATTCTATATTTTTTTACCGGATGTGGGCACGTGAACAAGAGGCGTATGAAACAAGAACAATACATAAGAGTGCATAAGAGTACGCTCGAATGTCCTCTATTTGTAGCAGACACGACAACGACTGTTATGCAAGCAGTCCTTCTGTGCAAGCGTGCAAGCAAACCATCTGATCCATTAGATTACGATCCAACCACAGATACAATCATGGTTTGTTAGGGGTTTTTTATAAAGATTATTGAGCTGGTGGTGGAAGAGTTTAAGTGTTAAATGTGACCTACGATTGGATCACGATCTAATAGATCAGATGGTTTGCTTGCACGCTTGCACAGAAGGACTACTTGCATAGCAGTCGTTGCCAGCAGACACATGCCATTATCTAAATTTTAGAGGACATTTTAGAGTCCCTTGTTGGAGACATAAAGTAGTCAACAAACCTCTATATTTAGAGTACAAGCGCATTTACAGGTACAGGTTCGTGCTGGAGCGGTTTTAAAGCAACTCCAAGAGATTAGCAAAAAAATTAGCCAAATTTAATCTCTAAGAGACTCTTTATTTTTAGCTCTCTATTTAATTTTCTATTTACATTTTCATAAAGATCACACTCTATGTAGCATTCAACTCCAATAGACTATCTATCTAGTTTGGCTAGTCAGGTGACTAGCAAAATTTGACTAGTGAGAGAGCTAATTTAAAGAGTCGGATAGCTTGACGAGTCAGATAGCTAGTCTGTTGGAGAGTTATTTTACTGTTGAGTAGCTAAAATTTGATTTGACGAGCTATTTGATTAGTCTTTTGAAGATGCTCGTATATTCTCTAAAATAGATTTTAAAAAAAGTAGACTAATCCAATTGAATCTCTTAAATTCAGAATTATGTATAGCTAGTGAAACAAGCTATCAAAAATAGAGTTAATATGTATGAATAAAGACCTATCAAATTTAAAGGGTCATTTATAAAATAACGTTTTTCTAATATTAACCAAAATTATCTTTACAAAACTATTTACCTAGTCTTTTGCTCCAACCATTTTACCCGTTGCCATTGGTATGCTCCTCCTCTGCTCCCTCCTCGTCGTCTGTCGTCTTCTCGCGCTCGTCCTCCGCTGCCCGACTCCGGCGTCGTCCCCACAGTCCGCACCAGCCGACCCAACCACCGCTCAAGCCTTAACCCAACATTTATCTGTATCCCGTGGCAAGGAGCATCTGCGCGTCACATCCGCGATCGCGCGCTCTACGTCGCCTCCCACCGCCGCCGCACGGCCGCGACGGATGCTCGGCCACCGCTTCCCTACCGCCTTCCGCCTCCCACATGGTCTGCTGCTGAGGAGGAGCATCATGGCCCGCCGCGGCCTGACCATCATGGCCGGTGGCGAGGCGGAGGGTCCGCTCGCGGGTTTCTTCGACTACATGGAGCGGCTGCGCAACTACGAGCGCTCGGGCGTGCCGCGCGGCGCCGGCACCGACTCCGACGACGGGTTCGACCTCGGACGCATGCGCCGGCTCCTCCGCCGGCTCGGCGACCCCCACACCCATTTCCCGGTGAGTTCTCCCGGATGTAGATCTTCGGAGATAGTTCTGTTCGCTGAATGCAAAGATGTAGCTGAATAGATGTGTCTGTAGGCTGTGCATATCGCCGGCACCAAGGGGAAAGGTTCTACTGCTGCATTCCTGTCCAATATCATGAGGGCCCAAGGCTACAATGTAGGCTGTTATTCTAGGTAATCTTAACTTTTCATCAGCGCCGAAGCCAGACAACAAAGTTATTGGGTCAGCTTCACTAATCATTATCTAAATACACTAAGGTAACAGTACATTTGTATAGGATTTACCAAAATTTGTAGAGGTCAGCTGACCCCAACGATTACACGTAGCTCCGCCCCTGCTTTTCATCATCTTTGTCAGTCACGTGCAATTCAGCAGTAGTTAGATAGAAATTTTATGGTGCCAGTATGATATAGGGGGCTTGACTACGAATGGATCCATCATTGTTTGCTCGAGCAATTGCATAGAAATACGTTTTAGCCTTTAGGCTGTCAAAGGATCTCGATTTTTAACCGAGGGCATCCAATCAGAATTGCAAAATGTATGAATAAGAGCAACTCCAAAAGTTCACTTAAAATTTGTTCCCCAAAACATCTTATTGGGGCTGTTGGGAAAAAAAATCCCCCAAAAAACTGTAATCCACACCAGAACGCTAAAACTTGTCCCTCATAATTTTTAAAACTGAAACCACATAGACTATGCACGTTAGATTGGGCCAACGGAAGTTTTTTGGGCCATGCTCTTCTCCATGCCCTCGTTCTGAACTTATTTATCTCTCATTGAGCTTTATCATTGCCTCCCGCCCCTCCCACTTTGCTCAATCAGTACCAGACAACAAACATGTCGTTTCACAGTAACACACATGTTGCCAGGAAAACAAATGATAAGTGATTCTGCATATGCTTGAAGGAACCAAAGGAAACAAATTCATAAATAGTAACAAACTACAAATTACTACCAAACTAAGATAATTTGTAGCAAGCTGAAAATTAGTACCAAACTGAGATAATTTGTACCAAACTAAGAATTAATAGGAAACTGAGATAATTTGTACCAAACTAAGAATTAATAGGAAATTGAAATAATTTGTACCAAACTAAGAATTAATAGGAAACTGAGATAATTTCTACCAAACTTGAGGTGCAACAAAGCAGCATGTTCAGCAACAGAATCTCCTCAGACTTGTTTTGTTGTACCACCAAGTACCTGCAATAAGACACCTCTTTGTCTAAGGACATATAGTCACAGATAACAAGTACTTAGGAAAGGAGACATGTTCCTACCTAAGCAACATATTGAAGTGCTTTGAAACTGCCACACAAAAACTGTCAAGCACTTCTCTATAGCTGGCGCATGATCTTATCCCGTAAAGCCAGGTAGTATTTTTTTGTTCTTCTGGCAGTACAGTCAGATCCATTGTCATAATCCTCTCCTCATCCCTTTGCTTCTGCAACAGGACCTCCTGTTGCCTCACCTCAACAAGAAGTTTTTCATTTTGAACTTGTAGATAATAAAGTCAATCTCAGAGTTGCTGCAGCTGCGTTCAAGAAGTACGACGCTAATGTTAGCTGTGTTGAAAGTGGCAAGGATGCTATCAGTCTACTTCAACCCCCACATTGCTTTGATGCATGTTTTATGGATGTTCAGATGCCAGAGATGGATGGGTATGAATTAAATAAATATAAACTCGTTTGCGAATACTTCGCCTACAGTTGGGTCATTGACTTGTGGGGTCAGCTTAGACCGGGCCTACACGTCAGTGGTCCAACTGCAGAGGATCTCAATACCGATCATCTGTTCTCAATTATTACTTTTTGTAGGTTTGAGGCAACCAAACAAATAAGGCAAACAAAGATGAGAGCTAACGAGGAAAGGAAGAACAAGTTGGTTTTAACTGAAGGCTCAACATTTGTCGAGTACCATTTGCGTGTTCTTGCAATAACAACCGATGTTATCCGGGCAACTTATGAGGAGTGTATAAAATTTGGAATGGATGGATACGTGTCTAAACCCTTCGGCGAGGAGTAGCTATACCAAGCAGTCTCTAGATTAGTAGTGGGAACGACAAATTTGACTGTTTAATGTCCAAGTTGCTATGGATCTGACTTCCCATTCACCGAAGTGAAGCACCACCATGTTGCTTCTGTCCAAGCTGACTCTAACCCTTGTCAATGGTCTGAAATGGCCTCTCGCAGCACTGGATGAAAAATATGAAAGTGACGTGTACTGGCTATGCATCAGCATCACAGATGAAGTTGCTGCGGCAAGCCCAGAGTGTAGGTAGATGTTATGGTGGGCATTCCATACAAACGCAGACGTAAGGGAGAAGAGGTCAGGCAAGAGATAAATGTCCAGCTATAGAATAGCTTAGTCTGTTTAAGTTTCTGTTAGGGTCCGACCAGTTGGAAGGGGGATGGCGAGTGTGGCATGAGAAGTTGGTGGATTGGTAAAGGCTTTGCTGGGAGCTGGGCAGTGGTTGGTGGTGGCATATGTGCAGCAGACGTCGCTGGTAAGTCAGGGATGCACCATAGCCTGGAAGGTCGTAAGGAGGGGTAGAGATTAGCGCCACAATATGGGTCGTGCGGTTGTCAATGTATGACACATGCAGCGACAAGCCTGACACCTTGGTGGTGAGATCGGCGAACACCTTCGTCATGGTGTCCAACTTTTGTTCTAGTGCGGCATTTGGGTTTGTGGTCACTGCTGCTGATGCGATCTCGCTGGTGTTGTCCTTGGATCCTGGCATATCCGATACCAGATTGATGTGGGCTCTTCTACGACGTAGGTTGTACTTGTGGCAGATCTCCAGTCGTTCTCTCAGAGATGGGCGTCGATGAGACGCCGTGCTGTTGCCGACGTGGAAACACAGGGGCAGACGCGAGATGGAGAAGGTAAGGGAAAACGAGCAGCATGGATCAATCTATCAATTGATTTTGCCTAATCTTTATTTCATCCATGGATTCATATATATATATATATCCTAACTCCCATCTAATTTGATAAGGCCTCCCTAATTGGCCTAGTAACCGATCCCCCTAACAAACTGGGGATCCTAACAGATTGGATAACTCAAACTGGCTGGACCCTAACAGAAACTTAAACAGACTAACCTATTCTATAGCTGGACACTTATCTCCTGCTCGACCTCTTCTTCCTTACGTCTGCGTTTGTATGGAATGCCCACCATAACACCTATCTACATTTGGGCTTGACGCAACAACTTCATCTGTGATACTGATGCATAACTAGTTCATGTCGCTTTCATCTTTTTTATCCAGTGCTGCGAGAGGCCATGTCAGACCATTGTCAAGAGTTAGAGTCAACATGGACAGAAGCAACATGGTGGTGCTTCACTTCGGTGAATGGGAAGTCAGATCCATAACAACTTGAACATTAAACAACCGAATCCGTCATTCCCACTACTAATTTGGAGACTGCTTGGTATAGCTGCTCCTCGTCGAAGGGTTTAGACACGTATCCATCCATTCCAGATTTTATACACTCCTCATAAGTTGCTCGGATAACATCGGTTGTCATTGCAAGAACTCGCAAATGATAATCGACAAACGTCGAGCCTTCAGTCAAAGCCAACTTCTTCCTTTCCTCGTTAGCTCTCATCTCCATTTGCCTTATTTGTCTGGTTGCCTCAAACCTACAAAAAGTAATAATTGAGAACAAATGATCGGAATTGAGATTCTTTGCAGTTAACTGTAGTTGGACCACTGACGTGTAGGCCCGGTCTGAGCTGACCCCACAAGTTAGTGACCCAACTGCAGGCAAAGTATCGGCAAACGAGGTTTTATTTATTTAATTCATACCCATCCATCTCTGGCATCTGAACATCCATAAAACATGCATCAAATCAATGTGAGGGTTGAAGTAGACTGATAGCATCCTTGCCACTTTCAACACAACTAACATTAGCACCGTAATTCTTGAGCGCAGCTGTAGCAACTCTGAGATTGACTTTATTATCATCTACGACCAGTATATTCTTCCCAACCAGCAAGCTGCGAAGAAACGATGGCCGATTCTGATTATCTCTTCTCTCGGGCATCACTACTCTGAGCAGTGGTTGAATAGACGAAGCAATTGTGCTTGCCCTTATAGGCTTACACATGACAATATCAAATATGGATCCATACTTGTCCTTGTCTTCGGAGGTGACCAAAAGAACTACCTTCTACCCATCAGACAACTGACGGTTCTTGTTCTCGCTTAGATGGTTCAGTAACTGAACATCTGTCTCAGGCCTCCAGAAGTCACTCTCAATAAAAAGAATGGTTGCCTTTTCCCTACAAGAGAATAAATGTGATGATTTCAAAGGACATACAAAAGAAGTATAAATTGCATATTCTGGTGCTTTAAGAATGTTTTATGCTGTTCTCCAAAACAAATTGTGAATAAAAGGTCAGTCAAGGATTTTAGGGTCCTATACTTTTTCAATAAAGCAAAAAGCTTATTCAGGACAGACTGATTACATTTTTTTTCTTGAATACGTAGGAGAGCTACGTATTTTTGTAATAAGAAGAAGAAAGGGGGGAGAAACTCCGATACAAAGTTTTTACATTTGCCTAACAACACCAGACACACCCCATACAACTAAGACACCTCTTCTAGATGGAAGAAAGAGAGCGGTTTGGCTCCAGCCATACGCCAACCCATTAACTCGTCCCTTGCAGCTGCCAACACAACTGCAACACTAGGGTTACACTTATAAAAAACACACCTATTTCTATGTTTCCACAGAGACCATGCACCCAAAATGACTAGAGAATTGAATCCCTTGGATAAAGGTTTGCCCACCCTGTCAGCACTATTCCTCCACCAGGTTTCAAAACAGACATCAACATGGGAAGGGCAGAGCTCCTGGAAACCACCTGTCTGTAGAAGGCTGAACCAAAACTGTTTTGCAAAACTGCACTGAACCAGCAAATGGTTGATAGTTTCTTCCATCTGGTCGCAAAGAGGGCAAAACTCTGGGTGATCCAAATCGCGCTTAGCAAGTCTGTCAGCCGTCCAACATCTATCATGCTCCACAAGCCAAAGGAAGAACTTACACTTTCCTGGAGCCTAGGATTTCCAAATGCGTTCAGCAGGCTCAAAGTTAACAGAGCCAAGAAGCAAAGTCCTGTAAGCTGAGCTAGCCGAGTATTCACCCGATTCACTGAACCTCCAGGCATGCACATTGGGAACATCCGGCTGGAGAACCATCCCCTCTAGCAAGTCACAAAGGTCCATAAGATTAGCAAGGGCTGTAACAGAAATAACCCCCTCAGGTCAGCCAACCAATTGAGATCAGGCAAGGCATCTTTGACCAGGCGCCTAGAAGCAATGCGCTTGGGCACCATATCTAAGACAGCAGGTGCCACATCCTTAATACATTTGCCATTTAACCAACGATCCTTCCAAAAAAGAGTATCAGACCCATCTCCCAAGTGAGTGATAACAGCCGCAACCACCAAGCTTTGCACAATGTCACAAGTTTGAATCTGAAAATCCGACCATGGCTTAGTCCGATCAGATTTTTGCAGCCAAGGCCACCTAGCCCGCAGCGCCCAGCTCATGATCCGAAGGTCACTTATGCCCAGACCCCCCAGGTCCTTAGGTCTAGTGACTTTGGGCCAAGTCAGCAGACAATGGCCACCATTCACCTCCTTCCTTCCTCTCCACAGAAAGCCTCGTCTAATCTTATCGATTGCTTTAACAGCCCAAGGAGGGAGGTCCAGCGCCAGAGCAGCATAGATCATTTTTGATGTCATCACAAATTGAACATAAATGGCTCTACCAGCTTTTGTCATCAGATCAGCTTTCCACCCAGGTAACTGGGCTGCAGTTTTATCAACAATTGCTTGAACTTGACTTCTCCTAACCTTTCCAAGAGAAAGCGGGAGGCCAAGGTGCTGACAGGGAAACTCCGAAATGGAACATGGAAGGAGCTCCTGAACACAAGCAAGATCATCCTCAGAACATCGAATAGGAAAAACATTACTCTTCTGAACATTGGTATTTAGACCAGACGCATCCCCAAAAATCCTAAGGATTTCCAGAATCAGATTTATGTCTAAGGGGACCGGCATGAGGAAAACCACCGCATCATCCGCGTACTAAGAGAAACGGTGCTGCAAACTGTTCGTGGACAGAGAGTGAAGCAGCCCTTCATCAGAAGCCCTCTGGATTAGCAAGTTGAGAGTGTCCATGACTAAGATGTAAAGCATTGGAGATAAAGGGTCCCCCTGCCAAAGACCCCGCTGGTGAGCAATGTAGTCTCCGGGAACACCATTTAATAAAATTCTCGTCAAAGAAGAGGCTAACAACCCACAAATGATGTCACACCAGATCTGCCCAAAACCCAACTTCTGCAGGACTTCCAACAAGAAAGCCCAAGAGACGAATCAAAAGCCTTAGATATGTCGAGCTTGAAAAGAATGCGGGCTTGCCTTTGACGATGAAGAAACCTTGCAGCGTGTTGCACTAGCATGAAATTGTCTAGGATAAATCTTTTCTTAATAAACGCCGTTTGATTAGGAGAAACCATAGCATTCAAATGCCGAGCCAAACTGTTGGCCATCATTTTTGTTACTAACTTCGCAAAGCTATGGACAAGGCTGATTGGACGAAAATCTTTCACTTGGGCTGCACCCTCAACCTTAGGCAAAAGAGTGATATACGCTAAGTTGAGCAGCCCCATGTTTCTAAATTTTCGAGCCCAAACACAAGAGATCGCTGCCATTACATCAGCTTTGATTGTTGCCCAACAAGCCTTGTAGAAACGACCAGTGAAACCATCCGGGCCCGGAGCTTTATCCGACGGCATAGATTTTACAGTGCCCCAAACTTCTTCCTCTGAGAAAGGCACATCCAACTCATCTAGATTGAAAGAAGGCATCCAAGGGCATCAAGATTAAGAGAGTTTTCTCTCCCCAAAGCAGTCCCGAGCAGGCCATCATAGAAACGGAACAAAGCATCAGCCTTATCCTCATGTGACGTCAAAATAAGCCCTTCACTTGTAGATAATGAGCCAATAAAGTTCTTCTTTCTGAATCTAGCTTGAGCATGGAACAGGGAAGTATTAGCGTCCCCTTTTAACCAATTAATTCTGGACCGAAGACGGGCTATAGATCTCGACAAGGAGGAGAGCACCAAGGTGTGCTTCTTAAGAGCACGCCTTAACCAATCCTCACTTGGAGATAGAGTCCTGCTGTCTTGAGCCATCTCCAGCCTATGAAGGAGCTCCCGAGCCATTTCAAGTTGAAGTTTTAAATCCCCCACTTTATTATCACTCCAACGTTGCAAAGCGTTTGTCGTAGCATGTAATTTCTTGGAAAGACTAACAAGAGGGCACTGGCCTGCGGGAATCGAACTCCAAGCGTTAGCCACAACATCCTGGAAACCCTCCAATTTCACCCAAAAGGCCTGAAAATGGAAGCGCCCTTTCCTTTTATTAATATCATGCAGGCCCAACAAGAGAGGGCAGTGATCCAAATCTTGAGTTGCAACACTCTGAAGAAGGCAATTCGAAAATAACTCTTCTCAATCAGTAGTACAAAACATCCTGTCCAATCTGACTAAAGTAGGACAGGTTTGCCCATTCGACCAAGTAAACCTGCGCCCAATCAGAAGAAGCTCCAGCAGGGCAATATCATCCTTCCACCTTCTAAACCTGCCCATCATAGCACGATCAACATTGGAATTACTCTTGTCTTCATCACTCAGAATCATGTTAAAATCGCCAACGACGAGCCATGGCCCAGAACAGTGGGTCCTAATCAATCTGAGGTCTTGTAGGAACTGAATTTTCTCATGATTCCCTCGAGGGGCATAGACACATGACAACCACCAAGATGACCTAGTCTCAAGGCTAAGATTCACCGAGACACAATGATCATCAATCCTAGAGCCACATGAGCTGATATTATTCTTCCAAGCCACTAGAATCCCTCCACTAGCCCCAACTGAAGGTCTGAAAACAAAATTCTGAAACTCAGACCCAAGCAAACGGAACACAAACAAGCGAGAAAAAACTGACATTTTTGTTTCCTGGAGGCAAACAACATCAGCTTTGATTGAGTCCACCAAACAACGAACAACATCCTGACGAGCCGAGCCATTAAGACCCCGCACGTTTCAGCAAACAATTTTTGACGGATCCATTAGAAAACCAGTGAAAAACAACCAACAATACACGCGGCGACGATCAGGCCTGCACCACCTCACCCTGCAAGTCTTCTGGGACAGTCCAGTTGAAGAGAGCCGCAAGAGCTTTAACTTGCAAATCAGTCAACTGTCCACCGAAAACCTTGGTATAATTATCGAGAACCTCCAGGGACAGCGATTCAGACTGATCCCCACTAAGAAGGCCGAGCTCATTAGCAATCCTCCATTTTCCTTTCGAAACTCGTGTAGGGGCCATTACCTTTTCAACATTTGCTCCAGCCAAGCGCCTGCTCCGCCGAGGAAGAGAGCCCCCCACGAGGTGCCCTGGGGCGACGCTGCCGCTTCTGCGGCACACACAGAGCCCAAGCCCGGCCTGGACATTCTGGCGATGAAATCAGCGGTGGTTGCTGACAGAGCAGCAGGGAGAGGGGTTTGTTGAGCAGCAGCCCCTCTGCGCTTCCTTCTGAGATACTTGATGGGGGAACGAGGCCACACCCTGAGACCCGCCCCAACAGCCTTCATGGACGGCTTCAGCACGTTCCCCACTCGGGTAGCGATGGCAGGACCACCCGGGAGGGATGAAGATGAACTCAAAGTCCCCGCCGCCGGAACAGAAGAGTCAACATCGGCTATGGGCAAGAAGACCTCGCCACCCGGGCCATCGTGAGCATCTGGGTTCTCTGGTGATGGCATAAGGCCCACTAGGCTCCCAGGACTAGGAGACAGGCTAGAAACAGCCACACCCAAAGTCAAAGTGGCAGGCCCATGAACATTCTCCAGGAAATGACTCAGCCCAGCATCAATGCAGCCAATCACCGGCTCCACATCGTCTGCATGCGTGTCCACAGTAACCAAGGCGACGGAAGGTGCTCCTCTAGGAGAAGAAACGCCACCGCCATGCAACCCAGCCTCTGCATGTGCCACATGTCGAACAGAGACCGGGGCAACACCAAGTCTTTCACGGACGGGCCTTCGTGCTGCATGCGCTTCCCCGGAATCAGCAGGCCCCATCGGAACTGAGTTGTTCAGCCTGCGCCGACGAGACCCAGTGTCCTGATCAGCATCGAACCCGGCGGCGGAGGTGCAGTAGCGCTATGCACCGGCGGAGAGATCAGAGACACATGGGCAGTCACTTGGTAAGCAAGCAATTATCTCTCTACTGAGGCAGAACCAGGCGTCATCATCAAAGGCTCCGGAACAAGGAGCTCCAACAAGTTTGGAATGAGATATGGACGCCGACACCATCCAAAAACCTTGAAAGAAGAGAAGTCGTGGCGATTCACCGTATCAGGATGGAGCTCCACATCAGTGCAGTGATCCCTCAACAAGTTCTGGGCAGTAACCAAATCCCAAGCATGAATTGGAACCCCTTTGAACTCCACAAGAACGGGGTATGGAAAGGCCACCACCTCGGCATGGGCAAGTCTAGACCATCTTAAGAACTTGAATGACCCAGAAGGAGAATTGAAAATAGCACCATTGTTGTACACCTGATTAGCCATCTCCTCCGAATTCAGGATCAAGACAAAATCTTCTGGGCACGAACGATGAACGGAGAAGGACGACACATCCAGCCCGAAACCAGCAGCCACCTCATCAACAAGAGTTTCAGCAGCCACCCTCGGCCTTGAACCAGTGACAACGACGAACAGAGCACACCGCCGCAACCTCAATTCTTCTCTTGCAAGCGCATCCGCACGGTCCAGAATGCAGAGATGTGTGGCTTCAACCATCTCAGGAACAACAGGTTGTCGAGGGGCTTGCGCCCTGACCGGCTCTGGGGAAGAGGAACCGGGAGGAGGTGCAACTTCACTGGTATTCTCCTTAGGTGCAACGGGGGCGGTCTTAGGCCTTCGACCCCGCATACGATGACGGCGTTTCTTGGTGCCACCCAAGGGAGGCTCAACCACCCCAGACCTCTGGATGGCCGGGATCGGCGAAGAGACCTTGCGCCACTCCATGACGTGTCTAGGATTGTCCAACGGCTTATGAACCACCTGAGGACCTAGACGATCCCACATCGATCCTGAAGCTTTGATCACCGGCGCAGCACGAACCTTGCACTTAACTGCACGATGTCCGAGCCCCCAACACTTGAAGCAACGCACCGAACGTCGGCAATCCGCTGCCCGATGAGAGGAGGCCAGGCAGTTGAAACACCTACCCCGGAGATCCTCAGGGATCGATCGACGGGGAGGTGGCGAAGCAGGAAGTCGACGAGATTCGCCATTGCCGTCGGATAAAGCTCCGGCAATTATCTCCATGCCCAACCCCGACGAGAAATGCCACCGTGGGCACTATCTCCATGCCCAACCCCGACGCGCGGGTGCAGTACAAGATCGCCATTGCCGCATCCCCATCCGGCTCGGATTCTCGACCTACTTCGCCTTCGCCATCCCTCACGCACTGTGCTCCTTCTGCTTCCTCGCCTTCTTCCTCACCCCCTCCGCCTCTCGCTCGCCCCCAGCCCTCGCACTCGTCTTCTCCGCGCGTCACAGCCGCCTCGGATCCACATTGAATATTGAGATAAAGAACCACATACTGTTGGGCGTGAGCTCCATTGTTGCGGACAAGTTGCCGTCGAGGTCGTGTTCTTTAGGCGCTTCCATTTGCCATTGCAGGATCCCGCCGCCGAAGGACAAGACCTTCCGCATCAGCTGGCTGTCACGACGCACTTGTTCACCGCCGCAGCCATTCACGGCGTACCGCATCTCGAGTTGTGGACGGTTCATCCTCCGCCGCAGCCTCTGATTTTTCTCACACCGCCGCCGCTATCCACTCCACCGTGCCAACAAAACCGAGTGCGCGCGGGTGAAAGAACGCGGGAAACGGCTGCGAAGCACGGGAGGCGATGGGTTGGGGAAGAATTGGTGTCACGAATAATTGCGGGACGCCGGGGGTCGGATGCGGGACAGGCGAATTTTTAGGAGAAGATACGGGAACTGTTGGGACGTGGTATTTTCGGGTTGCAAGGCTAAAACCAGTTTTCAGGTGCGTTTTCGTCGGCTCTTGGAGCTGCTCTAAGAGGAATAGCCTAAAAGGGATGTTAATAATTCAATGTGGTATGCACAAGCAAAATGTAGTCTGTTTTTAAGTAGATTTGATTGAATGAGGCTTATGTATATAAAAAAGAATAATTGCATCTCACCGTTTCTTAACGTCGCTATAATTCTGTCTCTGTGCAGTCCACATCTTCTAACAATACGTGAACGGATTTCTGTTGGAAATGATGGAGGCCCTGTTCCAGTACGACTGTTGAGTGATCTTTTTGACGAGGCTAAGAAAGCCATTGATGAAGCAATAGAATCGGAAAATGGATCCCTGACACATTTTGAGGTAGTTTAGTATTGAAAATTAACCTACATGTGATTACTAGAATTTGACTGTTTTGCAGACGCATACAAATAATTATTCTAAGCAACTGATGGGATTTTTTCTATCAAACACTATTGGCTTTGAAACTGTTCATGTTTGTTTCTCATTTGATCATAGTCATGACTTCCAGAAATAATCTGCATGCCTTTGCAGGTTTTTACTGCTCTCTCATTTCTTCTATTCTCCCAACAGAATGTTGACATTGCCATCATTGAAGTAAGTTACAGGACATCTGTTACTGCCTTATATGACCTAATGTTTTGTGTTCACTGCTGTTAAATGTCAAGACTAAAATTAGAAGCAATGCAATTGATATTACTGAAAAAGGGAAAAGTTTTTCAATGAATTCTTTGCATGGTAAGGCAGGCATTGACATGGACCCCTTCCAAAATGATTACAAGTTGCTAACTGAAGAAGTGTCCAAATAGATAATGGCTAAGTTGAGAAGGTATATAGGATGCTGTCTAGACTGGATTGACTTGCCAAATCATAGATAGGCATACAAACTTATATTGTGCTGAACAGAAGTCACAAGAGTGCTACTATGAATATAGAATAGGCAACTGATCTATTATGAGACTGTAGGCTAGCATACAAAAGCACACGAGATACAAGACCGAAGGAAATAATACTAATAATTAAAAAAGTTACGCTTTGCTAGCACTTTCAATGATTGCTTTCATATGGACCTTGTAAAAAATTAGGGAAACACCACACACCCATTGTGTGTGTGTGTGGGGGGGTGACCTTTCATTATATAGGCCGTATGACTTAGTGTACAAGTAAGGTGAGTACAAAGATACATACACCTATACATATCTCTAACACTCGCCAGCAGTCGGAAGGATCCATGATGCAAAGACTGGACCTAAATTCAATGAACAACCATGTAGCAAGCAAATCCTTGAGGGTGAGCATGTTGCGTGCGATGGTGAAGTTGGGTAGCACCATGGAATTGGTGATGATGTCGACAGTGTTGGAGAAATGATGTTGAGGCCACAGAGAAGGTTGAGGACAAGCTCAAAATTCTAGACTGGATGACCAACGTCACGGAGGGTGTCGGTGGTGGTCTTTATGCGCTGGTAGGAGTTGACGGAAGTGTCGCCCTGCTGCATGGAGTGGAACTCATGGCAGAGGAAGATGGGCTGAGGATCCTTGTTGGCTCGTAAGAGATTCTCGATGGTGACCTAGAGATCACGCGTAGTCTGGTCGTTGCCATCCATGGTGAGGTTGAGGATGGAGTCATCGACGGAGCCGAATATCCAACTACGGACACAATAGTTTGCCTGATCCCATTGAGGGTCAGTGGGATTGGCAGCGCCTGTGCCGTCGATGTGTGATTTGAGGCCGAATTTGTTGCACAAGGACTTGAAGTGGGATGCCCACTTAGTTGGAGTTTTGCATCTCCAATGTCATGGGGATGTGGGACTTGACGTAGGCAGTGGCATAGTGGTGGGCGATCACCATTGGCTGCTCCTATTTGTTGGAGGGATGTCCTCTGTCGTGGATGTGGTGAATGTGGTGTTGGAGTCTGGTGGCGCCATAAGAACAAGGGTGGCGGCGATTGGGAGTAGTAGCAGCGGCGATTGGGAGTAGTAGCAGCGGCGATCAGTACCTATGAGAGGAGACCAGCGGCTTCAACTGGAGATGTAGCAGGAAGGGAGAGGCCACCGGTGCCCTAGGGTTTGGGGTCGACGGACAGAGAGGGGAGGGGAGCTGCCGGTATCCTAGGGAAAGTGTTGGCAGCTAGGGGGTGGGGTGCGGCAGCAGAGGGAAGGAGCCAAGTTAGGTTCGGACTCATGATGTGTGTGGACGTGTCTTTTTTAATATATAGACCATACGACTTGGTGTACAGGTAAGATGAGTACAAATATATACACGCCTATACATATCCCTAACAGACCTCACTATAATGGCCCTGTTTGGCACAGCTGGTGCTTGTTGAAAAAGCAGCTTATCTGAGAAGCTGGTGAAAAGCAGCTTCTGCTTATTGGCTGCTTTTAGTGTATTCTGAGAAGCAGCTGAACTGATAAGCTGCTGCAGAAGCTGCCTGTTTGGCAGAACCTCTGCTTAAATTTGTGAAGAAGCTGAAAATAAGCTGTGCCAAACAGGGCCAATATAAGATCAAATGAACATAATAAGGGCAGTGGAATAGGTCCATTTTATCTCGAAGGCAAAGAGCCATGATTTTCAGTGTTGAGTCACATTCTCACTGTCATCTGTCCAATACTGATTCTCAGTCACAAAAATGATTTCAGTAGTGTTTGCATTTATCTATTTATTTTCTAGGCAGGTCTTGGTGGAGCTAGGGATGCAACAAATGTTATTCGAAGTACTGAATTAGCAGCATCTGTCATAACAACAGTAGGGAGGGAACATCTGGTTGCATTGGGTGGCTCCCTGCAAAGCATAGCAATAGCAAAGTCTGGAATCATCAAACAAGGACGACCAGTATGTAATTCTCTAATCATTTTCCTGCTGTATGTCTACCAGTATCTAGTTGCTCCTGTTTATACCTTGAGCTTACAGCCAACTTAAATGTGTCTAGCACTTGTTTTTTTACTTGTATTAAATGGTTGATATGACAAGCCCTGCTCCTGACACCTGGTTCATTCCATTGTAGGAATCTTGTTCTTGTTTTTGTTCAGTAACACGAGAAAGATGTTACCCTTTTTCTTGCATCTTTCTAGAAGACTTTTGTCCAGTTGCGTTATCCTTACGAAAGAACTGTCACAGTATATGCTAATTGTGACTGGACATGATGCAGACCCTTTCCTTATTCCGTTATTCTTGTTTATATTTTACCCAGACTGCTTGATTCTCAGACTTGTTTCTTAAAGCAACATTTTAACATCGAGTTGTTTCCCTTGCGTTGTGCGCTACATATTGTGTTGCCTCAAATGTTGCATCATGTCTTCAGTCTTGTCACATTGCACTGTATGCAAGGAGCTACAGTATTAGAAACCCTCCCTCTTCCAATTTCCTCTAACTAGCTTCCTCAATCCTTCTTATTCCACTACTCTTGTGTCCACGCAGATATGAATTTCTTACCATAGCATACGTGGTCCAAATGAGGACAGTGCCATTGATTTTTTTTTATATATTCCAGCTTAGTTTCAGACCTAGACAAGATGTAACCTGGATATCAAACATTTTTATCAGGTTGTGATTGGTGGACCATTTTCAGAAGATATTGAGCAAATTATTCGTGACAGGGCATTCTTGACACAATCTCCCGTGATATCTGCTTGTGGTCATGGCATCAAGAGCTTTACAAAATGCATAGATTGGGATAATGGTAAGCCGTATCAACGCTGTTACATCAGCATTAAGATTTCAAGGGATGTACCCTTGGTGAGTTACATTGGGAACCTCACCTACATCATCTGAAATTGATAGGTTTCCATCTGTTTTCAAATCATCTGACTGATCAGCGCAAATAATCCTTTTCAGTCGATTGAAATGCATGACATAAACCTCCAGCTGCTGGGAGATCATCAACGTCAGAATGCTGTCACAGCTGCTTGCGCAGCTCTCTGTCTCTGTAGTCAAGGTAACAATACTTCTAATAAGGCCCTGTTTCAATCTCAAGAGATAAACTTTAGCAGCTTTTTTAGCTGTTTTTAGCCATTTGGTGATCTAAACAGGAGAGCTAATTGTGGTGTGATAAAATTTAGCACCTATTATCTCATAAGCTGTTCAAGAGGTGCTAAAAGTAGCTAAACGTGGGCCAGGGAACCCCATTTTCCACATATACCCTCTAACCACATTCTCCCTCTCTTCGCATTACGGGCATGAGTGTCTTTTTATTTCAATATACTAAGCTTTATTAGAGTAGTCCAAACACACCAAGGAGCTAAACTTTAGCACTTCAATTCATATGGCTAAAGTTTAGCAGAAAGCTAAAGTTTATCCCGTGAGATTGAAACGGGGCCTAAGCCAATTTGCGGTGACAGTCCCTCCATTCAGTTTCATCAAAGCAACATTTCTCCACTGTTAATAGCATGTTAAATTTTGGTTCCTTGAAGCTTGATTGCGAACAAGGCTGGACATTTGCTTTCTGTGTAGCTCTTCGTTCATTTGCCCTCCTTTTATCACACGCATTCACTGATCTATTTTTCCTCCTATGGCATGGCTTTGGTATGTTAAGGATGGGATATCTCTGACGCTTCTATCCAAGCCGGCTTAGAGGAGACCCAACTTCCTGGCAGGAGCCAGTTTCTCACAGCAGAGGAAGCCTCGGCACTTGGGTTCGATGGCGCATCCACTGTACTAATTGATGGAGGTTAACCTCTGCTATAACCTGCTCTTGACGTCCCTCCCCTTCCAGTGGTTAGGAGCGTCGGTCAGTGATGCTTGAACTATGTTTTACAGCTCATACTGAGGAATCTGCAAAGGCATTATCAGGCGTGATCAAAACTGTCAGACCAGAAGGGCCTCTAGCGCTTGTTGTCGGAATGGCTAGTGACAAGGAGCATCTTGCGTTTGCCGAGCAGCTTCTCTCAGGTATTAGCACTGCTCATCCCTTGCTGTGCATTTGAGGTGCGTTTGGTTGCAATGGCAGGACGGGACAGGATAGAACGATTCCTCAAATAAGGTTGTTTGGTTTAGGATTAAAGGTTGGGACAGGACTATCCCAATGTAGTCCCCAATTATCCCTCAAATTTGAAGGGACAAGAGAGGACGACGCCAGGGGACGTCCCTGACTCCCTGTCCTGACTGTCCCGCAACCAAACACACCTTTGAAGTACAGGCAGGCGCATGAATGAAAGCTATTGCTGAAATTGATGCCACATTATCGTTGAAATTTGCTGCAGGCCAAACGCCTGACGTTGTGCTGCTGACGGAGGCGAGCGTCGCCGGAGGAACCTCCCGCGCAATGCCAGCCTCGTCCCTGAAAGAAGTATGGATAGCCGCGGCACGCGATCGTGGCATCGAGTACGTGGACATCGGTGGCGTCAGTGGTGCTGAAACCCCAGAGCACATTGGTGATCTCTTGGACTGCAGTCCATCGTCGAATTCCGGAAGAAAGCCCATGGTGATCGGGTGCCAAGACGTGGCGCCGTTCTCCTCGAACCTGATCGTTGCTGCCTCCCAGCTCCTGGAGAGCAGAGGCACGGCTCCAGGCCTCATCTGCGTGACCGGCTCCCTGCATCTCGTCGGGGCCGTACTGCAACAGATGGGACGGCATTAGAGGAAACAACCATTTCATCTTTCATGCCATATACTACACTGGATGATTGTGTCTACACTGAACTCGGAGTGGTGGGTGGTGCTGCTGCTGAAGCTGTACTGGCTCCTGATCGAGAGATAATTCGAGATTGGGGAAAAAGAAATCTCGAATTGCCTTTTTATTTATCTTAGGTTCCGAGATGGATCATTCGTGTGGTGTGCATTGCATCATTGTAATCACAGGCCTATTTGTTTAGCTTTAATCTATACCGGCTTTTAGTACTTTTAAAGTGTTTTGTTTTTATGGATTACAGTTGTAACAGTCCGAACAACTGGCTTTAGGGGCTGTTTGGTTTGCTGCCTAATTTACCATAGTTTGTCATGCCTACGAGCATCTCTAAAAGACTACCTAAATGTCTCGCTAAACCAAATTTTACCTATTCAACAACAAAATAACTCTCCAACAGACTAGTGATCTAACTCGCTAAGCTATCCGGCTATCTAAATTGGCTCTCCCACTAGCCAAATTTGGCTAGCCACCTGACTAGCCAAACTAGATAGATAGTATGTTGGAGTGAAATGTTATATATAGAGTATAATCTTTATGATAAGGTAAATAGATAGTCAAATAGAGAGCAAAAAATGAAGAATCTCTTGGAGATGCTATAAAGTTAGACAAGTTTGACCAAGTTAGACATATGTTTGGTTTGAAGCCATAGTTGTGGCAATGTTTTTCTCTTGCTACGTAGGTCCCACTTATCAATGACTAGTAAAAGTGTGGCAAAATTCACTTAGGTGTGGTAAACTGTGGTGCAGAATTTGAGTGTCTAACCTTAAGCACCTTAGTCAAGTGTGACATAAAATTGTATGGCAATTTTTGGCACCATGAGTACAGAACCAAACAATCCCTTAATCCGAAGCGAACAACGATATTGGAATGTCACTTCGTGTGTTTCTACCGCTCGTCCGTGGGTCACTGTAAGTTGAGAATAGTAGTCCGATGGGCTGATTATACACATAACACACTAAAAGCATATCTATAGGTGCTTTCAATTTTGCATTGCGAGAAAGACAACTTTTGGAAAAAGATGCTACCTAGATTGAGCTCTTTGGTTTGGCTTTTATGGGATAAAATTCAAAACCAAAAGCAAAACCAAACACATCCTTAGTCTTCATAGTCAAGGCATTAAGCTGAAGTCTTCGTAGCTAGAAGTCTTTTGATTGCTTCACTTGGTGTGTAATTGATTCTGCAAGCCTATGTTGATAACAAATGCCTAACAGTTAACTCACAGTTAACTCTGAATTATCAAGGGATGCATTTATCTATGGTGAAATCCCAAACACCGACCTAGGTCAAGCTACTACTTCATACCCTCTTTTATAGTATGACCAAAGGAAACAAAGTCCTAAACTACTTTAATTGTCTCTTAACCCCAATCAACACTTAGAACTAGTATGTCCTTAACCTTGACATTCATTCTTTGAAAACCAAAATGAATTCCATTACCGGGTGTATAAAAATCATTGATTGCCTAAACAATCTCCAGTACTATGAGCAAACTCAAATGCCTCTACAAAACACACGTTAGTCACAATAATATTATGTTGTCATAATCACCGAAACACACTAAGGGCCTAGATACTTTTAGTCTCCCTCTTTTTGATGATTGATGACAACACTACCTCGAGCATATTTGAGTTTGAAATGAGTTAGGTTTTCATTATATGTACTTAAGGATATGAAATAAGCATGAGTATGAAGTTAAAGTTTGTTTAATAGAAATATAATAGAAACATAGTGAACAAGAAATGACTAAGTGACATGATATCTATACAACAAGATAAGCACACACACACACATAATGCATGGAAGTAAGCATGAATGCATGAAAATTATTACACACAAAAGAGAAAGTCAATATCACATGCTCCCCTTGAATCTAGCATGCTTGGTCCCTCTCTCCCTTTGGCTTCAAGCACCAAAACCTTAGGGGAGGTAGGTGGTGAAGGGATATATGTATCGGGCACTAAGACATGTGGAGTGAGCTCAACCTATTGGAAATAAGGTGTATCATCTAAAACTATACTATTGACATTTGTCTGACCTACTATCTCTAGTATAGAAGACAAGGTGTGCTAGGTCTAAGTAGAAGACTCAAGAACTAGGTCGATCAGTGGAGTCTCAACAGAGGTGCTTTCAAGAGTAATGGGAGTAGCCTGAACCTGAGACTCTAAAGTTGTTGTATCTGTCTCTGCAATCTTTAGAGTAGGAGTGACTATGATTGGAGGAGGCTGACTCACTATTGATGTTGGCTCCAATGAAGCTATTAATGATGCTAGCGTCTCCATGGGTGTAGTAGCTGGAGCTATTGTAGGCACAACCCCTTAAGCTAGGGAATGGGGTGACCGATGATCTCATAAATGTACTAGATAAGATCTTAGTAACTGAAGCTAGTGACATATACTGTCTAGGTATAGTCTATGCTAAAGTGGTCTCCTGCTAAGCTGCCACTATATATCTCCTATGCCTGCCTTGAGCCCTATGTAGCAAACAATTATATATACTAGAGATGAGGCGATGCATACTAAAATAATAGCTAACCCTAACTCTTAAGTCTACTAGATTGTAAAGTTGGAGTCACTATAGTAGTATTAGCTAGTGGACCAAACTGCTATATAGGGGAAACCATCGATGATGCACTAGTGTAGCATAGCATATGCTCTATGAATGCCAAAGTCTACTATTGAGTGGCAAGTAGTCACTATTGGAACTAATCCTGGCTATATTATATCTGCTCAAACATCATGAGCATTCACTCACTCTACTGCTCCTACATTCGAGCCTGTCTTTGCTGCTCAACCTAAAGTGATGGAATAATCTAAAATAGAATAGGGTTGTGTCATCACAAGGTTCACTTGTCCCTGGTGGTTCGGGTTGATGATGAGTGATTGTCAATGGGTAGCACTATGGGGTAGTAAGTGGACTGACCAGAGTGTGAGATTATGTATGTGCAACCATGTTGATTGGCTTGTGGTGTGAAGGTGTGGAGCACAGGTACAATGGTCGATGGCTGAGGAGAAAGTCATGCAGGCTCGTGCTGATGGACCGATAGTGTGAAGGGCGAGTGCTGGGTCTTGACTTACATAACAGAGCAGACGAGTGACTAGCCGTAGTGGCTGACACCTGGGACACGAACTCGCGCGAGGGCGTGGTGGAGTGGATCGGGTTGCCAGTGTGGTCGAGCACTAGCTAGACACGTTTTGGTCATGGAGGACGTGCACGCGGTGCGGTATTCACAGCGGTTTGGTGGTTGAGCCTCAAAACCACCATTGCGCTACTAATGGTGGGTTTTGCTGAGTTTGAGCCTCAAAATTCGGCGGCGGCGGTTCCGTAGGAAACCAGTGGCGACACACTTTGTGTGGAGCGTGTGGCCGTCGGATCAAAAACCTAGGAGTTGGTCTATTTTGCCCCTGGCGGAGTGGATAGACTCTATATAAATAGGGGTAGTTTAGGAAACAGAAATAACCCTCTATAAATAGAGGGGAGGGCAGGTTAGTCTAGTATCACTTGGCTGCCATTTGTTTTGGCTTAGGATGTTAGCTCTTATATTTCCATCTTTAGACTGCTCTAGTTTTTAGCAAAGGATCCACAATGGTTTTGTACTTCGACTATGTACTTGTTCTTCACCGATTTAATCTGAGGAAGGGTCGCTGTACGTCGCATAGGTTTTGGTCACTTCTCAAGCTTAGTTTTTGTTCCTTGCTGAAATTCTAAAGTTTTGTGTTCTTAGTTTCTCCCTTCCCCTTCTCTTGTGGATTTGTGGAGAACCTTTGAGTTCTTGCGACATGAGTATTGTTGGGGATTGGGGTGGAGGTAGACTATTTGGATCACTGCGTACGCCCTCACGGTGCAGTTTTTAGTCGTGATCCGAGTTGATTATCATTTGAGTTCGTCTTGAGAAAACCCTAACAAAACCCCATCTCTCTCAGGTTTTCTGATCTATGCTTCGATTTTTGGTTTGTTTGGGTTCATAGTTCACCAGTAAACATCATTTACCCCACACAAACTTCCTGCGAAGTTTGAGAATTTTCTAGTCATTTTCAGTGCCCGACACTTGAAAGGGAAATGTGTCCTTAGGCCACTTCTATGTTGTTTTGGTGATTAAATGCTCAACACATTATGTTTATACTAACATCATCTTTAATGAGCAATGAGCATAGACAAGTAAAGCAAATTGAGCTTGGAAGAGGGCAAAATACAAATCTATATGGTGGCAAGTGAAAAAGGTAAGCTCTGGACACTTAGTCAATTGTTTTGTGTGCTAATCATACTTGTCTAAGTGCTAGGGACTTCATGAAATCAAGCCAAAAGGAAAAAAAGAGACTTAGATTGAAAAAGAAGAAGATGGACTGGGCTGCACTGCATCGGACGGTCCAGTGCCGCTCACCGGACAGTCCGGTGCACGGTCCGCCGAATAGCCCGCTCTCGATAATTTCAGCCTACATCGGCTATAATTCACCAGACCGTCCGCGCAGAGCGTCGGTGTCACACCCGGATTTAAGGGACAAAGCCGGGTGTATCTCATACATGCGCCAAGAAGACAACATATATAATAACAGAGTGTATAGAGATAAATGTCACGATACATCAGAGTATTTATTACATAGCGGAAGACTTATTACAAAATAAAAGAATAAACATAAAACGAACTAAGGATCGTTGGCGCCAATGTCAACTGAGAAACACCACCTAGATCAGATCGAACTCCTCGCCTTGTGGATCCTCTTGAACCACCTGCTCTTCTCCTGTGGGGGGGGGGTGTGAGACAGCAAGAGTGAGCTCACATACGTTCATAGCTCAACAAGTCGTGGGGAATAATGTGGCATGAACTCACCAAAGGTGGGAGTTCATGAAGTGTAAGGCTAATCAATGAAATAGAGGCTGAAGCTGAGCATTGCTTTTTATAAGTTGGTCAAAATTTTATTAGCAATTACTAGGTGTAAGTGAATACCAAACCTTAATAATAATAAAGAAAAATAATAGTAAAATAATCCCAAATGCGATGCAAATGTCAAATTAAATTTAAGTTCCATAAATTAATCATGTGAGGGTCCGAGCCGCTCATGACCGTGAGCACAGCTAGTATACTAGTTTTACACTCTGCAGAGGTTGCGCATCTTTACCCACAAGTCATGTTACCCATCTGCCAAGAGACGGCCAATCCCATACACCTCTACCGAGGAGGCGAGGCAGGGTAACACTACGAGGCCTTTATAAAGTTCCACTAGCTTCAGAAATCCCGCTACAGTTTATAGGAAGCTCCAGTGCAGGAATCCCTCGCCTGACCGCCATCGCAGCAAAATCAACCCAAGGACCTCCCTACACTGACCACTCCCCTACTGCCCTTGCCCCTTTCGGGTAAGGAAGACCTCCACTAGCTTTCCTAGTTAATCAGCCAAGGGCGTCCCATTAAACCCTTGTGGTAGCACTGTTTTCCCGGGTGGTCGCTCCATGTTCCCATTAATTTAATGATCTTAACAAGAATAGTAATAATAAAAGAGATAATAAAAGTGTAGTAATGATTAGTGTATCTCTATACCCAAAACCACAATAAGCGATAGCAAGTACTACCCAAAAATATTCAGTTGCAAAACAAGGTATAAAGATAGCCAAAACTGGGGTAACCTATTGGGTCCCATCAAAATTAACCTATGCAGATCATTATAATTAATAAGAACATGGTTGGGAAAAAGTAAGTGATCAAGGGCACAACTTGCCTTCAACGAGCTCCTGCTCAGCAGTCTCTACCAGCTGAACCTCAGATTCCACAGTGGCTTGCTCGTCTACTCACATCAACACAATACATACATAGTATAGCATAAATTAACATCACATCAAACAGACAAATAGAATATACAATAAAAATCTACTCATTAAAATGAGATCATAGGAACTGGAATCATTAAATTTGGAGTTATAGATTTTAAGTTATGAATTTCCAAAGGTTTTATGTGTTAAAAATAGGATTAAGTGGGAAATTAATTTTCTTACTGTTTTCATGACAAAATAGAGACTCTAGGTGATAGAGAATAATATTACAAAATTTTAGGAAGTTGAATGGAGTAATTTGGAGTTCAAATGAATTTTCTATGAATTATTAAAGTTCTAGCATTCATTTATATAATAAAAACCTATCTTCTAATTCATTTATTCATTTTATCACGCCACTGGACTGGGCCTCATTATCCAGGAATGTCAGGGGCCCCTGCGTAAGATAACCTAGACCCAGGAAACAGTTAAACGGGGATGGCGGGTTGATTCTATAAAAACAGAGGGGCCAAAGTGTGAATCCGACCCACGAAGGGGGGTATCGGCAGAGCCTAGCCGCCAGATTTTGATCCATTGGCCTAGATGACTTGATGAAGGCCGCCATGATCGCAGCCATAGGATGGGAGCACAACGACACAGATTTAATTAAGGTGCCAATTCATCCCTCCCTCCAACTACGATCGGACGCTTCACGATTGCCACTGCTTAACCGGTACCACACTCTAATCCTGACTCTCTATTTAGATCGGACGGTTGATACGTCGTCTTCTTCCCTTGGACAGTCGGACGGTGAATGCAAACGCCAGGAAACCAGGCTTGGCTAGCTACACGTGGGTTCGGGCCGAAGTGCGAATAGATCTTCCCGTTTTCAAGGCACAAGTACTGGTGGTTCGCGAGGATGTTTTCATACCGTTTTCAAGGCGCCAGCACAGCCGTCCGCGAGGGTCTGCGGTATGACGACGATCCGTCACCACCGACACGAAGCGCTCGCCCACCGTCCGGGCGAATCTATGGACGAACCCCAGTGCCACATGAGGATTTACGGAGGTCAGGCACCGCGTGAACGACGTCGAAGACCCCGGCGATCTTCCCACGACGACGCTACATGCCCAGCCTTGTATATTTTTTTTCTCGGCGGCTACAAACCCTACGACGCTCCCTCTTGGCTGTTTCTCTGGTCAACCGAGATGGCAAATCTCGCAGGGACCAACGGATTTATGGGCGAGCAGGGCGGTAGTGCCGCAGATCACAGTCGTCGTTCCACCCGCGCCCGTATCCCACGGAGATATCCGTATACGCGTACACAGTGGCCTAGCTGTCAGCGGCAGTGGAGAGTGTACAGATGACGTTATTCCTGACATCAGCACGACATCAGTCGGACGAATAACCCTAGAATATTGTGGCTGTGTGCTTGTGTGGCTGCAGGTGGGGCCACGATGACAGCCCTATCGGGAGAGTGGGCTGGCGCGCGCGTGTAGGAAACTGTGGAGAGATGGGCCGAATTCGTGAAAGCCAGCCCAAACTAGGTTTTAGTCTTTTTCTTTTTATTTTCTTTTCTCCCTCTTTTCAAATTCAAGTTGTATTCAAATTTAATTCAAACTCTTGTGACCCATTATTACAATTTATACTTGCAACATTTAGAGATACTAATTCTGGAGGTATTTATTTACATATATTATTTATTTATTCATATCCTTTATCTCTTTCTCTTCTCCACATTTCTAGAATTCTCTTTAGGGTTTAAATTCTAATTTAGGTGTTGTCATATTTATTTCTACATTATTGTCACATTGTCACAAAGAAAAATGCACACACAATGAAACCTCAGCATGATGCACAATTTAATGATTTTTATTAATCCTTTGTTTATTTTATGAGGTGTTCACATGCGATGACAATAGAGATACATACACATATATAAAGGAGAGCAAATTCTAATTTTATTCTTCCTTATAATCTAGGTATTACAAATCCCCTTCCCCTTAAAAATAATCTCGTCCACGAGATTTAAGAAGATCTAGGGAAAATGTGGGGAAAATCTATGCGAAGCTCTTCTTCTCTCTCCCAAGTAGCTTCATCTTCACCGTGGTGACTCCATTGCACTTTGCACATCTTTATCACCTTATTTCTTGTAACCTGAGTCAGTGTATCAAGAATCTTGATGGGATACTCAGCATAAGTCAGGTCATCTTGAACACTAAGGTCTTCCATTGGTAGCTGTTCTTTAGGTACCCTGAGACATTTCTTCAGCTGAGATACATGAAAGACATCATGAACATCTGCAAGATGGTCCGGTAACTCCAATTTATATGCCACCTCTCCCACTCGCTTTAAGATTAAGAAGGGTCCAATAAAGCGAGGGGACAACTTTCCTTTGACTTTAAATCTTCTCATACCCCTGAGTGGTGACACCTTCAAATAGACATAATCTCCCTCCTTAAACTCGAGTAGTCTCCTCCTGGTATCAGCATAACTTTTCTGTCTTGACTGTGCAGTTCTCAGATTCACCCTTATTTGCTGGACTTACTCCTCTGCTTCTTGTATAATCTCAGGCCCAAACAACTGCCTTTCACCAGTTTGATCCCAATACAGTGGAGTCCTGCACTTTCTGCCATATAAAGCTTCAAACGGTGACATCTTCAAACTGGCCTGATAGCTATTATTATATGAGAACTCCGCATACGGTAGACTCTTATCCCAACTACCACCATGCTTAAGGGCACAAGCTCTTAACATATCTTCTAGCACTTGGTTAGTCCTCTCAGTCTGCCCATCAGTCTGTGGATGATAAGCCGAACTAAAATTCAATCTTGTATCCAAGGACTCGTGCAACTTCTTCCAATACCGAGAAGTAAACTGTGATCCCTGGTCTGACACAATCTTCTTTGGCACACCATGTAAGCATACAATCCGTGCCATGTACAACTCTGCCAACTTGGCTCCTGAATATGTGGTCTTTACTGGAATAAAGTGGGCCACTTTAGTCAATCTATCCACAATCACCCATATAGCATCATATCCTTTCTGGGTGCGAGGCAATCCAGTAATAAAATCCATACCAATCTCTTCCCACTTCCACTTGGGTATCTTCAGTGGGTGAAGTAGTCCAGCTGGCCTCTGATGTTCAGCCTTAACTCTTTGACATACATCGCACATAGCCACATGTGCAGCTACATCTCTTTTCAATCCATTCCACCAATACTTCCGCTTCAAATCCTGATACATCTTAGTACTACCAGGATGAATAGAATAATCCGAGTCATGGGCCTCCTTCAATATAGTCTCACGAAGGCTTTCAATATCAGGAACACACATCCTGTCCTTGAACCATACAATGCCCTGCTCATCTTCTGTAAATTTTGGATCTCGACCTTCAGTAATCAGATCCTTAATCTCTTGTATTTTAGCATCACCAATTTGTCCTTTGCGGATTTCTTGCTCCAAATTAGGTTCCACATCAATAGTAACTCCTTTAGTATGAGCAATTATCCCCAGGTTAAGTCTCCTAAAATCCTCGACAATCTCATCGGGTAGCTGGGCAACAATAGCTGAATGAACATGCTCCTTGCGACTCAAGGCATCTGCAACCAAATTTGCCTTGCCCGGGTGATAGTGAATCTCCAAATCATAATCCTTAATAAGCTCCAACCAACGGCGTTGCCTAAGGTTGAGATCCTTCTGAGTGAATATATACTTCAGACTCTTATGATCCGTGTACACTTGGCACTTGGTCCCCATGATATAATGTCTCCAAATCTTAAGCGCATGCACAACGGCTGCCAATTCCAAGTCATGAGTGGGGTAGTTCAATTCATGTTTCCGTAACTGACGAGACGCATAGGCGATCACATGTACTTCTTGCATGAGCACACATCCTAAGCCTTGGCCACATGCATCACAATAAATGTCAAATCCCTTCTGTAGATCTGGCATAATCAATACTGGTGGCGACATCAATCTTTTCTTCAATTGATCAAAGCTGTCTTGACACTTCTCATCCCACTTAAATTCTCTTCCTTTCTCCAAAAGCGAAGTCATAGGTTTAGCAATCTTAGAAAATCCTTCAATAAATCTCCGATAATATCCTGCTAGTCCCAAGAAACTGTGAATCTCCGTAACTGTAGTGGGTACTCTCCACTCCATTATCTCCTTAACCTTGGCAGGATCCACTGATATTCCACCATTAGAAATGATATGACCAAGAAATAACACCTCGCCAATCCAAAACTCGCACTTGCTGAACTTGGCATATAGCTGGTTATCTCGTAGCTTCTGTAGCACCAACCTCAGATGTTCCTCATGATCGCTATCACTCTGGGAATAAACAAGGATATCGTCGATGAATACCACGACGAATCTGTCCAAATACTCCATAAACACCTTGTTCATCAAATTCATAAAATAAGCCGGTGCATTGGTTAATCCAAATGACATAACAATGAACTCATATAATCCATATCGAGTCGAGAAAGCCGTCTTGGGAATATCTGATGGCCTAATCTTCATTTGCTGGTAACCCGATCGGAGATCAATCTTCGAGAATACCCTTGCACCTCTCATCCGATTAAATAAATCCTCAATACGGGGTAATGGATACTTGTTCTTCACGGTAACATCATTAAGTGATCTATAGTCCACACACATCCGTTGCGATCCATCCTTCTTCTGTACAAACAATACCGGTGCTCCCCAAGGTGAGGAACTCGGACGAATGTACCCTACTTCCTGTAACTCTGTTAACTGCTTCTTAAGCTCCTTTAGTTCTTCTATAGCCATCATGTATGGTCGTTTAGAAATAGGGGCAGTTCCAGGTAACAGATCAATGACAAACTCAACTTCCCTATCTGGTGGCATCCCTGGTAACTCCTCTGAAAAGACATCCGGAAAATCTCTAACCACCCGGATGTTGTCACCAACAAACTCCTCAGGTATAAAGAACATTGCACGCTTGGATGAGGTGGTTACTGCAATATTAACTTGAAATGTTTCTCCTTTAGGGCTAGTGAGCTCTATAGTACCTCTACCACATGCTATAATGGCCTTTGCCTTCCTTAACCATGACATACCGAGGATTAGATCTATACTACTGGCCTCTAATATTATAGCGGTAGCTCCAAATTCTCTTCCCATAATTGATAATGTCAATCTACGTGTCATTTGATTTGCCTCAATAGGCACTTTAGGTGTGATTACTATCATTAGTTTTCTCATATTTAGCAGGGGTATCTCTTTGGTGTTGGCATATCGAGCAGACATGAATGAATGTGTAGCACCAGAATCAAATAGTATTGTTGCAGGAATTGCATTAATGTAAAACATACCGAGTACGATGTCAGCACCATCAGGAGTATCATCAACGCTGACTTGATTCACCCTGGCTATAGAATATTCCTTGCTAGGAGTCTGTTGCTTGTTCTTAGCTGGTGTACCAGAATTTCCCATAGGACAAGCATTAGCATAGTGCCCAATCTGACTGCACTTGAAGCATGTAGGGCCGGTCTTCTGTTCTGCAGGCCTCATTGGGGTGCCAGTGGGAGTAGCCTGACGAGTAGGAGGTGTCCGTGGAGACCCCTGTGGAGCATACTGAACTGGACGTGGTCCTCCTGGTCGAGTCGGTGTACCCTGTGGCGAGACGTAGCGAGGACGAATACTGCCGCTACCCTGTCCCTGTGAGATAGCCTTCCTCTTCAAATCACCTAGTTGAACACGCTTGTGTTCAATAGCAAGAGCCTTATCCAGTAGCCTCCGAAATGATGGAAATGTGTGTGCAACCAGCGCATACTGTAGGGGTCCATTAAGTCCTTCAATAAAGTGCTCCTGCTTTTTTTCATCCTCAGCAACTTCCTCCGGAGCATATCTCGACAGCTGAATAAATTTATCTCTGTACTCGCTGACCGACATGTTGCCTTGCTTCAACGACAGAAACTCCTTCTTCTTGATCTTTATCATACCAGCTGGAATATGGTAGTTCCTGAACTGTGTACTGAACTGTGCCCAAGTAATAGTATCAGCAGCATCGTGGGCAGCAGTATAAGAATCCCACCAGTCAGCAGCAGGACCTGTCAGACGACCTAAGGCATAAAGAACTTTCTCCCGGTCTGAGCATTGGGCGATGTTGAGCATCTTCTCAATTGACTTCAACCAATCATCTGCATCAAGGGGATCTGGCGAACTGGCGAAGGTCGGTGGCTTATGACTCATAAACTCCCGGTGCTTATCACGAGGTGGAACTGGTGGTGGTGGTGGAGGCAATGGTACTTGTTGCTGTTGCTGTTGTTGCTGAAATTGCTGCTGCAACTGCTGTTGTGCCCTTCTCTCCTGGCGTATCTCTTCTCTCTCTTGGCGCAACTCTTGGCGTATCTCTTCTCTTTCCTGACGCATCTCCTGGCGTTCTTGCTGCATCTGGGCACGCATATCAGCCATAGTGTCCGCCATTTGCTGCATCACCCTCATCTGAGCTGCAATCAGTGGATCAACTCCGCCTGGTGGAGGATTAGGAAGATTCATATCTGCTGGCTGTGGCTGAGGTTGTCTATATATCCTTCGGGTGTGTCGATTAGGAGGCAAATCAATTTCACCACCCCTCCTGGTATTGACCATCTGAGTTAGATACATATGGTAAGAGAGAGTAGTAGACAAGGCAGTAATTACGAATCATGTTACGTTGGGGGATTTATTAGCTAAGCAGATTAATGTTTTACCTACCATAGATAATTCATTACCTTATGGTGGAACATGCTAAGATGTCCATATATAATATTTCAATCAATCAAAGAAGCAAATCAGACATTTATCATCAGAACAATCAAACAACATTTTTAAATAAAGAAAATAGTTTTGATTTGGTCTTAGGCCTCCTATCTCTTAAAATGTCATAGGGGTAGGGATTCCAAGGTGTGAAATCCGTCTTGTCTTGGAGTAGAAAAGGTAAGAATGATCAGAGTAGAATAATAGAAGGTGAGACAGGATCAAGATAAGATAAGAAAGAATCAGAGTAAGGTAAGTAGGTAAGGGTTTGTCCATTTCTATCTAGGTTTCGTCCTACAGTCAACATTTCCTCTGATACCACTTCTGTCACACCCGGATTTAAGGGACAAAGCCGGGTGTATCTCATACATGCGCCAAGAAGACAACATATATAATAACAGAGTGTATAGAGATAAATGTCACGATACATCAGAGTATTTATTACATAGCGGAAGACTTATTATAAAATAAAAGAATAAACATAAAACGAACTAAGGATCGTTGGCGCCAATGTCAACTGAGAAACGCCACCTAGATCAGATCGAACTCCTCGCCTTGTGGCTCCTCTTGAACCACCTGCTCTTCTCCTGTGGGGGGGTGCACATACGTTCATAGCTCAACAAGTCGTGGGGAATAATGTGGCATGAACTCACCAAAGGTGGGAGTTCATGAAGTGTAAGGCTAATCAATGAAATAGAGGCTGAAGCTGAGCATTGCTTTTATAAGTTGGTCAAAATTTTATTAGCAATTACTAGGTGTAAGTGAATACCAAACCTTAATAATAATAAAGAAAAGTAATAGTAAAATAATCCCAAATGCGATGCAAATGTCAAATTAAATTTAAGTTCCATAAATTAATCATGTGAGGGTCCGAGCCGCTCATGACCGTGAGCACGGCTAGTATACTAGTTTTACACTCTGCAGAGGTTGCACATCTTTACCCACAAGTCATGTTACCCATCTGCCAAGAGACGACCAATCCCAAACACCTCTACCGAGGAGGCGAGGTAGGGTAACACTACGAGGCCTTTACAAAGTTCCACTAGCTTCAGAAATCCCGCTACAGTTTATAGGAAGCTCCAGTGCAGGAATCCCTCGCCTGACCGCCATCACAGCAAAATCAACCCAAGGACCTCCCTACACTGACCACTCCCCTACTGCCCTTGCCCCTTTCGGGTAAGGAAGACCTCCACTAGCTTTCCTAGTTAATTAGCCAAGGGCGTCCCATTAAACCCTTGTGGTAGCACTGTTTTCCCGGGTGGTCGCTCAATGTTCCCATTAATTTAATGATCTTAACATGAACAGTAATAATAAAAGAGATAATAAAAGTGTAGTAATGATTAGTGTATCTCTATACCCAAAACCACAATAAGCGATAGCAAGTACTACCCAAAAATATTCAGTGGCAAAACAAGGTATAAAGATAGCCAAAACTGGGGTAACCTATTGGGTCCCATCAAAATTAACCTATGCAGATCATTATAATTAATAAGAACATGGCTGGGAAAAAGTAAGTGATCAAGGGCACAACTTGCCTTCAACGAGCTCCTGCTCAGCAGTCTCTACCAGCTGAACCTCAGATTCCACAGTGGCTTGCTCGTCTACTCGCATCAACACAATACATACATAGTACAGCATAAATTAACATCACATCAAACAGACAAATAGAATATACAATAAAAATCTACTCATTAAAATGAGATCATAGGAACTGGAATCATTAAATTTGGAGTTATAGATTTTAAGTTATGATTTTCCAAATGTTTTATGTGTTAAAAATAGGATTAAGTGGGAAATTAATTTTCTTACTGTTTTCATGACAAAACAGAGACTCTAGGTGATAGAGAATAATATTACAAAATTTTAGGAAGTTGAATGGAGTAATTTGGAGTTCAAATGAATTTTCTATGAATTATTAAAGTTCTAGCATTCATTTATATAATAAAAACCTATTTTCTAATTCATTTATTCATTTTATCACGCCACTGGACTGGGCCTCATTTTCCAGGAATGTCAGGGTCCCCTGCGTAAGATAACCTAGACCCAGGAAACAGTTAAACGGGGATGGCGGGTTGATTCTATAAAAACAGAGGGGCCAAAGTGTGAATCCGACCCACGAAGGGGGGTATCGGCAGAGCCTGGCCGCTAGATTTTGATCCATTGGCCCGGATGACTTGATGAAGGCCGCCATGATTGCAGCCATAGGATGGGAGCACAACGACACAGATTTAATTAAGGTGCCAATTCATCCCTCCCTCCAACTACGATCGGACACTTCATGATTGCCACTGCTTAACCGGTACCACACTCTAATCCTGACTCTCTATTTAGATCGGACGGTTGATACGTCGTCTTTTTCCCTTGGACAGTCAGACGGTGAATGCAAACGCCAGGAAACCAGGCTTGGCTAGCTACACGTGGGTTCGGGTCGAAGTGCGAATAGATCTACCTGTTTTCAAGGCACAAGTACTGGTGGTTCGCGAGGATGTTTTCATACCGTTTTCAAGGCGCCAGCACAGCCATCCGCGAGGGTCTGCGGTACGACGGCGATCCGTCACCACCGACACGAAGCGCTCGCCCATCGTCCGGGCGAATCTGCGGACGAACCCCAGTGCCACATGAGGATTTACGGAGGTTAGGCACCGCGTGAACGACGTCGAAGACCCCGGTGATCTTCCCACGACGACGCTACACGCCCAGCCTTGTATATTTTTTTCTCTCGGCGGCTACAAACCCTACGATGCTCCCTCTTGGCTGTTTCTCTGGTCAACCGAGATGGCAAATCTCGCAGGGACCAACGGATTTATGGGCGAGCAGGGCGGTAGTGCCGCAGATCACAGTCGTCGTTCCACCCGCGCCCGTATCCCACGGAGATATCTGTATACGCGTACACAGTGGCCTAGCTGTCAGCGGTAGTGGAGAGTGTACAGATGACGTTATTCCTAACATCAGCACGACGTCAGTCGGACGAATAACCCTAGAATATTGTGGCTGTGTGCTTGTGTGGCTGCCAGGTGGGGCCACGATGACAGCCCTGTCGGGAGAGTGGGCTGGCGCGCACGTGTAGGAATTTGTGGAGAGATGGGCCGGATTCGTGGAAGCCAGCCCAAACTAGGTTTTAGTCTTTTTCTTTTTATTTTCTTTTCTCCCTATTTTCAAATTCAAGTTGTATTCAAATTTAATTCAAACTCTTGTGACCCATTATTACAATTTATACTTGCAACATTTAGAGATACTAATTCTGGAGGTATTTATTTACATATATTATTTATTTATTCATATCCTTTATCTCTTTCTCTTCTCCACATTTCTAGAATTCCCTTTAGGGTTTAAATTCTAATTTAGGTGTTGTCATATTTATTTCTACATTATTGTCACATTGTCACAAAGAAAAATGCACACACAATGAAACCTCAGCATGATGCACAATTTAATGATTTTTATTAATCCTTTGTTTATTTTATGAGGTGTTCACATGCGATGACAATAGAGATACATACACATATATAAAGGAGAGCAAATTCTACTTTTATTCTTCCTTATAATCTAGGTATTACAGTCGGACAGTTCGGTGTGCCAGCTAGCCAATAGCTAGTGGCCACGTCGTCCGAGGGCCAACGGTCACATGGTGCACCGGACAGTCCGGTGACCCTAGAACATGAAACCAGCCAATCAGGGATTTCGTAGCTATTGACTGTTCATTGTTCGGTGTGCACCGGACAGTCCGGTGCACTCTCGGACAGAAGGCAACCAGGGCCTTCCAAATGGAGCTCCAATGGCTCCTATGTCCCTTGAGGCAATAAAAGGGACCCCTAGGCGCATGGAGCTTTACACAAGCATCCTTTGAACATCCTACAACATTGTGACCACGCTTTTGCTTTGATAGATTAAGATTCAAGCACATGTTTTGAGTTGTAACTCCGCTGCATTGTCTCTTGTGCTCTTCTCTTGACGTGTGTGCATGTGTTACTGTGATTTTGTCTCTTGTGTGTGTCTCTACTCCTCCTTACTCTTGTGGTTTTTTTGAGATAAATTGTGTAAGGCGTGAGAGACTCCAAAGTGTGGAGATTTCTAACAATGAGAAAAACCTGAGATAAGAAAGAGAAACGTGGTACTCAAGTTGATCATTGGATCACTTGAGAGGGATTGAGTGCGACCCTCATCCATTGGGACGCCACAACGTGGAGTAGGCAAGCATTATACGCTTGACCGAACTACGGGATAAAAATCACTATGTCACTTGTGAAGGTCGCCTAGAGAGGGGTGAATAGGAGAAACCTGAAAATTATAAACTTTGGACCCAAACTTGATCCCTCGATTAGCGGTTAAAACAAGATGAATAATGATCGGAGTATAAAACTAAGTCCTTTGCTTGCAAAAGTATTGCTTTCAAAGAATGCAGAATTAATACAAAGCAACATAACTAAAATGTTTATGGAGAATAATGTAAGAGGGCTTGGATAAGAAGATGAAAACCACAAGTTCTTTCTTGCAAGGCGTTGCTTCTATATATGAGAATTTAACTCAAAGCAACATAAAGCAATATCAACAAAGAATAGTGCAAGAGAACCTAGAGAGGGAGAAGACAAACAAATCACAAGCAATAAACACAAGTGACACGGGTGATTTGTTTTACCGAGGTTCGGTTCACCAAGAATAAACTTAGACTACTTTAGACTACTTAAGTAGAAAAGATTTGAAAATCATGGCATGGGTCTCCTTTTTTTCTTTCTTTAGAGTTTTCTATATGCACAATTTCTCGATGTTTCGATGAGAATTTCTTGACTTTCCCTATATAGAACCTAATCCCCATTGAGGAGTCCACTAAGGACGGGTGTTTTTCAACCCTTTCCCTCTCTCCAACGGTCACCAAGACCAGCGAGTGTTTCTTCTTCTTTGTCAACAAAAGGTCGAAGTCTTCACAAGGCCAACCACAAAGATAAGGGGCTCTTGCTAGCTTTACAATGAATGGGAGTCAAAACTCCACGCTCAAATGATCACAAGAGGTAGCACACACTTTCTCTCAATGATTCTCACAAGGCACTATCGCTAAACACACACGAGTAGCTCTTTCTTGCTTGATCTCTCTTTTGTGGCACTTGTGAGGCTTTGATGTGTATAGAAGTGTTGCTCTAGTAGATAGGAGTGAATACCCAACTCTTGTATATGAGATAGATCAATGAATGCCATGAGTGAGCTGGTTGAGGTGGCTTTTATAGCCCTCAACCACCCATATAGCCATTAGACAGAAAGCAACAACTTTCTATCGACGGGCGCACCAGACAGTTCAGTGCACACGGGACAGTGCACTGTTCATTATCCAGTGCCTGCCACGTCAGCTGACTGTTGGGGTCTGTAGCAGTCGACCGTTGGATCCAACCGCTATAAAGACTATCGATGTCCGGGGCGCACCAGACAGTCTGGTGCACACCGGACATGCACTATTCGCTCTCCGGTGCCCTGAACACATCAACCGACTGTTGAGGTTTGCGACAGTCGACCGTTGGATCCGACCGTTACTAGACAGTCCGGTGCACACCAGACAGTCCAGTGCCACAGCCCGAGAGCGCCCATTGTGGGCCTCTCTGCGCAGACTACCCAGTCCCACCGGACAGTCCGGTGCACACCGGACATGTTACTGTTCACAGTCCGGTGCACCACCAGTGCGCTGGCTGACTGCCCCTTTCTTGGATTTCTTCGTTGATTCTTTTGGGCTTCTTTTGTTCTTGAGTCTTGGACTTCTCTACTTCTTTTTATGTCTTCTTTTGAGGTGTTGCATCCTTATTGCCTTAGTCTAATCCTCTTTGCATCCTGTGAACTACAAACATAAACACTGGCAAACACATTAGTCCATAGGTTGTGTTGATCATCAAACATCAAAACCTATTGAGCCAAATGGTCCGAGGTCCATTTTCTTTACAAATGTATACGAACTTTATGCACTTGAGAAAAGATCAACTAGGCAAACTAGTTAGTCCATAAGTTTTGTGATGGTCGTCAAACACCAAAATCGATTATAGGAGATGGTTGAGGCCATTTCCCTTTCAATCTCTCCCTTTTTGGTGATTGATGCCAACACAAACCAAAGCAAATACAAAGTATAGAAATGTAGCTAGTTTGAATTTTGACAGATGTGCATAAGTTACTTTGAAATGAAAGCAATTCTAAGTATATATGACTGTTTTGATATAGTAAACATTTTGGACCACATTTGCACCACTTAGCTTGTTTTTGCAAATCTTTTGATAAAATCTTTTCAAAGTTATTTGTATATGGCCTAAGGTACACGAATGAGATTTTAAGAGCATTTCTTAAGATTTAAAGATTCTCCCCTTTTTCAAATGTGTTTTCCTTTGGCCATTTAAAAACTCCCCTGAAGAAATTCTCCCCTTTGGTATAAAATAGTTTTTCTCCTCTTTAGTTGTCAAGAGGGTTCTTGCAAATGTAATAATACCAATTTGGAAGATAAAACATTTTCAGAAAATAGGATGGTGGTGCGGTTCTTTTGCTTTGGCCTAATACTTTCTTCCCCTTTGGCATTAAGCACCAAAAATGAAGAAATTTTGAGGCCTTTTAAATATAGATTTAGAATTGAAGTACATGAGTTTTAGCAAGGGTGTTTGATACCAAACGAATATGAAGTGGAAGCACTCCCTTTGCTCAAAACTCCATTTCCCTTTCAATTGAAATTAAGCATAACATATTCTTGAAGAATGGTTAGTCTCAAGGATTTAATGTGTAGATAATTTCTCCCCCTAAACTTGTGCATACAAGTGACGAATACTTGTAGATCAATGCACTTTATGACTTGTGAGGTCTGAGGATGCAAGTTCTACACATTAAACTTTGGTATAAGCAAAAATATAAATTAAGAGCAGGTAACAACTGAAAGAGATATATAAGATCAAAAGATATGTCAGTTAAGATTTATTATAGAAATTGTGAAGTGCAATGTGTCATAATATAAATGTGATGATCATGACAGACTATGTATTGACGAAAGCATGTTATAAACATTTGATGAATTTACCCTTAATGGTCAAAGGAAGCTTAAGGAACCTCCACCTTTGGAACAAATGTAGCTTATCCTTGTTACAAGGTTAAGCTTTAAGCTCTTTGACAAGAATATCACTTCACCCAGTTTTAACAAAAATGCATCAAAGCAGGAATAAAATTTTGAGAGGTTAAACTAGGTATGAAGCAGGGTTATGCATAGACATGCTTTTTCTTCCTCTTGTAACTTAAAGATATGCAATATATCTATAAGAGGAAAATCTAGGTACATGTGTAAATGATAGGAAGTAGTTTACCCTTTTGTACCTTCACATAGAGACGCTCTCTTCATTGTACTTTGTCCTTAGTCTTGGTTACTTAAGTCCTATGCTCAAGACAACGTATAAAATTATTTTTCACAAGGGAGAATTCTACAACTATTGATCCTTTTCTCTAAACAAATCATTATTATCACATATCAAGTAGATCACAAATTGCATAAATTTATCCTAAACTCTCTTTTTAACTTAGTTCATATACACGAGAGACATCAATTGATAGTACATGAAGCACTAAGCAACATAAGTATCAATTGAAGCTATTCAGTGATCAAGAGTATAACAGATGTGATCAAATCATATGCACTAGGTTATCAAATAAGCTTATAACAGGAGAATCTAGTGATTATGCTACTTGAATAATGAAAGTTGCAGTCCTAGATAAAAGTGATACTTTTTTACCAAATTGGATTGAGTTGTAGTAGCATACTTCATGATAAACTTATTCTCATACATGAGACTACATGAGATTACTAAGAGAAAGTGTTAGTCTCAACATAATCAAGATATAGAAATGGGCTCCCTCTAAAGATGTGCATCAAGTATTTGAATGACTTGGTTAGATGCATTCTCTCTTAAAGACAAATAGGGGAATTCATTGAACATCTTGATCAAGGCATATAAAATTTGCAATAATCAGCTTATGTCTGGTATTCTCAAAATGAAAAAAGGTTTAGAATACTTACAACCACACTATTGATTGATTTGAAGATCTTAGTGTCTAAGTGGGTGTTGTTATTCTTGACACCTCCTTTTTTATTTGAGTGCCCTCCCTTTATAGTTGTCTCTTTTTCCTTTCAAACTTATTAAAAATACTTGAAAGAGAGATATTAGCAGCACAAGGGAGTATATGATAAATGATGATTTCTTGAGATAAGAGATACAGACAAATCATCATTCATAAGTCACACATATATGAAGTAAAACTTTAATATTAGTGCATAGCTTCACAGGAGAGGAATACACACCTTTTAACATTTATAATCAATCATAGGAATTTTATTCATCATATTGATTTTCTCCACACAAGATTGATTAAAATAACTTAGAAGCATGTCAATATGACAACAAACATAGTGAAGGCATGAATTAGATTCTAATGGATTAGTGCATTTATGCAAGCAAGATTGTATGCACTTTTAACATATTTAAGTTAAATAAGGAATCTAATCTTCATATTGATAGATTATGATAATTTGGAAGAAATACCAATTGAAAGGAACTATTATTGAATGAGTTCCCGTACCTTTGCTTTTACCTTTCTTCCTTTAGGTGAAGAGCAACCTTGAGGCTTGTGTCTTTTAATAAATTGAACATGCACTCACTCTCTTGTAGATTTTTCATAAATATGCTCAAGAAAGATGTCATTTATAACACAAGCTCTAGTTTCCTATTTAGTAAACATTTTTGGGTAGGAATGACAGGTAGATTACTTAAAACATGGAAACTTCATAACATGAACTAGATTATCTGATAAATGATATTATGCACAGTTTTAACGCATAAAACAAGCATAGCTAATCTCTCAAATTCATGGGGACAAATCTAATTCATAACATGGATAGCGATTAATGTAGAAGAATCATATCCAATTTAAGCAAGAAGAAATACATAACATATCATTGGATTGCTTTTCTTTTTATGTAAGATTATGCATTCCATATAGAAACTTATTGTCTTGATGTAAGACTACTTAAGTCACTTAGACAAAAGCATTAGTTTCACGATTCTAATCATAGAGAGAACTTCCCTTTTATAAGTGTCCTAAGGATTTGAATTCCTTATATGACACCTTATTCTTTTAAGAACATGGAATATTTCTCTCTATGTCTAGAACATGGCAAAAATAGAATAATTAATGTAAAACATGCCATGAGGTACTTATAACTATTTAAAGCATGTAGATTGCCATAATATAGAAATGATAAATATGCAATCTACCGTATGAGAAAAACTTTCTCCAAAGAATGGTGACATAATTTAATAATATTCTTAAGTACTTCCTTTTTTTATGTGACTACACAAGACACAAGAGGAATGATAGTTGAAGATACTTACACTTAAAGACATAAGTGTTACCATCCTTTGGCATTCCTCCATGTTGTAGGCTTTGATTTTCCACATAGGATAATCTTTTATTCCCTACAACATCAATATCTTGCTCGAGATGATATGAGTTTTATATATAACAATTCAAAATAACTTTGGGTCAATCTTAGAGATATAAAACATTGTAAGATTGATAGCTTGAGTTAATAAGAATTGAATTAACCTGGTCAAGCACCTCCAAAGCTTCATATCATCTCCTTTCCCCTACAAAGCTTGTCAAGCATATTTTGGTCCCCATCTCTTGATGGGTACATCAAGGTTAGTCAACAAAGATCTAGGAACCCAAATGTCCTTTGTGCTAGCACTTGGTAAACTCATTATCTTTCTAGCACAAGTTGCAATTTTAGATTGCCTAGTTACATATGAATAAATTGACAAGCTAAGAGCGGAATAGTTACCAATGGGACAATCCTTGCATAGATGTCCATTCCTTCGGCATATGTAGCAAAGGCGATCTTCACGTTTTGAAGATTTCTTCTTTCCTTGTCTCTTGCTTGCTACATGGTTAGTAAATATTTTCTTTTCTAAAATTATGCCTTTTTGTTTTATATAGGGACATGACTTAACCATATGTCCCTTCTCAGAGCATCTAAAACATTTTTATCATCCTTGTTAATAACCAAGCCATTTTCTTTAATGTAGGGACATGACCTAATCAAGTGCCCCTTTTCAAAGCATTCACTACACTTGTTATTTTTTCTTAGTGTGAAGTGTGGCTTGATTATTACCTTGGATGTTACCTTGTATGGAGGCATGGTTGAGGCTTTTGGCAGAGGTATTGATTTTCTTCTTTTGTTCCTTCCTCTTAACATTCCTCAAATCATTGACATTTTCTTCGAGGGATTTTGTGCATGCTACGGTTGTACCCATCTCAAGCTTCTTCACCATGTCATCATGGTTATCTTGAGAAGATTGAGCAATACACTTCCCTTTCAGTTGTGTCAAGCTCGTTCTTAGCCTCTCATTTTCTTCCTTGAGCTCTTGATATGCAATATCATCTATTCCTGGAGATTCTAGCTCAAAGAAGGATTTGCTTGTTGGCGAGCAACAAGCATTAGCACATGGTAATATAGTTTTAATTTGATCACATGTGCATGAATGAGGTTATTGAGATTTTAAGTTTGCTATCACAACCTTATGAGCAATATTTAACATGATATGATTATCCATAAGATTTTTATAAGAACATAGAAGCATATCATGTTTTTCTTGAAAAGCTAGATTTTCAATTTTTAGCCTTTCTACTTGGTCCTTAAGCAAGGTATTCCTATTTACTAATTGAGCAATACATGATAAGGAATTGTCTTGCTCAATTAAAATTGTTTCATACCTTTGGAACAAATCAACATGAGAGCACTTTAGCTCGTCATGTTCTTTAGTAAACTCTTCCAAGCTTTGGATTTTTGTGATGAGGACATCTTCTAGCTTGTGAAGAGCTTCGCTTTTCTCTCTCGCTCTTTTTAGAAGTTTGAGCATGACCGCCTTATCTTCTAGGCTTAGATGAGCGTAGAGTTGCATGAAGCTTCTTTGATCCTCATCCTCATTTGTGTCTCCGCTATTATTTTCATTAGCCATACAACATATGTGGGAATCGAAATGGGAAGACAAACCTTTTGGAGAGGTGGATTCATCATTTGGTCTCCAACGTTCATTTTCTTCTTCTTCCTTTAAAGGGTTAGTTTCACAAGGACTAAAGGAAGTAGAAGCATCATATGAACTAACATGTTTGGACTCATCAAATTTATTTTTAATTCTAGTCCAAATATTATGCGCATCATGAATAGGTTCATCATATCTAATTACGAAGGCATGATAATATTCTTTGCTAAGAGAATTACCTAAGATGTCATAAGCAAGATAATTTAAGCATGAACATCTTCAATCTTCCTTGGAAGCATTTTTCTTATCATAACTAGAAGGTATAATACTCTTGTCTAAAATTTGTTCTAATTGTGGATCTATGGTTCTAAAAGTATTTATCACACTAGTAGACCATGAAGCATAATTAGCACAGTCAGAAAGTAATATCTCAAGAGTTACCGCATTATTCTCTTTTGGTGGTGTCTTCTTGTTCTTTTGGGATTATCTCCGAGCCATCACTTCGAGTTGTTAGACTCAATATAAAGTGCCTAGCTCTGATACCAATTTAAAGTTGATCCCTCGATTATAAACTTTGAACAAGATGAACCAAAAACAGGAAGATTGAAAGGGAAATATGGCCTTGGGCCACTTCTATGTTGTTTTGGTGATTAAATGCTCAACACATTATGTTTATAGTAACATCATCTTTCATGAGCAATGAGCATAGACACGTAAAGCAAATTGAGCTTGGAAGAGGGAAAAATACAAATCTATATGGTGGCAAGTGAAAAAGGTAAGCTCTGGACACTTAGTCAATTGTTTTGTATGCTAATCATACTTGTCTAAGTGCTAGGGACTTCATGAAGTCAAGACAAAAGGAGCAAAAGAGACTTAGATTGAAAAAGGAGAAGATGGACTGGTCTGCACTGCATCGGACTGTCTGGTGCCGCTCACCGGACAGTCCGGCGTACAATGGACAGTCTAGTGTACACCGGACAGTCCGATGCACGGTCCGCTGAACAGCTTGCGCTCGGGAATTTCAGCCTGCGTCGGCTATAATTCATTGGACTATCCACGTCGAGCGCCGGGCCGTCTGGTGTGCCAGCTAGCCAATGGCTAGTGACCACGTCGGCCGAGGGCCAACGGTCACATGGTGCACCAGACGGTTCGGTGCCACTCACCGGACAGTCCGGTGCCCCCAGAACAGGAAACTAGCCAATCAGGGATTTCGTAGCCATTGCACTGTTCACTGTCCTTGTTCACTGTCTGGTATGCACCGGACAGTCTGGTGCACCCGCGGGCAGAAGGCAACCAGAGCCTTCCAAATGGAGCTCCAATGGCTCCTAGGTCCCTTGGGGCTATAAAAGGGACCCCTAGGCGCATGGAGCTTTACACCAAGCATCATGTGAACATCCTACAGCACTGAGACACTGTGACCATGCTTTTGCTTTGATAGATTAAGATTCAAGCACGTGTTTTGAGTTGTAACTCTGTTGCGTTGTCTCTTGTGCTCTTCTCTTGATGTGTGTGCGTGTGTTGCTGTCATTTTGTCTCTACTACCCCTTACTCTTGTGGTTTATTTGAGATCAATTGTGTAAGGCGTGAGAGACTCCAAAGTGTGAAGATTCCTCACAACGGGAAAACTTGAGATAAGAAAGAGAACCGTGGTACTCAAGTTGATCATTGGATCACTTGAGAGGGGTTGAGTGCAACCCTCGTCCATTGGGACGCCACAATGTGGAGTAGGCAAGCATTATACATTTGACCAAACCACGGGATAAAAATCATTGTGTCACTTGTCTACTTTACTTTACTGTGATTCTATTCATTCTAGCACTTCACTTCACTTACAATATTGCTCTAAGTTTAATACTCATCTTGTGAGAGAAATTAAGTGAAGAAGTCGTCTTCTCTCACTCTTTTCATTCGAACTTTGTTTTCGATCTCACTGATCCATTTTAGAATAAGTTTTTTAATAGAGCTGTTTATTCAGGATCACATATTCACCCCCCCTCTATGTGCTCTCAGCACTGCCTCCCATGTGCGCGGCATTGCTAGACCCCGGGACTGCCAGACCTAAGTCTGGCACTGCCGCCCTAACTTTATGGTGTTTTTGACTCTGATATGTTCCAGAAAGTTAGGTCTGTGGTTCTTAAGGTTTTTGGTGCATACAAACGACACTGGTCTGTGTTGCACTCTAATCTGTTGCTTTGAGTCCCTAGAGGGCTTCAAGATTGAACTTTGGGGTCAAAGTCACGTGCTCACAAGTCGAGAATTTTTAGTGGCTCCCATTCACCCCTTGGGTCGCCTCACTGGTCCTACAAGTTGACCGGTGATGCCTATTGAGGTGTTGAGCTAGATTTGTCGGCCTTAATCATGGGTTCTATGGGGCATCTGTGCAATTGGCCAATTGTCTTGATCATAGTTATTGTCATAGTTCTATGCAAAGAGACCAGCTATCTCTAGCTACTCAACTTCCCTGATGGTATGATCCTGCTCATCAAAAGTATCCATATTTGCTGGTTGAGCTGCTTGACCTACCTGTCTGAAGACATAATTCCCACATTATCCATTTATCATAGAGGTCAACTTTGTCTGCATCTCAGACTCTTAGGTCATTGTGTCACCAACTTACAAATACAAGTGGACTGACAAAGATTAGACTGCTGCTTGGGCTCCTACTGCTAAACCTACTCGTTCTATGGATGCTCCTCTGGAAGGGAAGAGGGCATGTCTACAACTGCACTAATACAAAGTCAACCACTCCTACCACCCCTTTTTGCGACCTCTACTACATGTGGAACCTCTAGTGCCCTCTATGCCTCTTGACATGCCATCTTGTGCTTCCTAGTGCTCTTTGTCTGTATGGATTTACCCTTATAATGGGATGAAAAATGTGGTGATTATCTATCACGGTCATCATCACTAGGACCTCCATTAGCATTCTTGATATGATCCATTCGAACAAGAACAAGTGAACTCCACTGGCAAGACCTACTAGCAGTCTGGCACTATAACTCCCCCTAACTCTGCCAACTCTGATCACTAAACCTCTATAGGCTTGGCTTCAATCCATACTCATAGGCTTGACCTTGAGTTTTCTACTCAAACACACTATAAACCTCTATCTCAATAGTTCAACATGCTACACAAAAGAATAGTGAGAAGTATAATTAAGCAATATACAATTATAGAGGTGAGCACCTATTGGAGCAAGCAACTAGATAAGGTCATGAATGAGGGATTGCTACCCCGGGCACACAAGATACTTATGAAGATGTAATATCTGATTATCGAGGCACCATAGCAAGTAGAGCAAAGAAGTTATAATTCATATTGTGAGAATAGGGTCAAAAACAAGGTTGTTTTTGTTGAAGCAAAACATCAAGAAGTTTGTGGGCAAGGGGAGCAGTAACCCTAGGAGAGAACATATTCATGCATAGGGAGGAAGCTATCAGTAGGAAGGGACATTGTTGTCTACAGAGGTGAGGTGCATATATATTTTGGTGGCAAGGGAACAACAAATAGTCACGGTGTTAAGGTCTTGATCACATCGATAAGAATGAGAGAACTTGTGCTACGATAGAAGCGGTGGCATGGTCACAATAGCACGAGTACAATGTGGTGGCAGGCACACAACTAGCTACCACTCGGAGGTGAGGGCGCAACATGATGGTAAGGCCATGAACATGGATGCAATGGTAGTTGGAGCACAACAAGCGGGAGCGGTGTAGGATACAAGTATGTGATAGAGGAAAGTGAGCAAAGTGAACAAGGTCCCACAAGATAGTCAGATACATAAGTGAATCCAAGTCGTATCCATGTTGTCGGACCATTTGAGGATGCACAGTTGGACCAAGGACCATAGGTCTAATACATAGGTAGAAAGTTCTAGAGAACCTATTGAGGTTGTCGGACTGGTCTGATGAACATCGTCGGATGGTATGATGGAACTATGCAGAAACACAATAAGGCATACAATTCTGTTAGACTAGTCTGATGCCCACTAAAGAGCCACCATTGGATAATACAATGGAACTATGTACAGACACAATAAAGCACATAGTTCTGTTACACTTGTCTGGAACCCTATGAAGAGCCACCATTGGATTTAACATTTCTAGTGTTTCAAAAGCGATACAAACCCTAAGTTTGTTAGACTGTCCTGATGCCTTAGTCGGATGCTATGACTTAGGTTTTTTCATCAAATTTATTCATGACGCTTTGTCAGAACCAAGTCCCAACTTTAGTAAGTGCCAAATGAACACCTATTGGGACTTGTAGAGTGACCCTCTCAAACCCTCATATTTTCAAAATATTTTGCCATAGGTGAGTTCAATTTTGGAAAATAGGCAATAGAAAGGGAGACAAGACATCATGTGATCATTCTATAGGGGTTTCAACCATTAGGAACATCAAATACTCCCCTTATGGTTGAACAATCACAACAGATTCTTAAACTTAACCAAAAAGATGGTAAAACAACACACATGCATATGAAATGCTTGGAACTTACTAATGCTTGTCAAGTTTAAGACCTAATTAAGCTACTTCACATGATTTTGGACAATTATCTTAACTAGGTTAGACAAGCCCTAAGTGCAAAGCAAGTTAATTAAACATGAATTACGATAATATACAATGCAAGGAACAACACAAGCTCATGTTTTAGTGAAGTTACTTAGATCAAGGACATTGAGCTCGTTCCTCAACATACAAAAACATGCTTCATCTAAAGGTTTTGTGAAAATATCTATCAATTGTTCTTCCATTCTCACTTCTAGTGAAACTTCACCTTTTTCTACGTGATCTTTAAGGAGGAGGATGGATATCTATGTGCTTGGTGTAAGAGTGTTGAACCAGGTTATTAACAAATTTTACGACACCCTCATTGTCACACAAAAGAGATATATTTTTTAGAACTATACCATAATCTAGAAGGGTTTCTTTCATATAAAGGATTTATGCATAAACAACACCCACGACAATATATTCCGCTTGATGATAGACAATAAAATTTTCTCTTCTTGCACTACTATCTATCCTAAATTATGTCAAATACTTCTCTACTACGTTAAGGCCAGTGAAAACCCTTTCTTATACCTTTACCTTTAGTCCTTTATGTATGACTTTGCTTTCTAACTCCCTAGGAGTGCTTCCAACGGTTTCCATCTTCAAGCTACTTCCAATGGGTTCCAACTTCTTCCAGCTGCTTCCAACTGGTTCCAAGTTCGTGTTGAGCACTTCATCTTTCGGTCATTTCCATCTCCACCATACTTTATTCCTTGCCCATTCTTTACTTTGTGGACTAACGTAGCTTATCATCTTAAGTAAAACATTGTTCACTAGTTGTTATTACTCAGTTAAAAAAACAAATAATGTCCGGGATCTCCAGCATACTTCATTCCTTGCTCAATCTTACTTTGTGGAGTAACATGCGTGAAGCCGGAATGGAATAGGAATGTAGTGGAACTTGAGCCGCTGTGTCGACGGAGGCCAGGCAATTGCATGCTTGAAGCAGATTCGCGGCAGCTGCGATTGCATTTTTATCCCAAGCGCCGCCATGGCCAGAAGGCTAGAAGAGAAGAGGGAGAAACGAAATTTCCTAGAACATGAACTCTAAAACGAGGAAGACGTGGAAACCCTGAACAACAAGGACCTGTAGCGTGGAGCGGCGCATGACGCTAGGACGAAGAGGCAACAGAGAGAGCGAGGATGAGCAGCGCGGGAGTGAATGGAGTGGAGGCGACCAAGAGTATACATGCAAGAAGGATCCAGAGGTGTAGAGAACGAAGTTATAGAAGGGAAAACCGTGGTTTGACCGTCGATTAGTAATCCAACGCTTGCAAAGCGAGAGAAGTTATTTTGAACCGGCTTTCATATATAAGAAAAGAATAAGAATTACTTACTTGGTCTTTACTTTGTGGACTAACGTAGATTATCATCTTAAGTAAAACATTGTTCACTAGCTTTTATTACTAAGTAAAAAAAACTGGATATCCACCATACTTCAATTCTTGGTCAATCTTACTTTGTGGACTAACATAGCTTATTATCTTAAGGAAAGCATTAGTTCATCAGTTGTTATTACTCAACCAAAAACCAATTTGGATCTTTCACGTACCCTACTCGTCTTATTTTTGGGTACCCAACTCGCTCATACCTATGGGTAGAATTTCACATCCATACCCCGGCTACGAAAGCTAGACTACCACGATTACCATCCCTAGTCTCCTGAAAGAGATGATGCCCACAAATTAATGGTTAATATATTAAATATTCACAGCTAAAGAAAACTAGTGCTGTGGAAATTACAGAGATCATCACCAGGCGCAGCTCTTTGAGCTCTTCTTGAGGTGCCTGCCAAAGTGGAATGACCAAGAATAAACAGACCACAGCCGAACTGGCAGTGTTGTACATCTTCTAGATCGCCATCACAAAACTTAAACCAACTACAATTACGCACAAGCAATCTGAAAGAATGACTTTCCTTTTCATGATCTGTACAATAATTATCCTGTACACACTTTTGATGCTACAAGGAGTCCAGCTGGTCGTCGATGTCCTCTGCAAGCTTGTCTATCAACTGCTCCATTGTCTTGATGTACTTGGGCATGTAATGTTCTCCTATCATGGACCTCGCCAGGCGAATCTTACTGTACAGATGTCGGGGTGTCTCATACAGGGCGATGACCTCCTCCTGGGCTCCTTGCTGACTCGTGGTTGCCTCTTCCGCTGCTGGCAATCCAACCATGTGGAGTATTTTCCCTGGGGGGTACAGCTGGTGTGGCTCTTGACCAGAGCTGGACGATGATGGCAACTGCTTCTCGTCGGTCAAGGACTCCAGAAGCTCCATGGCGTCTTCATCTGTTTCTGTCAATGCTGATCCCTTTTCCTCTCTGTTATCTGATTCTTGAAGGTTTAGTTCACCAAGATGGATTGAGACTAGCGCAGCAGTTGCCGCTTCGGTAGTTTTCTCAGTTTGGACACCAGTGTCGTTTTGAACTTTCGTGCCCCCAATTTGTATTGACGATTCCATACTCTGTTTGGGTGCAGCCACGCATGACCAGCAAGCCAGTGCAGGGCGTTTCTTCACCACAGCATGGGTATCTGCTGAAGGCTTACTCCCAGCCTACCAAAAACAATGAGGAATCGACCCATAAGTACTAGACATAATAGATTTGTCATTTTATCTGTTTAAGAACTAGTTCTTGTTATACCTCAGGACTCTGAGATTGCATCATATCAACATCCACAACCTTAGATCTTGGATCAGAGACAAAGGGCACATGAGACCTTATGAAACTCACAGAACGGTTCACAAAACCTAAGAATCTAGTCTGCTGAATTTGTTTGCGAAGGTCATGTGCCCAAGACGATGACATAACCTGCCAACATTCAGTGCAAGAGTAAATATATGTTTTCTTTTAAGCGAAGAAATTGTTTGAACAATAATTATCCTTCCTTCTAAACTACTACTTAACTATTCAATATAACTCAGTGTTCCACTTTGCTTAGATACTCAAATATCATCAAATGAACAGACCGAGAGGTACCTCTACCCGAAGCTTCGCAGCAGAAACTAGGCCAAGTGATGGCACTAGGTCATTTCTGTTAACGATGGAGGTAACAAAGTCTTTACCCGACTCAGCCAAGTCCCATGTCATGCAAGCAGCTGAATAGCGACAGTGGAAATGTAAATATATCAACGAAGCATTCAAAAAGAATTTCAGTCAAAAGAGAAACTTTCCAGAGATGTTAGATTCTAGTAATGATCTAGGCATAGGGATAATTCGGAAGAATGTGTTCTAGTGATAGACAACTCAATAAAGCATCTTAAAACGTCAGTTACAATTATCATTAAGCATAAATACAACATAATTATCTTTTGCCATTCTTTTAATTTTTAATATGACTAATACCCTCTACAAAACGAAAAGTGTGAATGCAAATACCAGCAGGTGAGCCAGTGAGCAGCCATTAGACCATGCACTCATATGGCCATCTAAAACACTGTTTTTGCACTGTTTATAGATTGAAGTTTGAATATGGATATGCAGATGATAAGCTGCTGGAGATAGCCTTACAAGACATAGTAGTGTGGCAGCATGCCAATAATGTGTAAAAGATACTATTTGCGAATCTAAATGTAATGGCTTTTCTCAACTTATGTTGTTCAAAGTAAACTATACTCCTCAGTGCAGTACCTGGCCCAAATGCAATACAAGTGGATGATGCCAGCTTCTCATTCTCGCGAAGGATGTATGTTAGTATTGTTGCAATCCCAGCTCCCATTGAATGTCCAATGATCTAAACAAAATAAGTAAAATGAAGGAAGGGTCAGATACAAGACATAAATATTTAACATCATATACTGTCTGTGATAAAAGTTAGATATAAAGAAATATGGGGCTAGATAGAAGTCCCTCCCAAGACAAGAAATCATCTAAGATGAAAAACAAGTAAAGCAAAACAAATGCAAATAGCGTCCTTTAGCTTCTAAACATGAACATTTGAGTAGACATGCATTGCTTAGCTAACAAAAATCACTGAAATCGCAAAAAAAAATATGAAAGTCAATGAAGAAATGAGGTCCAACATTAGTAAGTTGTTCAGCATTAGTTTCATATTATTCTCCTTACAATTTTACATTCATGAGTGTAGTCCACTTATTCTCTCTACTCATGGTAGTCATAACTTTAAGCTTGTACCTCAGTACTTAGGCAATCTATTTTCTTCAGATTCCCGCTCAGCCCTAGAGAATCCTAAAGTCCATTGCTGATACTTTACTGCAAGAGTGTTTCAAAGTTCATTTGCTTTGGCTTGAAGAAAGGAAAAAACCTATTTGCAATTTCCACTTTAAAAGATACTTGCAGTTCCACTTGCTTTAGCATTCACAACTTATGTTGATTTTTGTGCAATTTAATAGGCAGACAGGTAAGCATCAATATGAGTTACAGAACTGTAGTTCAATACAGAAGCACAAAATCTAAAAGAATAGAGCATAGAAAACTCATCAATATATAATACCATGAGTTTTTGACAATAACATCAAAAGATCACCTGGAGATACTCGGCAAGAGCTGAAAGAAATTACCTTAACCTCATATTCTGGGAATTGCTCGATTGCTTTACTCAGGCAAGGAATGGCTTGTTTTGCAATCCATCGAGCTGCTACAACCATTCCACAGTGAGCGTAACCCAACACTAGGTTGGAGACACGACCTTCCTGGACCACAACGTGATGAAATGGAACCTCTGCGCCAGTTGCTGCTGTCAACCGCTCCTTAACACTGATAGCCCCCCTAATGAAAAGGAGAAAGCATTGGCTACTTCTGTCACAGACAATTGTGAAGGCAGGCTTCAGGATCTGTATGATAGAACAGGATATCGTCCAGTTACTCCTGATTTATTATCAGTAGTGGAATGAACAGAAAAATATCGGCCCGCGACAAGTTCGGGATGTTGAGTCTCAACACATAATTGACAACAGAGAGTTAACTGATACTTACGCACCCTCGCCTTAGATTTCTTTATAAGAACATCATTCTGGCCATAACCACCATAGTCCAAAAACACGCTGTATGGCTTCTTCGAGAAATACATGCATTGCTTCAGATATCTGAGCAGCAAAATCAGCTCCTGCCTTACCTCAGGCCCATCCAGTAGTACAGAATCACTTCCAGCAAACTCATGCTGCAGATTACCCTGTAAGAGTAAACTGATATCTCTCATTTGTCCATGAAAAATATGTAATCTGTCGGACATCACGGCTTACAGAAATAAGATAAAAGTACAGTAAAGGCAAACGAGCAGACCGATTTCTGAAAAAAAAACAGCACCTAGCCACCTTTGATTCTAGAATGTAGAATACTTAGAGCAGCTAAAGGTGGCTAGCATCTTATCAGTTAGGTATCTGGTTCAAATCCAACGATCACTTAACTTTACAATTTCTGGAACCTAAATTAATCAAAGTGGAGTCTGGTTTCTGGGAGGGAAAAACCGAAAGTAGGATTGCTTCAGTCTTCTTAAACAATCAAAATGAGTCAAATTTAATAAGTATGCAGTATGCTAAAGTAGTCCCACTCCCATGATGCACCAAAATCACGAAATTATTGAAGAAAACGCAATACTATACATGGATGGTGAGCTCAAAAGCTAACTGCATACGATCAATTTCGACAATACAAATGTCAGCAAAGTAGCACTAGAAAATAGTTGAAGCTCGTTGAACTGTTAGTAGAATTGTATAACAAGAATTCTACAAAAAAAAACTAAGACAACGAGCATTCACGTACTCGGTGGTTTGTTCTCAGAGACTCAAACTAGGCAAAGTACTCATGTAACCTCCAAGCTAGCAAGGAAACATGTTGCAACATAGAAGTACTTAGGAGTTACTATTACTATTACGTATTAAAGTATAGTCCCAGTGGAAGCAACTATATGGACTTGCTTCAAAACTGGACCAAAAATATTTTCAGCAAGTTATGCGAGCAACTCAGAACAGTCCAATATTTGATCAAATTCCTAATCCATGCTATTGATTCTCAAAAAGCCATGGGCCTGCTCGACTGTCGATCAATCCAGAGGAGGGAGATGAAGAAAAGAGCACAGCATAAATGCGCAACGAAAAATCGGACCACGAGGGAAAGAAACTCGCGCAGATTGGGGGCGTTTCTTCTCCATCTTTTCTTGCACGCAAGATTCTTTACAGGAGATATTTTCTATTTCGCGGTTTTCAAATAAGATAATAAAGGAGAAAGGAAAAGAAAAGGCGACAAACGAAGCTTGAGTGCTTGACCAAGAGAAATTCCACGGAAGCAAACACATCACATCCAAGTTAACCAGACCGGCAATGAATTCCAAAAGTGAAAGATCTTGGGAAAAAATTCTGGCGCAAGACAAAGCCACTGACAAACAAACATGTTACGGCACAACGGGGAGGAGAGCGCAGAGCGCTACTCCTAGTGGGCGTCGCGCAGCCGGCGATCGTGGAGGAGCTGGCGCGGGCACTGGCACGCGTACCTGCTGGCGCATGTAGTGCTTGATACCGAAGGAGACCTCCCCTAGGGCCCACTTGCCGAGCGTCTCCGCCCAGGTGAAGCGCACGGTGCGCGAGGCCAAGGCGGCCGCCTCGACCCACCCGTCCGGGGCGCGCTCGGGCCACCGCCGCTTGGTGCGCGAAGCCCGCCGCGCCCGGGCGTCCTCCTTCCTCCGCCGCCGCGCCTCAGCCGCCGCCGACACGGCCGACGATATCAGCTGGTCATCCAGGCTGCCGCCGTCGCCGGCGACGTCCCCGCAGAGCCGGCCCGACAGCACCAGGTATAGCAGCACCGCCGTCCCCGCCGCCGTCGCCATCCCCTTCGCGCCCATCCCGGCGCGGTAAGAGCACGAGCGCAGGTTCCTGCTGCGTGTGTGTATATGTGTGATTATTGTCTGTAGGTGTAGGGGTCCGAGCAAGGAGAAGGAGAAGCGGGGGGTCCTGGACGTCGGGTCGTGAACTTGGGACGGAAGAGGGGGTCGGCTAAATCGATAGGCGATCATGGCCGGAGAGACGATTTTACCCCTGAGTTTTTAAGGACATGTTTAGAGGTGAAGCACCTAATTTAAGAAATTGGTTCCTAGAAACTAGAGTGGTTCAAAACGTAACAGTTTATGTCACAGTTTATAAAACTATATTCCCAATCTCTTAAAAACTAAGAAGCTACTCTTCTGTAGCTAAAATCAGTATTGTTTGTTTAATTACATCATGCTCTTGTTAATTTTATGGAATTTATATCTATTGTCACCGTTTTTAAAATAGAGGAAGGGTATCCTAGTAATTGTGTATCAAAAAATTAGAAACTGGTTTTTTAGAAATTGAATTTCAAACACCTCACCCAACTTATTTTTCATAAACCAGTTTCTTGAAACTGGGGGTGGAAACTGGTTTTTAAAAAACTAGTATGCTTCCAAATATGCCCTAAGACGTTGTGAACCTAGGACGAAAGAGGGGCTGGACCGGGGTCAGCTAAATCGATGGGCAACCGTGGCTGGAAAGACGATTTTACCCTAAGTCATAAGCTAAGCAAGCGCAACAAAACAAGTATAATATAATAACAAATAAATACAAGGTTGTAATAGAGAATTGCAAACCAATAGAAAGATAATAGCATGATATTTTTTCGAGGTTTGGTACATTGTCATCCACTTAATTCCCATTGAAGAAGTTCAAATTTTCCATCCATTCTCTTGCTAGTGATGATCACATAAGATCATTCTCTTCATCAAAGGTGATGCCTATATAAGAGGTCTAGCACTTCGATTTAGTCAGACCACTTGATACTCTTCCCACATCGTGCTACTAGTAGTTGTCCTTTGCACCGTAACGCAGCATAATACCCCCTCATAAATCCTTCTCTAGAGTCACACACAATCACCCAATCATGTTTCGATAGAGACCACAAATCACCAAGCTATCTTTTGGTGGCAACCTCCAAGAGTAACCAGCATTCTAGTTTGCAACACTCCGCCTAGTTTTACTTAATGTATCGCACTATAAATGCTCACTCAATATCCAAGATGAACTTCATTAAATATTAGTGAGTGTGAGGGCTCCCAATGCTCCCAACAATGGACACCAAGTCCTTAGGGCTCAATAGCTAGGCCACATGCGACAACCACCACTATTTCAAGAGAGGCAAAAATCTAGTCATTGGTGGGCTTTTTAGTCCCACCATCCTCGAAAATTCTGACGGCTCAAATCAACCCCAGCGGTTGGTCAATATGATTAACACATAAGGATAAACCTACAATTCTAATTTGAGATCTCAACTTTCAATCATCACTCAATCCTAGCAACGTATGTAAAAATTGATCGCCCAAGTAGAGCTAGATGCCCAATGTCAACATGTTTGCCTGTCTTAATAGTTTGACCATCTATTTTAAACTAGTTCAATCTCTTCTCTACATAATCTTTGACCAATGAAATAAATTATGTCACAAATCATACCTTTGTATTGTACATTCTATTTTATCTCCATGTTGGGGAGGGCACACAAGCCTCCAACTCCATCAACAATTGACAATGATCATCCATAGGTGTAGGCAACCACGTAGTTGGGACCTGACAAGCAGGTCTTTGCACTCAAGAGTAGGTGGGGCCAACAGTGCACGATAAAACAATTGGCTAGGAAGCTAGGGTGTCTTGTCAAATTGCGCGATAAAAGTTGTAGATCTCTAAAAGTTATGAAACTTTATATATAGTTGACAACTTTTTTATTTGAAATCATTTGGGCTCTCAAAATTGCATATGAATTTATTAAATTTAAAATACAAATTTTGCAAACAACCTCGGATGAAAAGGTACTAAAATAAAAGTTATTCAAATTTGTAGTTGACAACCTTTTCATTTAAATTTATTTACAACCTTAAACAATCAATTTACACTCGGCTAGACACAAGTGATTGGTGGAGTGATAGAGGAGGCTACGCACGAAGGTAAGGTCGCGGGATTGATGCCACCAGCCATGTACCGCACGAATTTTGTGCGAAAAACATCGTGACTTACAACTTCGATGCAGTCGAGCAGGAGGGGCCTTCCCTAATCAAATAACTTTTTCTATTGTTAAAATCTAGTTTATGTTTTCTAAAAAGGATTTATATTGGCAGTTTTCTTAGCTCAACCACCAGTGAAAATTGATTTTTCACGAGCAGTTGCCTTAACTGAACCACCGGTGGAAATCGATTTTCACTGGCGGTTCTCAATTAACCGCCTATGAAAAAAATATTTCTATTGGCCCTACCACTGGCGATTTAAAAAAAGCAGTGAAATGCTTACAAACTGCCTTTATAGAGCTTCGGTGTACTTGTGTCCATTATGAATTTATGATGCACAATCATGTTTGCTAGTTGAATTTAATTTTCTCGTGGTTTTGGGAACCAGGGATAATAAGTTTTGTGTTCGGCAGGGGATGCTAGCGCGGACTCACTCCGAATGGTGAATCACTGGGACTCACCGTGAAATATGAGACACGGGGTTATACTGGTTCGGTCTCGCACCCTACTCTAGTGTAGTGCTGATCGTAGTATTGCTTGGAGCGTGTTACAATAGGCATGCTTGTATCTAGAGAGAAAGTGGCCCTGCCCTTTTATAGCTCAAGGGTAGGACTTTACACTTGGGACTTCTATTCTACTGGGGGTGTTCGGCTGGTTGCCCTTGGATGGCATAGTCCTCCTGACGTCGTCTGTTGGGTCATACGTCGTCGTACTTTTGGTATGGCATACTGCCTCATCCATTCGGCATACGGGTCCCTGTAGCAAGTTTGATGTTGATGTAGCAGCGTCTAGTGGGTCCCATCGGGTAGACTTATGGTGGGGCTTAGGGGTCGTGCTTGGTGCGGTTTTGTCTTCCATCATGATCCCTGCGTCACTTCCAGCATGCGTAGGCATTCATCCAGTATGGTATAATGTCCCGTCCTTTCCTATATATGGGTCACTGTAGAGACTCTAGCGCTGAGGTCCCTACGACCGGGGTTGACTGGCCCCATACGTCAGTGGGGCTCGCTTGAGACAGTACATGACGACGTACCATTGGTGTTCGATATGGACTTTTTGACACCATACCCGTGGCCCGGACGTGGTTTGGTGATGACGTGTTTTGTCACGTTGACACAGGTTAGTAACATTGGCTCGGCCCTTCCCTTACGCCAGTTAGCTTAGCACGAGACTTGGTCATTTGCCCCACCTCGTGGGGTTGTTTGGTATAAAGTTGGTAGTTTGTTCCTCCTCGTGAGGTTGCTTGATAGTGAATTGGTTGTCTGCTCTGTCTCGTAGGGTTGCTCGGCAGAGACTTGGTCGTCCTCTTTGCCTCATGGGGTTGCTTTGTAGAGACTTGGTCGTCCGCTCCGCCTCACGGGGTTGCTCGGTAAGGACTTGGTCCGCTCTTCCTCATGGGGTTGCTCGATAGAGACTTGGTTCGTGGGCCATTTTAAGGAGTTTTTTGGGATTTCTTTGGGCACCCCATTCCTTGGTGCCCGATAGTAGCCCTCGAGCCTTTGCATAACTCCTTGGAGATGCGTAGAGGCTTTCATTCGGGAAATGGCCTTTTTAGGTGCGCGCAAGCGCATCTGCTATATGTAACCCCCTAGTAATTTGTGTGGATTGCTCAGAGGTTTACTAGGTTAGTTTTGTAGCTTCAGGGGTGGACCCTTTCTATGGTGGTCATCACGTGCTGAGCATGAGCCCATCTGTTATTGCCTCGCCCCTGGCCCATGACCAAAGTCTAGGGCACGCAAGCGCATCTGCTAGATGTAGCCCTCGACCCCCCAAGTAATTTGTGTGGATTGCTCGGGGGTTTACTGGGTTGGTTTTACAGCTTCATGGGCAGACCCTTTTCTGCGGAGGTCGTCACGTGCTGAGCATGAGCCCATCTTGTCGGTGTTAGGCATGATTTTGGCCCTTGTCTCTTTGGCCGTCAGTCTAACTTCTTACGTGTATGCATCCCTACTCGAAAAGAGTTTTCTGAACCCCTTTTGAGGGGAGGGCCACCCTCCTTTGATAGAGTCGACGTGTGGAGGGGGTCATCGAGCTGCAAACGAGTTACCCAAGTGAGATCTGACCACCCTTTTGTCAGGTGTAGTCTTGGTGAGTGATCCCATTAAGGAGCTCAACCCGCTGGGGGCATCTCATTAAGTCCTTCCTTATTCGATCCTGATAGTCGCCTAGAGGGGGGGTGAATAGGGCGAAACTGAAATTTACAAAAATAATCACAACTACAAGCCGGGTTAGCGTTAGTAATAAAGAAACGAGTCCGCGAGAGAGGGCGCAAAACCAATCACAAGCAAATAAGAGTGTGACACAAGGATTTGTTTTACCGAGGTTCGGTTCTTGCAAACCTACTCCCCGTTGAGGAGGCCACAAAGGCCGGGTCTCTTTCAACCCTTCCCTCTCTCAAACGATCCCACGGATCGAGTGAGCTTTCTCTTCTTCTCAATCAACCGGGAACAAAGCTTCCCCGCAAGGGCCACCACACAATCGGTGCCTCTTACCTTGGTTACAATTGAGTGATGATCTCAAGAACAAATGAGAAAGAAAGAAAGCGATCCAAGCGCAAGAGCTCAAAAGAACACGGCAAATCTCTCTCGCTAGTCACTAAGGGCTTGAGTGGAATTGGAGAGGATTTGATCTCTTTGTATGTGTCTAGAATTGAATGCCTAGCTCTTGTAAGTGGTTGAGAGTTGGAAAACTTGGATGGCAATGAATGTGGGGTGGTTGGGGTATTTATAGCCCCAACCACCACAAGTGACCGTTGGCTGGAGACCTCTGTTCGATGGCGCACCGGACAGTCCGGTGCACACCGGACAGTCCGGTGCCCCTGCCACGTCACAGTTGCCGTTGGATTCTGACCGTTGGAGCTTCTGACTTGTGGGCCCTCCTGGGTGTCCGGTGCACACCGGACATGCACTGTTTGATGTCCGGTGCACCGGCATGGGCGTGCCTGACGTCTGCGCGCGCTGCGCGCGCATTTAATGCACCGCAGGGAGCCGTTGGCGCCGCAGGGAGCCGTTGCTCCGCTGGTACACCGGACAGTCCGGTGCACACCGGACAGTCCGGTGAATTTTAGCGGAGCGGCTGCCGAGCGAACCCGAGGCTGGCGAGTTCCGGGGACGGCGTTTCCTTGGAGCACCGGACATGTCCGGTGCACACCGGACAGTCCGGTGAATTATAGCGCGCCGGCTTCCGAGAATTCCCGAGGGCGAAGAGTTTGGAGTCGAAGTCCTCTGGCCGCACCGGACAGTCCGGTGCACACCGGACAGTCCGGTGCCTTCGGCCAGAGGAGCCCTCGGTTGCCTTGCTGCTCCTTTGTTGAATCCAACACTTGGTCTGTTTATTGGCTGATTGTGAACCTTTTGCACCTGTATAACTTATGCACTAGAGTAAACTAGTTAGTCCAATGTTTGTGTTGGGCAATTCAACCACCAAAATTATTTAGGAACTAGGTCTAACCCTAATTCCCTTTCAATCTCCCCCTTTTTGGTGATTGATGCCAACACAAACCAAAGCAAATATAAAAGTGCATAATTGAACTAGTTTACATAATGTAAGTGCAAAGGTTGCTTGGAATTGAGCCAATATAAAATGATGCGCATGGATGGTTTTCTTTATTTTTCACATATTGGACCACATTTGCACCACGAGTTTTGTTTTTGCAAATTCTTTTGTAAATTCTTTTCAAAGTACTTTTGCAAGATAGTCAAAGGTAAATGAAAAAGATTTTGCAAAGCATTTTCAAGATATGGAATTTTCTCCCCCTATTTCCAATGCTTTTCCTTTGACTAAACAAAACTCTCCCTCAAATAAGGTCTCCTCTTAGTGTTCAAGAGGGTTTTAAGATATCAATTTTGAAAATACCCATATAAAATTATCAAAATTTATGAAATTAGGTGGTGGTGCGGTCCTTTTGCTTTGGGCTCATATTTTCTCCCCCTTTGGCATGAATCGCCAAAAACGGAATCATTAGAGCCCAATGAAGTACATTCTCCCCCTTTGGTCATGAAATAAATGAGTGAAGGTTATACCAACGTTGGAGAGAAGATGCGGAGCGACGGCGAAGGATGAGTAGTGGAGCGGAGTGGAAGCCTTTGTCTTCGCCGAAGACTCAAATTCCCTTTCAATACACCTATGACTTGGTTGAAATACACTTGAAAACACATTAGTCATAGCATATATAAAAGAGACAAGATCAAAGGTATATTCATGTTCTATGCGTGTAAGACTTAGCAAAAGAAATTCCTAGAATCAAGAATATTGAGCTCATGCCTAAGTCGGGTAAAAGATTGTTCATCAAGTGGTTTGGTAAAGATATCGGCTAATTGATCTTTAGTATTAATATAAGAAATCTCGATATCCCCCTTTTGTTGGTGATCCCGAAGAAAATGATACCGAATGGCTATGTGCTTAGTGCGGCTGTGCTCGACGGGATTGTCGGCCATTTTGATTGCACTCTCATTGTCACATAGCAAAGGGACTTTGGTTAATTTGTAACCATAGTCCCGCAGGGTTTGCCTCATCCAAAGCAATTGCGCGCAACAATGGCCTGCGGCAATATACTCGGCTTCGGCGGTGGAAAGAGCAACCGAATTTTGCTTCTTTGAAGCCCAAGACACCAAGGATCTTCCCAAGAACTGGCAAGTCCCCGATGTGCTCTTCCTATTAATCCTACACCCCGCCCAATCGGCATCCGAATATCCAATCAAATCAAAAGTGGATCCCCGAGGGTACCAAAGCCCAAACTTAGGAGTAAAAGCCAAATATCTCAAGATTCGTTTCACGGCCGTAAGGTGTGATTCCTTAGGGTCGGCTTGGAATCTTGCACACATGCAAACGGAAAGCATAATGTCCGGTCGAGATGCACATAAATAAAGCAATGATCCAATCATCGACCGGTATACCTTTTGATCCACGGACTTACCTCCCGTGTCGAGGTCGAGATGCCCATTGGTTCCCATGGGTGTCTTGATGGGCTTGGCATCCTTCATTCCAAACTTGCTTAGAATGTCTTGAGTATACTTTGTTTGGCTAATGAAGGTGCCTTCATGGAGTTGCTTGACTTGGAATCCTAGAAAATACTTCAACTCCCCCATCATAGACATCTCGAATTTCTGTGTCATGATCCTACTAAATTCTTCACATGTAGATTTGTTAGTAGACCCAAATATGATATCATCAACATAAATTTGGCATACGAACAAATCATTGTCAAGAGTTTTAGTGAACAAAGTAGGATCGGCCTTGCCGACTTTGAAGCTATTTGCAATAAGGAAATCTCTAAGGCATTCATACCATGCTCTTGGGGCTTGCTTGAGCCCATAAAGCGCCTTAGAGAGCCTATAAACATGGTTAGGGTACTCACTATCTTCAAAGCCGGGAGGTTGCTCAACATAGACCTCCTCCTTGATTGGTCCATTGAGGAAGGCACTCTTCACGTCCATTTGGTAGAGCTTGAAGCCATGGTAAGTAGCATAGGCTAATAATATACGAATTGACTCAAGCCTAGCTACGGGTGCATAGGTTTCACCAAAATCCAAACCTTCGACTTGTGAATACCCCTTGGCCACGAGTCGAGCTTTGTTCCTTGTCACCACACCATGCTCGTCTTGCTTGTTGCGGAAGACCCACTTGGTTCCTACAACATTTTGGTTAGGACGTGGAACTAAGTGCCATACCTCATTCCTCGTGAAATTGTTGAGCTCCTCTTGCATCGCCATCACCCAATCCGAATCTTGTAGTGCTTCCTCTACCCTGGTTGGCTCAATAGAGGAGACAAACGAGTAATGTTCACAGAAATGAGCAACACGAGATCGAGTAGTTACCCCCTTATGAATGTCGCCGAGGATGGTGTCGACGGGGTGATCTCGTTGTATTGCTTGGTGGACTCTTGGGTGTGGCGGTCTTGGTTGTTCATCCTCCTTGTCTTCATTAATTGACTCTCCCCCTTGATCATTGCCGTCATTTTGAGGTGGCTCATCTTCTTGATCTTCTTGTTCAACATCTTGAGCCTCATCCTCATCTTGAGTTGGTGGAGACACTTGCGTGGAGGAGGATGGTTGATCTTGTGTGTTTGAAGGCTCTTCGGATTCCTTAGGACACACATCCCCAATGGACATGTTCCTTAGTGCTATGCATGGAGCCTGTTCTTCACCTATATCATCAAGATCAACTTGCTCTACTTGAGAGCCGTTAGTTTCATCAAACACAACGTCACAAGAAACTTCAACAAGTCCTGAGGACTTGTTAAAGACTCTATATGCCCTTGTGTTTGAGTCATATCCTAGTAAAAAGCCTTCTACAGTTTTAGGAGCAAATTTAGATTTTCTACCTCTTTTGACAAGTATAAAACATTTGCTACCAAAAACTCTAAAATATGAAATATTGGGCTTTTTACCGGTTAGGAGTTCATAAGATGTCTTCTTGAGGATTCGATGAAGATATAATCGGTTGATGGCGTAGCAGGCGGTGTTGACCGCCTCGGCCCAAAACCGATCCGGTGTCTTGTACTCATCAAGCATGGTTCTTGCCATGTCCAATAGAGTTCGATTCTTCCTCTCCACTACACCATTTTGTTGTGGAGTGTAGGGAGAAGAGAACTCATGCTTGATGCCCTCCTCCTCAAGAAAGTCTTCAATTTGGGAATTTTTGAACTCCGTCCCATTGTCGCTTCTAATTTTCTTGATCCTTAAGCTGAACTCATTTTGAGCCCGTCTCAAGAATCCCTTTAAGGTCTCTTGGGTTTGGTATTTTTCCTGCAAAAAGAATACCCAAGTGAAGCGAGAATAATCATCCACAATTACAAGACAATACTTACTACCGCCGATGCTTATGTAAGCGATCGGGCCGAATAGATCCATATGTAGGAGCTCCAGTGGCCTGTCGGTAGTCATGATATTTTTGTGTGGATGATGAACACCAACTTGCTTCCCGGCTTGGCATGCACTACAAATCCTGTCTTTCTCAAAATGAACATCGGTCAGTCCCAAAATATGTTCTCCCTTTAGAAGCTTGTGAAGATTCTTCATTCCAACATGGGCTAGTCGGCGGTGCCAGAGCCAACCCAAGTTAGTCTTAGCAATCAAGCAAGTGTCGAGTTCAGCTCTATTAAAATCTACTAAGTATAGCTGACCCTCTAACACTCCCTTAAAAGCTATTGAATCATCACTTCTTCTAAAGACAGTTACACCAGTATCAGTAAAAAGACAGTTGTAGCCCATTTGACATAATTGGGATACGGAAAGCAAATTGTAATCTAAGGAATCTACAAGAAAAACATTAGAAATGGAATGGTCAGGAGATATAGCAATTTTACCCAAACCTTTGACCAAACCTTGATTTCCATCCCCGAATGTGATAGCTCGTTGGGGATCTTGGTTTTTCTCATATGAGGAGAACATCCTTTTCTCCCCTGTCATGTGGTTTGTGCACCCGCTGTCGAGTATCCAACTTGTGCCCCCGGATGCATAAACCTACAAAACAAGTTTAGTTCTTTGTTTTAGGTACCCAAACGGTTTTGGGTCCTTTGGCATTAGATACAAGAACTTTGGGTACCCAAACACAAGTCTTGGAGCCCTTGTGTTTGCCCCCAACAATTTTGGCAACTACCTTGCCAGATTTGCTAGTCAAAACATAAGATGCATCAAAAGTTTTAAATGAAATGGCATGATCATTTGATGCATTAGTAGTTTTCTTTCTAGGCAACTTGGCATGGGTTGGTTGCCTAGATCTAGATGTCTCACCCTTATACATAAAGGCATAATTAGGACCAGAGTGAGACTTCCTAGAATGAATTTTCTTAATTTTACTCTCAGGATACCCGGCAGGGTACAAAATGTAACCCTCGTTATCCTGAGGCATGGGAGCCTTGCCCTTAACAAAGTTAGACAAGTTCTTAGGAGGGGCATTAATTTTGACACTGTCTCCCCTTTGGAAGCCAATGCCGTCCTTAATGCCCGGGCGTCTCCCATTATAGAGCATGCTTCTAGCAAGTTTAAATTTTTCATTTTCTAAGTCATGCTCTCTAATCTTAGCATTAAGTTGTGCTATGTGATCATTTTGTTTCTTAATTAAAGCTAGGTGATCATGGATAGCATCAACATTAATATCTCTACATCTAGTACAAATGGAAACATGCTCAACATTCGATGTAGAGGGTTTGCAAGTTTTAAGTTCAACAACCTTAGCATGCAACATATCATTTTTAGTTCTAAGGTCGGAAATAGTAGCATTGCAAACATCAAAATCCTTAGCCTTAGCAATTAATTTCTCATTTTCATTTCTAAGGCTAGCAATGGAAACATTTAATTTATCAATCCTAGCAAGCAAATCAACATTATCATTTCTAGGATCAATGCAAACATAAGAATCAACCTTAGCAATCAAATTGGCATTTTCATTTCTAAGGTTGTCTAAAGTCTCATGACAAATACTTAGCTCACTAGACAATTTTTCACATTTTTCTCTTTCTAGAGCATAAGCATTTTTAACCTTAACATGTTTTTTGTTTTCCTTGATTAGGAAGTCCTCTTGGGAGTCCAAGAGATCATCCTTTTCATGGATGGCACTAATCAATTCATTTAATTTTTCTTTTTGTTCCATGTTAAGGTTGGCAAAAAGAATACGCAAATTATCCTCTTCATTTTTATCATCATCCTCATCACTAGATGTTTCATATTTAGTGGAGGACTTTGATTTTACCTTCTTTTTGCCGTCCTTGGCCATGAGGCACTTGTGGCCGACGTTGGGGAAGAGGAGGCCCTTGGTGACGGCGATGTTGGCGGCGTCCTCGTCGTCGGAGGAGTCGCTTGAGCTTTCGTCGGAGTCCCACTCCCGACAAACATGGGCATCGCCGCCCTTCTTCTTGTAGTACTTCTTCTTCTCCTTCCTCTTGCCCTTCTTGTCGTTGTCCCTGTCACTATCACTTGATAATGGACATTTAGCAATAAAGTGACCGGGCTTACCACACTTGTAGCAAACCTTCTTAGAACGGGATTTGTAGTCCTTCCCCTTCCGTTGCTTGAGGATTTGCCGGAAGCTTTTGATAATTAGGGCCATCTCCTCGTTGTCGAGCTTGGAGGCGTCGATTGGTTGTCTACTTGGTGTAGACTCCTCCTTCTTCTCCTCCGTTGCCTTGAAGGCCACGGGTTGCGCCTCGGATGTGGAAGGCTCATCAAGCTCGTTGATCTTCTTGGAGCCCTTAATCATGCATTCAAAACTAACAAAATTCCCGATGACTTCCTCGGGGGTCATTTGTGTATATCTAGGATTGCCACGAATTAATTGTACTTGAGTAGGGTTAAGGAAAATAAGGGCTCTTAGAATAACCTTAACCACTTCGTGGTCATCCCATTTTGCGCTCCCGAGGTTGCGCACTTGGTTCACCAAGGTTTTGAGCCGGTTGTACATGTCTTGTGGCTCCTCCCCTTGGCGAAGACGGAAGCGACCGAGCTCCCCCTCGATCGTTTCCCGCTTGGTGATCTTTGTGAGTTCATCACCCTCGTGCGCCGTCTTGAGTAGGTCCCAAATCTCCTTGGCGTTCTTCAACCCTTGTACCTTGTTATATTCCTCCTTGCTTAGTGAGGCAAGGAGAATGGTTGTGGCCTGGGAGTTGAAGTGCTCGATTTGAGCCACTTCGTCCGTGTCGTAGTCTTCATCCCCTACGGATGGTACCTGTACACCAAACTCAACAACATCCCATATACTTTTGTGGAGAGAGGTTAGATGAAATCGCATCAAATTACTCCACATAGCATAATCTTCACCATTAAAAGTTGGTGGTTTGCCTAATGGGACGGAAAGTAAAGGTGTATGTTTAGGAACGCGAGGGTAGCGTAGGGGAATCTTACTATACTTCTTACGCTCTTGGCGTTTAGAAGTGACGGACGCCGCGTCGGAGCCGGAGGTGGAGGTCGATGAAGTGTCGGTCTCGTAGAAGACCACCTTCCTCATCCTTTTGTGCTTGTCCCCACTCCGATGCGGCTTGTGAGAAGAAGATTTTTCCTTCTTCTCCTTGTGGTGAGAAGAGGAAGATCTTTTCTCCTTCCGCTTGGAAGATCTCTTCTTCTTCTCCCTTCTCTTGGTGCGCGACTCTTCCGATGAAGATGAGGTGCTCCCTTGGCTTGTAGTGGGCTTGTTATCGCCGGTCTCCATCTCCTTCTTGGCGGGATCTCCCGACATCACTTCGAGCGGTTAGGCTCTAATGAAGTACCGGGCTCTGATACCAATTGATAGTCGCCTAGAGGGGGGGTGAATAGGGCGAAACTGAAATTTACAAAAATAATCACAACTACAAGCCGGGTTAGCGTTAGTAATAAAGAAACGAGTCCGCGAGAGAGGGCGCAAAACCAATCACAAGCAAATAAGAGTGTGACACAAGGATTTGTTTTACCGAGGTTCGGTTCTTGCAAACCTACTCCCCGTTGAGGAGGCCACAAAGGCCGGGTCTCTTTCAACCCTTCCCTCTCTCAAACGATCCCACGGATCGAGTGAGCTTTCTCTTCTTCTCAATCAACCGGGAACAAAGCTTCCCCGCAAGGGCCACCACACAATCGGTGCCTCTTACCTTGGTTACAATTGAGTGATGATCTCAAGAACAAATGAGAAAGAAAGAAAGCGATCCAAGCGCAAGAGCTCAAAAGAACACGGCAAATCTCTCTCGCTAGTCACTAAGGGCTTGAGTGGAATTGGAGAGGATTTGATCTCTTTGTATGTGTCTAGAATTGAATGCCTAGCTCTTGTAAGTGGTTGAGAGTTGGAAAACTTGGATGGCAATGAATGTGGGGTGGTTGGGGTATTTATAGCCCCAACCACCACAAGTGACCGTTGGCTGGAGACCTCTGTTCGATGGCGCACCGGACAGTCCGGTGCACACCGGACAGTCCGGTGCCCCTGCCACGTCACAGTTGCCGTTGGATTCTGACCGTTGGAGCTTCTGACTTGTGGGCCCTCCTGGGTGTCCGGTGCACACCGGACATGCACTGTTTGATGTCCGGTGCACCGGCATGGGCGTGCCTGACGTCTGCGCGCGCTGCGCGCGCATTTAATGCACCGCAGGGAGCCGTTGGCGCCGCAGGGAGCCGTTGCTCCGCTGGTACACCGGACAGTCCGGTGCACACCGGACAGTCCGGTGAATTTTAGCGGAGCGGCTGCCGAGCGAACCCGAGGCTGGCGAGTTCCGGGGACGGCGTTTCCTTGGAGCACCGGACATGTCCGGTGCACACCGGACAGTCCGGTGAATTATAGCGCGCCGGCTTCCGAGAATTCCCGAGGGCGAAGAGTTTGGAGTCGAAGTCCTCTGGCCGCACCGGACAGTCCGGTGCACACCGGACAGTCCGGTGCCTTCGGCCAGAGGAGCCCTCGGTTGCCTTGCTGCTCCTTTGTTGAATCCAACACTTGGTCTGTTTATTGGCTGATTGTGAACCTTTTGCACCTGTATAACTTATGCACTAGAGTAAACTAGTTAGTCCAATGTTTGTGTTGGGCAATTCAACCACCAAAATTATTTAGGAACTAGGTCTAACCCTAATTCCCTTTCAGATCCCGTATCGGCCCTTTGATCGACCTTGCCAACCAAACAGAGGCTCTGTGGCCACCCCGCCAGCTGGGTTCCCGCGGGAGAATGTGAGGTGCGACCTTGGACGTGGGTATGAGCAAATGACCTATTGGCCGATCACATGGCTTGTGGATCACTGGGAGATTGCTCAGCCCACCACTCGCTCTGTGTGGATTTTAAGGTGGGTCTCAATTTTTACCTGGTTGGTGTAAGGCAGTTATTGCGGTGGCGTGGTAAAGCAGGGTGGCCATCATGACTTCGCTCGGCGTGGATGGCTTAATGGGATGCGAAACGACCTACTTACCACATCAGGCCTAGGTGGCATATCGGTCCGGCTAATTGCCCCGCCTATTACTGGTGCATCTTATGCGGCGTGTCCTTTCGATGCTCTATCCTAGGCGGTGGGATCCTGCAAGTCATACAGTTCCCTTGCCCAACTCCCAAGGCGACCCTTGGTCGAAAGGGTGGATCCCCACTATTGTTTGAGGTGGCCCCACCTTTTGGGCGCTATCCTAACCCCATATGCTTCCACATAAGTATATTGGGAGCGTGCTCGGGGTTGGTTACAGTTACCGTATTTTTGTGCCATGAGCTAGCCCTCTTGATCGCTTTGCCTCCTCCCAACCTTGTGCCTATCCTCTTGCTTTTCTGCTTGCATGGTGTCGTTCATATCCTGCATGACATAGGAGAGTCGCCTTCGTGACCTAGAGAAAAAAGGGTTCCTCCCCTGGAAGACATCTCGGGGTGGAGGCTGGAAGGCGAGGATGAGGCGCCTCGTCCTAGGGACAATGAAGTGTTTGTGCTTGTGTCCTTCTATGAGCGTGGGTTCGGCTTACCGTTTCATCCCTTTGTGCACGGGCTCCTCCACACTATCAGCTAGAAATCTAGAATCTCCATCCCAACGTCGTTCTTCACATAGTGTGCTTCATCAAGTTGTGTGAAGAGTTCATGGGGATCGACCCCCACTAGAGGTTGTGGCTGTACTTCAGTGCGCTGGTGTCCCCAGGTCGTCCCAGGTCGTGGCGATTAGTTGTACGTCAGCTCAACCATCATTCAGCTCTGCTCCAGTCAGAAAGCAAAGTATTTCAAGATCCACCTCCCTTCCTCTGCCCGATACGAAGGTGAGTGGTTTTATGTGAGGAATGTGGCCAGGAGCGCCCGCCATTCACTGGTCAGGAGCTAGTATCTACAGATGAGTGGCAACACGATGGAGAGGCGAGCTTTAAGATCGAAGTGGAGAATTTGTTGATGGTAGTCAAGACGCTGAAGCAACGGGGTCTTTCTAGCGCGTGGCTGGTGCGAACCTTCATGCATCACCGGTATCAACTTCTAATAGCCCATTAGAAACCGATGCACCAATACTCTAGAGTCAATGACCTTGACCGCCATTCCTTCGTGCCACTCGCGCTGACGGAGATTAAGGCCAGGGTCAGGGTCATTACGACGTTGTCATCGAGGTTCTTTATGGATGAGGATTCGCCCCTTTCCCTTTCCAAGGACGTCATGAGCACCTTGCTGAGTTCGTTCTTCCTGGTGTGTCGCTCCCTTTTTTATCTAATTTGGGTTCCACAGGGGATCAGACCCCTGGCGCCGTGTCTCCCACCCCTTCCTGTGGTCGTCATCATTGAGGAGAAGCAGAAGCGAAAGAGGGACGCAGGGGGAGACCTTGGCTGAGCGCTCGAGGCACCTTCGACAAAGAAGGAGAAGAAGGCCTCACAACCCACATGCGTAGAACTAGGGGTGAGTGTCCTTCTTTCCTATGACTCAAAGGGTATGTCCTCCACCGCTTCTAGGGTGATGGAGGTCGGAGCATCGGTGGGTGGTCCGTCTCACTATGGTGATGCACAGGCTAGCTCCAATGTTCCCACCCAAAGGGACGAGTTGGCAAGTGACCTTGTCACACTTGCGGCACCCTTGGAGATTCACGCGGAGGTCATCGGAGCTAGGAGTGGCGATGGGGGAGTGGCATGAGCGACGCAATTCTCGCTGGCGTCATTGGCATCACCGAAGCATCATGTGGGGAAGGAGCCTGTGGGGGCTTTCTCTCCCACGCTAGAGACAGTGTCGCGGGTGATGCTCCAAGCGACGCCGACTCCACCTGCTCCCTCGGCAATGGCTTCGAAGAAGGTGACCACCTGGAAGCATTCCTTTTGCCCTTTCCCTTGCAGAAAATAGCCCCCACTACATCCTCCTTGTCAGCGAACTCAGTCGCTATGTCGAGCAGGTCCGCAGTTGTCCTTGGTCTCCCCCACGCCCAAGCTCGTGGATGAAAAAGTTTGTGGTGCCATAGGTGAAGGCTCACTATGTCAGCGTTGGAGAGTTCATTTCACTTCTAAGAAAACCTCCAGATGTAGTCCTCGAGGCTCTCTCCAGTATTCTAGGTGCACCTCTTCAGGTCCCAGGAGCTTCTCACTTGCTTATAGGTGCCTTGGAAATTCCTGATGAAGGCCCTTTGGAGGTCATCCTAGTCATAGATGGTTCCGGCTGGCAGGTACTCGAGCCAGGCCCTTGTTCCTTCCGCGAGGTGGATGTGGAGATACTAGATGATGAGGTGGTCATTTTTTATTCCTGCCTTGCGAGGCAGTAATCTTCCAGCCATATGCTAGGATTCAAAGATCCATCATACATGGAAATGTTGGTTAGTGCTCTTACCATCGCAGGTTATTGTGCCATGTGTATCGCACGTCCGAAAGCGCGCGACCCTGACCCAGGTGGGCTAGGGCTATGCTCACGCCTCCTTTCGTGCGACTGCTCTACCTCTTCTTTCTCCAGGCGTCGATTCTCAAGTATGTGCCGGGTGTCGTGGATGCCTCTGAGGCAGTCCTTCATGGGAACGCGCGTCCTCGTGGATTGGGAGGGTTGTGCCCCCTGCTCTAAGATGAGGGAATTTGTGGGTCGTAGCTTTCCATCTCGAGGGGGAACTGTTGATCCATCTCAGCTTGCTGCATGGCGACCCTCTCCACAAAGTTGTGGAGGTTCCAGAACATCGCCCTTGCTTCTGGCTCGTCCGGCTCTGGGATGGATCGGAGCATCATGGCTGCTGTGGCCATGTTCTACCTAGGATTGAGGAAATATTGTGTGTCGTCGCTGCTTTCGACGAGCTGGTCACATACCTTCCTCACCTAGAGCCTTTCGGCCTCGAGGCACCTTCGCTCGACATCACCATAGACGTGGTTGAGTTTTTGCACGATGGTGTCGAGCTCTTCTTGATGCTGGCGGAGGGAGGCCTCTCTAGCAAGAATGCGTGCTTAGTGCTGGCGCTGATACTCCCCCTATTGATTGGGGGCCTCAGTGTCTCCTTTCCATTGTCATTTCTTAGCAGTGTTGCCACGAAGTAGGCCCTTTCTGGTGCTTCATCGGCGTCGAAGTTAGCCCCAGTAGAGCCATGGCTCGAATCGTCCTCAAGTTATTCGAGGACAGACGTTGGCTAGTCACCGATGACGGCCACCAGAGTTCAAGGTGAGGCTCATGCCACCTTTATTTTGATGGTGTCGGTGATGACACGTCTTGTAATGCTGACATGGGTCAGCAACGTTGGGTCAGCCCTACCCTTACGTCGTTATCTTGGCACGGGACCTAGTCATTTGCCCTGCCTTGTGGGGTTGCTTAGTATAAAGTTGGTCGGTCGTTCCTCCTCGCAGGGTTGCTCATCAGAGACTTGGTCGTCCGCTCCGCCTCGTAGGGTTGCTCGGTAGAGACTTGGTCATCTGCTCTGTCTTGCGGGTTGCTTGGTAGAGACCTTGTCATCTGCTTTGCCTTGCGGGGTTGCTCGGTAGAGACTTTGTCGTCCACTCTGAGACTTGGTCGTCCGCTCCGCCACATGGGGTTGCTCGGTAGAGACTTGGTCGCCCGCTCTGCCTCACGGGGTTGCTCGACCGATACTTGGTTGTCTGCTCCACCTGGCTGGGTTGCTCGGCAGAGACTTGATCGTCCGCTCCGCCTCTTGGGGTTGCTCGATAGAGACTTGGTCATTTGCTCTGCCTCACGGGGTTGCTCGAAAAAGACTTGGTCGTCCGCTCTGCCTCACGGGGTTGCTCGAAAAAGACTTGGTCGTCCGCTCCGCCTCGTGGGGTTGCTTGGCCGAGACTTGGTCGTTTGCTCCGCCTCTCGGGGTTGCTCGGCATGGACTTGATCGTTCGCTCCGCCTCGCAGGGTTGCTCAGCAGAGACTTGGTCGTCCACTCCGCCTCCCGGGGTTGCTCGGCAGAGACTTGGTCATCCGCTTTGCCTCGCAGGGTTACTCGCTATCGACTTGGTCGTCTGCTCCACCTCGCGAGGTTGCTCGGTAGAGACTTGGTAGTTCACTCTGCCTCGCGGGGTTGCTCGACAGAGACTTGGTCATCCACTCCACGGGGTTGCTCGGTAGGGACTTGGGTGTCCGCTCCGCCTCGCGGGGTTGCTTGGCAGAGACTTGGTCGTCTGCTCCGCCTCACGGGATTGCTCGACATGGACTTGATCGTCCGCTCCACCACATGGGGTTGCTCAGCAGAGACTTGGTCATCTGCTCCACCACGGGGTTGCTCGGCAGGGACTTGGGTGTCCGCTCCGCCTTGCGGGGTTGCTTGGCAGAGACTTGGTCGTTTGCTCTGCCTCGCGGGATTGCTTGGCATGGACTTGATCGTCTGCTCCACCTCGCGGGGTTGCTCAGCAGAGACTTGGTCGTGAGCCGTTTTAAGGAGTTTCTTGGGCTTTCTTTGGGCACCCCGTTTCTGGGTGCCCGACAAATTTCATCCTTGGATAGCACACCATATTTAGCATGGACAAATAAAACATTGATCTAATAACTTTTCATTTTTAGCCTGAACAAATATGGAATTTCCTTATTTATTTCTTTTAGTTCACATATTTCATAGAGAAACAAATTTCCACAAAATCATTTCCTCTTCTCTAAATCTAAGCAATTAATTCGCTATATCAGACCATCTACTTCTCCATTTGAAAGATTTTTACCATGGAAGATTCTTATTAGTCCCCTTCGCAAAAAAAAAGGTAAAAGAAAAGAAAAGGGTGTTTTTTGAGGTAAAAAAGAAAGGAAAGAAGGATTCTTATTAGGCCATATATATCTGAGGATGCGCAAGGCCATTTGCTAATAAATGAACACTCATAATTCCATCATTATTCCATGCCAGGATAATGGAGCTTTGGAAATCATGCCAACAACATGCATGGTGTGCCATCTAATCGAGCTCTTCATAGCTTGTGCTCATGAAATAATAGCTAGTCAAGCTTGCCGCAAGATAATCATGCATGCCATTTGTTTATTTAATCATTCAGCATTTGACTACGACGCTAATTAAGCAATGAATTTGTGACGATGCAATGATGTCATTCCGAGATGTACATCATTGGGGTCTACAGACTATAGAGCACTAGCTAAAAGTTTAAATTGCAGTCCAATTTCTCTTGTTTTTTTTTGTTTTATGAACAAGCTATAGTTTAATATTTCACTGTTGTACCTTAGTTTCCTAGCTTTACCTCTAAAGTTCAACTACTTTCTCACTTTATACATGGTAGTAATACTATTCCCATATTTATATCTGTTAGAATTCTCATTGATAGCATGGTCAATTCAAAGTGCAGGGCGAAGCCGTAGGTGCCTGCCTGCCTGCCTCTCTCTTTGAAGCTGGAATCTGCCGACGACTGCCATTGGCGAGCGTGGGAGTTTATGCATGAAAGCTCTGTCACACATCTGATCAGAGAGCCCGGTTTTACTCTACTCTAACGTAACGCGAAAACGTCGTTTCCGAGCCCCACCACACCAGGTAATTGGATGAACGAAGCTTGCGATTGTGTGGAAGAAATGGCTGCTGCATGCAGATTCAGTGCACAGGATGGAGACGTACGGAGGAATAACTCGAGGGGAATAATGTTTATTCTGTTGGTATCTCTGTGCTCTTATGCTTGGATATTCCAACGCTTCAAGGGCTGGATTTAAGTCCCTTACGTAAAGTCTGTTGTTTGGATCTACGACACTAACAACTAGCTTGTATTGGCATGATCCAGTTCTTATAGAGTGTTTGAATGCACTAGAACTAATAGTTAGTTAGCTAAAATTTGTCAGTGGAATTAGCTAACTAACAAATAACTACCCAACTATTAACTAATTTACCAAAAATAGTTAATAGCTGAACTATTAGCTAGAGTGTTTGGATGTCTCAACTAATTTTAGCAACTAACTATTAGCTCCAGTGCATTCGAACACCCTCTTAGTCAAACTTAAATCGTAATCAACTAGTTAGCTAAAGCCTAGCTAAGGCTGAGTCCAGTGCACAGCCTCCCTCTCGCCCCTGCCACGTCAGCTCTCGCCTCCACTCTCGCCCCTGCTGCTCCAGTGCACAGGCTGCAGCAGGCTACAGCCTCAGGCTATAGCCACGTCAGCTTTTCTATTTCAGAATTAAGTGGACCAACTGCTACTCCAAACAGTCAAAAATGCCTAGGTGGACCAACTAGAATGTGCCAACTCACTCTCGCCTCGCGCTCTCGCCCACCGCGCCAGCGCGTCGCCCCGCTCCCGCCCTCCTCTCGCCCGATCACGCTCTCCAGTGCAGGCGAGAGCGAGGCGACAGGCACGCTGTCGCCGGGCGACGCGGCCATCGCCCGCTCCCGCTCTTCCGCCCCTCTCCCGTCCCACTCTCGCTCCCGTACGCTCCTCTCGCCCGTGCTTCCCGCCTGCACTGGCACCAGCCTAAGGACATATACAACACTGAGCTGCTTTTTGATCGGTTTTCATGTAAAGAGATATTTAGGTAGTGTTTGGATGGAGGGACGAGGAATGATGACGAGGATGAGATGGAATCATTCTAACTTGACCCGTGTTTGGTTTGAAGGTCTAGAGTCAGGATCAAGGAATATTCTTTAAAAATGGTGGATGGGGCCATCTCTCAAAAAATAAGGGATGAGGTCAGCCAAGGGTTGATCCCGTCCCATCTCTCGTTGACATCGCACCAAACACTTAACAGACGGCATAATGCAACCATGAATCTCTAGATTATAAATATAGTCAAGAGACAATATGTGTAGAAAATTATATAGAGATAAGCTCTCTATAAGGAGACTGACAGTGTTTGGTTCGGTGTCAACGAGGGATGGGACGGGATCAACTCTGGGTTGACTTCGTCCCTTATTTTTTGAGGGATGGTCTAATCCACCATTTTTGAAGAATATTACTTGACCCTGACTCTGGACCTCCAAACCAAACGCGAGTCAAATTAAAATGATCTCATCCCAACCCTCTTTATCCTTACTTGTCCCTCCATCCAAACACACCACTCAAGGCACTTTATATTAAATGAGATGATATACCTTAATTACAACTAAATAGAAGCTACGGGAAGTGAATTGTCCAAAATACCCCTCACGTCTAGCTGCACGTGCCTGCTGTTAGCCGGTAGCCCCACGCCCCCACCGTTGGGACTTGGGACGGGCGCAAGCACAAGGCGAAGAGGAAAGCCAACACTCAACAGCAGGCGGCGGCCACTCCGCTGTGGCGAGTGGCGACGCAACTGGCAGTGGGCCCCAGGTGGCGGGCCCTGACAGGTGAACGTTAGCAGGCCTGACCGGCGCACGAGTGGGGGGGGGGGGGGGGGGGGGGGACAGCAAGTGTATGTGCCAGCGGACCTCCTCGCTTCTTTTGCCGTGCCGTGCTGTGTTTAAGATGATTGATGACAAGGATTGATCATTACGCATGCTCGCGTAGTATCGCTTCCAAATCATTGGCTGTGCTCTCAAACTCTAGTAGTACAGTTTTTAAGCAGACACCAAGGCGTGTGCGCATGCACGCCTGGTCTGGAGAGTAGGTGACATAACACCATGTCAGTCATGGACGACGAACGGCTAATTATCAATCAGTAAAATTTGTTATCCACGAGTATAAAAAGATATATAATAAGATATCTCCGGATAAATTTTTGGCGGGTATAGATATTCATTATCCATATCTATTATTCGATGGGTATCTGACATTATTTGATATTGAAAATATTGTTTGATGATATTGGAATGGTGAAATTATTGAATTATGATAAAATTTTTTGTTTGGTGCCGAATGTTGAAATTGTAGTGGATGGGCGGGTACCACATATTCGTTGTGTAACGGATACCCGACGGGTACGGGTTTAGATACAGCTCCATACCCACGAGCGTATATTTATATAGGTTGAGTTTTGTCTCGCGGGTATGGGTTTGTGAACCATATACCAGTGTCCTACCCACCCAATTTCCATCCCTAACGACGGCTCCTTGTGTCGCGCCGCACTAGCCAATCGTAAGTAGGCCTGGGCATTTAGTTCTTCAATTCTGTTCGGTTTGGTTCCTCAATTTTTCAGGAAATTCGGTTCCCAAAAATCTGGAACCGAAATATGTATCCAGGACACAGGTGGAACCCAAAAAATCGGTTTCGGTTCTTTCGGTTCGATTTCGGTTTCTAACCAAATAGACCGAAGTTTAACCAAAAAAATAGCAAAACAGCACAATTTTAGAGTTTAGCAAAAGTGCGTAGATGACCGGATGGAGGATTAGGTTTGGGGATGGATTGATTTGGAGGGGTTATATGCTCATATACTTAGGATTTGGGAAGGCTATATTGAGATATGCCTAAAATTTTATTGATTTATTGTGCTTATATTACATTTCAGTTTTTTAATTCGGTTTTCTGGTGTCTAGAACCGAAATTACCTCGGTTCTCTTTTGGTTTTCTAAAACATGGAACCCAAATTCCTAATTAGTTACTATTCCTCGTTTCTTGCGGGATTTGTTAGCGATCTCCACAGATTAGCTAAGAAACCGGCTTGTAACGGGTCCAGACCTCCACACTTTATATAGATGAAGAGGTACGACCGATTAAACCCCACAATCGATCCAATCAACTCTACTTATCGTTTTTACCTTATGCATTAGGAGTAGCCCTAATTTAGCCTTCCTCTACCTTGAATCTTCACCTCTCTTTGCCTCTACGTCGACTAGAGGCGTCTTGGGTGGCCTGCCGACGCCAAGACACACCCTAGGATCTCTCCTCCCCGATGGGGTCCCTCCCGGGAGGTGAGATCTAGGTCTGTTGCGAAGAAGACGACCCTCTGCACCATCGCGGAATGTTGGAGCCCCAGGTGTGGACCATCCGGACGTATGCAGAGAAGGAGCCACTCCTATGCCTAGGTCGCGGACCATCCGGCCCAGCCGCAGAGAGCACCGCAAGCAGTTCATCTCCTGATGTTTGGTGCCTAGATCGGTGCCAACACACATTTTTGCGACTCCGCTGGGGATCTAGATGTTTAGATATGCTAAAAATCAGGCCCTCAAATGGCTAGTTCTAAAGATCACACTGATATCTCCCCTAACAATATCCTGAAGCTGGTTGTTGAAAGCCTGACGACTGATGAACAATAGCAATACGAAGGCTACATGCGTCAAGCGAAGGAGAAATTTTTGTCACAATACACGATGGATCACCACTAGAAGGTTGTCAAACAAGGAGAGACTGATGTCGTATCTCTTCTATCCTCACTTCAAATCCCCAACATAAGTAAACCTAACGCCATCCAATCTATTAAACAATATGTAGGTCAGCAGCATAATAAAATGAAACAACATATTGGAGGGTTAGAAGAATCAATTAGAAAATTAACATGTTTGTTGGAGAAATCTGTTGCTTCTAGTTTTCCATCATTTGAAACTAGTAATAGGATGTATATGTCTAATACATCGACAACAAATGGGAATTCGCAGCCCTAGCCATTATATGGTATATGCCGATGAACTCATATTCAAGGCAAATACCACCATCGTCGTCCCTACTTGATAGATTGATGCCTTGGACATAGTCGGGTCGTCCGAGCCTTTGCCAGGACAGTCCAGCCCTTACGCGGACCGTCTCGCTTTCCCTGTCGAACAGTTCGGGGCCACACCAAGACCACCACCTGGTGCCCTGATAGTAGCGAACACAACCGGACAGTTTGGATTTGCCATCAGACAGTCCAGCATCGCGTCAGACTGTTTGGCCGCCTGGGCCAGACAGTCCAGATACGCATACGCAGAACCTACTGTTGCACACTATGCACCAATTTATTATACACCACAACAACAATATGTTTTCCCCCTACGTATTTAAACCACAGCGCACCATATGATCACAGGCCGATCAACATTATAAATCGGCCATGGCAAGAAGATCGGCATAGCAACGCCCGACCGAATGAGTCCCACATCCTAGGATCTGGTGGTCTGCCACCGGGCACAATAGAGAAAATTAGGGAAGAGATGGCTGAACTATTTCGAGATAGGCTTGGAGTTCGTGTAGCCAGAGTAGACCAATCATATCAAAAGCCATATGATCACCGGTTTGACACCGTCCCGTACCCACAAGGGGTAAGGATACCAGAGTTTTTCAATTTTTCTGGCGAAAGTGATAGAAGCACACATAAACATGTAGGCCAGTTCCTAGTACAACTAGGCAAATTGGCCGATGTGAAAGCCTTTCGTGTTCGTTTATTTTCTTTATCCCTTACTGATACCGTATTCGCGTGGTACGCCGCCCTACCTCCTAATTCCATTAATTCCTAGAATGATTTAGGAAATAAATTTCATGAGCATTTCTTTTCTAGGGAATATGAATTAGGATTGGCTGATTTAGCTTCAGTCCGACACGGACGCAACGAATCGGTTAATGATTATATTCTGAGTTCCCGAGACACTAGAAAACGATGCTTTCAAATCCATGTCGCGGAAAAAGAGCTAGCAGGGATGGCTTTTCAATCGGTTGCTATTCTACTTAAGAGACAAATTGGATGGCACTCTTTTCTTTTCAAAAGCTCAGCTACATCAGCGGGCTTTGGTCTGGGAAAGCCGATCTAAAGATACATCAAAATCGGTCGATCGTACTATACATCTAGTGGAGCGTAATAATTTGGATGACGAATCTGCAGATATATGTACCGCTGAACTTGTTTGGCCATCAAAGGCCAAACCTTCACCTTGTTCTTCTTTACAGTCGGTTCAAAAGAATCGGCAAGAAGAAGTTAAATTTACTTTTAGTGTTGCTAATTATGATAAAATATTTGACGAACTAATGAAAAGTGGCAACATTAAAGTAATTTATACACTTCCTCCTCTAGATGAATTAAAGAGACATGCTTATTGCAAGTGGTATAATTCTTTTTCCTATGCACCAATGATTGTAACGTTTCTCGTCGATAGATACATTCAGCCATAAATGAGGGTCGATTGATTTTTCAAGAGATGCAAGTACACAAGCAACCATTTCTTGTCAATGTAATAGAACTAACAAGCAAAAAAACCTTGGTTCGGCCGGATGTGGCCGATAAGGCAAAGGCAACGACATCGGTGATCCTCACAAGTCGAATATCTCACAAGGAGGAATTGTTCGAAAAGCTCGAGACAGGAAGACTAACAAGTCTGGAGGCACCGAGGGCTGGCTCAATCGAGCAGCCGGGCAAAGGTCCCTGATTAAAGCATCATGGATATTCCGACACCTACACACGGATGATCCGGTGCTCAAGTAGACGGTCTTACTGACTCAGCCAGTCAGCCCATGGCCAGAGGCGTCGACCTCCACACAAAGTGAAATCAGGGATGCAGAGCCAAAGTACATATAAAGCACATGGTCCGCTGGTCAAAGTTGGCCCTACTTTTGATCAATTGCTCTCCAAATATGCTAGCAAGAAGGATGTTCTACGCGATCGACCAACAAAGAAACCCCAATCACCCGCTAAAACAAAATGGCCAAATAAAATGACCCAAAAGGCGATGCAACAAGCATCACCTATTCATCCAGTGATGTCAGGATACTTTTCACCCACCTACTTATCATCGATATATTATCCTATTCAAATGTGAAAAGATACGACGATGAACTCATGGTACATGTATAGTCCATTTGCCTATTCAGGCTGGGGGCACCTCCATTCTATAACTTTTGATCTATTGATCAGATGGCCATGGCTGAAAAAATATGCATTCCGAAATGGCCTTTATGCATTGGAGCTCAATTGAACGTTCACCCTATTGGATTGAAAAGTTGGTGACTTGCAACAGGCTTAATTCTTACTTCGGTAACAAGGTGACTCATGAGATCTATTGTTTCTCGAAGGGTGCTGGTAGTACATGTGCTTTTGGTTCGTCAACCTCCACCAAAAGGCATGGGGCATATGTTGAGCACCAAAACCGGCCAGGCGAACTGTCTGCCCTTGGGGCTGAACGGTCCGCAGTCCAGACGGTCCGCGGTGGCGGCGTGAACGGTCCACACGTGCGCAGAATCAATTATGATTCCTCGTTTCTCGATAGATTTGTTAGCGATCTCCATGGGGTTAGCTAGGAAACCGACTTGTAACATGTCCAGACCTCCACCCTTTATATAGACGAAGGATACGACCGATTGAACCTCCACAATCGATCCAATCATCTGAACTTATCGTTTTACCTTATGCATTAGGAGTAGCCCTAGTTTAGCCTTCCTCTACCTCGAATCTTCACATCTCTTCGGCCCTACGTCGACTAGAAGCGTCTTGGGTAGCCTGCCGATGCTAAGACACACCCTATGATCTCTCCTCTCTAACGGGGTTTCCTTCCGGGAGGCGAGATCTAGGTCTGCTGCAAAGAAGACAACCCTCTGTGCCATCATGGACCGTTTGAGCCCCAGACGCAGACCGTCCGGATGTACTCAAAGAAGGAGCCGCTCCTGCGTCCAGGTCGTGGACTGCAAGGCCCAGGGCCACGAGCTGTTCGCGCCTCCGCAGAGGTTCATCTCCCGCTATTTGGCACCCAGATCGACGCCAACATCTATCAAGATGAATATAGAAATATGTAAAATAAAATTTCACTTTAGTACTGATTCTTAAAAATTTGTAATAAAATATACTTTTATCAATCTTGACTAGAACCTGTACTAAAGTTCCCTCTTTAGTACCGGTTCTTAGCTAAAATCGGTACTTAAGAAAGAAGTTTAGATCAGTTCTAGCTGAACCGGTACTGAAATCCCATTTTTAATACCGGATCATTCAACCAGGATTAAAGATTGGCGTCTTTAATACCAGATGCTAAGGGGGTGTTTGTTTCTAAGGGCTAATTTTTAGTTCCTCTATTTTATTCCATTTTAGTCCATAAATTGTTAAATACGGAAACTAAAACTCTATTTTAGTCCCTAGAAAAGCCGATACTATATCTAGTTTCTATCGAGTACTGATTAGAGATGACAATCGAATGGGTAGGACATGTGTATATGGTTCATGAATCTATACTCATACCCATATACACTTGTGGGTATAGATTTATACTTTACCCACCCGGTCGCCCACTACAATTTCATTATTCAACGCCAAACAACAATTTATATCATAATTAAACGATTTCATCATTCCAGCAGCATCAAACAACAATTTCAGCACCAAACATCAATTTGAGCATTCCAGCAACATCAAGTTATTGGATGATACAAACAATATAAAATAATATTTGTAGAATAATAATACACCATATTCTAGCAACAATATATAGAGTATATATAGAGACTCATCAAGTAATAGGTATGGGTACTAGATATTCATACCTATAAATACTTTATTATATTCATACGTGTAATTATGGATAACCAATTCCATTATAACCTTGTTCGATGGATAATTAATCGTGGTTAATTGCTCATATTCGTACCCACTGTCAACCTGGTACTGATTGATCTTTGTCCAATAGTGTACGGTACTCTTTTCTAGGTGTTAGAAGAAGAAAAAAATCAGACCAGGCAAAGCTAGTTTAGCTGCCTAACTGGTACTGTAGCGCCTCTAATAAGGCAGCTATCTCGGCTAGACAAAATGCATGGGAAGAGGGAGAGAAGAGCTAAATTAGCTGGCATTGACACGCCAGGCATTTCCCTCTGACAACCGTCAGCTACTCAGCTGGGACCCTGTGAGGGAATCGACGAGCAGGATGTTTCGGTGATTTGACGCGAAAGCAAATGGGCCAGCGGTCACAGCCAATTTAGCTTCCTTGTTGCAAACTAAACGCCTATCATTGGACAATATGGTTAGGCAATATGGCTATCCATTGTTGGAGCCAGCCTTATGAATGAACCAATGATCAGTCGCCGTCATGTCTAGCCTCCTCCGTGTTGCTTGCTCGGTCTCGGTCTCGGTCTCGGTCGATGATGGACGGCCAAATGGAATAATGGCGCCCGTGGCCGGCTGGACGCATGCACTGATGCACGTACTCGACGGTACTCGCGCGGTTGCGCCGGCAGCCGGTGCTCAGTGCTCTGGAGGGGACGGGACGACGGTCGCCGGCCTGTCTGCTCCTTGTGACGTGCCATCAGCATCCAGCACGTCCCCGGACCTGGACCTGGCTGGACTGCAGGACTGGACTGGAATCCTGCTCGGCGTGGCGACCTCGACTCCACCACAACTGTACTTCAGTACTTGTACGTCAAACTCCTGCCCCGCTGTGCGTGTGCAGTCTATGGAGTGCCGCCGGCGACCATCTGCCGGGGGCCGCCTCGGGGACCGACCAACCGTTAGGTACGGTAGCCCTGCTATATGTACCTCTCATCTTTTATATATTCACTTTTCAAGTTCATGTTTATATGCGCCAAAGATATGCTGTTCCTCCGTCGATGGCATAATAATGACTGTTCCTATATAAATATAAATATAATTATAAATCAGAGACCTAGCTCGATTTAAGTGCCATTTAGCTACCTTTTCCATTGGAGCTAAGGCGGGTTTCAATACTACATGCCACTATTTATCGCCATATGTTAATATTTATCGATCATACTATCGATTATCATTGGTCTTTATTTATCATAGTATTTTAATACATGGTCTTTACTGTCAACCGAAAGTTATCTTAGCGCCATAATAAATTTACTTGTGTAGACTTTTAGTCAAAATCAAACACATCAATTTTATTAAAACATAAATACATCTGAGTATATAAATAAGCAATTAAAATCTATATAATATCATAAAAACAATTAAAATGAAAACTTAAAAGTAATAATTATAGAAATTATTAAAATAATTAACGCCCTGCTATTAGATCCTCTTTCTCATCATCTTCTTCCGCCTCCTTTTCATGTCTTCGTCTATGTCGATGGTAGAGCAATCCAACAATTTGTTGAATTGCTCAAACAATTTAGTTTGAGTCATCTTCTGGTTAGCCTTGTACAACTTCTTTTTGCTCGAACGCGCAGAAGAGTTGTGTATCATTATTATATTAAGAAGAAAAAAGGGTTGAAGACCAAACAACACACATCCAAGTGTTGTTCAACTTCTTTAACATCTCTTTCTTCGAAGATGAGGACTTGCTGCTATTTATTGCTTAGCTCTTACCCTTTCGTTGAGTTCTTGCCCTATCATGGCCAATAGGGCGTGGTGGGTCAACATTTTTTATGACACAAAGCTACAATCATCATCCAAGTTGAGATGGAATCTTTTGCTCCTATCACCGAAGTTCTTGTCATTATGCCTCACGCACCACTTGGGCTGATGGCGAAAAGCGCGCCACATGTGCTCTATCTTGGATTTGGTTTCACTGGGCTTGTTGCAGAAGCACTCCTTGCCCACTTTAAGTAGTACAACTTCATCTGCTCCACTCAATCGAACAATGTACAAGCTATTATATAAAACATTAAGAGGGTGATCTTTTGGTTGCTCATAGATCACTGATCCTTTAACTACTTGATGGTACGATGGTGATGAGCTTCTATGGTAGAGTTGTAGGTGTTGGCTATTTGGCCCTAGAAGGTCGATCCCTTCTTATCGATGCCATCAATGGGGTCCACTAATTGCAGTAGCCAAGCGTGGATGAAAATATGAACTCAAAAACTATCATGGACCTAAAATTTATGTGGAATTCAAAAAATATAAGTTACTAGCCTTTCATCCTCCATCTTTGTTTAGTCCCTTCACCATTGCAATTGAGGAGCACTAGAGTAAGCGAGGTTGTTCAAAACGGTATCACTATGGCAGCTCGGGGGGCACTGTCTTGCTTGTAGGAGGACACAATGGAGGATGACCACCATATGTGGGAGAAGCACCAAATGGGGGAGGGGATGAAAGGGGAGCACCATATGTTCCATGTAGAGGAGAACCATATGGCTATCCATACAGGTATGTAGAAGGGTATGATTGAGGGAAAGATGGTGGTGGATGAGCATTAGTGCTAGGAGCTTCAGTAGTAGGAAGAGGAACATTGGTGGTAGGATAGTCATTGGGAGGAGAAGAAGGATCCATGGATATAGACAATCCAAGTTTAGCTGGTGATTTTATTGAAAGCCATAAGACAATCCAAGTTTTTAGCAAAGGAAAAACTATAGCTCAGCTAGCCTTAGAGGCCAGGGAGAAAAGATTACTAATGTTGTGGCCAAAGACAGAGAAAGAAGAAGAGCAAAGAAAAAGGAAGAAGAATATAGTTTGGAAATCTCTGAGCTTCAACAATGTCTTGTCAATGAAAGAAAGTAGAGGCAAGATATTTCAAACAAGCTAGCCGAAGAGAGATAAAAAAACATACATATTCAGAAGAACCTGGCCACCATGAAGTGTACATTATGCTCATATTACACCTTCGCCTTGCGCTATGCCCACTAAATGCATGGCGAGCTATTTTTGGTTGTGGCATGACCGAAGCGAATGGCTTTCAAGGAGGCCGATGACACCCTTGAAGCCCTCAAATGGATATCCAGAGAGGTTGAGGGCTTGGGCTTCATGTCTATGTTAGACACATACGAAGACTATAGTTCTCTACCCAATGCTCATGGTGTCACATGCATTTTGGAGAAGGCAGTCTTCTCGCACTTGAAGACGGTGATTTTAGCATTATGGTAGATGACATGCAGAATCCTTCTAAGGAATCTATCAATGTTAGTCGATGAATTTTTAACTTGGTTTGGAGCAAGGGTGGCAAAGATGTAGCCCAAGCTAATACCAATGCCAATGAAGAAGGTTGGTATCTTCCTTCCATTTACTTTTTGGTTATCTTTCATATTTATAGGTTGTATCCTTATTGAAGGTGGAAGAATTGTCCAAGAAATGGAAAGAAGCACACTAAACAAAGTTGGTCAAATCCAAAAGGAAGGGCAAGAGTCCTTCAGCACCACCTGCCAGCAAGTGTGAATCCTATTCCAGTTTTTGCCAAAAGACTTTTATATGACGAAGTCACAATATTTGCCTATGAGCTTTACAATTTTCTAAGGTCTTAGTTACTGTTGAGGTATCAAAGACAAGATTCGAAACAACCAAGGATAGATATGGGAGATTCTACCAGTTCGAAGTTGAACATATAATGGATATGGTAGTGAAAGAACTTTGTGATGAAGCGGCTCTTAATGTAATGAACAAAGATATGTAAAAGTATGACTACTTGTGTGCAATGATTGCAATATAACATTTTGCAAAGGTGTGTTTGTTGATGTGCATTCTACTTTCACTTTAGTTTCATGTTTATGAAATAAACACCAGCATTTTGAGCCAAAAGAAGAAAAAACTCCTTCCCTTCTTTTCATATACATGGAACGAGAATGTACTAATCACGAGAACCGTGAAGCTAGTGTTGTGACTACAACATATATGCAGATGAAACTTCATCCTAAGAGGAGATACTTTAGTTTTGCCCATAGAATAATGCATGATGAGTTGATGTGGGCAACATTTTTAGTTTGGTGTTGACAATAATGGCCTTTATTCACATACATAAAGTAGTAATAGATTGAACACACATGTTTCTAAAGTTATCGACACAACAACAATCTTTTAACATATCTTGTAACGATGTTTTTTGTTGCTGATCCATTGTTATTTATTAACAACAATTTTTTTCTTTTTTCTACCTTTTTGCTTGAAACATAACAATGAAGGTCTTTATTTACCTTCTTGATTTAGACATAGCAATGAATGTCTTTCTTTTCTTTGCTCTTGTTCTCTAAACCTATCAAAACAATTATAAAATCATAATATATTTTTATAAACTAAGTTATAGCATTAGCTACTAACCAACAAAATTTAAACTGGAAACTCGATTTATATGTAAAGAAAAATAAATTGTCCATCTAATTTTATTTTTGGACAGCAGATAAAGGATGGGTATAGTTTTCAATGGCACTTAAGGGATCTGCTGTCACACCCAGAATTAAGTGATAAAGCCGTGTGCGTCTCATATGTGTGCCAAAGAAGAACATTGTCACACCTAGGTTTCGGGGCACCAAGACCCGGGCGCGAGATAATCACCAAGTGTGCTAGGACCAAGTCTTACACATATGAAGTCTCATGGTACAGAAACGAATGTCACAATATTTACATATAACAGAGTTCTGTACAAAAATAGTTAAATAATTACATCATACGAAGACAACGATCCAGCAACCCAATGTAATGCCCACAATCTGTTTAAGAAAAAAAATAATAATAACAAAATAAATACATGAAGAAATAAAATAGTAAATTCTGACACCTCAACTTATACTTGAGCAATGAATGTTGAGGACTAAATTTTGAAAACCAAGAACTATTTTGGAAAAGAAGTAATAGAAATGTTTTCTATTCAACTAAATGATTATGCATATCATTAAATGATGCACCATAAGCATTTATTTACATGAATATTTACTTCTAAAGTAACTCTTACTTCTTATCCCACATCTAAACTACCATTTTTCTAAAAAGAAAGAAAACAAGATGAGTACTACGCATGATTCAAACATCTACCAAACAAATAAATCAATTAAAATAAAATATATGAATAAGAATATATTTCTTTACACCAATATGTGAATTTGGTACATTTTGATCCATGGTGAGACTCATAACAAAAAAATAGATTTAGATTTGAAAAAAAATCAAGAGAATGAAAATGGAAAAGGGGAAAGAAATATTATAAAATACAAAATAAACTCATAAATAAATAAATTACACCTTATTATGTTCAAGATGAATAATTAATTTGACTGCAAATTATGCTACAAAATTTGAATTCAAATCCTAAATTTGGAAATGAAAAAGAGAAAACAAAATAGGGAAATAAAAAGAAAAAGGAAAAAGAATAAGGTATTCCTACGGTTTGGGCCAAAACCGCGCTCTCGGCCCATTCCTGGATTTCCCTCCCAGCCAGCCCACCAGAGAAATTCACCACGCGGTCCATTGACCTCCGCACCACAGGACCGACATGCGGGGCCCACTCTATAGCCGCTCCCCTCACGCCGCACACTGATAAGCCTTGGGTCTCTGCCAAGTGGGCCCTATCGCTAAGCTCCTCCCTCACCCTCACGCACTGTCGCTGTCGTGTGGGCCCATAGCGCTGTAGATCTTCCCCTCATCGTGCGCTTCGCCCGGTCAACAGCTTGCCGCGAGCTCTGCGAGCGCCGTTAGCCCTGCTACTGCCTCACCTCACGGCGCATAAATAGGAGCCGGGAGCGAAGTCTTCATCTTCTACGGGATCGTGTGCTGTAGAGTGCTAGGGCCGGTGACCAGCGTTTCCGTAGTGAGCTCGTCATCATGAGAGCAGGGAGAAGTATGCCGCCGTCGATGATCCCTGCCCCTGTTGGCACATTGTCTTCGGAGTTGGGTTTGGGGCCTCACCACTTCGTGTGGGGTGCGAGTGTTGTGTTATTGGGATCGGAGGGCTGTCTGAGCGTGGGTAATCGCTCACCGACTGCGAGGACCCGCGGACTTCCGCCATGCGCCATGGGTAGTGTTCTACACTGCGCGATTCATGGTGAGTCCTCCCCGTTTCGAATTGCCTAGTTCCTAGCATCGCTTTGAATCGCTTAGGCATACAATTTGGGCACTGGTGCGCCAGATGGCTGAACTCCGGTCAACCCTCCGCCGCGGTACCGCGCGCTCCGCCGCCGTAGCAGCCGTAGGCGTGGGTGGTGATTTGTGACCATTGATCTGGCTATGGTCGGGTTAGATTAGATGAAGTGTAAAGTTTCGGCTTAAATGGATGTGGGCCGTCGATTTTAGATGTGATGGTCTGGATTAGATCGCAAACATATTAAATCCTATGCGTAGAAATTGGATCCAGCGGGCACGATTGTGTACCGGTTCAGAGACCGGTAGATCTGATTTGAACCGCCAGATCTGGATCGTGTGGCCCAGATAATAAGATACCCCTTCACTGGTCCTTTTTACATATGAACCCTTGAGTTACTACCGAATTAACCTGCAATCCTAAAACAGAGAAGTCTGAGTCTAGGGAACACTTGCGCGCGAGCCCCTGTATTTTACAGAATTTGATGCCTAGTCCAGAGATTTATAAAATTCAGAAAAAGTAATTAGAAAATTATTTTTAATGTGAAAATAAAGGCTAGAACTTGTTTAATTCATATAAAATTCATAAGGAGCCCAAATTAATCCATTCCAATTCCTATAATTTTGTAATATTATTATTTATCAGTTAGTACCACTGTTTTGACATGAAAGCCACATTAAAATTCATTTTCTAATTAATCTTGTACTTAGAATATAAAACCTTCAGAAATTCATAACTCCTTCGTTTTAATTCTGAATTAACTCGTTCCAGTTGCGTTAGCCTCGTATAAATATTTACTACACAGTAACAATATTTATTATACCATGTCTCATACTTTTATAATTAGATATTTATTTATCCTATGTTAATTGGATTAACTTCTGATCTTATGGTTATAATTTAACTAGATGATCTTTAATCAAATAATGACTTAGACTAAAGTTGGATAATTATTTATGGAATAATCTCTCATATGATATGTACTAACCAATTTATAATATAGTTTAATATTTAAATCACAGAGATCTTTTATAAATCATAACTTCTTAACCATGACTTCGATCCTAGTAGCTCTCGACCCCACGATCTCATAGCGATGTGTAGATCATTATTATGCAGTATGTTCTTATGTTTGGTGTGATGTTAATTTTGTCTATACCATGTCTATTTGTATTGCTACGACTAGCAGTGCGTTCACGAGGATTTGAAGAATCACCCTGGTAACTGGAATCTCAAGTGCTAGGCAAGTTGTGCCTTTGACCACTTTTTACCTAATAATGTTCTTTAATATCACTTATTCATGAATAGGTTTAATTTTGAGGGGCCCAATAGGTCACTGTAATCTGTTTATCCATTTTACCTTGTTACCCCTGAATCACATGGGTAGTTTTGCTATTGCTTTACATGGTTTTGGGATAATCTTTCATTATATCCATGTTCCAATATTTTGTTATTTTATTTATGTTCATGTCAAGATCATTAATGTTAATTGGAACATGGAGCTTAACTTGAGAAACACGTGCCACCACAAGGGAGGAATGGGACCCCTTGGCTAACTAATTAGGAAAGCTAATGGAAGACTTCCTTACCCGAAAGGGGCAAGGGCAGTAGGGGAGTTGCATGCAAGGAGGTTCTCGGGTTGATTTTGCTGTGATGGCGGTCAGACAGGGGATTCTTGTAAGTGCTCTTCCCATAAACTATAGCGGGTTTTCGGAAGCTAGTGGAACTTTGTAAAGGCCTCGTAGTGGATCCCTAGCCATTCACCTCGGTAGTGTCTAAGGGTCTAGCTAACCCTAGCGACATGGGAAACACGACTTGTGGGTAAAGGGTACAACCTCTGCAGAGTGTAAAACTGGTATACTAGCCAAGCTCACGGTCAAGAGCATCTCAGGACTCTCGCATGATTAATTTATGTAACTTAAATTCAATTTATCATTTGCATTGCATGGGATTATTTATTAATTTTGTTCTATTACTTTTATTAAGGTTTGGTATTTACTTACATTTAGTAATTGCTAATAAAATTTTGACCAACTAATTAAAAGCAATGCTCAGCTTAAGCCTCTGTTATTGCTCAGCCTTACACATCACATGAACTCCCACCTTTGGTGAGTTCATGCCCACTGGTTTCCCCACAACTTGTTGAGCTATGATCTTGTGTGAGCTCACCCTTGCTGTCTCACACCCCCCACAGGAGAAGAACAGGTGGTTCAGGAGGAGCCACAAACCGAGGAGTTTGATTTGATCTAGGTGGCGTTTCCCAGTTGACATTGGCGCCAAGGATGATCCTTAGTTCGTTTTATATTTATCTTTTATTTTGTAATAAGACTTCCGCTATGTAATAAATACTCTGATGTTATTGTAATATTTATCTCGATACACTCTATTATTATATATGTTGTCTTCTTGGTGCATGTATGAGATGCACCCGGCTTTGTTCCTTAAAGCCTGGGTGTGATAGAATTGGTATCAGAGGAAATGTTGACTCTAGGACGAAACCTAGATAGAAATGGACAACCCTTACTTACTTACCTCTGCTACTCTAATTATTTTCTAAACTTTTCTTAATCTTTTCTCATCTATTTCCGCTTTACTCTGATTATTCTTGCCTTTTCCTTCTAAAGACAAATGTGGATTTCACACTTTGAAATCCTGTGCCTAAAGTGACCTTCAGGAATAGGGGACCTACTCTTAGGAACAAAAACAAAACTATTTTTTTATATAGGTATCTATACGCTTGAGTGTTTGTTCTTGTGATATTTGTTTGATTTGGATCTTTGATTGAGTGTGATGAGTCATGGAGTAATGTCCACAATTACATCTACATATACGTATAGATAAATAAATAAATAAAATTCATGAGATAACTAAACAACTTAGATTATCCTCCATTAACATATATCTATTATATATAGGTTTCTCTTATCTTAAAAGATTCTCTCTTATCTTAAAAGATTCTTTCTTATCTTAATAGAACCATCTTATCTTACAAGATTCTCTCTTATCTTAATAGATCCATCTTAACCCGAAAAGATTTTATCCTAATAGATCTAACTAATCTCAAAATATTCTATCTTATTCTTAGAGACTCATCTTGTCCTAATAAGCATGTTTATTCCCACCACTTGGCTTATCTCATCACCTTGTAACAAACATGATCTATTCCAAGATAAGTTAAGTAGATTTTATCTAGTCTAATCTGATTACATCAATTTAATTCTGATCCCATCTAATCTGCTCAGATCTAATCTAATGGATAAACATGATAGACAATACTGGGAAGATAGATTGGACCCTACTTCTATAAGCATGTTTCAACCTAAATTGGTGCTTTGGATTAACTAGACCACATACAACTACCTAACCATATGCAACTACTTTAACCACCCGATAGTTGCATAACACCTCTGTTTTCACCTAACAGAGATTCTGACCTACCTACACTATATAATTCATCCTATCTTAGAAGGTTCTAACACATATTAACAATACATATTCTACCCTAGTAGATTTATCTAACTTAAACTAAGTTTAATCCAGTTATATCCAATCTAATCTAGACCCTATCTAATCTAATATGGTCTAATCTATGTTACGAGTATTAACTAAACCATATTCTGATAAATGAGTTTTAAACCCAAAATTGGTGTCTTAAGACTAACTCGTCCGTGAAACCATGACCTAACCTATGTGATAGGTTGCCCAACTCATTTATCCCAAAAACAAAGTAAAACTCTGTTTAATCTACCTGCCCCAGGTAACCGAAATGGTTATCCCAACTCAGATAAAGGCATCCAACACCAACCCCGATGGTTCTTAAATCAGATCCAGGAAGAAGGCTAACCTCGACAATGAAAGATACAAATAGAAACAGATCTTCAGATGAATCAAAATCCACCACTCGGAATAAAAAAAACTCTCCCTTACTTAACTTCCTTGTACTTCCAAAACTTCTCTACGCTTACCTAATAGTTAAAAATCTGAGGTACCCTTGTTTTCTAAGCCTCACCTGATAATGGCATGAGACTTTTATGTGTATAAAAATATATACTAATTGGAAGTTGCACTTAGAAAAAAAATACTAGAACTTCGTAAAGATAAAGTCAGCTTGATATGCTTAACTAAGTGGTATTCTTAATTGGGAATTATAGAATCTAATGTGATCTAATCTAATGTGGTCTGCTTAAACCAATTAGTGATACTTGGACCCTTCTGGCCAGGTGTAGACCAACTTAACCATAAGTATAAGAGTTAACCCAACCCATAGAGTCATGATGAATGGTATAATTAATCTATCCTCACCAAACATCAAACAAACTTTTGATCTACACCATGTGGTTTACCTCCTCCATATCTATCTTAACCATATTTCCCAACCCCGATAATATACACTAACCTCGAAACAATGAGACCAAGACCGGAGGAGAAAAGATCAACATCGACAAGGAAGGGTATAACAGTGAAAGTGAATCTCGTGATGAATCAGGACTTAAACATTTTGGATAAAGTCTTTTACTTGCCATAATCTTTCTTACCTCAACCTGTTCAGTTTATATCCCACATAAATAGTAGCTGGATACCTATGCTCTCCCAATCTTCCACTACCTCCACCACCACCACCAGCTCCACCAAGCTACATAAATATAAATATATATATTGCTATTTTAGTTAAATGTTACTTTAGTTAGTATTTAGTATTTCACTGTTTTAGGAGAAATAATAAGGGTTATTTGACCCCATGTGTTGCTAATAAATTATGCATCATGCTGAAATTTTGTTTGTGCATATGTGTTGAGATAACCTGGTTATGCACCCTCTTACAAATCTCGAGGACGAGATTTCTGTTAAGGGGTAGGATTTGTAATGCCCAAAATCTGTATAAGAAAAAAATAATAACAAAATAAATATATAAAGAAATAAAATAGTAAATTTTGACATCTCAACTTATACTTGAGCAATGAATGTTGAGGACTGGATTTTGAAAACTAAGAACTATTTTGGAAAAGAAGTAATAGAAAAGTTTTCTATTCAACTAAATGATTATGCATATCATTAAATGATGCACCATAAGTATTTATTTACATGAATATTTACTTCTAAAGTAACTCTTACTTCTTATCCCACATCCAAACTAGCATTTTTCTAAAAAGAAAGAAAACAAGATGAGTACTACGCATGATTCAAACATCTACCAAACAAATAAATCAATTAAAATAAAATATATGAATAAGAATATATTTCATTACACCAATATGTGAATTTGGTACATTTTGATCCATGGTGAGACTCATAACAAAAAATATATATATTTAGATTTGAAAAAAAATCAAGATAATGAAAATGGAAAAGTGGAAAGAAATATTATAAAATACAAAATAAACTCATAAATAATTAAATTACACCTTATTATGTTCAAGATGAATAATTAATTTGAATGCAAATTATGCTACAAAATTTGAATTCAAATCCTAAATTTGGAAATGAAAAAGAGAAAAGAAAATAGGGAAATAAAAAGAAAAAGGAAAAAGAATAAGGTATTCCTGCGCTTTGGTCCAAAACCGCGCTCTCGGCCCATTCCTAGATTTCCCTCCCAGCCAGCCCATCAGAGAAATTCACTGCGCGGCCCATTGACCTCCGCACCACAGGACCGACATGCGGGGCCCACTCTACAGCCGCTCCCCTAGCGCCGCACACTGATAAGCCTTGAGTCTCTGCCGAGTGGGCCCAATCGCTTAGCTCCTCCCTCACCCTCGCGCACTGTCGCTGTCATGTGGGCCCATAGCGCTGTAGATCTTCCCCTCGTCGTGCGCTTCACCCGGTCAACAGCTTGCCGCGAGCTCTACGGGCGCCGTTAGCCGTGCTACCGCCTCACCTCACGGCGCATAAATAGGAGCCGGGAGCGAAGTCTTCATCTTCTACGGGATCGTGTGCTGTAGAGTGCTAGGGCCGGCGACCAGCGTTTCTGCAGTGAGCTCGTCGTCGTGAGAGCAGGGAGAAGTATGCCGTCGCCGATGATCCCCGCCCCTGTTGCCGCATCGTCTTCGGAGTTGGGTCTGGGGCCTCGCCACTTCGTGTGGGGTGCGAGTACTGTGTTATTGGGATCAGAGGGTCGTCTGAGCGCGGTTAATCGCTCACCGACGGTGAGGACCCGTGGACTTCCGCCATGCGCCATGGGCAGTGTTCTATGCTGCACGATTCACGGTGAGTCCTCCCCGTTTCGAATTGCCTTGTTCCCAGCATCGCTTTGAATCGCATAGGCATGCAATTTGGGCACTGGTGCGCCAGATGGCTGAACTCCGACCAACCCTCCACCGCGGTACTGCGTGCTCCGCCGCCGTAGCAGCCGTAGGCATGGGTGGTGATTTGTGGTCGTTGATCCGGCTATGGTCGGGTCAGATTAGATGAAGTGTAACGTTTCGGCTTATGTGGGGATTAGATCGCAGACATATTAAATCCTATGCGTAGAAATTGGATCCAGTGGGCACGATTGTGTACCGGTTCGAGGACCGGTAGATCTGATTTGAACCGCCAGATTTGGATCGTGTGGCCTAGATAATAAGATACCCCTTCGCTGGTCCTTTTTACATATGAACCCTTTTGTTACTACCGAATTAACGCGCAATCCTAAAACAGAGAAGTCTGAGTCTAGGGAACACTTGCGCGCTAGCCCCTGTATTTTACAGAATTTTATGCCCAGTCCAGATATTTATAAAATTCAGAAAAAGTAATTAGAAAATTATTGTTAATATGAAAATAAAGGCTAGAACTTGTTTAATTCATATAAAATTCATAATGAGTCCAAATTAATCCATTCCAATTCCTATAATATTGTAATTTTATTGTTTATCAGTTAGTACCACTATTTTGACATGAAAGCCACATTAAAATTCATTTCCTAATTAATCTTGTACTTAGCACATAAAACCTTCAGAAATTCATAACTCTTTTGTTTTAATTCCAAATTAACTCGTTCTAGTTGCGTTAGCCTCGTATAAATATTTACTACGTAGTAACAACATTTATTATACCATGTCCCATACTTTTATAATTAGATATTTATTTATCCTATGTTAATTGGATTAACTTCTGATCTTATGGTTATAATTTAACTAGATGATCTTTAATCAAATAATGACTTAGATTAAAGTTGAGATAATTATTTATGGAATAATCTCTCATATGATATGTACTAACCAATTTATAATATAGTTTAATATTTAAATCACAGAGATCTTTTATAAATCATAACTTCTTAACTATGACTCCGATCCTAGTAGCTCTCGACCCCACGATCTCGTAGCGACGCGTAGATCATTATTATGCAGTATGTTCTTATATTTGGTGTGATGTTAATTTTGTCTATACCATGTCTGTTTGTATTGCTACGACTAGCAGTGCGGTCACGAGGATTTGAAGAATCACCCTGGTAACTGGAATCTCAAGTGCCAGGCAAGTTGTGCCCTTGACCACTTTTTACCCAATACTGTTCTTTAATATCACTTATTCATGCATAGGTTTAATTTTGAGGGGACCAATAGGTCACCCTAGTCTATTTATCCATTTTACCTTGTTACCCCTGAATCACATGGGTAGTTTTGCTATTGCTTTACATGGTTTTGGGATAATCTTTCATTATATCCAAGTTCCAATATTTTGTTATTTTATTTATGTTCATGTGAAGATCATTAATGTTAATTGGAACATGGAGCTTAACTTGAGAAACACGTGCCACCACAAGGGAGGAATGGGACCCCTTGGCTAACTAATTAGGAAAGCTAGTGGAAGACTACCTTACCCGAAAGGGGCAAGGGCAGTAGGGGAGTTGCATGCAAGGAGGTTCTTGGGTTGATTTTGCTGCGATGGCGGTCAGATGGGGGATTCTTGCAAGTGCTCTTTCCATAAACTGTAGCGGGTTTTTGGAAGCTAGTGGAACTTTGTAAAGGCCTCGTAGTGGATCCCTAGCCATTCACCTCGGTAGTGTCTAAGGGTCTAGCTAACCCTGGCGACATGAGAAACACGACTTGTGGGTAAAGGGTACAACCTCTGCAGAGTGTAAAACTGGTATACTAGTCGAGCTCATGGTCAAGAGCAGCTTAGGACTCTCGCATGATTAATTTATGTAACTTAAATTCAAATTGTCATTTGCATTGCATGGGATTATTTATTAATTTTGTTCTATTACTTTTATTAAGGTTTGGTATTTACTTACATTTAGTAATTGCTAATAAAATTTTGACTAACTAATTAAAAGCAATGCTCAGCTTAAACCCCTGTTATTGCTCAGCCTTACACATTACATGAACTCCCACCTTTGGTGAGTTCATGCCCACTGGTTTCCCCACAACTTGTTGAGCTATGATCTTGTGTGAGCTCACCCTTGCTGTCTCACACCCCCCATAGGAGAAGAACAGGTGGTTCAGGAGGAGCCACAAAGCGAGGAGTTTGATTTGATCTAGGTGGCGTTTCCCAGTTGACATTGGCGCCAAGGATGATCCTTAGTTCGTTTTATATTTATCTTTTATTTTGTAATAAGACTTCCTTATGTAATAAATAATCTGATGTTATTGTGACATTTATCTCGATACACTCTATTATTATATATGTTGTCTTCTTGGCGCATGTATGAGATGCACCCGGCTTTGTTTCTTAAAGCCCGAGTGTGACACCCAAAGTTGACTAGGAGACGATGGCCTAGACCTCTCACAAAATCATCACATCATCCTCCATGCGCCTCATCATGCGGTACCTGTTTTTGAACTGTGTGGGGTGTGAGACAGCAAGGGTGAGCTCACGTACGTTCATCGCTCAACAAGTTGTGGGGAATAATGTGCATGAACTCACCAAAGGTGGGAGCTCATTTGAAGTGTAAGGCTTACCAAAGAGGATGGTTGAAGCTGAGCATTGCTTTTAAAGTTGGTCAAAATTTTATTAGCAGTTACTAGGTATAAGTAGATACCAACCCAAATAAGTAATAGATCAAAATTGATAACAACACTCGCGATGCAATGCATATGACAAATTAAGTTTAGTTCCATAAATTACTCATGTGAGTGTTCGAGCCGCTTATGACTGTGAGCATGGCTGATATACCAGTTTTACACTGCAGAGGTTGCGCATCTTTACACACAAGTCATGTTACCCATCTGCTAAGGGGTCATGAATTCCATACACCCTACCAAGGAAGCGATGCAGGGTAACACTACGAGGCCTTTACAAAGTTCCACTAGCTTCGGAAAACCCGCTACAGTTTCTAGGAAGCTCCAATGTAGGGATCCCTCGCCTGACCGCCATCGCAGCAAAATCAACCCAAGGACCTCCCTACACTGACCACTCCCCTCCTGCCCTTGCCCCTTTCGGGTAAGATAGTCATCCACTAGCTTTCCTAATTAGTCAGTCTTGGGCATCCCATACCACCCTTGTGGTAGCACTGTTTTCCCGGGTGGTTCTCCATGTTCCAATTAGCAATATGATCTTATCATGAACAATAATTAAACAACAACGTAATTGGAACATGATCATAGTGAAACATTAGTTTTCCAAAATTGAGTAGAGCAATAACAAAACTACCCAATAACTCTTGTGCTTGCAAGGTGAGGGATAAACAATGCTAGGGAAACCTATTGGGTCCCATCAAATTAACCTGAGCATGTCACAGTGATTAAATATGAACATTATTAGGTAAACAGGAGTGATCAAGGGCACAACTTGTCTGAGACTCAAGATTCCAGGTACCAAGATGATCTTTGGATGACTCATAACCTCGCGCTAGTCGTAGCAATACAAACAAACAAGGTATAGTCAAAATTAACATCACACCAAACATAAGAACAAACTGCATAATAATAATCTACACGTTGTTACGAGATCGTGGGTTCGAGGACAACTAAAATCACAGTTACGGTTAAAAAGATATAATATTCTTAAGTTTTAGGTGGTTAAACAGTGAATCTTTTATCCTTTCTTGATTAATATATATCAGAAAGGTTATGACAAATAAATAACTCATTTACGGGTAACCTAGCTTTAATCTTGGCCGAACAGTTTGGAATCAACGGCCCCGATCGGATCCAGCCAATCGTTACGTACGTTCTAATCACGACCGTTGCCTCATAGATCCACGGTCACGGCGCCACCACCCACCTTCCACTGCTCCGCAACGGCGGCGCTCTGCGCCGCGGCTGAGCATGCCGGTGAGGCCGACCCCTATAACACCCTGAATTTAGGGGTATAAAATTTCTTTCTTATTATCATCCAAATTCAGGTGTTACTCTTCTCTCTCTCTCTAGTTTCTACCTCTCTCTAGCTTCTCTCTCTCTCTTTTTCCTTTTGAGTAGAGTTAGCTTAATTAGGAGAGATTATTTATTTATTTTTGCCAAAACATTATGAGGCATGATATGTTGCATCGTGCTGAGTTTAAATATTCTTTGAATTGTTGCACATGTTTGAATTAGTTTGAATTTGAAACTTGGTTTGAATTTGAATTGACAACCCTAGAGAAAAAGAAATGGAAAAGCAATTAGAAATTTCAGGAAAAATGAAAAAGCCAAAGCAGCTCAACCGGCCCAGCTCGGCTCAGCCAGGTCGCGCGCCCGCGTTGCCTGAAAAGTAGGTTCCACCTGTCAGCGGTGGTTTCCTTCCCCGCGTGCTCTCTCCCTCCCTCTCTCTGCCCATGGGGCCGGGCTATCGGTGCCAGTTGCCTTCCCCCGCACGCCTCTCTCCCCCTCTGCCTCGCGGGCCCGCCTCGTCAGTGCGCCGAACCGTTACCCCGCACACCCACTCTCTCTCTCGCTGTGCCGTGGGACCGCCCTGTCAGCTTCGCCTTTCCCGCGCCTGCCGTGGACCAGCATGCATGCACTCGCGCACACACGCCGAGATCCCCATGCCTGCACTCGCTTCCCCGTCCCATTTCGCACAACCTCGCCCTCTCTCGCGCTTTGCCCACGCCGCTCGACCTTACCGGTGACCCGCGCCCGCCATGCCAGTCGTCTAGCCCGCTAGAAGCTGCGCCAGGCCACCCCGAGCTCCACCCCAAGGTGAGACACTCGTTCCCATGCTCGATTTTCCCAATTGTGCTTCGCTGTTGGCCAATTTCGGCTTCGCTGGAGGTTGGCCGTGGCGGTCCGCCGCACCCGCACGGTGGCCGGCCAAATTGGCCCGGTCTAGTGCCCCCGCACCGGTCCCTGGTGTTCCCCTTGCCCTGCTAAAGTCAGTCCAGGCCTTAGCGCGCCTCAGACCCCCTCCCCACGTCCGGAATTCCTCACCGGAGTTAACCCGGCCTGCCCAGAGTCCTCCCTCTGCCATTCTCCCCCCTCTGACCCCGGTCTCATGGACACAACCTCACCAGTGAGTTCGCCACACCTTCATTTTCGCTTTTGGCCAGCTTCGGCGACCTTGGAACCGCCGTAGCTCGCACCCGCCCTAACTCCAGCGACCTCACCGCCGCGAGAAGGAGCGGCGCCGCCCGCAGCCGTTAACCCTCCCTGTGTTGATCTCCACCGTTCGATACCGATTGCACGACCGAGATCGCGGGATACCGCTTCGTGCACGCGCGCCCCGCGTCCGGACCCGCCTGTCAGTCGCCTGTGCCCTTGGCACCGGGCCTGACCGATCAGTCTGCCTCCCCGCCCTTGGTCGCTGACCGCCCTGGCCCACTGGTCAGTGTGCACCCGTGTCCACGCGCTCGCCCGCGGATCTGTTTTCAATCGTTGATCTCAGATCCGATGGCCGAGAGAGCTCGATACCCATTCACGCGGTGATTTTGTTAAAGAGACCCTCGGTTTAGTTGGAACCCGCCGTCCCTGGGCTTTTAAATAATTACAGAATTAGGCCTATTTTCATATTTTAAACTCCCAAACTTGTTTATTTCATATCTTTTGCATATGAACTCCAAATTTAGTTATTCAAATTGCAAAATATTCATAGGAATATTCTCTATTTAAATAAATTAGTTCCATTTACTATCTGCACACTCTAATTTTTATGGTTAACTATGAACTAGTATATGCGTAGATTTATTCATTTAATAAAATAAATAAAAGGGAAACCCTAGAGATTAAAGTATACTTAATCTTGTAAGATTAATAGTGTGTATTACATGAATTTATCTCTGGTTTAATTTTTATGTCTCATTGAAGGTAATTAAATTAGAATTATGTAGTCCTAGATAGTACTTAGGGAATAATTAACTACTAAATGAGAATTAGTTCACCCTATAATTTGACTCTTTTTGGAGTTTATGATTTTCTTTTGAGATGTGTTCCCATGTTTGTACATGATTGATGTGTTGTTTATTTGTCATTTACCAAATCTATTGAATGCATGATCGCTTTATTTAGACAACGAGCAGTCCGTGGTTCCTGAGTGTGTTGTTGAAAATCTTTCTGAGCAACAACCTGGTGAAGGCAAGTGTCCTCTGACCCATTATGCCCCACTCATTTTTAATTCACTGTCCCACATTACATTTATTTAAACCTAAGGATTGACTACTCTGTATTTACCTTATCCTTGTTTACCTTTTGGGTTATCATGGTTAGCTTTATGCTATTACCTTAACTTAATCAATGAACATGATGTGATTACTTATGATACGATGGTGTTATCCCGATGATGATATTGTGATACTCTAGGGGGCTCAGGCTATTTTCCTGAGTACCTCTCCGTAAGGACCTGTTCGTGGAGTGACCACCCGGGATAACAGTGCAACCATGAGGGTGGAATGGGACGCCCTTAGTTGAATAATTAGATGAACCTGGGGGTGTAGTTGGCTTTGCCGGAGGGCCATCAATGGGGGCCGTGGCATAGCGCTCCCTCTACCAAGGGGGGTGCAGAGGTTCATTCGATTTGGTTTTGTTAGTCACCCACCTTGGGGAGGTGTACTGCGTTTGTATGACTGATGAAACCTAACGAGCAACTATGCACCAGGGGAATCTTTGTAAAGGCTACGTAGTGAAACCTTGTCGACTCACCTTGGTAGAGTTTGAGGGTTTGATCGACCCGAGGCATAAAGGGATCACGACTCGTGGGTAAAGTGTGCAACCTCTGCAGAGTGTTAGAAACTGGTATATCAGCCGAGCTCATGGTTAAGAGCAGCCTTAGGATCCTCTTTGATTAGAAGAACTTTGATTACTTTATGATGATGGTTAAGAATGTTGGTTATAATTCTGATCTCTGGTATTTCCTCTTGGATGGAGTGCTTTTGGGTAATAACTAGGTTTATTACTAACACTTGGCTCTACTAATAGTAATAAATGTTTGACCAACTAAAAGCAACTGCTTAACCTCAACCCCACATACAGCTAGTCCACTTTAGCCACACGGGACATTTGCTGAATACGTTGATGTGTACTCACCCTTGTTTTACAAACCACCCCCACCCCAGGTTGTCCACACTTTACTCAGTGCTTAGGAGGTGATGCTGGCAACATGGAGGACTTTGAGGAGTTCTAGGACTACGACAGGTTCTAGTTTTTCTTAGTGGCAAACCCCCAGTCAGCTGCCTATGTAGGCTTATCTTCTACGTTTCGTTTTCCGCACTTTAATATTAATGTTAAAGACAATGGTTATGTATTAAACTCTGTGGATGTCTTGGACATCTTGATGTAATTAAAGTACCTTTCTGCTATTTACTATGAGCAATGTGTGATGATGTCCAATTATGTAATCGTTGTGTACATGAGTTTCTGATCCTGGCACATACATGGTTCGCATTCGGTTTGCCTTCCAAAACCGGGTGTGACAACCCCGGACCCACACACCAGTGCGCTATTCCGAATTAAAGACTCCCCCCATGATGAACGAACGGTAACGGCACAATTAGGGAGCAAATACCTGTTGTCCATGGCGCTAGAGGCTGGGCTCCCGATGAAACACGGCCTACGACGATGCTTTTGTCACCGGCGAGCAATTGCACAGGGCACCAATGAACTTAGCCCAAATCTGCAAAGCACACACACCTCCAAAGAGATTCGATGATCGCCCGGAGTGGAATCCCGAAGCCCGAGTTGGCCTGACCAAGTTCTCCCACGCCGTAGGCCACCACAATGCTCATTCACCGCTACCCCGACTCTCCAGCTCATAGAGTTCACCGGCCGACCCCAGGATGAGAGACAAAGTGGTCACGGTGCCCCGAGGGTTCGGTTTTTATTGCAACCACCAGCACCTTGGTCTGTTAGTGAGGAAATGGGGAAGATCGCAACGGTGACCACGCGCGGTGCGCGCGCGCTTCTATTAAGACGAGGAGGGGAAGAATCCGACAAGTGGGTCCCCGCGCATAGTGAGGGAAGAAGAGATGAGAAGGCTACCAGGTGGGGCTACGGTGTCGGCGCCCAACAGTCGAATGGGCCAAGCAGGAGTGCTTTGTTTATGGGCCGAATGGAGGGAAACCAGCCTAGCCGAGTTTTTCCATTTTTATCTGTTTTCCTATTTCTTTTGTCTCCCTTTTCTTCTCCACCTCCCATTTGAAATAATTCATTCTAAATTCCAATTCTTGATTTGAATTTCTGACTCCCAATTTCAGTTATATAATCCAAATCCTACTATTTTCAATATTTTATTTTTCCTTCCCCCTTTTTTTAATTCTAGCCACAATAGATGGTTTTATTACAAGTTTCTTTTCTCCTTCTATACTTTAATTTATAATTTGAGGTTGAAGTTAAATTATGGTTCCTCACTTCAATAAAATGTATCACCACCAATTTATAAGTATGAGACCCCATTCTTTTATTCATTTATTGGTTACACGACTATTTTAATATTCCTAATTCATTATAAAAGAAAAGGTTCCAATAATTTCCAAAGGTAAAACAAAATCTCAAGTCTTATTATTAATATATTTATTTACTTATTTTATTATTATTATTATTATTTTCTTCTACCAATTCTGGGCTTTACAAATCCTACCCCCCTTAAAAGGAATCCCGTCCTCGAGATTAGTAAGAAAAAGGAAGTATCTCTTTTTGTGTCAAAACATATGCACAAACAAAAATCTCGGCATGATGCATAACTTTTTTTAGCAAAACATAGGGTCAAATAGACCTTATTGGTATTCTTAAAATAGTAAATACTAGCTGCTAACTAAGGTATTATTTAGGTCTTATAAATAGTACTCTAAATATATATATATATATGTTTATATAATTATATTTATTCTAATCCTGTTGTTCATTGCCGTCTTCACCAACTTCTTCACCTTCAACCAGCACTTCTTCTTGGTTTTCAAGTTCACCAGGTTCAGCTTCTACTTCTGCATGGTTGACCTGCCCCCGGTTGACGGATAATGGTTGACTCTTGCCTGCCAAGGCCTGACATTGCTTCATTGGAGCCGAAGTAGTATAAGCAGCCCGGTTGGGACAGTAATTGGCGTAGTGTCCAGACTGTCCACACTTGAAGCACGATCTGTTGGTGGACTTATTAGGAGCAACAGGTCCTGCTGGGGTGCTTGCTTCAGGAGGAGCAGATTGGGTCTGTTGAGTTTGTTGACCAGGACTGCCACGAGCAGGTGTACTTTGAGTAGTAGTATATCGAGGACGGGAACTACTTCCAGCCTGTCCCTGGTTAGCAGCCCTTCTCTTCTCTCCAAACTCAGCCCTCTTGATTTCCACAGCAATAGCTTTGTCCAGTAGTCTTTGGAAGGACGGGAATGTATGTGATATCCATTGGTATTGTAGTGGTCTGATCAAACCTTCTAGAAAGAGCTCCTACTTCTTCTCATCATCCTCAACTTCCCTAGGAGCATATCGAGATAGCTGGATAAATTTGTCTCTATATTCGCTTACGAACATACCTCCCTGCTTGAGGGATAGAAACTCCTTCCTTTTAATCTTCATAAGTCTAGCAGGAATATGGTAATTCCTGAATTGAGTGGAGAATTCTACCCAGGTAATTGTGTTGACAGCGGCATGAGCAGCGTAGTATGCATCCCACCAATCCACAGCGGGGCTAATAAGGCGACCCGACGCATATAGCACCTTCTCCCTGTTGGAGCACTGAGCTATGTTGAGCATCTTGTCCATAGACTTTAACTAGTCATCAGCTTGTAGTGGGTCCACGGAGTTAGAGAATGTTGGTGGTTTGTGACTCATAAACTCTCGGTGCTTATCCCTAGGTGGAGTTGGTGGTGGTGGAGGAGGTAGTGGTGGTTGTTGTTGCCATTCCAACCGTTCTTGCCTCATTTCTTGACGCATTTCTAGACGTTCCTAACGCATTTCTTGGCGTTCTTTCCTCATCTAAGCTTGCATTTCGTTCATCATGTTTGACATTTGCTGTAGCATCTACATCTGTGCGGCAACCACTAGATCTGTCCCAGCCGGTGGAGGATTTAGAGAATTCATTTCTGGTCATGGTTGGTTAACAATCCTCTTGCTATGGTGGTTAGCAGGTAGATTGATATTGCCTCCCTTCCTGGTATTGATCATCTGGGTTATAAATATATGGTAAGATAGTTTTGCAAGGGAATTTAGCAGGCAAACAGATAGGCTAGTAGCTAGTCAGAAACTGAAGATTCTGGGGTAGGGATTTGATTTGTTGTTTTATGTCAATATTGGGATAACTAGGCGTATAAGGTGAATATCCAAAGGTAAGATAGAATCTATCAAGATGAGATAGACATGTTATACTAGTTGTATTCTAATGAAGAGATAATATAGGTTGTCTAATTATTTTGTAAACATTTTTGTGCCTATATGTATATATAGATGCAAATGTGGACATTACTCCACAACTCATCCCACTCAATCAAAGATCCAAATCAGACAAATATCATAAGAACAAACATTCAAGTACATAGGTACCTATAAAAAATAGTTTTGTTTTTTGTTCCTAAGATTTGGTCTCCTATTCCTAAAGGTCACTTTAGGTACATGATTTCAAAGTGTAAAATCCACTTTTGTTTTAGAAGAGAAAAGGTAAGATAAATCAGAGTAAAGCTGCAGTAGATGAGAAAATATTAAGAAAAGTTTAGAAAGAATCAGAGTAGTAAAGGTAAGTAAATAAGGGTTATCCAGTTCTATCTAGGTTTCGTCCTACAGTCAACATCAGCTCATATACCACTTCTGTCACACCCGGGTTTCGGGGCACCAAGACCCGGGCGCGAGATAATCACCAAGTATGCTAGGACCAAGTCTTACACATATGATGTTTTATGGTACAGAAACGAATGTCACATTATTTACATATAACGGAGTTCTGTACAAAAATAGTTAAATAATTACATCATATGAAGACAACAATTTAGCAACCCAAAGTTGACTGGGAGACGACGGCCTAGACCTCTCACGAAATCATCACAGCATCCTCTAAGCGCCTCATCCTGCGGTACCTATTCTTGACCTTTGTGGGGGTGTGACACAGCAAGGGTGAGCTCACATACGTTCATCACTGAACAAGTTGTGGGAATAATGTGCATGAACTCACCAAAGGTGGGAGCTCATGTGAAGTATAAGGCTTACCAAAGATGGTTGAAGCTGAGCATTGCTTTTAAAGTTGGTCAAAATTTTATTAGCAGTTACTAGGTATAAGTAGATACCAACCCAAATAAGCAATAGATCAAAATTGATAACAACACCCGCGATGCAATGCATATGACAAATTAAGTTTAGTTCCATAAATTACTCATGTGAGTGTCTGAGCCGCTCATGACTGTGAGCACGGCTGATATACCAGTTTTACACTCTGCAGAGGTTACGCATCTTTACCCACAAGTCATGTTACCCATCTGCCAAGGGATCATGAATCCCATACACCTCTACCAAGGAAGCGAGGCAGGGTAAACTACGAGGCCTTTACAAAGTTCCACTAGCTTCAGAAAACCCGCTACAGTTTCTAGAAAGCTCCAATGCAAGGATTTCTCGTCTGACCGCCATCGCAGCAAAATCAACGCAAGGACCTCCCTACACTGACCACTCCCCTACTGCCCTTGCCCCTTTCGGGTAAGGTAGTCATCCACTAGCTTTCTTAATTAGTCAGCCAAGGGCATCCCATACCACCCTTGTGGTAGCACTGTTTTCTTGGGTGGTTCTTCATGTTCCAATTAGCAATATGATCTTATCATGAACAATAATTAAACAACAACATAATTGGAACATGATCATAGTGAAACATTAGTTTCCCAAAACCAAGTAGAGCAATAGCAAAATTACCCAATAACTCTTGTGCTTGCAAGGTGAGGGATAAACAATGTTAGGGAAACCTATTGGGTTCCATCAAATTAACCTGAGCATGTCACAGTGATTAAATATGGACATTATTATGTAAAAAGGAGTGATCAAGGGCACAACTTGCCTGAGACTCAAGATTCCAAGTACCAAGACGATCTTCAGATGACTCCTAACCTCGCTCTAGTCGCGGCAATACGAACAAACAGGGTATAGGCAAAATTAACATCACACCATACATAAGAACAAACTGCATAATAATAATCTACACGTTGCTACGACATCGTGGATTTGAGGACAGCTTAAATCAGAGATACGGTTAAAAAGATATAATATTCTTAAGTTTAGGTGGTTAAATAGTAATTCTTTTATCCTTTCTTGATTAATATACGTTAGAAAGGTTATGACCAATAAATAACTCATTTATCATTAATCTAGTTTATAATTCGACTAGAGGTTATATTTTAGTCACACTATTATTATGGATATATTAACTGTGTTTAGAAGGTTTAACCCATTGAGCATAGGTTAAATGAATATTTATTTTTGCAACCATGTTATTTGATAAAGTAATGTTACAGAGACATAGGCAACCTTATTATGAAGCTAACACAATTTGAATGGGTCAAATCGGGGTTACTATGAAATAATTATGAATTATATAGGTTTCTAGGTCACTTTATTATTATTTTTACATTATAAATATTATCCAGGGTCGAAACTACAAAATACTCATTAATTCCTATTTCCCTACCACCAAAATTGAACCGCAGGTTTGTTATATAGAAATATAGGGGCCTATTTATAAAGTTGCTATGGTGAATGGGTATCGGCACAATCATGCCGTTGGGTCAAAGATCGAGGGCATGGATTAGATCACGAAGCGATATGTGGCGCCATCCGCACGATCCGCAATACACAGCTCGAATTGAAAACATTAGGATCACCCCGTGGCCACCCATCCTTCGATTGACGGCCCACACGCCCTCGGACAAATGGGTAACCTCGCTTTAATCTTGGCCGCACAGTTTGGAATCAACGGCCCCGATCGGATTTAGCCAATCATTACGTACGTTCTAATCACGACCGTTGCCTCACAGATCCACGGTCACGGCGCCACCACCCACCTTTCGCCGCTCCGCCACAACGGCGCTCTGTACCGCGGCTAAGCACGTCGGTGCGGCTAACCCCGGACCCACACACCAGTGCGCTATTCCCAATTAAAGACTCCCTCATGATGCATGAACGATAGCGGCACGATTAGGGAGAAAATACATGTCGTCCACAGCGCTAGGGTCTAGGCTCTCGACAAAATGCGGTCTGTGACGATGCTTCTGTCGCCAGCGAGTAATTGCGTAGGGCACCAATGAACTTAGCCCAAATCCGCAAAGCACACACCTCCAAGGAGCTTCGGTGATCGCCCGGAGTGGAATCCTGAAGCCCGAGTTGGCCCGACCAAGTTCTCCCACGCTGGCGGCCACCACAGCGCTCACTCACCGCTACCCTCGACTCTCCAGCTCACGGAGTTCACCGGTTGACCCCAGGATGAGAGACAAAGTGGTCACGGTGCCCCGAGGGTTTGGTTTTTATTGCACCCGCCAGCACCTTGGTCTGTTAGCGAGGAAACATGGAAGATCGCAATGGTGACCGTGCGCGGTGCGTGCGTGCTTCTGTTAAGACGAGTAGGGGAAGAATCCGACAAGTGGGTCCCCGCGCACAGTGAGGGAAGAAGAAATGAGGAGGATGCCAGGTGGGGCTACATTGTCAGCGCCCAACAGCCGAATGGGCTGAGCAGGAGTGCTTTGTTTATGGGCCGAAGGGAGGGAAACCAGCCCAGCCGAGTTTTTCCATTTATATCTGTTTTCCTATTTCTTTTGTCTCCCTTTTCTTCTCCATCTCCCATTTGAAATAATTCATTCTAAATTCCAATTCTTGATTTGAATTTTGACTCCCAATTTCAGTTATATAATCCAAATCCTACTATTTTCAATATTTTATTTTTCCTTCCCCTTTTTTAATTCTAGCCACAATAGATGATTTTATTACAAGTTTCTTTTCTCCTTCTATACTTTAATTTATAATTTGAGGTTGAAGTTAAATTATGGTTCCTCACTTCAATAAAATGTATCACCACCAATTTATAAGTATGAGACCCTCATTCTTTTATTCATTTATTGGTTACACGACTATTTTAATATTCCTAATTGATTATAAAAGAAAAGGTTCCAATAATTTTCAAAGGTAAAACAAAATCTCAAGTCTTATTATAAATATATTTATTTACTTATTTTTTTCTTCTACCAATTCTGGGCTTTACAAACATCACATATAATGACAAAGTATATAGAGATAAATGTCACAATCATTATTACATAGCGGAAGAGTCTTAAAAAATAAATGATAATGATAAAACGAATTAAATAGTTATTTCTTGGCGCCATCAAGTTAACTGGGAGACGCCACCTAGATTAGTTCATACTCCTCATTGTAGGCCTCCTCCTGGACCACCTGTTCTTCTCCTATGGGGGGTTTATATATCGCAAGGGTGTGCTCACAAAAGATCATAGCTCAACAAGTTGTAGGGAATAATGTGAATGAACTCACCAAAGGTGCAAGTTCATGTGAAGTGTAAGGCTGATCAACAAATAATGGTTATAGCTGAGCATTGCTTTTGATAAGTTGGTCAAATTTTATTAGCAGTTACTAAATGTAAGTATATACCAAACCAGAGTAATAATAGATTAAAATTGATAATAAACCACAATACGATGCAAATGACCAATTAAATTTAATTCCATAAGTTACTCATGTGAGGGTCCGAGCCACTCATGACCGTGAGCACGACTGATATACCAGTTTTACACTCTACAGAGGTTCCACATTTTTACCCACAAGTCATGTTACCCATCTACCAAGGGGTATGAATCCCATACACCTCTACCAAGGAAGCGAGGTAGGGTAACACTATGAGGCCTTTATAAAGTTCCACTAGCTTTAGAAAATTCGCTACAGTTTCTAGGGAGCGTAGCATAGGAATCCCCCGTCTGAAAAGCCATCGCAGCAAAATCAACCTGAGAACCTCCCTATACTGACCAGTCCCCTACTTCCCTTGCCCCTTTCGGGTAAGGTAATCCTCCACTAGCTTTCCTAATTAGTCAGTCAAGGGTGTCCCATACCACCCTTATGGTAGCACAGTTTTCCCGGGTGGTCGCTCCATGTTCCAATTAACATAATGATCTTGTCATGAATAGTAAATAATAGATTGATAATAAAAGCATGATCATGAATAATGTGTATCTTAACACCCAAAACCATATAAAGCAATAGCAGGTACTACCCAAAAGTTCAGTGGTAAACAAGGTATAAGGATAGCCAAACTGGGTGACCTATTGGGCCCCATCAAAATTAACTTATGCAGATCATAATGATTAAAAGGAACATTATTGGGTAAATAGAAGTGATCAAGGGCACAACTTGCCTTCAACGAGCTCCTGCTCAGTAGTTTCCACCTGTTGAGCCTCTGAGTCCTCAGTCACTTGCCCGTCTACTCGCAACAATACAAGCAAACATGGTACAGGAGAAATTAACATCACACCAAACATGAGAACATACTGCATGATAATGTTCTACGCATCGTAACGAGATCGTAGGTTCGAGAATCACTAAATTCAGAGTTACGGTTAACGAGTTATGATTTTCCGAAGTTATTAAGTGCTTAGTATAACATAAAATAAGTGGATAATTTTAACCTATGTTTCATGATAAAACAATGTTACCAGGTGATAGGCAATATTAATACAAAATTAATGCAACAAGAATGGATCAAAAAGGAATTAAAATAGAATTTCTATAAATTAAACAAGTTCTAGAATTAGCTTTACACTAGAAATTCATTTTCTATATTAATTTACCTAATTTATAGGTTTCTTGACTTCGCGCACAATTATCAGGGAGTTCAGGGATGAAATCATAAATTTCAGGGCCTAGATCTAATTATTTTATAGCTGCTGTGAACGGCGGGTTTATTTTTAAAAAGTCCAGGGACTCTTTTATAAAGTTGCACGACCGAAGGGGTATCGGGGATTTCTAGCCGTCCGATCTAAATCTCACGCACCAGATTAGAAGTTTAATATTCTGAAACGGTACGCTATCGTGACCCTCGGATCCAGAATCGATGGTGCAGATTTAAAATAGCAAAGGTTCCTTCGATCAGTCCGATCATGATCCAAGGGTTAGGATCCAACGGGTATGCACGTTCTAATCTAATCCGTCCAGTGGCCATCCGACGACAGACAGGTCATCTTCCCTATCCGGCGCTAGGCCGCATGGTCAAGCCCTCGATGGCGGCGGTCACGCCGGTGACCATGGAATTGACACCGCATTAGGCCAAACTTCATACAAAACGTGCTGAACGTAGCTAGGGGCTTAAGGAAATCGGTAAGGAATTCATACCTATGGATCGTGCGGTGCAGAGGCCCAACGCCGATGTCTTGTAGCATGGCGGCGGTTGCCCAACTCCGTCGAGAAATTGTGGTTGATCTGGGTCTTCCCATGGTTAGAAATCCCAACGCACACCTTCCCTCGCTCCCTGCGCTTCCCCCCCGGTCTGATTCGCAGGACGAAATCGATGGTTGGGCGGAGTTTCTCTCACGGCGGCGCTCCGACTTTTCTTTGCACGCAGCGGCGACCAGCTGGGAGTTTGGAGCTCGCTCGGCTAGCAGCGAATAGGTCGAGGCATGGAGTTCATCGCGTTGGGTTATAGCCCCCCTCCTCCCTACAACTGCGACGTTAGTTTTGGGTCAGCGAGCTGGCGCGGTATGCGAAGGAGTTTCGGAGAGGTTCATTGCGAGAAGATCTATAGCGTGGTGCGGGTCCCACATGTTGGCCAAATCGGGTGGTGCGTGGAGATGGAAGGGGTACGACTGATTTGAGGGCCCATGTGTCATACTCGCAGTGCAAGCCCGCGTTGGCTCACCGCGCGCGACGTTCTGTTAAGCCGAGGACAAGGGGCTGACATGCACTACCAGAATTTCGCTCTTTGCCGAGTACCAAATATTTTGCCGAGTGTTTTTTCGGGCACTCGGCAAAGAAGTTCTTTGCCGAGTGCCACGCAGAAAACCCTCGGTAAAAGAAAACACTCGGTGAAGAAGCTCTTTGCCGAGTGTTTTATTTTTGACACTCGGCAAAGACCTTCTTTGCCGAGTGTTTTTTTACATCTTTGTCGAGTGTCAAAAATATAACACTCGGCAAAGAGGTCTTTGCCGAGTGCTTTTTTTCAACACTAGGCAAAGACAATTTAAAAACACATTTTAAAGCAGTAAATTAATTCAAATGAAAAAGTTTTCAACTACAAATTTGTATAACTCATCATGATGTACAATTTATATTTGAACATTTGAAAGTGCATTCATCCCTTTTGTAGTTTTGGTGATTTGGATAACAGCACATTTAAAGGTCTAACAAGTTTGCTAAGTGTTGAGCAGGAAATTCAGTATGATGAACATACTTGAATAGTGTATAATGATCAGTGAACAAAGGTTCAACACAAGGTTAAATAACCAGTGAGACAATGCAAATGGATATAATATGGTGTCTATATTGGTTTGAATATATGGACAAGACCTGAGAAATCACTACATACATATGATCAGAATAGAGGATGAAGTGATTAAGAGGATTGGTCAAGCCAAAGTGAATAAGATATAAGGAATCATGAATTGGCTTGACCATATTACTATCAGTCCATATATGCTTCTATGAGAATCAAACTAGAGCTTGATTAATCTTAACAATTCTATCTAGAAGACATTCAAGCAATGTTCACAATATTGAAGAAATGATTCTCTTAATGGATGCTCAATTTGATGTGACTCAAGAATGGCTTGATAGGGTGAAGATAGCAAGGAAAGGGCTTCGAGGAACTAAGCGAAGGTGAAGGCCAAGCGACGGCTTGTGGACCGAGGTACCATGGCTAAAGTGAAGAAGAGAGTACTTGCACTAAGTCGATGAACTAATCAGCTATGAAGAGTTATAACATGTTGATGCATCAGTAAGGTGACTTGAAACCATGATTTGAACTCATACATGATGATATGGTACAAGTCACAGGGTTTGATTTGTGTTTGCTTCAAAAGGTGATACAAAGATGTTTGTGATCCTTATGAAGCAACGCCATGGAGAAATCACACATGAGACACCAATGACACAAAGAGTTTACTTAATTAATTTTATTTAACTTGAGTATAGGAATCGTCGTACTATAAAGGGGAATCCAAAAAGAAGGTTGGTGTTTGCCAAAGCTCAAGCCTCTATATTCATAAGCTATTTTTGAAAAACAAAAATCTCTTTAAAATTCTATGGCTGACCGTCGTTAGGTTTGAGAAACCTAGAGTGTTCTTGTTGAAAAGCAGCTGAACTTCTTCAACTACAGCTGAGCTTTTCAGCTGAGCTGAACTTCAGCTGAGTTGAGCTTCTTCAGCTGCAGCTGAGCTGAACTTCAGCTGAGTTGAGCTTCTTCAGTTGCAGCTGAGCTGAACTTTAGCTGAGTTGAGTTTTCTCAACTCCAGTTGAACTTCAACTTCAACCGGGATCCAGGGCAAGTTCAACCGGGGTCCAGAGAGGTTCAACCGGGGTCCAGGGCAAGTTCAACCGGGGTCTAGAGAGGCTCAATCGGGGTCCAAGGAAAAGTTCAGTCGGGGTTTTTTTTCCCGTACCTCACTGGTCAAAACCGGTTGAACCGGTCTAGGGGAGGTTCAACCGGTGTCAGGGTCACCTGACCTGTCTGACCTCCTGACTTGCAGACTGCCTGCCAGTCTGACACCCAGGCGGAAACTAGTGTCAGGACCTCTTTTTGCAGTCTGACCTGCAGTCTGCCAGTCTGACTGGCAGACTGACTGTCAGCCTGCCCCAGGCGGTTGAACCTGTCTTAGGGGTGGTTCAATCGATCCTCCACAGCCAAAATCAGCCCAACGGCTAGTTTTGAAGCCCCACCTATATATACTCACTCCTACCTCTCGCCCCACACAAGAGCACGATTTGAACTCCATTTCCAACTTGAGAAACACCTCCCACTCTCTCTCTCACACATCTCTTGCCTCTCCCATTTCAAATCTTTGGAGAGAAATCTTTGAGTGAGCTTGAGAGCTGTGGTTTTTTGTGCTTCATCTCTAAATCTCTCTCACTCTTCTTGATTCGAGCTTTGGTACTACATCGAGTTCTTTGTGGATTCATTACTCTTGGAGCTTCTAGCTCCTAGACGACTAGGTGTCGCTTGTAAGTCTCCAAATCTTGTGGAAGACCACAAGAAAGTTTGTATTACCCGCTCGTTTGAGCAAAGATTAGTGTGTGAGCTTGACCTTTGTGGTCGGCAAAGGGAGGATTAGGGTTGAAAGAGACCCGGCTCTTTGTGGGCGCCTCAACGAGGAAGTAGGGCACCTTGGTGGTGTGACCGAACCTCGGGATAAATCTTGTGTCTCTTATGTTCTTGTTCATTGTGCTTATTCGTGTTCTTCATTCTCTCACCCTTCCATGGAAGATTTGTTCATATCTTTTTGGTGTGTGGAGTTTGAGAAGTGCCCTTCTTAGATCTACTACGTTGAACCCTGTGGATCATTTAGAACATCTCATTTCCAAAGTTAACTAGGTGAATTTCGAGATCAATTCAGTTTTACCCAGTTTGCTTCTAGTTTTTGTAGAAAAAGTTTTAACTTGCCTATTCACCCCCCCTCTAGGCAACTTTCAATTGGTATCAAAGCCTAATCCTCGTTCTAACGCTTAATCGCGTGAGGAAAAGATCATGTCGAGGGGACTAAAAACGAAAGTGCTTCTAAGCTTGAAAAAGTTGAGGTTGCCTCGACTTTATCTTTTGATGCAAATGTTGATCCTAGGGCAGTAGATCTTGCCATGAGAATCGTCGAAAGGATGTTCCTCAAAATGAAGGAAGATGAGGCGAAGAACAAGATTGAAGAAGAGGAAAATGATCGATGGAGACCAAACGATGAATCCACCTCTTCACAAGGTTCGTCTTTCAAATCCACTTCTCATATGTGCTCTGTCGCTAATGGGAGTGACAGTGAAAGCGAAAGTGAGGATGAGGATGAACATGAAAGTCATAGTGAAGATGAGGATGATCTTCAAAAATTCTTTGCTCAACTAAGCAAGAAGAACCAGATGAGCTTGCTCGAACTCATAAAAAGAGCATAAGAACAGAAGGAAATGCTTCATAAGCAAGAAGATATCCTCATCGAAAAAATCAAAGACTTGGAGAAGTTGACCAAAGAGCATGAGAAGCTTAAGTGCTCTCATGATGATTTGGTCCAAAGGTATGAACACATTTCAATTAAGCAAATTAAAGCTATTAATCATTCATCATATATTGCTCAATTAGAAAATAAAAATGATATGCTCAAGAACACAATAGAAAAGCTAAATATTGAAAATCTAGCTTTGCAAGAAAAACATGATATGCTTGTGTGCTCTCATAATAAATTTATGGATTCACATATCATGTTAGAAATGGCTCATGAGGTTGTGTTAACTAATTTGAAATCATACCAACCTCACATATGCACATGTACTCAAGTAGAAACTATATTATCATGTGCTAACAAATGTTGCTCTCAAGAAAGCCAATCTTCCATTGAGCTAAAAATTTCAGGAATTAGTGATATTTCTATCACACAAGAAAATAAAGAGCTCAAGGAAGAAGTTGGAAGGCTAAGAAGGAGCTTAACTCTTTTGAAGGGAAAGTGTCACGCTCAACCTTCTCAAGATAACCGTGATAATATGGTGAAAAAGCTTGAGAAGGGGACAACCGTAGCATGCACAAAACCCCTTCAAAAGAATACCAAGCTTTCTAAGAAGGGCATGAGCAAAATTCATGGTAAGAAAATTAATGCTCATATTATTTGCTCTAACAATGTACCTATGTGCTTCAACAAAGAAAGATCAAAGAGAAGCGATAGAAGGTGCTATGGATGCAAGGAGAAGGGTCATGGAATTGATTCATGCCCCCACATGAAGAACCAAAACCTTGCATGATCAAGAAAGATGACCATCAAAAAGGATGAAAGCAATGGGCAAATGCATTGCAAGGACAAGCACCACATTTGTTACAGTTGCCGTAAAAAGGGTCATCTATTCAAGGTTTGTCAAAATGGTAAAACTCCTAAGCCTAACTTGGCAATACATTCAAATATGCTTAGGAGACCCAAATTTGAATCTTGTTCTAGAAAGGTGATGAGTTCACCACATTCTAGGACCAAGGCCATTTGGGTGCCTAAGTACTTATTAGCTAACCTTGATGGACCCATCCAAAAATGGGTACCAAAATGTACTTAATAAGTTTTGCAGGTACCCAGAGATGATATGAAGCTTTGGGGTGCTTGAGCAGATTAACTCAATTCTTATCTCAAGCTATCAATCTTACATTGTCTATCCTTTAAGATTGACCCAAAGATGAATTGAGTTGTTATATCACTAACTTCATATTCATCTCTAGCAAGAACTTGTGTTGTAGGGAATAAGGATTAACCTTTGTGGGAATCAAGCAAAAGGCCTACAACCAAGTGATATTCAAAGGATGGTAACAATTAATCCTTAAGTGCACATTGCTTTTAATTTGTATATTCCTTTGTGTCTTTCGTAGCCACATAAAGGAAAAATGAAGCACTTGAGAATGAACTTAAAATATTTTACCTTGTCTTTGAAAAGTTCCAATCATATGGTAGATTGCATATTTGTTATTCTTATATGTGGCAATCTTTATGCTTTAATTGATGATAACTAATTCATGGCATATTTCAAATGATTTATCGTATTATTGCCATGACCTAGACATAAAGAGGATTATCCCATGTTCTTAAATGAATAGAGTGCTAAGTAATAAATTCAAATTCTTAAAGCACTTATCAAAAGGGGAATTCTCTATATGACTAGAGTTGTGAGACTAATGTTTTTATCTATGTGATTTATGTAGTTTCACAACATGAGAATGTGTTTCCCAAATGGAGTGTGCCATTAAACATTCAAAGATGATCGAAGCAATACTATGTGATGTATTCATTCTTGTTTAAATTGGTTTTGAGTCTTCTACATTAATAATTCACCATGTTATTAATTAAACTTGCCCTATAAACTTAATTAAACAATCATGCTACTTTTATCTCGTTTCAATTGATGTTATGCATGATGCCTGTAAGGGTAATTTAGTTCATATCATGAGGTTTCCTTAAATTATTAACCTTCTTGTCATTCATATAATAGAGGTTGCTAAATAGGAAACTATTGCTTGTGTTTCTAATGCAATCTCTTTTAAGCTATTTTATGAAATTCATAAGTAGAGATTGTGCTCTTTCAATTGGTAAAATCACAAGCATTAAAGGTTAATCTTCACCTAAAAGAAAGATTAGGAATGCTTAAGGCAAAGGTATGGAACTAATTGTTTCATTTGGTATGTGATCAATAATAGTTCCTTTCAAGTGACATTCTTTCAATTGGTAATAATTTATTTTATGGAAAGAAATGTCAATATGAAGGTTAAATTCCTTTTGGCTTAAATTTGTAAATTGGTGCATATTGTTAATTCACTCATTCATGTGCATTAACTTACAAGGAATTTAATTTATACTTTATGCGTCATAGATGATGATTTGTTTGCCATTCATATATAGATATCATCATTCATTAAATACTTCCTTGTACTACTAATACCTCTTTTCAAAGTGTTTTATCGATTAGTTTTAAAAGGAAAAGAGATAACAAAGAAGGAAGTCTCCACAAATGATGAAAAGAAGAATACTAAGGTGACACCACCACAAATAGTAAGATCTATCAAATTGGTATAACAAATGGTACGTTCTATATGGTGGTAAGTACTCTTAGGCATAAGTAAATTCATTGCAAATTTGTCATGCCTTGACCATGATATGTAATGTACCCCTCATGAGACTCTTAACTAAATTGAAAGTGCATGTGGCAAGTCATTCAAATACTTGATGCACATATCTAGTGGGAGAACATTATATATCTTGTGTCGTAGAGAATAAGTTTCCCTTGAGTAAGCTATACTAAGACAATCCAAAATGGTAAATTTGTATCTCATTCATATGGATTGTAATCTTTGTTTTCTAAATAGCTACTCTTGATGCAGTTTAAAATTCCCTTATCGTTAAATCTAAAAGTGCATAAGAATCCTTTTTGTTGATATTCATCACATACATATGCACTAACATGGATATTATTTTAAAAACTGTAAAAGGTACAATTAGTGATCCATACTCTCTAAATTTTGGAAACTCATATTTTGATATCTTAGAAATCTACTTCAATTGGTATCCATATGCCTCACATTGAATTGGATCACTAAGTTGTAAATTCCATGCATAACTTGTCTTTATGATATGAATGCTTGTGCGACAAACCTTGATAAGCTAGGTGCACCCAAGGTCAAGCTAGGTTCATCATCAAGAAGGCAACATAATGATGTATCAAGAAAAGATGAAAAGGCTCCTATTCTTAACTCTAGGTTTTATCTGTGTGATTAAATATTGATTTGAAACCATGTAAGATGGTTGTCAAGTATATGTGGGTGCCTACACAAAGAGAAATGCCACAATAAGGATTGTGTGGGTACTCAAGGATCTTACTACTAATCTCAAAGGACCCAATTCAAATTGGGTACCAAGATATGAAGCTTAAACTTGTTTTGCAGGATCACTCCTTCAATGGATCAAGTTGGGTTGTTGGGGTCGTGCTTCGGTGCGCCGAAGGTCTCACACGAAGAAGCTGCTTCGGCTGAAGTCGTCTCCAAGAGATGGCCGAAGGTTCCTTTTCATGGAGCTTCGGCGTTTCAAACCGACATAGAAATAGAATGACCTTCTTATCCATAAGTGGTCTGAGTCAATGTTGTAAACCTTTGTAAGGGGCATAATTGTAATTTGTCACAGGCTGCGACCTGTGCCTATAAATAGATGAACAGTACCTCTGTACTGTTCACGCGAACCTGTCATTTGCCTTCACATCACACCTGTATTCTTGCCTTCCTCAAGACCGAAGGTATATCTGTCATTTATATTTATTCGTATTAATAAAAATAGAAATGATTCTATGTTAACATTTGAATGTCTATTTTATACCTCATAATTTATATGAAAGCTTCACCCCTCGCTGTTATGTTTACGAAGGTATGTCCTTCGTAACCTTCGTCCGAAATTCCTTATATCCCGAAGGGATATAATGTGATGGAGGACGAAGGACCTTAATATTTAACATTTTCTGTGTTGCCTTGTTCTTAACTCTTAGCATTTGAGAACAAGCCCCCAACATTGGCGCCCACCTCCGGTGAACTCACTTCCACTTTTCTGAGCTGATGGCTTCGTTCAACAACCAAGCTGGAGCTGCTTCGGCTTCGAAGCTGGTGCTCCCGATAACAGGCGGTTCTTGCTCAGAGCCGGCTAACAAGAAGCAGAAGAAGGAGGCTCAGAGAAGGGTGCAGCATGTTGGAGTGCAGGGACCTTTCATCAAGTCAAAATGGTCTCATATTCCAATTACCTTCTCTCAGGAAGACCTTCAGCTTAAGGATTATCCTCACAATGATGCTATGGTTATTTCTTGCGTGATCAAAGGATTTCTGGTCCACAATGTCCTAGTTGATACAGGCAGTGCAGCTGACATTATATTTGCTAAAGCCTTCAGACAAATGCAAGAGCCTGAAGACAAGATTCATGATGCTACGCACCCTCTTTGTGGCTTCGGAGGGCGGCAGATTGTGGCACTTGGGAAGATTACCATGCCGGTAACCTTCGGATTTATCAACAACACAAGAACTGAGCAAATTGTGTTTGATATTGTTGACATGGAGTATCCTTACAATGCTATCATCGGCCGTGGCACTCTTAATGCCTTCGAAGCAATTCTTCACCCAGCTTATCTCTGCATGAAGATACCTTCGGACCAAGGACCTATTGCTATTCATGGAAGTTAGGAAGCTGCTAGAAGGGCCGAAGGAAGCTGGACTGATTCCAAGGCAATCCATAACATAGATGGAGCTGAAGCTTGTGAACAGTACAAATTCAGGAGGGAGAAGGCAGCTTCAGCGGATCAGCCGAAGCCTATGTTATTGTGTGAAGATGTAGCAGAGCAGAAGGTGTTGTTGGGCTCGCAATTATCTGAAGACCAGGAGAAAACCTTGATAAGGTTTTTATTCAATAACAAAGATGTCTTTGCATGGTCAGCTAATGATCTCTGCGGAGTAAATCGGGATGTTATTGAACATTCGCTTAATGTTGATCCATCCTTCAGACCCCGAAAGCAGAGGCTTCGGAAAATGTCTGATGATAAGGCCGAAGGGGCTCGCAATGAAGTGAAAAGACTCCTCAGTGCAGGAGTTATCAGAGAAGTGAAGTACCCAGAGTGGCTAGCTAACACTGTTATGGTAAAGAAGGCCAATGGCAAGTGGAGAATGTGTATTGATTTCACAGATCTCAACAAGGCTTGTCCGAAGGATGAATTCCCGCTGCCAAGGATAGATTCTTTAGTTGATGCAGCAGCTTCTTCGGAGCTCATGAGTCTCCTGGACTGCTACTCAGGCTATCATCAAATCTGGATGAAGAAGGAAGATGAGCCGAAGACTAGCTTCATAACCCCAAGTGGTACATATTGCTATCTTCGGATGCCTGAGGGGCTCAAGAATGCTGGAGGGAGTTTCAGCAGAATGACTGCGAAGGTTCTCCAATCTCAGATAGGCAGAAATGTGTTGACCTATGTTGATGACATCATCGTAAAGAGCACGAAGCAAGAAAATCATATTGCTGATTTGCAGGAGACCTTCGCCAGTTTCAGACAAGCTGGGCTGAAGCTGAATCCAGAAAAATGTGTCTTCGGAGTGAAGAAGGGTAAATTTCTTGGATGTTTGGTCTCAACGAAGGGAATCGAAGCTAACCCAAATAAAATTGAAGCTATACTTCGAATGGAGCCACCAACCACAAGAAAGGGGGCCCAAAGATTGACAGGAAGGTTGGCATCCCTTAACAGATTTATATCCAGATCAGCGGAAAGAAACTTACCATTCTTCGAGGTGCTGAAGTCAGCCGAAGTCTTTCAATGGGGCCCAAGTCAACAAAAAGCCTTCGAAGAGCTGAAGCAATATTTAATAGATCTCACAACATTAACTCCACCAACACCAGGGGCTCCTCTGTTGTTGTATGTGGCAGCTTCGCACTCAGCGGTAAGTGCGGCACTTGTTCAAGAGAAGTTTGATGGACAAGTCAAGAAGCAGGTCCCAGTATATTTTGTGTCTGAGGTCCTCAGTGTCTCAAAGAAAAATTATACAGAGCTGGAGAAGGTGTTGTATGCCGTTTTAATGGCATCCAGGAAGCTTCGGCATTACTTTCAGGCATTCAACATTATTGTTCCCTCTTCGCAGCCGTTGAAGGACATCATGAGGAATAGAGAAGCTACTGGGCGTATTGGAAAATGGGTTGCGGAACTCAATGAATTTTACATTGATTATGTGCATAGATCCTCAATTCAGTCTCAAGCATTGGCAGATTTCATTGCCGACTGGACGCCAGGGGCTCAGGACGAAGAAGCGAATAAAGATGCCGAAGCATGGACAGTGTTTTGTGATGGCTCTTGGGGAACCTTCGGAGCAGGCGCAGCTGCTGTGTTGGTCTCTCCGTCCAAGGTTAAAACTTGCTATGCAGCAAGACTTGACTTCAGCTGCACAAATAATATCGCTGAGTACGAAGCCTTGCTCCTGGGTCTTCGGAAACTAAAGGCAATGGGGGTCAGAAGGGCGATCTTTAAAACTGATTCTCAGGTTGTTTCGGGTCATATTGACAAAAGTTGCAAGGCTAAAGACCCGAAGCTTGAAAAATACCTAGACACGGTCCGGAGGATCGAAGCTTCCTTCGAAGGATTTTCTGTTAAGAATATCCCTCGGGGACAGAATGAGCATGCTGATTTGTTGGCCAAGTCTGCAGCACAGAGGCTGCCGCTACCTTCGGATGTGTTCTTCGAAACAATAAAGGCACCTTCAGTGGAGCTACTTGAAAGAGCAGTCCTTAACATTTCTCCTGTGTACAGTGAAGATTGGAGAACTGAAATAATCTCTTACCTTCAGGGTAACTTCTTATCAGATGACGAAGCTTATAATAAAAGGATAGAGGCAAGAGCTCGTCCTTATGTCATGATACAAGGGGAGTTATACAAGCGTGGAGTTTGTGCCCCGCTGCTTAAGTGCTTGTCTAGAGCCGAAGGTATAGAGTTGATGAAGGAGATACATGCAGGCCTGTGCGGATCCCACATCGGATCCAGGCCGTTACTTGGAAAAGTATTCCGCCAAGGATTTTATTGGCCGAAGGCAGCTTCGGATGCAGCGGAGTTAGTTCAAAAGTGCGAAGGTTGTCAAAAATGTGCAAGAGATCAAAAGCAACCTTCGTCTTTAACACAGCTAATACAACCCATCTGGCCATTGCAAAGGTGGGGCCTCGACCTGCTGGGTCCATTACCACCGGCTCAAGGCAATCTGAAATATGTTATAGTGGCTGTGGAGTATTTTTCCAAGTGGATTGAGGCGAAGCCATTAGCCACAATAACATCAGCCACTGTCCAAAAATTTTTCTGGCAGAACATTGTCTGTCGCTTCGGAGTGCCGAAGGCCATCACTGTAGATAATGGAACACAGTTCGACTCCGAAGATTTCAGAAATTTCTGTGATCAGATTGGCACGAAGATCCATTTTGCATCAGTTAGGCATCCGGAGTCGAATGGGCTTGTTGAAAGGGCCAACGGCATCATAATGACAGGAATAATGAAGCTAATCTTTAATCAACCAAGGGGAAAATGGCCAGATCAGTTGACCAAAGTGGTGTGGAGCCATAACACAACAACATCAAGGTCTACAGGCTTTACCCCATTCAAGTTGTTATTTGGTGACGAAGCAATAACTCCAGAAGAAGCTAAAGCTGGATCAATAAGAGTGGTAGCTTCGGCAGAACCAGGTGCCGAAGATACTTGTCTCGTGGAAAAAGATGCCTTAGAAGGGATCAGGCTCCAAGCCGTGGAGAATATCAATAAATACCAGGCCGAAACAGTAAAATGGCGAGATAGAAAGGTCCGGCTAAAAAATATTGAGCCAGGACACTTGGTGCTTCGGAGAGTGGCCAACCCGGATACAGTGGGCAAGTTGCAACTGAAATGGGAAGGGCCTTTCTTAGTAGTATCTTCGTCAAGGCCTGGTTCGTACAGACTAAAGGACATGGATGGCTATGAAATTCCAAGATCTTGGAATGCGGATGAGCTTCGGCGGTTTTATATATAACTCGATGTAATTTTCTCTTTTCTTTTTCATGGCACCCTTTTCCTTTCTAAAGGGGGAGAAAGGTTTTTAATGGGGCCATCATATGTAATTTTCCTTTTTAGTTTTATAAGAGCAAAATCCCCCAAAGAATGTAAATGTAAAAGCTGAGAGCGCACCATCGAGTGCCGAAACTGAAAAAGAAAAAAAAAAGCTCCGAAGACGTCCCCAAGGGGATGCAGAGCTTACAGCGAAAAGTCAACGCTGATTCCGCCGAAAGTAAAAGGCGAAGAAGCTCCAAAGTCGTTCCCAAGGGAATGCAGAGCTTATACCGTCTAAGTAAAAGGCGAAGAAGCTCCAAAGACGTCCCTAAGGGGATGCAGAGCTTACAGCGAAAAGTCAACGCTGATATTGCCTAAGTAAAAGGCGAAGAGGCTCCGAAGACGTTCCTAAGGGAATGCAGAGCTAATGTGTGGTTGTTTCTAAGGAAGTAACGGCTGACAATGTGACTTCGGACATACGCTTCGGACATTCATTCGCACATTACATTACATCATAGCATTTGCATGCATAAGCATTCATTCATAGCATTTGTGTTCCCAAGTGGTTGCTTCGGCAAAAAGAAAAGCTTCGGTGAAGTGGTTTTTTATTTGTTACGCTATGTTGTGTACAAAAGAGAAAAGCTTCGTTGCTCGGCAAAAAGAAGAATTGTTTTTATGCTTCGTTGTGTACGAAAAGAAGGGAAGGTGTTTTTTCGCCTTCGGCTCAAAATACTGATTTCGTCCACATCTAAGCACCTCAATCGAAGGGTAAGAATATATTACAAGGTATGTACAAAGTTCCTTGAAGAACAGTTTAATTCTATTTACAAGAGTTGTTACAAAATTATCCTGAGTTTCTCTATAGCACACTTCTACTAATCTTCATTAAGCTTCAGCTTCGGCGACAGCTTCGGCGACATATCTTAGGCATCATCTTCACCTTCCTCATCCTACATGAATCAAGGAATAGTGAGTAAAAATCAAGTCCAAAGGAAAAGGTAAGTACAAAATATCATTTCTTACCGGTTCAAGATGACTTCGGGCTTCATCTCCAGCCTTCTCCCGCCCGCCTTTTGTCCATATCATTTTTATAAATCTATTGGAGATACTTCGGGCGAGGTCAGGCATATCATCCAGGATTGATGGAGATAAGGTAAAGTTGGGCCTATTGACAATTTTTCCATGTTCGCAGCCGGCCTTCAGAAATGCAGCAGCGGTACCCCGAGAAGCTACCCAAGCACAGAAGTCGCCGTGCCCGGCTATAACTTCGTCAAGCTCTTCGATTTCAGCTTCAATATGGTCGAAGGTCTGGGGTAAATTTTCTGCTGAAGGGTTAAATTTCCCGCTGCTGGCTCCAACAGAGTAAAATATCTTCTTTAATCGTCCAACGCAATTATTGCCAAAGTTCAAGCATTTGTCTTGAAGGCTTGTTAATGTTTTCTTCAATTCTGAGCTGGTCTGGACTTCGGCTTGAAGCTTCGAATTCAGTTCTAGCTTCTCCTGATCGAATTGTTTTGATTGATTGATAAGCTTCGAATTCAACTCTAATAATTTAGCCTCAGTCTCAGCCAGTAAGCCTTCGGCCGATTGGAGCTCGAAGTCCTTCTTTTCAATGATGGCAGATTGCTCTTTTATTTTGCTTTCTAAGTTTTCAATTATAGCTTCGTGCTTTTTGTCCTCCAAGTCTTGTTGCATCTTCAGAGCTTTGCTCAGTAGCATGCTCTGTACAGAAACAACTTATGTTAGTAATATTTTCATTGTTAACAGCAATAAAAACCAGAGAAAAGGTTGTTTACCCTGAAGTTAGAATAAAATAAGCTGCCGACGATATGTTGTCGTCGGTAGCGGCTGATGTCTGACTCTAGCTTCGGAAAACCGATACTCTTTGATAGAGTACCGATTACCTTAGCTCCAGTCTGGTCTCGAATGCAGCCTAGTTTTTCATCGTCTACACCTCCAAATAGGAGGGCACCTGACTTGTAGCCGCAAGATTTGGCATAATCTTTAAGTTCTTCTATTTCGTCCTTCGTCAGTTTTTGCCCAATTAAATTCTGAAAGGTGTAGGCTTCGTCATCCGAAGTATCTTCGGCTATTTCTTTTCCTTTTTCAGGCACTGTGGCCATGGATTTTTCAGTAGCAACACCAGCTTCTTCTGCATCTATGTCTTCCAAAATTTTGTTAATATCCTCAATGGTTGATTCCAAATTAACATCTTCGGCTGTAGCGGCTTCGGTAGCCGCGACCTCCGAAGGTGCGACTTCGACGTTTTTGGTGCTTTCGGCAGCTGCTGTTTTTTGAACTGACGCTCTTGGCGGTGTCTTATCGATAACTTCAGTTACCGCAATGATTCTTTGCCGTTTGGGTTTGCTTATCTTCGTCTGATCCGGCTCGTCCACCTTTTGAAAAAGCTTCGTCAGTTGGAGCCCTAATGGACTTAGCTTCGTGGGCATGGGTTCAGTCATTACCTTTAAAATTTCTTCCACGTCGCTGGTAGAAGGCGGTGTGGGGGTCATCTCTTCTTCGGATATTTTCCGTTTCGGAGTTGAAATTTTCCTTTTCTTCGGAATTTTCTTCTCTGCTGCCGGTTGCTCTTCATCCTTTGTCAGAGTTTCGACTACTCTTTTTCTTTTGTGGCCCTCGGCACCCTTGTTCAACTGCTCATAGTCTGGGTACTCGAAGCCCAGGGCATCGAATACTCAGTTTAGTCTTCGCTTCGGTCGGGTGCCGAAGGCCGCTGTCATTAATTGATCCTCTTTTTTGGAGTAATTCCCCAAGATTTCATTACACATTGTCTCAACTGTGTCTAACCACTCTTTGCAGGGCTTTTTAAAGTACTTCTTGAATTTAAAGTGATAGGGGAGACGAACCAACTCCCCCTTCTTCTTCTCTCCCTTCAGCTTCGGCATTTCCCACTCTTTTAGAGTAGGGAAAATTCTGAATGCCAAGAACTCCTGAACTAGATCCCTGGTGCCAATATTTTCCGAAATAATTTCAAATTCACCCAGAGCAGCCCAGGTGGGACCTTTTAGATCGCCGATGCGGCATCGTGGCCTCGTCTCTCCGAAGATCAAATCCAGAGGGCTTTGTACCAATTTTTCTTTGTCTTCGTCAACTTTTACATAAAACCATTCAGATTTCCAGCCTGCTGGCCATTTGCTTCGGTAGCTGATTACAGGACACTTTGTTGTCTTCCGGTAGGCAAAATTGTAGCAACCGAAATTATCATGTAGCCCATCTTTCCTGGCCTTGGTTTGGTAATGTAATTCGTGAACTCGGCAGAAGCTATCAGCAAACGGCTCCACAGCTTGGCTTCGGAGGGCCCAGATATAAACATTGAGCCTAACGATGGCGTTAGGAGTCAATTGATGGAAGTAGATGCCAAACCTCCTCAGTATCTCCGCAACAATATTGTGAAGAGGGAATCTTAGCCCAGCTTTTAAAAAACTCTTGAAGATAACAATCTCATCCTCCTCTGGCTTCGGGGTGGTTTCCTCTCCCCCGAAGCGAAGTAGCTTCTTCTGATCTTCATTGAAATAACCTGCTTTTACCATCTTCGAAAGGTCAGCCTTTGAGACAGTTGATTTCCCAAAATCTAGGTGACTGGGCTTGCTGGGCATGGCAATGTGGTAGTCATCCTCGGGGTCAGTCCCTTCAATGTTTTCTTCTTCTCCTTCGGCTGTTGTTGGGTTTGCTTCGGCAGCAGGCCTTTCTTCCGCAGTCACTAGACCGGAGCGCTGCATCGCTTCGGAGATGGGCACAGTGTCCGAACCTTCGGCTTCGTCTCCCTCACGTACAACTTTGGCAGTAGACCGCACTCTCGCCATTTAAATTCTGAGTTTGGGGAAGTCAGAAACTTTTTTCTTTTTTCCTTTTCTCCGAAGCTCTCCTTTCTAACGAAGCAGACGTCGAGACTGACCTTCGTTCGATTCTGAGAGTCAAGCTTCGGTTATGGTGAAAAATTTTGGCAGCAAAACAGTGCAAATAGCAATGAATGCTGTGGTAACTTCACACCTACCCGCTTCTTTATATAGTACTGCAGGTAAGAAGGCGAAGCGGCAAGATTTTTACACCAGACGGGCGGTCACTTGTACTCGCTGAGCAGTGGACCGCAAAGATCAAACAGTAACTCTGCAAGGTGGGCCTGGCACGTGCTCGGAAGCCGGATCGTTTCTCCGCAACGAGCTCAGGAAAGGTGTTTTTTGGACCTTCGGCTTCCCGAAGCTGAAGAGGCTCTTTTTTCACGGGTCAAGCTCGTTACGAAAAACGATCTAGCACCGCGAAAGGGGCTACTGTTGGGGTCGTGCTTCGGTGCGCCGAAGGTCTCACACGAAGAAGCTGCTTCGGCTGAAGTCGTCTCCAAGAGATGGCCGAAGGTTCCTTTTCATGGAGCTTCGGCGTTTCAAACCGACATAGAAATAGAATGACCTTCTTATCCATAAGTGGTCTGAGTCAATGTTGTAAACCTTTGTAAGGGGCATAATTGTAATTTGTCACAGGCTGCGACCTGTGCCTATAAATAGATGAACAGTACCTCTGTACTGTTCACGCGAACCTGTCATTTGCCTTCACATCACACCTGTATTCTTGCCTTCCTCAAGACCGAAGGTATATCTGTCATTTATATTTATTCGTATTAATAAAAATAGAAATGATTCTATGTTAACATTTGAATGTCTATTTTATACCTCATAATTTATATGAAAGCTTCACCCCTCGCTGTTATGTTTACGAAGGTATGTCCTTCGTAACCTTCGTCCGAAATTCCTTATATCCCGAAGGGATATAATGTGATGGAGGACGAAGGACCTTAATATTTAACATTTTCTGTGTTGCCTTGTTCTTAACTCTTAGCATTTGAGAACAAGCCCCCAACATGGGTGCTCGATAATGAATGTATAAATCATATTTGGAGATAGTAGCAAGGGTGGTAACAATTGAATCTCAAGTGCATATTATTTTCAAATCTTATCTCTTTTGTTACTTGTGTAGCCACTAAGGGAAAAGAAGCACTTGAGGATATACATCAGTTGTTGATTATGAAATAAAGGTCCAATTGGAAGATGAATGAATATTATCATATGGTCAACAATCCAAAATTATGTGACATATTCTCTATCTAGTTAATTTGGATTTGTTTCTTCTATATTAGACACTCACCATAATATGGATTAAGTCAGCCCTTTAGAATTCATTGAATAACCATGCATATTATCCATGTCATTCAAAATATATTGTGCATGAGGGCTCAAGGGAAATTTAGTCCATATTATGAGGTTTCTCTATTTTAGCAACTCGCTTGCCTTCCACATATAATGGGTTGCAAAATAAGAAACTAGTGCTTGTGCTACTAATGCCATCTCTTGTGTTGAGTTTATCATAGAAAATCTATGTTAAGAGATGGTGCTTGTTTTAAATCGGATAAATCACAAGCTTAAGGATACTATTCAACTAAAGTAAGATGAAGTTGATAAGAGGCCAAGAATGATGATTCATTTGCCATCCGCATATAAGGATCATCATTTGTGAAACCCTCCCTTGTGTTTTTAATGCTCTCTTTTCTAAGTGTTTCAATAAGGTCCTTCCAAGTGTTTTCAAGATGGATTCAAAATCTACAGATATAAGAGTCTTGGTTGTTTCAATCATTGAGTTTCAACTGATCTCATATCAAGTATGATCGAATCAAGAAAAGATGAAAGAAGTTCAAGATCACTTGGTTGGATGAAATCGTAAAGAAAAAAGAGATCACAGTGATTCAAGAAGGGAGTTATATTTTTTGTCAACCAAATAATGAAGATGTAGTGACATATTTATATGATATCTTTCATTATGAGGTTTGAGGTTTATATTAGCATGCTTTACCTTTCAGGAATTCAATTGATATACTTTCAGTCCTTAAACCTTCAATTGGTATAATTTTCATCATCTATGTAAAGCATGTTATGTTAAACCAAGATATAGTGCAAACATCTCCTTTAACCTCGTATTGTTGATATGGATAAGTGTACTTTGTGTACTCTTGTATGCACAAATTGAGGGAGAGTTTAGCCTATATCTTGTAAGACTAATGATTTCTTTCAAGTTCATGTTATGTAGTCCACATCTTGGAGAACATCAAATGAGGATGAGTAATTCCATAGAAATGAAAATGAGTTTCTTTTGAACCTATCAAGAAAATGAGTTTCTCTTGATCATTTGAAGAGGATAAGTTTCTCTTTGAAATGTCAAGCCTGTCAAAAGCTAAGATGGAAATTCATGATTATAATGGAGACCATGTGGCATAGAACAAAGGTGTGTCACTCCATGAACTATTGTATTACATTTGTGTATCTAGGCTCTTACATGCTAGTGTGTGCATGTATATGCAATATCTTAAGTCACATCACAAGGTTGCACTTGTGGTGACGATTAAATAATCTCTAGATATTTGATTAATACCTCTTGTGGTGATATCATAAGTTAGTCTTAAGTCATCTTAGTAAGGTATGAGTCAAACATGCTAACTTCTCAAGAATCTTGGCTTAAAATATTGCATATCATGTCTATTAGTATACCTTTTGATTACGAGTAATTCCTTCAATTGGTACAATTTCATAGTTTATTTGTACCAAGGTTCAAATTGTAGAACTTAATCCCCTGGCCTCACAAGTTCAAGTGCATAAGCTAAACAAGTATTCATCACTTGTATGCACACATTTAGGGGGAGAATGGTCTATAATTTAAATCTTTGAGACTAACTTCATTTTCAAGTCTATTATGTGTGTAGTCTCAAATTAGAAAGGAATGTTCGGGCAAAGACAATCACTTCCACTGCAAATTTTGATGGGTATCAAAGATTCTTTGCTCCAATAAATGTATCTTTTATACATTTCATAAGAGAATGAGTTTCTCTTGTATATGCTACTCCAACGTCATCTAAAATTGGTAAATGTGTATCACATCCTTTTGGATTGCAAATGTCTAAAGTAGCATGGCTTATAAATTCTCCTGTTTAGAACTTAATTGATTAAATAGTGCACATGTTCCTTATGTTGCATGATAATGTTCAATTGATACTCCTTTTATGCCAATGGTACTTTAAGTTGCAAATAAGTACTCTCAACAGATATCAATTGAATTCATATATATGTGTGCAATAAAACTTGAGGAGAATTTAGTGTAATATGCATTTAGTGATCTGTTTATCTATCAAATTGTATCAATTGGTGTTTTTCAATTGATATTTTCATACATGATCACTAGTTGTATAATCCATACTTGTGCAGTTTTTATGTTGCCTCTTGTTATGATAAGAAAATGCGAGGTGGTATCTAGACTCCAGGTATCAAGATTTATCTTTCAATTAGCATGACAATATTCATTTGATATCTTGGACCTATGTCGCAATTATGCCAACAAGAGCTTGCAAATGAATTCTAAATCCAACACAAGTCTGGAAACCCCTTAAAAAGGTAAAACACAAAGGTATATCACTTCATGTCACTTCTATATTACTTTTGTGTCATCTAAGGACCCTTTTCATGATAGTGTGTTCAAATCTTGCTTAATCAAAATGTCTTCCCTTGATATCCTTTGTATCCTTTTTGGAGATTTATGACAAATGGGGAGAAATTGTGCATTAAAGCTTACCTTTAGTCTTATGTAACTAAGTGTTACAAGACTTTTGAAAAGGGGGGAAATAATTAACAAAAAGGGGGAATCATAAGAAAAACATAAGATGTAGAAAGTTGATGAGTGCATACTATGTCATGATCATCACGTTTATTCTAAGACACATTGCACCCCATGAATAGTATGCTATAAGTTGTCTCCATACTTTGACCCAAATATGTGCTTTTGTCATTTGAGTACAAAATTGGTATTTTCTAAAATGCACATATTTAGGGGGAGGAAACTATATCATAGGATTCAAAATCTTATTTATCAAATCATATGTAAACTTTAAATGTGTTGTCATCAATCACCAAAAAGGGGGAGATTGAAAGTGCATTCATCCCTTTTGTGAGTTTTGGTGATTTGGATAACAGCACATTTAAAGGTCTAACAAGTTTGCTAAGTGTTGAACAGGAAACTCAGTATGATGAACATACTTGAATAGTGTATAATGATCAGTGAACAAAGGTTCAACACAAGGTTAAATAACCAGTGAGACAATGCAAATGGATATAATATGGTGTCTATATTGGTTTGAATATATGGACAAGATCTGAGAAATCACTACATACATATGATCAGAATAGAGGATGAAGTGATTAAGAGGATTGGTCAAGCCAAAGTGAATAAGATATAAGGGATCATGAATTGGCTTGACCATATTATTATCAGTCCATATATGCTTCTATGAGAATCAAACTAGAGCTTGATTGATCTTAACAATTCTATCTAGAAGACATTCAAGCAAGATTCACAATATTGAAGAAATGATTCTCTTAATGGATGCTCAATATGATGTGACTCAAGAATGGCTTGATAGGGTGAAGATAGCAAGGAAAGGGCTTCGAGGAACTAAGCGAAGGTGAAGGCCAAGCGACGACTTGTGGATCGAGGTACCATGGCTAAAGTGAAGAAGAGAGTACTTGCACTAAGTCGATGAACTAATCAGCTATGAAGAGTTATAACATGTTGATGCATCAGTAAGGTGACTTGAAACCATGATTTGAACTCATACATGATGATATGGTACAAGTCACAGGGTTTGATTTGTGTTTGCTTCAAAAGGTGATACAAAGATGTTTGTGATCCTTATGAAGCAACGCCATGGAGAAATCACACATGAGACACCAATGACACAAGGAGTTTACTTAATTAATTTTATTTAACTTGAGTATAGGAATCATCGTACTATAAAGGGGGATCCAAAAAGAAGGTTGGTGTTTGCCAAAGCTCAAGCCTCTATATTCAAAAGCTATTTTTGAAAAACAAAAATCTCTTTAAAATTCTATGGTTGACCGTGGTTAGGTTTGAGAAACCTAGAGTGTTCTTGTTGAAAAGCAGCTGAACTTCTTCAACTGTAGCTGAGCTTTTCAGCTGAGCTGAACTTCAGCTGAGTTGAGCTTCTTCAGCTGCAGCTGAGCTGAACTTCAGCTGAGTTGAGCTTCTTCAGTTGCAGCTGAGCTGAACTTTAGCTGAGTTGAGTTTTCTCAACTCCAGCTGAACTTCAACTTGGGGTCCAGGGCAAGTTCAACCGAGGTCCAGAGAGGTTCAACCGGGGTCCAGGGCAAGTTCAACCGAGGTCCAGAGAGGTTCAACCGTGGTCCAAGGAAAAGTTCAGCCGGGGTTTTTTTCCCGGACCTCACTGGTCAAAACTGGTTGAACCGGTCCTAGGGGAGGTTCAACCGGTGTCAGGGTCACCTGACCGGTCTGACCTCCTGACTGGCAGACTGACCAGGCGGTTGAACCGGTCTTAGGGGTGGTTCAACCGGTCCTCCACAGCCAAAATCAGCCCAACGGCTAGTTTTGAAGCCCCACCTATATATACTCACTCCTATCTCTCGCCCCACACAAGAGCACGATTTGAACTCCATTTCCAACTTGAGAAACACCTCCCACTCTCTCTCACACATCTCTTGCCTCTCACATTTCAAATCTTTGGAGAGAAATCTTTGAGTGAGCTTGAGAGCTGCGGTTTTTTGTGCTTCATCTCTAAATCTCTCTCACTCTTCTTGATTCGAGCTTTGGTACTACATCGAGTTCTTTGTGGATTCATTACTCTTGGAGCTTCTAGCTCCTAGACGACTAGGTGTCGCTTGTGAGTCTCCAAATCTTGTGGAAGACCATAAGAAAGTTTGTATTACCCGCTCGTTTGAGCAAAGATTAGTGTGTGAGCTTGACCTTTGTGGTTGGCAAAGGGAGGATTAGGGTTGAAAGAGACCCGGCTCTTTGTGGGCGCCTCAACGAGAAAGTAGGGCACCTTGGTGGTGTGACTGAACCTCGGGATAAATCTTGTGTCTCTTGTGTTCTTGTTCATTGTGCTTATTCGTGTTCTTCATTCTCTCACCCTTCCGTGGAAGATTTGTTCATATCTTTTTGGTGTGTGGATTTTGAGAAGTGCCCTTCTTAGATCTACTACTTTGAACCCTGTGGATCATTTAGAACATCTCATTTCCAAAGTTAACTGGATGAATTTTGAGATCAATTCAGTTTTACCCAGTTTGCCTCTAGTTTTTGTAGAAAAAGTTTTAACTTGCCTATTCACCCCCCCTCTAGGCAACTTTCAACATTTCTTCATATGACAAATTAAATCACTAGTGTAAAATGCCCTTTGCCGAGTGACTTAGACATTCGACAAAGAACGTGATTCCGGTAGTGATGGGTACCCCACATCTCGGCGGAGAGGGGTTGGGTCAGCCAGGCTGCGTGGGCAACTGGGCCGGCGACGCACCATGGGCTGAGGCAGGCTGAAATCTCTTCTTCTTTTCTTTATTCTTTTTCTTTTGTATTTATTTTTCTTTTTATTTTTACATTTCAAATTTGAATTCAATTTTGTTGTGAAATTCATACTTAGATTAAATGTACAAATTAAATTACCAGTATGAAAAGGTTTATTTATTTATACATGTATTTTCTTTATAGTGGTATTATTTTCCTTTCCTTTTCTAGGTCATTTTAAATCCCTAGATTTCAAATTAGGTCAAACCCTAACTGTAGCATTACTATCTCATTAAGTGCACAAGTAAAATCTCCAGCATGGTGCATAGATTATTTATATATATCTTTAGTTAATTTAGATACTTTAAGTATGATTAGTATTATTTTTCATGGTTAAAGGAGCAATACACATAAGGAGATTAATTCATCTCTTTATTATTCACAAGTTGGGTATTACATCTGCTCTATTTTCTAGCATGGACTAACAACCACTAACTTTAAAGCTGACTGTGTGGCACAATGGAGATACTAGTGGCAATGATGGGATGACTAATTTTTTAGTGTGGCGGAGAAGGAACGAGTGTTGTTTTCCTTGCTCAGGAGATGAAAAATCTATGCTTGTTTTCAATAAATGTTTTTTTTTTCTTTTTTTTCTACCTTCTTGCCTGAAACATAACAATGAAGGTCTTTCTTTCCCGTCTTTTTGCTTCAGACATAGCAATAGACTCTTTCCTTTTTTTTTTACCTTTTGCTTTAGACATAGCAATGAATGTCTTTCTTTTCTTTTGGTCTTGTTCTCTAACCCTATCAAAACAATTATAAAAATCATAATATCTTTTTATAGACTAAGTTATAGCATTAGCTACTAACCAACAGAATTTGAACCGGAAACTCTGTTTATATGTAAAGGAAAATAAATTGTCCGGTCTAATTTTATTTTTGGATGGTAGATAAAGGATGTGTATAGTTTTCAATGGCACTTAAGGGATCTGCTCTATTTTCTAGCATCGACTGACTAACAGCCACTAACGTTAACTTAAAGCTGACGGTGTGGCACAAAAGAAGATGAAACATGTATACTAGTGGGAACGAATTGAAGGGATGACTAATTTTTGAGTGTGGCGGAGAAAACGAGTGTTGTTTCCTTTGCTCTTGGCCAAGAGTATGAGGTACTTCCTACATGTTTGATGTGTGAAGGTTCCTATGCAGCAATAGAGAAAAATACTCCATGCAGAGTATTTGTTTTTTAATAAATAAATAAATAAATAAATAAAGGGTGCTGACCGGGTGGGGTGGGTGGATGGGCCGACCGATCGTCTCCGCGGCTGCTGCGTGCTGACCCTGACCTTGCATTGGTTGGCGAGGTGTTGCCTTCTCATCTCCCCCGCCTCTTCCAGTCTTCCTCTTGGTGTTGGCGCCCCCTGCACCTGCACGATTTGACCACCTGTTTGTTGCGTGCCTGCGCGTTGTACCGTCGTCGTGCTCGTGGTACGCATGTGCAGTGCCGGTGAGACGTGACATGCATGCATGGCCATGGCCATACGTACGTACAGCACCACCACCCCCACATTGTTCTTGCACATGCAACTCCTAGCCGGCCCTCACGCCACATGTTCCCCAGATCTTGATACACCTTCCCATGCAGAACAGTGTACACTATAGTAGATGTGAATTCCGATCGATGCTGACAGTGTTTATACATAATATGAGCCATAATATGCAGCCTGCTGCGTATCCTTGTTTTGACTGAGACTGAGAGCTACATGTTCCGATCTCCAAAAGTTTGCAAATTGCAATGCAAGGCCGCCGCCGCCGCAAGGGAACGAATCAAAGATGCTCTTCTTCTTTTTCTTTTCTTCTTCTTCTTCCTGCTTTGAATCAGCATTAAAAAAAGAAGGCGGCCAGAGAGTGTGGATTGTTTTTTTTTCCAGTTGTACGTGACAGAAGACGACTATATGAACCGGAGAATCGGTCTTCGCTTTTGCCGCCCTCGCGATTCCATCACCAGCAGCAGCAGCTAGCAGCAGGAGGGAAAAACCGACACCGGCCAGATTTAATTTGATGATGTTCTGATTCAGATGCTATTATTGTTGTCAAAACCAAAAAAAAAAAAGAAGATGCTCGATCGATGTTCGAAGGAAAGCATCATAGCAGCAGGTCAGCAGCAGTTCCGCACGTTCAAACTTAATTGTGTCGGTTCTCTGCACATTTTCAGCGTTCTTCTTTTGGAGAACATGTACCATTTGCTTCCAATGCGAATACACACCACGCATATATATAGGGTCAACATAGCCGGTGTGTGTCGGCCAGGGTTTACCACCACGTTTGAAGCTCGATCGTCTCCCGACGCCCACTGCCGTTTTAAAAAAAAACGCCACAATTTGTTTGCCATTTGTTCAATACGCGATGCACAATAATTTAGGTTCACTCAGCATTTGATCACCAAAATAGCATACAACAATCTGATGCAATCAGCTAGAAACAGCAACTCTCACGAAACGGAAAGCGGTCGGACTTCATGACGCTGACATACAAGTTTTGACACATGTCGAATGGTGAAGCATCCACGTATTTGTTTCTAGGTACTTGTTGAATACCGATCTCCTCAAAGGACACGGGCGCTGAGAAAGGGATGGGATCAGATGACATCTCTAGCTAAGAGTTGGAGCTCGCTGGTTCGCCAAGCTTATCAGTCGTCAGGGATAGATCGCATCTTTGTGACGAGGGAGATCTAGTTTGTCGGGTTGACCGGTTGACGACGACGAGGCGGGGGTGAATACGCCAGGAAGGGGCGGGGTCAGGTACCGTCTTGTCAGGAAGGTGGTGGCGATGGAAACAGGTCATCAGGGCAGACTGGTTTGGGTGACGTCAGAAAGAATAGAGTCGGACGAATAGATGTGAGGACTGAGCCGAGGAGGAGGACATGAGTTGGCAGAACTAGGCCGGTTCGGTAAGAAGGCTCATGACAAGGTTATTTTAGGTCATGTTTCAAACCTCTAAAACTAATTGTTAATCATCTAATAAGTTGTTAGCTGATTTTAGTTGTGTTGAAATAGCTAACAACTAATGGTTACTTGAGGAGTATAACTAACAATTAGCTGATCAATTAGTTAATCCGTTTTAAACCTCAACTAATCTTAATCACTAGCTATCAGTTTTACAGGTACACACCAACATCGTGATTTACAGGTACAGTTTACCCTGTAGCTCTGGCCCTGCCGTGAGCACACACCAACATCGTGATTGCGTGCAAAGAATGTTGAGTTTAATTTGTATTAAGATCTTGTTGTATATAGGTAGGTCGGAACCAGGCTACAAGTCGTTGTGTGGCATGCACGTATGATGTGTGATTATGGGTATATGTTTGTATTCACTTCTCCTTTGTGGTTCTAAAAGCTTTAGAGTACTTAAGTTCGCCTTTAAACTCTAAAACTCTAATGTGTAAAGTGGGCTGAAGTTTTAAGACTCTCTCTAGCAAAGGTATGTAAATGAGTCTATACCTTAAATTTAGCGGACACAACGCTCTCTATCACCTCGAGCAAGGGACTACAAATGAGCCTCTAAAATTTAGAGTGTGGTCTCCAGCCGCTAAATTTGGAGGTGCACTGTAGATCTGGTACCCTACACGAGATGCTCCTTTCGGCTGCTAGTAGCTGGTGTCATATCTTTTTTATTATATTTTGTTTCTTATCGACCAATGACACAGAGAGAGAATAGAGATAAAAAAGATGAGATATAGAGGATGAAAGTTAGAGAACTTTGCTGAAGACAATGAAGATATAGAAAACGATTTTTTAGAGTGTGTTGTAAAGGACAAATAATATTCTTTTAGAAGATAAAATTGGGGACGTTGCTGGAGATAGTCTAAACACTTGTTTAAAGCTTTAGATTCAAAGTTAAAAACTCTAAAATCTGAAGCGGTGAAACAAAGAAGCCCTAATTACACGACTTAGGCCCTGTTTAGAATCAACCTAGTTTTTAAGAATCTAGTTTATATCTTTAGTTTCTCGAAACTAGTTTATAAAAAAAATAGTTTATGGTGTTTAGTACCACCTCAGTCTTTATAAACTAGCTTTAGATAGCTGAGGCTAACTTCTTGGTTTTTAAGAAACTAATAATCCAGTTTCTATAAACTAGGGCATAAGTTATTATGCTTGGAAACAACTCAGTTTTTATAAATTAGTTTCTTAAAAATAGGGTGTTTCCAAACAAGCTAATTAAGCCCTAACATCGAAAGGGTTTATTACCCATTCATGTCTAAAAAGAGGGGGGCTGACCTACAAAATGGAAAACAAAATTATCTCGGATGGTTTGCTCCTGCCTCTGGCATGTGGAGTGCTTGGTGGGATGTGACATGCAATAGCGATTTTATTATCCTATATCCCTTAGACCCGCGCGCACTTATTGAAATCTTGATATTTGTATGTGTTGGCCTTTTCTGTCGTACTCTCTGAAGTGTGTTTGTACTATAAGGGTAGACAATTAAAGGGTTGAATGATTGCATATGCTTAAAAATAGTTATCCCATCTCCTCCTAATTATTACAAAACCAATTTAAAACACTTTTTTCTAAAAGCGGATAAATTAATGTTTCGATAGTAGAAATTATACTGTCTAAAATACGTAACTTTGATCGTCTTAAAATTTTAACAGATTAAACTAGATAAGTTTATGTAATTAAGCCAACCATCGTTGCCATATAAATCAGACTTCTAGATATAAAGTTATTAATAAAACAAGACTGATATTCTAGAGTATGACAGAAATTAATCAACCTCTAATTTCGAAATTAAGCGAGAACCATAAAAGGTTAACTATCCAAACTTTGCGTGTCACTAATTTGATGCCTTAGCAATTCAAATCAATAGTATAGTTTAAAATAAGAAATTAATCTAGAAACAAAACTAATCATACAATTAATAAACAAAGACAGAGGAACGGGATTACCACACTAAAATTGCATAATCACCACTTTAATCGTCAAGATTATGTGCACAAAGTTCTCACTAAAAGCACTAGAGAGTTCTTCCTTAAATCTCCAAAAACTCTAAATTAATCTCTCCAATTCCAATTGATATCTAGTCCAAAAACTCAAGAATGTTCTAATGCATGGCTTGTTAAAGTAAAGAGGTTGTCCTATATGACATCTTTTGTGAAACACACCTATATAAGTTTGACTGCTAGTCATGATCTATGGGGTTTGGATGATCTTTAACTACTCATAAAAGGCTATGGAGTTTGACTTAGGCTCTATCTGGAACCTTTAGAGCTAATAGTTAGCTGCTAAGATTATTTATAAAGATTCTAAACGCCCCTAGCAAATACCCACCTAATTGTTAGCTAACTTACAACTACTGATTAGTTTATGAGTTGGCTCAACCTAGCTATAACAATTTGTTACCTGTCTAACTGTTAGTTCTAGGGTTCCATGTAGGGACTTATATACTTCAATCAGAAGTTATTTTGCTTTGAGAGCATGCACTTTCGGTGTTGGTTCATGTCAACGCGTGAGAGAGAGATGCATCGATATATTCTTGGCTTTACGACAGTCAGCGTAAAGCAAGTAAGAAGGCCGGGCGGGGGGTTTGGTAGAGAATCTAAACATACATATAATTACAAGAAAAGAACACCGCGTAGTAGGATGAGTCGTTGAATATAATGGAGCAGCACTCGCATTGTTCAACCCAAGTACGTGCGCGTTAAGGAACGACGAGGGCGGGCTGCCGCTGCTGCTTCTTCTTCTTCTTCTTCTACTCGTCAGTCCCGAATGCAAGCAGAATGCATATGCATCTGCTGTACAATGTTGACTGGAGTATCTCCACATCCATGCACCACCATGCTATACCTGTCGTGTGCTCGCATGCATCGGTCTTTTTCCGGATACCAATATATTATATACTCCAACCGAATCTTGGTTAATTGGAGCTTGGTAATTACATTTAGTTTGGAATATCTTACAAATTAGAGGCTTCTACGAAGCACCAATTTTATACATGCATAAATCGAATTAATCTGACATTATATTATATTTTCGGATAGGATTATATTATATATATTTTACACATGCACATATTTCTGACGTGCGCAAAGGCTTCGAAAAAGTCGACGTCGTCGCTGCTCGATCCGATTCAGGAAACTAGCCTGTTTGGCCGACTGGTCCCTTTCAGCCATTTATTTATTATTTCTAAAAGCACACACATGCATGCAGATAAACGAAAGCGCCATCCATATATATATATATATATATATATATATATATATATATATATATATATATATATATATATATATATATATATATATATATATATCCGTCTCTATCGTCGTCGACGGACATTTACTCGCTCGTCGTCTTCGAATAAACCATGCATGCATTGACCAACTCATCTAGAACTAAAGTGACTAAAATTTAGATCACGGGACTGAAATAAAGTGACTAAAATTTAGCTCGTTTAATTTAGAGCTACACTTTCAAACACAAAGGGGTAAAAGTGACTAAAAATGTTTTTTTGACTACCAAGGAGAAGCTAAAACTAACTAAAGTCCCTACAACAACTGTCTTTACCCCCTGGTCCCCACTTTGCCCCCTCACACAACCTACTCCTGAGCAAAGCAGAGCAGAGCAGAGCATAGCAGCCACGACATCGGCCATGGCGTTAGTGAAAAAATGATTCAACATCGACGTAGGTTGTGTTCGCTGCGGCTTAAAGCGGCTTTAATCCGGCTGCGGCTGCGGCTTCTACAGTATTTTGTCTCTACTGATTGCAGCTGCAGCAGTACAAACAGCCGTAACAGTACGGCTTTAAGCCGCAGCGAACACAGCGGTAGTTGTCTTATTCCAATTTTTTTTAAAAAACAAGTCTAAATTATAGTCCCTATATTTTTCTATAGCAAAATACGTCAAAAATGATTCAGTAAGTAACTAGTTTAGACTCGAATAGAAAAACTGTCCTAACCGGTTTTATCGGACCACAAGGCTGCCTGGCCCAGCAGCAGACCTGGCCTGGCCAGGTCTCAAACCGGCTGGCCAGGACGGTTCCATTGGGCCTAAGAAGGCTGGCAGGGTACAGCCCAGCAGATTTTAACACAAGAGACATTGTCACAACGCCTTTTATTTAACCCTTGGACAAATCTCTGGTGGTCAACACGTCTCTATCACAAGTTACGTGCATCCTCTCACGTGCGAAGCAAGTAGATTATTTTTCTCTCCACCTTGCCTAACAACCATCTTTCAAGATGGGCCATGAGAAAACATCTAAGCGTAACATAATACAAATCCACGTATAACACAACGCTTATGGATAGTACCAACTTGCTAGTTGAAGGATGATGACCGGCCAAACGAACTATAGAAAAAAGAGGCATGTCTCCTTTTTAACTTATATCTTTCTTGGACTTTTGACTAAGATAAAATGAAGTATCTACAATATATAATATGTGAGCCATATGTTCACTTTAATTTTAATTTTTTTTTAAAAAAATTCATCACATTGATTTATGACTAGACGCTAAGATACCATCAAAGAGATTGGTGTACCGCCACAACGCACGATCAACTAGTCGAAAGTCCGATCTCAACCTACACGTCTCACTCATCGTTGCCAAGTGATGTGGTATGTGACTTGTGAAGTTGTGATGGATCGCTTACTCGTGCCTTGCAAACCTCTTCGGGTTCTAAGTTCTCTGCTATATACGGCACGGCGTTTGCCGATCAACTTGCTTCGTTTCGTACTGAGGTAGCGTTAAGACGTTGGCGAGGAAGCACGTTTGGCCACAGAGAAATGTGAATGTGTGATGGCGTGTGTAAAATACACGGTTGCTCTACTGTTCCAGGCCCATCATGTTTTATTAGGCCGCAACGCCACTGATTCAGACGATTTCAGATATTCGGACCTATGTGTGCCTCAAATCTCCATGCCCATGGCTCCGTAGGCCTGTTCGCTTGGCTTCCATCTGTGCCAGTTTTACTTTGCCTCTATAAATTACAATTGCACCAGTAGAAAATAGCTGGCTTTAATCCTAAACAAGGTCTGATATAAGTAGAGCATAACAAACGATCCTCCTCAACTCAAATGTAATGTATAGGCTTAATAATCGACCCATGTTTTCTAAGGTCAGTGATCAGTTACACATAAAAAATATTCTATTATCTTTTTTTAATTCGTATTGAGTTGGTTTCAGGTGTGTTCATATATATGGTTCGACGAATCACTTTATTCTAGTTGAGATGGTATACCATTAGTTTGTCTCTCAATGCAAATTTGGCGACATGGCTCCTATTCCTTGTATTAGTACTAATTGATTTATGAAGAATAAGGTTGCCATGTATGAACAAACTCTATAAGAAACGAGGAATGAATAGATAATGCCTAACTCATTCTTCAAACCAAACATGAGTGATTTATATTTCGTCCGGCTTGTAGTATACATGGTATACCTAAGCCTATCTCTCCAGTCCAAACCCAATAGCCATAATGTTTTATTACGCCTCCAATTTAGGCTATAAGAGTAGGAAAATCCGCCAGAAATCATTTTTTGTAGATTTGCGTCATAATAATATTTACTAAACCTAAATATGAAATGTTTTAACGTAGCAAATTGGTTTTGGAGTCTAGGCAATAACCAATGCCAGCAATCAATTTACTCTAATATTGCATATGTTTAGATCTTCTAAGAAAAAAATGAGAATATGGTGCAAAAACGAGGGTAAGGTTGTCTTCGGTTTAAAACCACGGCATGCATCGGAGGATGGTGTCTGGATCTCCAGTGGTTCAAACACTCAAAACACTCACATAGAGACATTTTTTATCCTTACTTGGGCTTATAGCCCTATGTCTAGTAGCATGGTGTTCGTAGTATCAGAAGTGCCTGATCAAGAATCCTTACAATGGTGGAAGTAGATAGATTGGTAAGGAAATGCAAGGTGCTATCCTACAGTTTTTGACTCTTTTGTGAACCAATCCTTAGGTTGTGCTCAACAGACCGTGTATATGACCGTGGAGGAAAACATCGTTTTGCATTACAGTTTGCATTGTTTACTGAGTTGAGTTTGAAATATGAGGTGTTTACTGAGTTGAGTTTGAAATATGAGGTGTGATAGAAAATGCTGCTGGAGATAGACATTGATATTGCGGGTCTAAAATAGTAGATAGAGGTTTCCCAATGCACTTGTTGAATTGTCTTGGACTCTTGGACTAGAATAAACACTGAGAATTTTTATGGTCTATTGGGGACTTGTTCTCAAATGCTAAGAGTTAAGAACAAGGCAACATAAAAAGTGTTAAGTGTTAAAGTACTTCGTCCTCCGAAACATTATACCCCTTCGGGAAATAATGAGTTTCGGACGAAGGTTACGAAAGACATACCTTCGTAAGCATGGCAATAAACGACGAAGGATTCATATAAGGCATGAGATATAATAAAGACATTTAAATATCATCACAGAATCATTTCTATTTTATTATCATGGAAAAATAGAAATGATTTCAAATTACAAATGTACCTTCGGTCTTGAGGGAAGGCAAAAGTACAAGCGTGACGCAAAAGCAAATGCCAAGTCAGCGTGTCCAGTACGGGAGTACTGTTCACCTATTTATAGGCACGGGACACAGCCCATATAAAATTACATTCATGCCCTTTACACTTGGTAGTAATTCTATAGTAATCCACCGAGGTCCGAATAGCCTTTTCATCTTTAAGTCGGTTTCTTTTTCCGCTATCACGCCGAAGCTTTCCCGCTCACATCTTCGGCGTTGTATCAACCTTCGTATTACTTGGACTTCTCCTACTGTGATATCGACTCGAGTCCGAAGATACCTGTTCACACATTATACTCCAGAAACACTGTTAAATCCTGTTTTTGAGGACCTTCGGATGCCGAAGGCCCCCAACAGTAGCCCCTCGCAATATTAATTTGTTAAAATAATAAATTTAGATTGCGACATGGACGAAGGCTTTAAGCCGAAGGTCCGAAAAAACACCTTCCCTTTGCTAGAATAGCAACATTCACTGACAGGCGGGGTCTTTCAATTTTTAACGCACTGGGCGTATAAATAAGAGCATACCGCGAGCTCATTTGGCACACTCTCTTGCCATTTGTTCTCGCTCACTCAATTTTTAGCTCTTGCGCACCAGGATTTGCTTAGCTTTTTAAGTTTTTAAGCTTCGGCGTTGAAAACAGTTTTTTAGTGGTTCCGAAGATGTCTGAAGATAAGAAGGCTGCTCCCGAGATGAAGCTGGGTCTTTCTGAAGAGAAGAACCTGGGGTTTCTTATAGCAATGTCGAAGACCAACACAGAAAAAATCACCAAAGAGATTTTAGAAGGTTTGTCTGAAGATACTGATGACAGCGACATTTATGACGTGGATAGTGGCGGTGAAGACTCCGAAGATCGCCCCTGGCGACCAAGCCATTCAGTTTTTGGCAAATCAGGTATCAAAGAAAATCATCTTGTCAACATGAGGGGAAGATACTTCTGGGATTTATCCATTGTGAGGGTTGACGAAGGAGAGAAAACTTGCCCGACCCCTGAGGAAAATGAAGTCGTAGTGTTCCGAAGCTTTTTGAAAGCTGGACTACGGTTTCCCCTGAGCAGCTTTGTTGTAGAAGTACTAAAAATGTTTGAAATCTATCTTCATCAACTTACCCCCGAAGCAATTATAAGGCTGAATATCTTCGTGTGGGCCGTGAGAAGCCAAGGTCTGGAACCTGATGCGAAAAGTTTCTGCAACATACACGAATTATCATACAAGACAAAACCCTGGGGTAAGGAACAGTATCACAATAATTTTGGCTGCTACAGTTTCGTTTCTCGGTCTGGGTCAAGCTGTCCCGTACCAACCTTTCGGAAGAGATGGCCCGGCGACTGGATGACAGAATGGTTTTATGTGAAAAATGACCTGAAAGCACGGGAAGATATTAAAGGTATAATTATGCGCCCTATTTGGCAAAGCTTCGGCCTGCGAAAGCCGAAGGTTGAAATGAATGATGCTGCCGAAGAATGCCGGAGAGCCTTCGGAGTTATTTGTTCTTTTATTGGAACAAGAGATTTGGTCCAAGAACATATTGCCTTCAGAGTATGGCCGCTCGCGGAGAAATGGGAAATGCCGCAAGAAACCATAAAGGAGGCCGACGAAGGTGGACTTATCAGGCTGAAGTATACTTTCAAGTTCGGAGATAAATTCGTTGAGCCAGATGATGACTGGTTAAAGAGTATTGAAAATTTAAGTGATGAACTGCTTGGGGCTTATTCGAAGGCCGAAGATACTGCATTGTCAGCAGCCTTCGGAGGCCGAAAAAAGAAAAGACTGAACCGAGTGTTTGACGCAATCGGATTCGTCTACCCTGACTATCGTTATCCCATTCGAGGGCAGAAAAGAAAAGGCGCGACCTCTGCGAAAGAAGAAGCTGCAGCTGCTCCTAGTGAGCCAGCACCGAAAAGAAAAAGGATAAAGGTCCTCACACATCGGCCACGCTACATTGAACCAGCCTCGGTGCCTGAATTCACCGGAGAGACTTCTTCGGCCACCGAAGCTGAACAGCCAACCTTGCTGCCAGAAATCGCAGAAATAGCCGAAGCGCCAACAAGAACGGAATTGGAAGAACCAAAGATTTCGTTATCAGAAACCAAAGAAATGACCGAAGCGCCATTAACAGAAAAAATGGAAGAAGTGAAAAAACCAACTGAGGAAAAAACATCAGAAGTTTTGAGTCCTGCAGCAAATGTTGAGACAGTAAAAAATCAAAAGGTGTCAGCAGTGACTCCGAAAAGAAAGAGAATGGCTAATGTGCTAGATGTTCTGGAAACAATTAAATCTTCAAGCACACCTCCGAAGAAGACTGTTGCCATTCCCGAAGCGAAAACTGAAATTTCTGATGCTAAAGCTCCAGAGCAAGAAACTGAAGCCGAAGCTAGGTCCTCAGAGGCCACGAAGATAAAATCCTTGGAAACCGAGGAAGAAAAAATAACAGAGCCAACTTTTGTTGAAGAAATCAGTGTCATTGCCCCCGAAGCATCCCCCAAAGTCCTTGATTATATTGTTCGTCATGCTTCGGGGAAACAATTATCAGGAAAAGAAAAACAAGAGGCCCAGCTTTACGCCCAAAAACTGAAGTATCCAAAGGGGGCGTTAATATTCAATGGCAGTGGAGAAGAAGACTTTTTGTATTGTCTCCCTGACAGCAAGGAGATTTCTGTCTATCGGGAGATGAGCAAAAGCTTCGGATTCCCAACACTAGAAGACGGGCTCTCGGTGCTGTCGAAGAACGATCTGGCCGACAGCCTGGCATATAATAGCTTAAAGGTGCAACAAATGGGATCTTTGTATTTTTTGTTGAGACCAAAATTTTTCGTTTGCTTAAATCTATTGACGCACACATATTTTTCTTTGCAGGGCCTGATACTTAGCAATGCCCTCAGGGCCCAGAAAGATGCTGAAGACGAAGGGTGTGCTATAGCCCTGAACAACCTTCGTTCCGAAGTAATTGAACTGAGGAACGAAGGTCTCGAAAAAGATAAAATATTACATTCATTAATAAATAGAATAAAAGAAGATGAAGCTACTTTTAAAGGTCAAGCTGAAGCTCAGAAGCGCGAAATTGAAGATCTTCGAAAACAACTGGCCAGAGCCAAAGAGGAACGCCTGCTTGAAGAAACGAAGCGAGAACTCAGCGACCAATGGGCAAATCATTTAGAGGGAACTGTTGAAGAGCTTCGTTCATCCAAGAAAAGGTGTTATAACAAATCTATAGAGTGTGTTAAGAAGTTGAAAGCTAGCTTCGCCAGCGTCGGCGCATTCTCGAGCGAAGAAAACTTTACAAGAGGCAACCCCGAAGGTCCCATCGAATGGATCGATCACGAAGCTGAGGCCTTCGGGGAAATTTTAAATAGCCGCGGAGATATATGTGCTTTCTCGGGTGCCAGAGGAATTGCCACCATTTTAGAGAAAAAAGGCTGCGAGCATGTAAAGATTTTAGCGCAATCCGAGGCTGCTTTGTCCTTCGAAGATGCAAGAGATCCTTCGGCCGAAGCTAGCATGGTTGGTGGAAAATTTTTCACCGATGTCTGGGATAATGGTGGCCGAGAAATGGCTCGAGAAATTATCCAGAAAAGCGAGAAAGGCATTCACGACGCTAGAGAAGTAGCTAAGGCCACCGACAAAAGCTCAGAGCCCGAAGGGCAAATAGGTATTAGCTAATGGTTTTTATTGTATTGTAATTTTTGGTTTTAAACTTCGTTCGCAATTTGTAATAGCAATGTGGCCGTATCCTGTCCTCCTTCAGATCCTACTAAAGCGTCTCTGGGCCCTCACCCGAAAGGAGACGAGGAAATTAAAAAGATGGCTGAAGCTATCATGGATGAAGTTGTTAACCGACTCCTGAACGAAGCTGCAGAAGTTGTTTTGAGAGAAGATTAAGCACTATTGTAAAAACTTCTGAAATGAAATATGTGTAACATTTTGTAACCCTGAATGTAATGTACCTATTTTTACTGCTCAATTCTTTACGATGCATGAAATTTTACACACGTACCATTTTTGAGTCTTTGACGAAAAAACACCTTCCCTTCTTTTCATGCTTCGTGAAGAAGAATTTTTATTTGTCACCACAATATCCATAGTGTTCTGATGAATGATATCCAAGCTTCGTGAGGATGTTCTCCGAAGCTACACTTCCGAAGATCAATAGTGTATCTGCTTGCAACTTAGCATGATTTTCCCCTTTCAAAACATTCTTCCGAAGATCGATATCATGTCCCCTTCTTGTGCCATATGCAGAATGATGTATGATGCTTATGCTATGCAAAATGATGTGATGATGTTATGCTATGAGAAAAGGTATTCGTTCCGAAGCTACACACACATCCCTGCAATAAAATACATAATCTTTTTTGAATCAGCGTTGACTCTTTGCTGTAAGCCTCCCTTAGGAGCTTCTTCGCCTTTTACTTCAGCGGAATCAGCGTTGACTTTTCGCTGTAAGCTCTGCATTCCCTTAGGAACGACTTTGGAGCTTCTTCGCCTTTTACTTTCGGCGGAATCAGCGTTGACTTTTCGCTGTAAGCTCTGCATTCCCTTAGGAACGACTTTGGAGCTTCTTCGCCTTTTACTTTCGGCGGAATCAGCGTTGACTTTTCGCTGTAAGCTCTGCATTCCCTTAGGAACGACTTTGGAGCAAAAAACTTACACTGCGCTCCTTTTGGAACGACTTTTTGTTGCTTCGAAGAATTCATACCATGTCTTCTTTGTTAAAATAAATTTAATAATCCGAAGGTCCTCCTTGCTATTGCAAACTTTTAAGCTCCGACAACTTAAGCCTGTGTAGAAGATATGTTTTCCTTGTGGCAAACAACAAAACTATTACTTGAAATTTAAAAAGTGTCCTTTATTACACAGAAAATAAAACTGAATGGAAAAGACTGCTGTCGAGGTAGGATATTTGTCAATAGATGTGCTTCGACTCTGGCACAGTGCTATTGACTGTGCGAGCTTCGGATTGTTCTCTGAAGTCCCTTTGATGTGGAGCATATTGGCTCCCTTCTGGCTGGTGACCTTGTTGCAGCAGTGGTGGAGGCGGAGGCTGTTGCCAGGAAGCTTGAGGTTGACTCGCCGAAGCAACAGAAACTGCAGGGTGGTTGCCTACATATTCTGGGATGTAAGGCAAATGGTACGAAGCAGTATGCATGACCTGCTTCGGCTGGGCTTGTTGTGCTGCAGCTTCGGCTATCTCCTTTTGCTTCTGGATGGTAACATGGCACATCCTGGTGGTATGGCCCTTGTTTTCACCACAGAACAAGCAAAATATTCTCCTTGGTTGATCTCCAAATCTTCCGCCGAAGCCCCTGACGCCTCTGCCTCTTGGAGCTGGTGGCCGGAAGAAGCTTTGCTGTTGCCCCGAAGCCTGTGAGGAGCACTGTGGCCTTTGCTGCTGACTCCCCTTATCATCATTTTGAGTAGAGTTGTGGATTGACCTGACATGCCTCGGATAGAATTTTCCTCCGAAGCCCCTGGTCATTTCAGAAAACCTGAAAGCCTCCTCCCTTCTTTGGCGAAAATCATTATCGGCCCGAATGTACTCGTCCATCTTCTGGAGCAGCTTCTCCAAAGTTTGAGGGGTCTTCCTAGCGAAGTACTGAGCTGACGGTCCTGGCCGAAGCCCCTTGATCATGGCCTCAATGACAATTTCGTTGGGCACTGTTGGTGCCTGTGCCCTCAAACGCAAGAACCTCCGGACGTACGCCTGAAGGTACTCTTCGTGATCCTGGGTGCACTGGAATAGAGCTTGAGCCGTGACCGGCTTCATCTGGAACCCTTGGAAACTAGTTAACAATAAGTCCTTCAGCTTTTGCCACGAAGTGATCATTCCTGGTCGAAGGGAGGAGTACCAGGTTTGAGCAACACTCCTGACAGCCATAACAAAAGATTTGGCCATGACCGCAGCATTGCCACCATACAAAGATACTGTTGCTTCGTAGCTCATCAAAAACTGCTTCAGGTCTGAGTGGCCATCAAATATGGGGAGCTGAGGCGGCTTGTAGGACGGAGGCCAAGGTGTAGCCTGCAGCTCAGCGGACAGAGGAGAAGCATCATCAAAAACAAAATTCCTGTGATGGAAATTGTCATACCAGTCATCTTCATTGAGGAAACCCTCCTGATGAAGGTCTTGGTGCTGAGGCCTTCGGTGTTGCTCATCCTGAGTAAGATGACGAACCTCCTCAGAGGCTTCGTCTATCTGCCTTTGCAGTTCAGCTAGCCTGGCCATCTTTTCCTTCTTCCTTTGCACCTGTTGATGAAGCATCTCCATGTCTCTGATTTCTTGGTCTATCTCATCCTCTGGCTGTGTCGGGCTAACAGCCTTCCTTTTCTGGCTTCGGGCTTCCCGAAGAGAGACAGTCTCCTGATTGTGGTCCAGCGGTTGCAGAGGTGCAGCCCCAGTTGCTGAAGCTTTCTTCGGCGCCATAGCGAAGGTTTATGATCACCGAAGGTGTTAAAAAACTCAATGGGTGGTAGTGAGTTCACCGGAGGTGGGCGCCAATGTTGGGGACTTGTTCTCAAATGCTAAGAGTTAAGAACAAGGCAACATAAAAAGTGTTAAGTGTTAAAGTACTTCGTCCTCCGAAACATTATACCCCTTCGGGAAATAATGAGTTTCGGACGAAGGTTACGAAAGACATACCTTCGTAAGCATGGCAATAAACGATGAAGGATTCATATAAGGCATGAGATATAATAAAGACATTTAAATATCATCACAGAATCATTTCTATTTTATTATCATGGAAAAATAGAAATGATTTCAAATTACAAATATACCTTCGGTCTTGAGGGAAGGCAAAAGTACAAGCGTGACGCAAAAGCAAATGCCAAGTCAGCGTGTCCAGTACGGGAGTACTGTTCACCTATTTATAGGCACGGGACGCAGCCCATATAAAATGACATTCATGCCCTTTACACTTGGTAGTAATTCTATAGTAATCCACCGAGGTCCGAATAGCCTTTTCATCTTTAAGTCGGTTTCTTTTTCCGCTATCACGCCGAAGCTTTCCCGCTCACATCTTCGGCGTTGTATCAACCTTCGTATTACTTGGACTTCTCCTACTGTGATATCGACTCGAGTCCGAAGATACCTGTTCACACATTATACTCCAGAAACACTGTTAAATCCTGTTTTTGAGGACCTTCGGATGCCGAAGGCCCCCAACATGGTCAAAATGGTATCCGTTCGAGCAATAGATAAAATGAGTAGTTTAGTAGGGCAAATCTATTTGTCAGTTACATGTTCCAACAAAAAATCACCGTGGACAATAAAACACATCACCACTTTCTTGCATACTACATGCTTTACCGGAAACAGCTGCTTTGCCGAGTGCATGAAGCACTCGACAAAGCCTAGAAAACACTCTACAAAAGCTTTGCCGAGTGTGACACTCGGCAAAGAAGTCTTGGTGAATTATACATCGACAATTGCCTTTCTTGCCGAGTGATTTTTGTCGGACACTCGACAAAGACTTTGTCGAGTGCTGGTCGGTACTCGATAAAGACTTTGTCGAGTACCGCTCGGTACTCGCCAAAGAAAAGTCACCGTCACGGCGCCAGGTGACGACGATGGAGACTGTGCCAAGTGCCACGGTGACAGACGACAAGACTCACTCTTTGCCGAGTGTCTACTATACTGGCACTCAGCAAAGAACCACCCCGTGGGCCACTTTGTTAGTTCTTTTACCGAAAGTATTAGGTGGCACTCGACAAAGGCTCCATCTTTACCGAGTGCCCGCCTGACTAGCACTCGGTAAAGGGATCACCAGCGAGCCCCTTTGTCAGCTTCTTTGCCGAGTGCCAAGGCCACAACGCTCGGCAAAAAGGCTTTATCGGTTCCTAGGTGTGCCTTTTTTCTCGAGTGCTATGACCTTGGCACTCGGAAAAGTACCTCTTTGTCAAGTGTTACACTCGGCAAAGTGACTAGAATACCCCTTTTTAATTTGTTTTTATCATTCCATCCAAACAAATAAAAGATATATCACATAATTTAAAAATATACTTAGTTGAGTGTCCTCGATCTGACACTCGGTAAAGAGTTCTTTGTCGAGTGCCCACTGACAGGCACTCGACAAAGATTGTTTTAGTTTTTTTTTAAAAAACTCTGTTGAGCATCTCCGCCCGACATGACACTCGGCAAAGTATATTTTTATTTTTTCCTTTTTCCAACTAAATTTTTTTCTTTGATACTATGTGTAGAAACCTAAGTGTGCTTCACATGAAATCATAGAACTTCAATGTAGACCGGCTAGGTTTCTACACATAGTATGTGATAACTTTCACGAAACATTTTCAATTTTTTATCACAGCCTCTACATATGATATCATGACATGTCGACAAGTTTCACGAGTTTTTGATTTTGTTTGTGTTAATTTTAATTTACATAATTTTAAAACAACTGGATGGCAAGTTCACGGTGTTGTTTCGTGATCATGGTGCTCGAAAATTCCGGTCTGCTCCTGAAATCGGTCGTAACTTGTGCTAAATAACATGAATACCTTTTTTTGCATTCACGGTTTTTCATCTTTCGAGTGACTTGCAGTTCAAATCTGAATTATCCGAATAATTCAATTAAACAAATAAAATGTAATAGTTATAGCAAACACTTTTATAATTGTGCCAAAATCGAATATGTAGGTCTACATAGTGTAGGAATAAACCAAAAAGTTTGATGGGAAAAAGAAAAAAATTAAAAATATACTTTGTCGAGTGTCAAAGAAGACACTCGGGAAAGTATTCTTTGTCGAGTGCCAGCCGTGCGACACTCAGCAAGATAGATTCTTTGCGGAGTGCCAACGTCTGACACTCGACAAAGATAATGGCTACCAGCTATAGACGGCTGCTGACGGTCCTTTGCCGAGCATCGCCGTTCGCCGAGTATTTGACACACAGCAAAGAAGTATTTGCCGAGTGTCTGTCTAAACCGAGTGTCTTACTCTCGGTAAATATGGTCGTTGCCGAAAGTGTTACTTTACCGAGTGTTAGGCATTGGCGTCGACCATTCGACAAAGAGCCGAGCACTGGGCAAAGAGCCCCATTCTAGTAGTGTTGAATGCATGATGAGGCAACCAGTGCCGGTCCTGATATTTTAGAGGCCCAGGACAAGACTTATAAAAGAGGCCCTTTATAATAATAATTACTACACATAAATATAGTATATATATACATATATATATATATATATATATATATTGTCTACAACTGTGCGATAAATAGAGATGAAACGTCAAATGTCGTTGTCTCGTTGTACGCTGAGAGCCTAGGTGGTTGGGCCTGAGACTATGAAGTACTACTAGAATATAGAAATCAAGATTGATAGGTTATACCTAATTATTCTTGTTTGTTGTTGTCGTGTTATTGACTTATAATTAGGTCTTTAAATTTTTATAGAGCTAGTAAATAAATCTATATAATATATATTGTTTTTTAGTACCTGGTGTGAGGCCCCACTAGTTCGGGGGCCCTGGTCGAGGGCACCGCTCGACCCCCGCCAGGGCCGGCGCTGGAGGCAACTGCTTAATTCCAAGCATATTGTTATTTATTAAAACCTTAGGAGTACACTGCAAGTATAAAAACAACAAGAAACTACATTTTCACGACTAGTGTTTGGAGGTTTCGATAATAATAAAATGCTATATATGTATATGCTAGACGAGAAAGAGAGACCTATCGTCGGTAGAAAAGTGACAATACACACATACTCCGTTCAATATTTTCCTCGAACCAGCTATGGTGAAAAGGAATCGTGCCCCGTCATGTACTGAATAAACATAGTATAAGTATCTATTAAAAGTCTCACATAATATTCTACAAACTCGAGGGTTACCAGAGGAAAAAAAAAAAGGAAGGGGACATTGTCGTCTAAACCCTAAAAACCCAGTATCAGACTATATAATCAAGACTAAAAAAAATAAGTATTATACATAGTTTCTAACCGGTTCAGTTAGCGTGGAAGGGCAAGCTGGTTACTGGGGCAGTGCAACACGGACGGGACCAACATACATTTGGGCCGGCCAGTTTGAGGGACTTGGAGACGCGTGGCTGGTCAACAAGAACGCCCGTCACCACTCACCAGCCTTGCATAGTTGCATGCAATGGCCTAGCCTATAGCTAGCCAGCAGAATGATTGGCTAGCTAATCCTGCACGCAGCAGCTTTATAGGTAACACAACACAGCACAGCACATGGTATTATTTTGCAAGACTGCTCAGCTCAACACGCTGTACAATAATCTTCCATGTGAAACAGATAGCAATAGTCATGTTGTACAACTCAGCACAAGCTACCAGCGTCCATGCATGGCCAAGGATCCAGTTGTGTTGTTGTGTCTCACATGCATGCTCCAGCTCAGCTCAATGATGGAGGGCACGCACCTTGGGAATGATCCGCCGTGTGTAATCAATCATTTGGTAAGCCATGGCCAAACTGATGTGTGTGTGCATTAATTGTTTCGCATCCATGCATGCCAAGATACGCATGCGTTGTAAAGGCTCTCGAGTCTTGTTGAGAAATGATCTCAACCCTTCAAGCCACCCTTGGATTCCAGAGAAATCCCTTGTACTTGTCCCTTGGAGGCAGCTCTTGGACTTGCTTCTTCAAGGCACCTCTTTGTGTCTATATATATAAGTACAGGATCCTATCAATAAAGAGTATAGAACTGTCATTTGCATTCTTCTTGTGTGTCTCAAGGGAGGTTGTTGCGCCCACGTCGAGGGAGGAAGCCGTGGCCACGCATGGCCGACCGAAGCCGTGCCGGGCCCAGAGTGCCCATGTTGGGGCCGTCTGAGCTGCCATGGCTGCATGCGGGCGTCGGGGCAGCATGCAGCCGCACCGACCCACCGGGGCCACGCCCCCACGCTCAAGGGAGGTTGCGCGCCAGTCAGGGCTGCTCGCGTTGCTACCAGGGATGCGAGCCACAGGGCCGCGGCCGCGCTCGCGCAGCCAGGGCCGCATCCGCATTGAGCCGCTGTGTTGTGCCCACACTCTCACCGTCGAGGACACGCCCGCGTAGAGCTGCTGGGCCGCGGCCCCGCGTTCGGGGGAGGTTGCACGCCCGTCGGGGCTATGCCGCGCCGAGCACAAGTGGCGCGCCGCCGGGCCTAGGGTTGGCCGCCGCCGCCGCATGGAGGAAGAGGGAGGCCGGTTAGGGTTCAACCCTAACCGCTAGCCTCTTATGACCTCGCTGCATTAATAAAATTATATACATATAAATATGTGTAATTGTTTATATACATATATTTACCTTTTGTTGTTGAGATGTATGATGAATCCTTTAAATTTAAATTTTGTTGAGGATTTATCTTATACAAAATTTATCACGTTTCACCCATTATTTTGGAATTTTAACACAAGATGATAGAGTCATAGGCATTGGCTGTGTTTTATTCTGATGAATAATCCTGCCTAGAGACTGTGCCTAATACAGCGATTAATTTCGCCTATCACTAAGGGGTCTACACTATGTACCAACATAGTGATTACCTACATGTGTTTATTTTAAAATAATGGTTATAATACTATGTCTACTACAAATGTTTGGAGACTACTCTAATTATATGTTACACTTTAGTGTGAACATGTAATTTTAGAAGGATGAAACACGTTCAAGTATCCAAATTTGAGATGTGTTATTAAATTTTGTAACCTTATTACAACAAGCATCATTTGGGTTTGCTTAATTTTACCACACATGGTAAATTAATAAACCAATGGTTGTAAATTGTAAGTACCATGCAAGGACCCAAAGAGTTTGAAGAACTCATCCTTGATGGCATCAACTATCATGTTTGGGCATCATTTGCCAAATTTAAAAGGAAGTGTCATAATTTTGGTTAACTTAATTAAATGATGAATTCTTGCAAAATATAGTGCTTTTCTTCAACTTGGGTTCAACACATGATGGGGATCTAGGCTTTGACTGGAATAAGTTTTTCTGAGAATTTATTTGACGTGAGACCAAGCCTTTAGATAACAAAAGTTATTTGCCCGTGAGTAAGAGGTATACATCATATGATGATGATGATTACCTATATGTGTTCTCCCAAGTGGATATGTAGGAGATGGGATTTTGGTTTTCCACCTTTATGGTGATTACCATTTTTTGGAAATTTGGTCAAGCACAGGGTAGTGGAGTCCTAAGCATTGGCTGCGGTATATTATTTGAATATATCAGCCAGAGACCATGCTTTTAGGCAATAAAAGTTTTTGTCCACTATTATGAGATCTACTCTATTGTTTCATTACATGGAGATTATCTACGTTGTGTCCACCAATTTTCAAAAAAAATGGTACACTTTATGTGATACCAGGAATTCTCCAACATACGAAGATTTGATAGATTTTGTGGAATATTACACATCAGAAAAAATGGTTATGACATTTGTAGGATAATTATTTAATAGAGTTCAATGAACTCGCCTAATGGGCTTAATTATCCTCAATGTTCATTGGATATCACAATCATTTTTGCATTATATGGGATTCACCTATTCACTTTAGAATAAGTCGATGCTCTCTTTCTCTTACGGTTCTACTGAAAAGAACTTTGTGCTTTGCGACTTGGTCCACAAACGCATGATGAATAGCAAAGGAAATCATAAGGTGTGTTGTCTTAAGAGTAAGAGTCTACAATATGTGTAGACTAAATCTTTGTATTCATAACATTTGCTTACTGTTGAATTGTTGCATACTATCAGCATTATTCTCCATTTATTCCAAACACATAATGAATAATACGGTGAACTTCTTTTGAAGGCTCATCATTAATGCCAATGTTTTTGTGGTGCCTCTCTTGCGAGGTTCATAGTGTTTAGAATAATGTTGAGAATAACATGAGGTTCACTGGATCGACACTATTATTAATCTATGAACCCGGCTGACCAATGCAAATACAACAAGAAGCAAATATACAAGCACATTAGAAAGAGAAGGGCTAAGAGAATGACAAACTCGTTTGTCATTACACTATACATGATGTAGTGTTGTATGCCAAGCATCTAATCTTGTATATTAAATCCCAATAAATGCTAACTACTCATGAAAGCTAAGATATGAAATGTACTTCAATATTCCATTTGACATGATAACGGTGGTTGGTTGTGTAAATCATGATTTGAACTAAATCACGTAACAACACTTCTCTTTCTAAGAGAAGACCACTTTGTTAGATGATTTACTTTTATGTATTATCCAAATGATCCATGATATTTGATATAATCTCATTATTATGGATATCATATTTATTGATGTTGTGATATATTCAAGCTCATGCGATGTGAGTTGAACACACTCATGTGATTATACATTAAAAATTCATGAATTTTGAGTTCAACAAACTCGTCGATTGGAGTTGACCACTCATGTAATTTGAGTTGAACAAATTCATCCATTTGAAGTTGAACAAACTCATGAATTTGAGTTGTGCAAAACTTGTACTGGAATTCTTACAATTGAGAAAGAAACATGCATCGTGGAGAATTGAACCACAAACTCTATAAGTGGTGAAACAAAATATTCTCATATTCCTTTGGAAAAAGGAAAAAAATATTTTGACAATTATTTCATGTGATATCATGATATGTTTGTGGCAGAATCGCCCATATTATTCCAGCTTAAGTGATCAAGCATCGCCCAGAAGGCAATTATACACTTAAATCGGAATAAACTGTCAGTTCGTGGGATCAAGTCCGATTAACCACTTGACAAGGATCGAGTACCATTCTGTCACGTGAAGGTGAGACACAGAGAATAACAATAAAGCATGAAACCATGGATTAAAAGTAATTGAGTTATTACATCAATCAGAGTTTGATAAAAAGGAAAACATTGTTCTCAAATTGCAGCGGATAATAACTAACATCGATAAATAGGGAGTGGGGCAAAGCCTGGCCCACTACTCCTCCTGGTCCTCTCCTGCCGAGGTGGCATCCCACTCGACCGTCCAACCTGGTGGCAGGGTGGCTGGCCAAGTCACACCATCAACCATGTCTTGCAACAAACCTTTAAAAATTATGTCACAAGCAAGGCTGAGTATACTAATACTCAACTAGACTTACCCGATGTGAGGAGTCTACTCCTCTACCTCTAGACCATGAAGTTGTTTGGCTGAGGGGTTTGGTTTGCCAAAAGCACTAGCTGAGTCTAAATCAAGTTTTAGATTTTCAAGTTCTATACTATTCCTTAAGCTAGGTTTGCTTCCTTCTAAGCATACATGGTAAAAAGCAATTAATGCAACCAACACTTCATCTCTAGAAACCTCATTTCACATTTTTACTCGATGCAGTACAATGGGTCAAGCAGTCTCATTAGCTACGAGAAGCAGACGTTTCGAATCGAGTTTTAACCTTGCAAGGTAAACCTAAACACACGACATGTCAGGGCACTCCATCCCCACACACGTCAACCGTCCCTAGCGATTCCCTAGCAATAGAATATAGCTCACGTTCTTGGCATACAATGCTCCACTGACCCCAACCGCTGTCGAGCAATGACTGCACTTGTACCCACCATAGCTAGCATGGGAGACTCCATCTCAGGACCAATGAGGAGGAAAGTCTGCATGCAGGTTCAATCAGGTACTAGGCTTATCAGTTACCATATTTCCTTACATGTGTTTAGTACGTTCAAACGTTTGACTCAGGTGGCCACATATTAATCCTTAGTTCCATTCCCGTCTCATGGACAAGGCATCCACCCAGGATCCATGCCCATAGACCATCAAAGATCTCATTATCAAGATGAATACAACCAATTCCTAACCTCACACGAGTGCTAGAAATATCACTCAACTTCTACTGAGATCCTTAGATTAGCAAAGCAACTACTCGACCTAGCATACTAGTATTCATATCATAAGGAAAGTCCTGTTAGAAATATGCCCTAGAGATAATCATAGAGATGAGCATATTTCTTTGTATCCATGATATATATATTGCTTAATTGAATATCCATGGAAGGCACCTTGTATTGATTAGCAATTATGTGAATTGTTTGTGAGATTCTTTACTTATATGGTTATTCTAAATGATGTCCCTAGTCAGAGTCGATGACTAGCATATGTATTAGTTGATGACTACATTTCACAAGTCATGAACATGGAGATGTTAAACTAATAATGTGGGCGCATGTATGACATGAGGCTGGACCGACCCAACGTGAGATATTGTAATATAGTTCTCTTCTTGCAACATGAATACTGTATCCTTAGACCTGAGATTGTCGCATGTTCTCAAGATGTGAATTGACTTACTTAGGGACTATCAAACGCTATCCCGTAACTGGGTAGTTATAAAGGTAGTTTTGGGTTTGTCAGGAAGCATGCTATGAGGCATGGTCAGTCAAGATGGAATTTGTCCCTCTCTTTGTGAGAGAGATATCTCTGGGCCCCTCGAGTGATTGGATCAAGAAATGCATGGCCGTGCTAGGGTTAAGAGTTAACCATTGAAAGGATTCCAATTCACAGTATCGAGAAAGAGAGGTCAGCTTAGAGCCAGACCAAATATCGTGAGACAAAGGGAACAGCATGTACTTAATGTCGCAATGGTTCGTCTGATATGATCTTTACGTACACATAGGAGTTGACATGTCTTGCTAGAGGCCGCTGTCAATTATTGGGCCAAGTAAGAGTACTCGGGCTATGTCTATTTGTACGTGAACCTATAGGGTCACACACTTAAGGGGAAGGAAGCCTAATTCGGATTAGATCCGAAATTAGACTGGGCTTTAGGGTTAATGATGGGCCTCGGCGTCAGAAGCCCACCATAACGCCTATATAATGAGGGGCGGGGGCGCGGTTAAGAAAAAACCTAATCCGCCACCTGCAAACCAGCAGCCGCCGCTCGCCTCTCGCCCTCGCCAAGCCGCTGTCGCGAACCAGTTCGGTACGCGGCGCTTCCTCCCTGTACGTGTGGATACCTCGGAGGTGCTGCATCTGGAGCACTTGGACGAACCGTGCGAGGACGTGAAGAACGCCGGCGACTACACGGCACTGCTCGACGCGTTCGTCTACATCGAGACGTCTTCCGCTGCTCTGCGCGTCTAGTGGTAATTCCATGACCTATAACCGCAGTAGTTCTTGGTATTATGGGGATGAAAATTTTGTTTTGCGCTAGCGTAGCCTCCCCGTAATCCTACAGTGGTATCAGAGCCAGGTTGTGCATAGTTTTAGGTCTGGATCTAGGTTCATGAGATGGATCTACTTGATGCACGGTTTGATTAGATCAATTGGTAATAAAGGGTTGAAGTAGATTACATCGGATATGACTGGAGAGATCACTTCGTCCTTCTCTGTTGTATGCGCGACTTGCCCCTACCGGCTGGAATCACCATCGGGGCTAACTGCGTACACAACCAGCAGATTGACGTAACAGATCAACGTCATGAGTGTAATCTTCTTCGGGTCGAAAGTCTCGGATTTGGGTTGATTTGATCAACCGCATGAGATTTCCAGTGGAATTTCCATACATACGATGCATGGAATCCTGTGACCGGCCAGCGGGACCGCCGTGGCTATCTGCTGAAGTGGCAAACATATAGAAACGTGTTTGTCTAACCTGTTTTTGCAGGACATCTTGTGATCGGTATGGCTATTGTGTATATGATGCATGTTAATAAATTATTCATGACCTGCGTGTCGTGACCAGGGCAATACGGCTGGAGCCACATGTATTGTCCAAATTTAATGTAATGACCTGCGTGTCAACATGTGATGATCCAAAGCGTATATGTAATTTGTTTACCAGCATACGTTAGATAGGTCTTGAAGGACTCATCACCTGGAGGATGGCATACCTATATCATGGAGATGGAGATCATTGTGATGGATAGATTATTGGAGATGGGGATCACCATGTGACAGCAAGCCATACCGAATCACAACTGTTGTGTGAATGCCATTCTTATTGTTCTACTTGTTTATATTGCATATATGTCCTTGCGTGCGATGTTATAAGTAGGACGATCCCTCATAAATGTTTAAGCTTTAATGCCTCTCCAAACCTTGCACTATCATAAGTCTTGTACAATTGGTGGTGGGTCTATGAAATTAGGGTGCCACCAGTTTTCCTTGACTAGATAGGTTTGTATCGGATACGAACTACAGAAAGGGTTGGTTAACTTAAACAAAGTCAGCTTAATGGTTAAGGACTTTGAGGCACAAGGTTGGAAGCCGAGACATAGAGATGTCACCCAACAACAGGAGTCATATATATGATATGATTAGCAAGGAGTTGCTTACCGATCTACCTTGTCTTCTAGCGGTGATGCTAAAGCTCACTAGTAGACTTGTTAGTTGTGGGTTCTGAATCACTAAGTATCAATCGAGGGATATTGATTTTAGTGGGAGTAGACTATTAAATGTTTAATATGATTTACTCTGTCATGGATATTTTTGTCTTAGTATTTTGCATTATTTTGTTGTAGATAAATGGCACCTAGCACACCAACATTTACTTTGCGATCAATTCTTGAAAAGGATAAGTTAAATGGAACAAACTATACGGATTGGATCTGTAACCTGAGAATTGTTCTCAGGGTTGAAAAAAAAGGAAGACGTTCTAGACACCCCACTACCAGAGGATCCTGGTGAAAATGCAACTGCTGCAGCTAAAACCGCTTACAAGAAAGCAATGGATACTAATCTTGAAGTGAGTTGCCTAATGCTTGCTTGCATGGAGCCTGAGCTGCAGATGCAGTTTGAGACAAACCATGAGGTACACGATATGATCGTGGCGCTCAAGGATATGTTCCAGACTCAGGCTAGGACTGAAAGGTTCAATGTGTCCAAAGCCTTTCTGGAATGCAAGCTAGCAGAAGGCGCAGCAGTTGGGCCACACGTAATCAAAATGGTTGGTTACAGTCAGAGGTTGGAGAAGCTAGGCTTCCCAATAAGCCAAGAGTTGGCCACTGACTTCATTTTGGCATCTCTTCCGCCCAGCTATGGAAACTTCATCACGAACTACCATATGCATGGGGCGGAGAGGGGCCTCAATGAACTATGTGGCATGCTGAAAACTGCAGAAGGGGACATAAAGAAAAGCGCTGGCAGCAGCGGCCATGTGATGGCGGTCCAAAACAAACCCAACTTTAAGAAGAAGGGTAAAACTCAAAAGAAGAAGGGCAAGGCAAAGGATACAGTATCCAAGCCAAATCAAAAGCCCAAGGCTGGACCAGCTGCAGATGCAGAGTGCTTTTATTGCAAAGAACTTGGTCACTGGAAAAGGAATTGCAAGCAGTACTTGGCCTCTATTAAGGATCACGGCGGTAAGGGTACAGCCGCAGCAGGTACACTTGCTATTCACATTACAGAAATTTTTCTTGCTGATTCTTATATTAATTCTTGGGTATTTGATACCGGATCGGTTGCCCATATTTGCAATTCGATGCAGGGAATGATAAGAAGTAGAAGCGTGAAAAGAGGAGAAGTTGATTTCCGGGTAGGCAATAATGCAAGAGTTGCTGCGTTGACCGTCGGGACGATGCAACTCCACCTCCCATCAGGATTTATTTTGGAGTTAAATAATTGTTATCTAGTTCCTAGTATGAGTCGAAACATTATGTCTCCTTCATGTTTGATGAAGGATGGTTATTCATTTGCGAGTGAAAACAATGGTTGTGTGATCTCTAAGAATGGCATGTTTGTGGCTTTTGCATCCATTATGAATGGGTTATTCATTTTAAATCTTGATGATGCATCTATCTGTAATATTAGTGCTAAAAGGCCTCGGCCTAATGATTTAAGTCCTACCTACATGTGGCACTGTCGTTTGGGTCATATAAGTGAGAATCGCATGAAGAAGCTTCATTCTGATGGGCTTTTAACTTCGTTTGATTTTGAATCATACGAGACATGTGAAGCTTGCTTACTTGGTAAGATGACCAAGGCGCCCTTCACGGGTTTACCGGAGAGGACGTTAGATTTATTGGAACTCATACATACTGATGTGTGCGGACCAATGAGTACGACAGCTAGGGGAGGATTCCAATACTTCATAACCTTCACTGATGATTTTAGTAGATATGGGTATGTCTACTTAATGAAACACAAGTCTGAATCCTTAGAAAAGTTCAAAGAGTTTCAGAATGAAGTAGAAAATCAGCGTGGCAAGAAAATTAAAGCACTGCGATCAGATCGTGGTGGTGAATATTTGAGTCATGAGTTTAGCAATCATCTAAAGAGTTGTGGAATTATTCCACAGCTTACGCCGCCTGGAACGCCTCAGAGGAATGGCGTGTCTGAGCGACGTAATCGGACTTTATTGGATATAGTTCGATCAATGATGAGCCAGTCGGACCTACCTTTGTCGTTTTGGGGATACGCTCTAGAAACAGCAGCTTTCACACTAAATAGGGTACCGTCTAAGTCCGTAGTTAAGACACCATATGAGATGTGGACTGGGAAGACTCCCAGCTTGTCTTTTCTGAAGATTTGGGGTTGTGAGGTTTACGTCAAGCGACTACAGTCGGATAAACTCACTCCAAAATCAGACAAGTGCATGTTCGTGGGATATCCAAAGGAAACTTTAGGATATTACTTTTACCACTGGTCAGAGGGAAAGGTGTTTGTCGCCCGGAACGGTGTGTTCTTAGAGAAAGAGTTTCTCAAAAGAGAGAAAAGTAAACAAAAGGTGTATCTTGAAGAAGTTCAGGATGAGCCAGTGGGACAAGATTCAACAAGTGATGCTAATGTAGCAGAACAAGTTGAGACGTCTATGGCAAGAGAAACACCACCACAACCACGAAGGTCAGCAAGGCTTCGCGAGGCACGAGGAGAAGTGCTATTGTTGGGCAATGGGGAAGTGTTGTTGTTAGACAACGACGAACCTGCAACATATTCAGAAGCGATGATGGACCCAGATTCCGAGAAATGGCATGTCGCCATGAGATCCGAGATAGATTCCATGGGAGAAAATCAAGTTTGGAACTTGGTTGACCCGCCTGATGGTGTTAGACCTATAGAATGCAAATGGATCTATAAGAAGAAGAAAGACATGGATGGAAATGTTCACATCTATAAGGCTCGACTTGTTGCAAAGGGTTTTCGACAAGTTCAAGGAGTTGACTATGACGAGACATTCTCGCCAGTAGCGATGCTTAAATCTATTCGGATCATTCTAGCTATTGCCGCATATTTCGATTATGAGATTTGGCAGATGGATGTCAAAACAGCTTTCCTTAATGGAAACCTAGATGAGGACGTGTATATGATACAGCCCGAGGGTTTTGTCGATCCGATCAATGCTGTAAAGATATGCAAACTTCAGAAATCCATTTATGGGTTGAAGCAAGCATCTCGGAGTTGGAACATTCATTTTGATGAAGTGATCAAAGGGCTTGGTTTTCATCAGAATGAAGAAGAAGCTTGTGTTTACAAGAAGGAAAGTGGGAGCGCTGTTGTATTTCTAATCTTGTATGTGGATGACATATTATTGATTGGGAATGACATTCCTATGCTGGAGTCCGTCAAGGCTTCACTGAAAAAGAGTTTTTCTATGAAGGACTTAGGGGAAGCAGCATATATTTTGGGCATAAGGATCTATAGAGATAGGTCGAAGAGGCTTATAGGATTAAGTCAAGATACGTACATTGACAAGGTTTTGAAACGGTTCAACATGGAACAGTCCAAGAAAGGGTTCATACCTATGTCACATGGTAAACACCTTAGCTAGATGCAATGTCCTGCAACGGCTAATGAGCGGGAGCGCATGAGTAAGGTACCATACGCCTCAGCAATTGGTTCAATCATGTATGCCATGATAAGTACACGCCCAGATGTTTCATACGCTATAAGTGCTACGAGTAGATACCAGGCTGATCCAGGTGAGGATCACTGGACAGCGGTAAAAGGCATTCTTAAGTACTTAAGAAGGACTAAAGATATGTTCCTGGTATATGGGGGTAAGGAGGAGCTCGTTGTAACTGGTTACACCGATGCTAGCTTCCAAACTGACCCAGACGAGTTAAAATCGCAATCAGGTTTTGTGTTCACAATAAATGGTGGTGCTGTTAGTTGGAAGAGTTCCAAACAGGAGACTGTGACTGATTCTACAACAGAAGCCGAGTACATTGCAGCTTCTGAATCTGCGAAGGAAGGTGTTTGGATAAGAAAGTTCCTCATCGAGCTTGGTGTGTTTCCTAATGCATCTAGCCCATTGAACCTCTACTGTGACAACAATGGGGCTATTGCGCAAGCTAAGGAGCCAAGGAACCACCAGAAAAACAAACACGTACTGCGGAAGTTTCACCTCATACGGGAATTCATTAGGCGGGGTGAGATAAAGATATGCAAAATACATACGGATTTGAATGTTGCTGATCCTTTGACAAAACCTCTTCCACAACCTAAGCATGAGGCACACGTGAGATCTATGGGTATTAGATATCTTCTAGATTAACTCTAGTGCAAGTGGGAGACTGTTAGAAATATGCCCTAGAGATAATCATAGAGATGAGCATATTTCTTTGTATCCATGATATATATATTGCTTAATTGAATATCCATGGAAGGCACCTTGTATTGATTAGCAATTATGTGAATTGTTTGTGAGATTCTTTACTTATATGGTTATTCTAAATGATGTCCCTAGTCAGAGTCGATGACTAGCATATGTATTAGTTGATGACTACATTTCACAAGTCATGAACATGGAGATGTTAAACTAATAATGTGGGCGCATGTATGACATGAGGCTGGACCGACCCAACGTGAGATATTGTAATATAGTTCTCTTCTTGCAACATGAATACTGTATCCTTAGACCTGAGATTGTCGCATGTTCTCAAGATGTGAATTGACTTACTTAGGGACTATCAAACGCTATCCCGTAACTGGGTAGTTATAAAGGTAGTTTTGGGTTTGTCAGGAAGCATGCTATGAGGCATGGTCAGTCAAGATGGAATTTGTCCCTCTCTTTGTGAGAGAGATATCTCTGGGCCCCTCGAGTGATTGGATCAAGAAATGCATGGCCGTGCTAGGGTTAAGAGTTAACCATTGAAAGGATTCCAATTCACAGTATCGAGAAAGAGGGGTCAGCTTAGAGCCAGACCAAATATCGTGAGACAAAGGGAACAGCATGTACTTAATGTCGCAATGGTTCGTCGGATATGATCTTTACGTACACATAGGAGTTGACATGTCTTGCTAGAGGCCGCTGTCAATTATTGGGCCAAGTAAGAGTACTCGGGCTATGTCTATTTGTACGTGAACCTATAGGGTCACACACTTAAGGGGAAGGAAGCCTAATTCGGATTAGATCCGAAATTAGACTGGGCTTTAGGGTTAATGATGGGCCTCGGCGTCAGAAGCCCACCATAACGCCTATATAATGAGGGGCGGGGGCACGGTTAAGAAAAAACCTAATCCGCCACCTGCAAACCAGCAGCCGCCGCTCGCCTCTCGCCCTCGCCAAGCCGCTGTCGCGAACCTAGCAGTTCGGTACGCGGCGCTTCCTCCCTGTACGTGTGGATACCTCGGAGGTGCTGCATCTGGAGCACTTGGAGGAACCGTGCGAAGACGTGAAGAACGCCGGCGACTACACGGCACTGCTCGACGCGTTCGTCTACATCGAGACGTCTTCCGCTGCTCTGCGCGTCTAGTGCTAATTCCATGACCTATAACCGCAGTAGTTCTTGGTATTATGGGGATGAAAATTTTGTTTTGCGCTAGCGTAGCCTCCCCGTAATCCTACAAGTCCTAAGTTCATGTAACTATGGTTTCAATCAATTTCTACACTTAAGTGCACAGTACAAACCTACAAACAATAGTTGCAGTAAAATAGCATATTAAAGGTTATGCATAAAATCGAGGCTTGCCTTCAGGTACGGGTGCCGCGAGGAGTTCCTCGATGACAGGTTCGGGAGCTGGCTCTTGGGCTTCTCCTTGCTCCTGAATCAACACATACACTCTGTCCACAAGGTTACATAAGACATGGATATACATATATATACACACACACACACACTAAGCCTTTTTAGTTGGGGGCTAAAAATCCTTTCTTGTTAACTTGTAGGAAATGGCTTTTAGCTAGGGTTAAATTAGAAGTGGATGATTACATTGGTTGCTTGCAACAAGGGTTTTGGATATGCTTTAGGTTAACTATTGGTTTCTTTTAAGTTTAAGGATTACCCTTTTATTTCCTCTTTTCTCCATTTCTCAATAAGCTTTTGATGGTGGTTTGAACTACACCTCTGTTCTAGAATTTTCCAAACATTATACAAAAATTACAGTAGCTCCTTACTCATTTAATTAAGTTGTCCTATGAATTTGGGGTCCAGAGAACTTGGGGTTCGTTTTGGACAAAAATGACAAAGGTTAGGGCAGAGAGGGCACTTTGAACTACCTCCTATGTAGAAGTGGCCACTGCCCTAAGACTTATTTTTACTGGTATCTAGGTGCAATAACATGTCTCTTTGCCAAATCTTGCCCAAGGACATCTAGTAGATATTTAATGGTGATTTTATAAAGTTTTGGGGCTAGATGGTGCTTATAACTAACTTTCCTTTTGAAAAATGGCAAACAACAGATTTAGTATTTTTTTTCTAGATTCTTCTTTACACAAGAGCAATCATTCCTAAAGTTGGGAATTTTCTCTATCAGTAAGGGTTTCTAAAATTTCCTAAAGTTCTCTATAAATTTCTCATGGGGCACGGGGAACCATAATCTACTATGGAACTATACCCTTTTTATATTTTTTCTTGAAAGTATGCTACTTAAGCATTATAGGAAAAATAAACTTGCCTACTATTTTATATCTTTAGGTCCTATTTCAATTTTCTAAAGAAAAATGCAGAACCTTAAATCTATTTATACACTCTACTCAATTGAGTGATTTGGGGTGCATATCATTTTTGTGGGGGTCTACTGTTGGATAGGCATCTACGATATTTTTATTAACCTTAGTGCAAAAGTTCTATTATTTTTACTATTATTACCACATATTAGCTCACAACCTAAATTAAACAACAACTTCCAGAAATAGTATTGGACTATGAGGTTTTCTATTTTTGTACTAAAGTTCAACTCATACAGAGCCTAACAAAATTTGCTTGGTTGAATTTTGATGAATATCTTTCAAGTTGTGCCTTTTTCAAGTTCTCTGTAGAATATTAAATCTGAATTCATAAAGGCAAAAGAAAAACTCATTTAGCGCTGGGGCCCTGGGTTTGCTTCCTTTCTTTCTTCACAAAGTAGTCCTTGGGGCACTATTCACCTGTGTCTTGGACTTAACAGAAAACCCCTTGGATTTCTGGAATCCAAACCCATGGTCCTCCTCTCAGCCGAAATAGTGACCGACAAGGGAGATACGGCAGCACGGCTCAACACCGGTGGTAATGGTTTGGGGAAGGTGTGGGAAAGATGCAAGAGGCTGCGGCAAACATGTCGGTACCTTTGGGTCGATCGGAGGTGGTCGGAGTCATCCGGTCTACGTCTCCCAGCGGTCGGAGCTCGTAGGTGGCGGCGTTCCGGCTAGGTAGAATTCGATTCCACTCATTGGCGAGCTTCACAGAAGGTCGGTGAGGCAATTCTTTGAAGGAATTGGATTGGGGTTGGCTGTGGAAGCGAGTCCACGCTCACCGGCGGAAACTGAGCTTCGACGAAGACAATTTTGTGGCTCCGGTTAGGTAGAGCTCTGGCTTGGGCCTCTAAGAGCTCTAGGGGACTCAGGGGACTGGGTGGTGGCTCTGGTCAAGGTGGAACATGAATGGGAGCGGTGGTTCACCATGACTGGCTTTGGCGACAATGGCAGGTGGCAGTGCTATCGGTTGCAGTGGGATTCCGGCGAAGATTATCTTGGCAACGGTCGGGGTGAAAGGTCCGAGGGCGGGGTGACTTTTATAGGCGAGCGCACGCGTGACGCCGTGTTGCCCGGCCAGAGCGTTGGGCATATATGTGGGCGCTGGTTAGCGTGCAGGTAGATGGATAGAGCCCGTTCGGCTACTGCCAGCCGACATCGAACACCTGGCATCTGTTCGTTTGGCCATCTTCCCTCGCGTGTATTCGCTTGTTTGAGCCCGATATCAGCAAAATCCTTATCTATGATTTGTTGCTTATACCCTAAGCTAGTGATGTTGTATGGGAGTCATCGGGTTTTGTTCATTGGCTGAGAAGATATGGTGTACTCAAGTGTGATCTGTCGAGCAGGTTGTTTCCGAGGCAAAACCTAAGGTTTAGTCATGTCACACCTCGAGTTCCAATGCCGTCTTCTGGTATGTGTTAGGGTAGTTAGTTAGGCATGACTTTGTCAATTGGAGTCATTAGTTTTAAGGTCTAAATCTTAATGAACATGGGGAAGTCTTGGTTAGGGGCTGATTTTCAGAATAGGAACATTCTGAATTTTGTTTACTTCTCCCTCTTGTGTATCTTGTTTGGGAATTTTGGTAAACCTCTTTGGGGTGTTTTCCTTACTAACTTCTATAGATAATTTGATGTGCTACCATTATTGTTAATGGTCCAAGTCATAATAGTGTGATTCAAATAGTTTCCTAGCTGGTTTTATGTTGATGCTTTTCCTTTGCTCAAGGTAAAGTGTTTTGGAGTCTAGGGATGTTTTCCTCCCTTCCTTCAATGATATGGGGTGATTAGGGAATGTGTCATGATGATTGGCACTTACTTAGTGCCTTGACCCCTAAGTGTGGCATCTCTTGCTCAAATTTACCTACATGTGATAACAGGGTTTGTGACAGTGTCTAGCAGAAACCCTAGTAACAACTAGGGTGTTACAATGTTACTATCATATCCCCTATGGTAATGTAGGTATCAAGGATGTGTTGATATATATATCCTAATTTTATCTTACCAAATTATAGAGGTATCCATATAATTTATGTCATGTGGAAACACAAGGTGATAGTGATGGATATTGCATGTGCTTCTCGGAAACATTTTTATGGATTGTATTCTACATACATCCTCCAGTACAATGTGTTGCATTTGTTATAACTTTTCATGTGATGATTCTTACCTTGCAGGGTAAGATCAAATTGATCACTCCGTCGTTGGGATGAAATGAAAAGTTATAGACAATTCTACTGGTCATGTGATACACCCAGCCCAGGTGGGGTTGGCAGAGGCCCAACAAATTAGGGTTTCCCAGAGCCCAACAATTCATTAAGCACACCCATCTTAGGGAAAGGCATAATTGCCCCAAAAGACTAGTCCAATGGGGGAAGGGTGGCTCTCCCTTTTAGGGTTAGTTTGGGAACCCCATTTTACATGTGATTTCCATTTTCCTAAGGAAAATTATGTAACACCTCAGGTGTTACTATGGCTAGAGCACACCTGGCACTAAGGACTGTGATCACATGTGGTAGAGGCTTAGGGAAACACATAAGAACTTGGAGATCATGTGTTAATCAAGTTTGTTAATGACCTGAGAAGCATTACTCAAGTCCTTGTACCCTTACTACCTTGGAAGGGAGAGGGGGGGGGGAGAACCCTAGACCTCTCTTAAACCCTATCTCCCAAAACCATGGTTAAGAGGGGAAAGAGAGTGAGCAAATGTGCAAAACATGGGTAATTTTTAACCAAACCTTAAGTAACCTTATAACCAGCAATTAGGGGAGGGAAATATTGCAAAAAGACCCCTAGAGAAACCCCAAATCCAATCTCCAAGTGGAGAGAGAGCTAGAGCTCTCTATTTCTCTCTAAGTTAAAAACTACACCTACACTAAAGATCAGTCGTGTTCACCTCGAAGATGGCACCAAATCCAACTGTGTTCTATACCAAAAATGTGGCATACCACCTAGGGCACCCACTGGAAAAAGCTGAGCCCGAGACTTAGACGTTTAACATGCCTTGGCATGGTTTTTGTCGCGAGGTGGGCAGTGTGACACACCCGTTTTGGCGACCGGAGATCTCCCTCCCTAGGCCATATCTGCCATGGCGTCTCACAGGTAAGTGATAGCCCTAGGTGCCAGGAGTAGACCCGCGCCGGATTTATGCCAAGATTCGCACGTTTGCGACTTGGGTGAGCTGTGGAACAAGGGCAGAAGAAAAGCTCCACGTGTTCGACGCGCTCTGCCGCGCTAGAGCACGCCCGCGCCCGACCCCACGCCGCGCCGAGCCGCGCCCGTGTCCCCTGTGTGCGCCCGCGCCTATAAAACCCATCGAGGCATCGAGCACACTCCTCCGCGCACCCTCAAGCCTCACCGGAGCATAGCTCGCCGCCGTTTGCCCGTGCGCGACGTGTTCGCGGCCACCCGACCCACTGCCGCCGTAGACCGGCCAGTCTAGCGTTTCCCAGCCCCGTCCAACCCTCGGAGACGAGTGTGCACGACTCAGTGAAGCTCCCTGAGCGAGGAATCGAAGCCTGCTTCACCGGAGTGGCCAGTCCACGGTCGCCGGAGCTCACACCCTCGCTGGAGTACGTGGACCGGGTAATCCGCTCAATCATTTTCCAATTCCTGGTGCACACAGCCACTACGTGACCCCATGAAGCTCACCTTGCCCTCGGATTGAACCAGCTCGCCGTGGTTTGGCCGGTACACTCGCCGCCGACGAGAACACCCGCCTGCGCACGTGGACCGAGCGATTCCGGCCATCCCCGCCATCGAGCCGCACCTCGCCGTGACCGCCAGAGCCTCCCCGAGCCAACCCTGCCCTTCGCCGGACCTATCTCGCCGCCGGTAAGCCGCGCCACCCTTTTCTTTCCCGCGGGTACTGTTTACATTGGGGGAAGGACTGCGGGTGAGAGGAAGAAAAGGTCAGGGGGCTTTTTGAACTGTCAGCGACTCAGGGGAATAGTGGCTCAGGGGTACATTTGAGTGGGTTGATTCAGTTTAAACCCAGGGACCTCGGTGTAAATTGTTTTTCCAGGAAACTCTTATTTAAATCTGTTTTTAAATTGAACAGAGACTTTAAAAATTCATAACTTCTGTTTAGTTCATCCAAATTTGGTCAAACCAATTTTGTCAGACCCTAAATAATGTAGCCTACTTAAGAAAAATATAAAACCCCCTATGTACTATAGAAAACTTTAAAGCTCTGATTTAATTATAGTTTTGGCCAAAAGCTCAATAATAGAAAGAAAAATAGTTATATTATTTGACTAGGGTTAGGAAAAATTGGAGAAGTTTGTATCTACCTACTAACCTGTTTAAAAATGTTAAACCTCTCTGTCCACTCCATTAAGTTAGTTTTTACTACTTATTTTACAATATACTTAAGGTTAAGAAAAATAGAAAATGTAATTTAAATAATGAAACAGAGGGCACCTCTATTTTTATTAGGGTACTTATTCAATGAAGTTCACTGGAAAAATCTATAATACCCTGGTTTAGTATAAAATAAGTAGGATCCCTTTTATTTTTAGAAAACAAGGGAAACTTAGAAAAACCCTACAAAAATAACCCTAAGGCAAAGACACCCCAAACCTTGGGATAACTCATGTTTGGTTATTATGAACAGAGGAAAAATATAAAATCTGTTGTTTGATATTTTTCAAATGACAAGTTAGTTATAAGCACCTTTTTGGCATAAAACTTTAGAAAATCACCACTAAATAATCACCAATTAACTTTATGTGAATTTTGGCACAGAGGTTTGGTATTACTGTTAGATCCCAACAAAAATAACCCTTAGGAAGGAACTCAACTCTAAGGGAGAGGTATAGTGTAAAGTGGCCCATTTTACACCACCTTTGTTATTTTTGTCTAAAGCTTAGCCTTTTTACTTTGAACCTCAAATTCCTAGAATGGGCTATAGTGACCAATGGCAATCCACTGTAATTTTTACAGAATTTTTGGAAAATGTTAAACCACTGTCGTAGTTCAAACCTACACTAGAAGCCATGAAATGAGAATAAAGAAAGGGAAATATGAATAATGGAAAATTAGTGTCATCCTAAAACTCCTTATAACTTGTCCACTGAGATATATAAAGGCAATACCAATTACCTATGCTTATCCCTAGCAAAACCTAGACTTAGAAATGATAAGCATAAACCATTAAAAGCCACATATGACCCGAAAACCCTAAGTTACTCATCAACTTAGTTTTTCTTCGCTTAGCATAATGCTGTTAAATCTTGCATAATCATGACATCCATGTTCGTTGCATTTCGATAGACTGTAACCTTGCTGACGGAGAGTACGTCATCGTGCCGGAGCAAGGAGCTGCTCAGGAGGTAGCCCTAGATCCAGCACCCGAGTCTGCACCAGAGGACCTGCCTGCCACTGCTTTGGAAGGCAAGCCCCGGTTTATGCATAACCTGTTATTTATGCTATTTTACTATACTTATTGTTTGTAGGCTTGTACTGTGCACTTAAGTGTAGGAGTTGACTGAAACCCTAGTTGCATGAACTCAGGATTCCTTGTTGAGATGGATACTAGTATGCTAGGTCGAGTAGCTGCTTTATTTAATTAGGATCTCGGTAGAAGACGAGTGATTTTTCTAGCACTCGCGCGAGATCAGGAATTGGTTGTACCCACTTTTCTTATCACATTGATGGTTGGTGGACACGGATCCATGGGGATGCGTGGTCTATGGGAGGAAAATGAAATAAGGATTAACGTGCGGATACCTGTGTCAAGCGTTTGAACGTACTAAACACATACCGAGAAATATGGTAAATCGGTAAGCCTAGTACCTGAGTGAACCTGCCCGCAGACATATCCCCTCACGCGACCTGAGACGAGGTCTCCCATTCCGGTTATGGTGGGTACAAGTGCGGTCACTGCACGACGGCAGTCGGGGTCAGTGAGGCATTGTACGCCAAGGTGGTGAGCCCTGATCTGTTGCCAGGGAATCAATGGGGACAGTTGATGTGTGTGGTGACGGAGTGCCTTGCCACGTCGTGTGTTTAGGTTTACCTTGCAAGGATAAAAACTCGATTCGAATTGTCTGCTTCTCGCAGCTAATGAGACTGCTTGATCCATTGTACTGCATTGAGTAACAAGTGGAAATATGATGAGTTGATATAAGACGTTGATTGCTAATAATGTTTGCTACTATGTATGAGTAGATAGTACACATTTAGCCTTAAGAGAGTCACACTTAAATTTGACAAAGTTAAAACTTGATTTAGAAACTCAGCTAGTGCTTTTGGCAAACTAAACCCCACAGCCAAACAGCTGCATGTCTAGAGGTAGAGGAGTAGACTCCTCACACCGGGTAAGTCTAGCTGAGTATTAGTATACTCAGCCTTGCTTGTGGCATAATTTTACAGGTTCTCTGGAGGACATGGTTGCTGGAGTGACTTGGCCGTCCACCTTACCACCGGGTTGGACTGTTGAGTGGGACCCCGCCTTGGCTGAGGAGGAGCATGAGGAGTGATGGGACAGGCTTCCCCATCTCTCTGTTTATTTACCGTAGTTTATTTCCGCTGCACTTTGAACAATGATGGTTACTTTTGCAAAAACTCCGATGATGATGATGTAATAATCTAATACTCTCACATGCATGGTTTTATGCTTTATTGTATTTGCTCTGTGACTCACTATCGAGTGAGATTGTGGTACTTGATCCTGTCAGTGGCCGTGTCGGACTAGATCCGAGGGATTGACGGGTTATTCCCATTTAAGTGTGGTCTAGCCTCTAAGGCAGGGCTTAGGCACTTAAGTTGGAATAATTCGGGCAGTTCCGCCACAGCTGGTATCGGAGCTTGTACCACCACAGAGGAATCAATAAAATATGAATACCATCCCTTTTCAAAATAAAACTTGATAGAAACAATGTTGGATAGATCGTAGGACGAGCAGGATAGACCTAGGACGTGAAGCCTTAGGATGATAGAAGGGTAGCTAGGTGGCTAAATAATTAGGCCCCACAGGCCACTTTGAGGGATGGGAGTCCTTCCCTATTCCCTTATGTTGGTGAGGTCGTTTAGGACGAGCATGCATGCATTGCTAAATTAAACAATTGAGTAAAGACTTAAAAACAAGGTGATAACCAACTAAGTCTCCAGTACCTTTTTATTTAACTAAAAGAAAGGTTGAGTTTTATTTCTCTTGTTCTTTTTATAATTCTTTTCTTTTACTTACGCTTAACCGTACACAGATGACTTCCCACGGATCCTCAGAGGACGGAAATGCACTAACCCACACTGACGGGCTTGCACGAGAGGGCTTCCCCCGTATTTTGTGGGAGGTACTCCAGGGATCCGGGTACTTGACACCCCCTCAGTACACGATGCAGCAGTTTGAGAAGCACCGGGTGCCCCGCTGTAGGGTGAGGATGATCTTGGAGCCTCATCCCCTGCAGCCAGGCTGGCGTTCCCTGGACTCCGAGTCTTTCGGATACCGGGCGGAGGACACGATCGAGGCGATCGCTCTGCACGGGTTGACTACTTTCTGTGGATTTCACCCCTTGGAGCTTTCCACCCACCCCATTGGCTTGTTTCCCGCTGAGAAGGAAGACGACCCAATGTGGAAGGATCGGGTGGAGCATGCCAAGGACATCTGGGCTCTCTACCCAGGTCACACGGCTCACTTGTCGGTGCGATGCATGAACGCCCTGTATCGTCTGCAAGTGATGCGTGGAGAGGCAATGTCTCATCTAATGGCATTATTGGAGGCAACCAAGATCACCCTGGACAACAGGGAGGAGCTCGTGGTTGACTTGTCCCAGGAACTGGTAGAAAAAGATTTACAAGTGGAGCAGCTGTCTGATGAGATCCATGAGTTGGAGGAATTGGTGGGGACGAGGGAGAACACCATCGAGGTTCTCGAAGATCAGCTCCTCAACACCTAGCAGCAGCTCGCAGAGGCTAATGAGCACCTAGATATGCATCATCAGGAGATCCATGATGGGGAGGCTGACGAGGACGTCGACATTGAGGGAGGGGAGGAGCCTGCTTCCAGCGTAGACACTGCTGGCTCAGGGAGGCCACCTTCCCCCGAGTCGAGTGTTGCCTCTTTCGCTCATTAGTTGCCAGAGTAGGAATAGAGATCGGTAATGTAGGACTCCTCGCAGCTGGCTTAGCTTTTGCACCCTTGGGGTACTAGGCTGGATAGAGTTAAGTCTTTTTGAGACAATGATGTAATCGTGATAAACTCTTTTGGAAGCATGTTGGATGGATGCTGTTGTCAGTTTTAAATTTGGAAGGAAAAAGTTATGCCTTTATAAATCCTTTTGTTGAAGTTAGAGTCTATTATTTTGCTGTTGACTCTTTTCGCCGCGATTAAATCTTGAACTTGGAGATATGGTGTTAAGTATTTATGTGGATTTTTTAGATGGCCGGGAGGCAGCGTCGTGGCCAGAATGAGCGCGTTCCTCCACCGCCGCCACCACCCCCCACTCTGCAGGAGCTGATGGCTCAGCAGAACGAGATTTTGAGGCAGTTAGCTCAGCGTCAGCCACCACCTCAGCACTATGGTGGTGGGGACCATCAGCGTCACCCCGCGGTAGCTACCTACCAGGAGTTCCTTAGTACCCAGCCACCGTTGTTCACGAGGGCAGAGGATCCACTTGATGCAGATGTATGGTTGCGAGTAGTGGAATCCAAATTCCCGCTACTCCATGGAGCTTGCTCAGAAGTCACTAAAGTCAGGTTCGCCACCCAGCAGCTTCGTGGACCCGCACGGACTTGGTGGGACCATTTTCTTGCCATGCAGCCAGAGGATCGAGAGGTGGAATGGAGGGAGTTTAAGGCAGCTTTCAGGGGACATCACATACCCGCAGGCATCATGGACCGAAAGCTCAACGAGTTTCTGGCACTCACTCAGGGCAACAGGACAGTGTTGCAGTATGCCCAGGCTTTTAATGACTTGTGCCAGTATGCTGGATATCACGCAGACACGGACGAGAAGAAGAGGGACAGGTTCAGACGGGGGCTCAGCACTAAGCTCCATGATCGTCTCAACACTGTCAGGGCCAACAGCTACAATGAGTTGGTCAACATGGCTATCTCCCAGGAGGACTGCATTACAGCTCGACAGGCAGAAAAGAAGCGGAAGACCCCTGTGGCAGGACCCTCAGCTCAGCCACAACGCTTCAGGATTGTGTCTGACACTCAGAACAGGGGACCCCAACAGCAGCAAGGGAGATGGGTGATCCGATCACCGCAGCAGCAGCAGCAGGCACCCAACCGCACCCAGTTTCCAGCCCAGAGGAACAATCAGCAGCAGCAATATCGCCAGACAAATGACAACAGGTGTTTCACCTGTGGCAACACTGGGCATTATGCCAAGAATTGCCCCAGGAATTAGCAGAGGCAGGGGCAGAATGTCAACCAGAACCAGGGCAAGAGGCAGAAGGTGCAAGTGAGGCAGGGCAGGCTAAATTTCACCACCATGGCTGATATTCCCGAGGGAGCACCCGTCATGACTGGTATCTTTACAGTTTTAAATTATCCTGCTATCACTCTTTTTGATTCTCGTGCATCACATAGCTTTATTAGTGTCAAATTTAGTGCCAAGTGTCAATTGCCTTTTCATCACATCCACGGGGGTATCACAATTTCAACACCAGGAGGCAGGATTGCCACCAATGAAATCAACAAAAATGTGCCTATAAAGTTTGGTAGTTTGATAATTAAAACCAACCTTCTTATCTTGGGACTGGATAGTGTGGATATCATATTGGGAACTGATTGGTTGACCAAACATCAGGCAGTGATTGACATTGCAGCTAGGGCCATCGAAGTGCACTCACCAACCTGTGGTGAAACCACATTATATTTGCCCGATCAGGGTTGTACCCGTTCTTGTGCCTATATCATGACAGAATCCCCAGTAAGAAAGATCCCAGTAGTCTGTGACTACCCCGATGTTTTTCCGGATGAATTGCCAGGAATGCCACCTGACAGAGACATTGAGTTTGCAATTGAATTGCAACCCGGGACTGCTCCTATCTCCAAGAGACCTTATAGGATGCCTCCCGCGGAACTGGCAGAACTGAAGAAGCAACTGCAAGAATTGTTGGACAAGGGGTTTATTCGCCCAAGTACTTCACCATGGGGATGTCCTGCATTATTCGTGAAGAAAAAGGATGAGAGTTTGAGAATGTGTGTTGATTACCGCCCTCTCAATGCGGTGACTATCAAGAACAAATACCCACTGCCCCGCATTGATGTTCTGTTTGATCAGTTGGTAGGAGCCAAGGTATTCTCCAAGATAGATCTTCGCTCGGGCTACCATCAGATCAAGATCCGTGCCAGTGATATTCCCAAGACGGCTTTCTCAACCAGATATGGGCTTTACGAGTTTTTGGTGATGTCTTTTGGGCTGACCAATGCCCCGGCTTACTTCATGTACTTGATGAACTCGGTATTCATGCCAGAGTTAGACAAGTTCGTGGTCGTTTTCATCGATGATATCCTAGTCTATTCCAAGAGTGAAGCCGAGCACACTAAGCATTTGCATACTGTACTTCAGAGACTGCGTGACCATCGGTTGTATGCCAAGTTGTCTAAATGTGAATTTTGGCTGAAGGAGATTAAATTCTTGGGTCACACGATTTCTCAGGAAGGAATATCAGTTGATCCTGAGAAGGTACAAGAGGTGATGGACTGGAAACCCCCGACTACAGTGAGACAAATTCGGAGTTTTCTGGGATTGGCAGGGTATTATCGACGATTTATTCCGGATTTCTCCAGAATTGCCAAACCAATGACTGAACTGTTGAAGAAGGGAGTCAAGTATGATTGGAACCAAAAGTGTGAAGATGCCTTTCATACTTTGAGGCAACATTTGACAACAGCCCCAGTGCTGGCTCAACCTGACAACACCAAGCCTTTTTAAGTTTATTGTGATGCTTCTGGTACGGGATTGGGGTGTGTCTTGATACAAGAGAACAGAGTGATTGCTTATGCTTCCCGAGCACTCAGGCCCCATGAGCAGAACTACCCTACACATGATCTGGAGTTGGCAGCTGTGGTTCATGCTCTTAAGATATGGAGACACTACTTGATGGGAGCTCACTGTAACATGTACACCGATCACAAGAGTCTCAAATACATCTTCACTCAGGAAGACCTTAACATGAGGCAGAGGAGATGGTTAGAGCTAATCAAGGACTATGATTTGGAGGTGCATTACCACCCTGGCAAGGCCAATGTTGTGGCTGATGCTTTGAGCAGAAAGGCCCAGTGCAATTGTATGAACATGGATGCAAGAGTCACCACCCTGTGTGATGAGTTGTGTAAGTTGAACCTGGAAGTTGTTCCCTCCGGTGAATTAAGTTATATCTCGGTGGAGCTCACAATGCAAGAGCAAATAGTCCAGGCACAGATTGGGGATAAAGGTGTGTAGGTTATCAAAGACATGCTCAAGCAGAAGGCAGAAAAATACAAGTGCTTCCGTCAGGACAGCAAGGGAATTTTGTGGTTTGGAGATCGATTGGTTGTTCCCAAGGACCCTGAGCTCAGAAAGAAGATACTGGATGAAGCTCACCTTTCCAAGTTCTCCATGCACCCTGGTAGCAACAAGATGTACCATGATCTCAGATCTTTGTATTGGTGGACCAGAATGAAGAGGGAAATTGCCAAGTATATATCCGAGTGTGACACCTGCCAGAGAATCAAAGCCAGTCATTTGAAGGCAGCAGGCCCTTTGCAACCCCTTCCCATACCATCGTGGAAATGGGAGGACATTTGTATGGACTTTATCGTAGGATTGCCCAATACCTCTAGGCACCATGATTCCATTTGGGTTATTGTGGACAGGCTGACCAAGACTGCACATTTCTTGCCAGTACATACCACCCACAAGACAGAGAAGTATGCGGAAATTTATGTTGATCAAATAGTGCGATTGCATGGTATTCCAAAGACCATTGTATCTGACAGAGGAGCACTGTTTGTGGCGCGCTTTTGGGAGCAACTCCAAGAATCACTTGGGACCCATGTCTTATGAAGCTCAGCATACCATCCTCAAACAGATGGCCAGACAGAAAGGGTGAATCAGATTTTGGAAGACATGTTGCGGGCATGTGCACTGCACTACGGAAAGGATTGGGATAAGTGTCTTTCTTTGGCAGAGTTTTCTTACAATAACAGCTATCAGTCCAGTCTGAAAATGGCACCTTTTGAGGCCTTATATGGGAGAAGGTGTAGGACCCCGCTGAATTGGTCTCAAGCAGGAGAAAGGGAAATATTTGAGCCAGATTTGGTACTTGATGCAGAAGAAAAGGTCAGAGTCATCAAAAAGAACTTAGAAGCTGCTCAGGCCAGGCAAAAGAGCTATCATGATAAGAGGCGGAAACCTCTCCAGTTTGCAGTGGGAGACCATGTTTATCTTAAGGTGTCACCCACCAAGGGTGTCCAGAGATTCGGAATTAAGGGCAAGTTAACTCCTCGATACATTGGACCCTATGAGATAAAAGCAAGTTGTGGACCTGTGGCTTATCAATTGGAATTGCCACCCCACATGTCAGCAGTTCACAATGTGTTCCATGTATCTCAGCTGCGGAAATGTGTTCGCCTACCCACTGAAGTACTGCCGGAACCAGACATTGAAATAGAACCAGACTTGTCCTATCAAGAGTACCCCGTCAAGATACTGGATCAGAAGGAGAGATCAACACGGGCAAGATCAATTAGAATGTATAAAGTTCAGTGGAGTCACCATTCAGCAGAGGAAGCTACATGGGAGACCGAGGATTTTCTACGCTCCCGCTTCCCCGACTTTCTGCCCAAAGGAGTCGGTACGTAACCCCAAAACCCCACCCCCACCTGCCCTCTGAAAATAATTTTAAGAAAAACTTAGATAGCAAGGATAGTCTAAGTTGTGGTTTTAGCTTAAAAAGGACTTCCTTCTGAAGTTGCAAAAAGGATGACATTCGAAGAACAGTTAACCAAAGAAAACTTAAAGGAAAGCAGAAACCACACACCAGCACATCTTCTTGGCACCCTCCTAAGGAATCTACCTAAAATCTCGGGACGAGATTCCTTTAAGGGGGGAGGGCTGTAACACCTCAGGTGTTACTATGGCTAGAGCACACCTGACACTAAGGACTGTGATCACATGTGGTAGAGGCTTAGGGAAACACATAAGAACTTGGAGATCATGTGTTAATCAAGTTTGTTAATGACCTGAGAAGCATTACTCAAGTCCTTGTACCCTTACTACCTTGGAAGGGAGAGGGGGGGGGGGGAGAACCCTAGACCTCTCTTAAACCCTATCTCCCAAAACCATGGTTAAGAGGGGAAAGAGAGTGAGCAAATGTGCAAAACATGGGTAATTTTTAACCAAACCTTAAGTAACCTTATAACCAGCAATTAGGGGAGGGAAATATTGCAAAAAGATCCCTGGAGAAACCCCAAATCCAATCTCCAAGTGGAGAGAGAGCTAGAGCTATCTATTTCTCTCTAAGTTAAAAACTACACCTACACTAAAGATCAGTCGTGTTCACCTCGAAGATGGCACCAGATCCACCTGTGTTCTATACAAAAAATGTGGCATACCACCTAGGGCACCCACTGGAAAAAGCTGAGCCCGAGACTTGGACGTTTGACATGCCTTGGCATGGTTTTTGTCACGAGGTGGGCAGTGTGACACACCCGTTTTGGCGACCGGAGATCTCCCTCCCTAGGCCATATCTGCCATGGCGTCTCACAGGTAAGTGATAGCCCTAGGTGCCAGGAGTAGACCCGCGCCGGATTTATGCCAAGATTCACACGTTTGCGACTTGGGTGAGCTGTGGAACAAGGGCAGAAAAAAAGCTCCACGTGTTCGACGCGCTCTGCCGCGCCAGAGCACGCCCGCGCCCGACCCCGCGCCGCGCCGAGCCGCGCCCGTTTCCCCTGTGTGCGCCCGCGCCTATAAAACCCACCGAGGCATCGAGCACACTCCTCCGCGCACCCTCAAGCATCACCGGAGCATAGCTCGCCACCGTTTGCCCGTGCGCGACGTGTTCGTGGCCACCCGACCCACTGCCGCCGTAGACCGGCCAGCCCAGCGTTTCCCAGCCCCGTCCAACCCTCGGAGATGAGTGTGCACGACTCAGTGAAGCTCCCCGAGCGAGGAATCGAAGCCTGCTTCACCGGAGAGGCCAGTCCACGGTCGCCGGAGCTCACACCCTCGCCGGAGTACGTAGACCGGGTAATCCGCTCAATCATTTTCCAATTCCTGGTGCACACAGCCACTACGTGACCCCATGAAGCTCACCTTGCCCTCGGATTGAACCAGCTCACCGTGGTTTGGCCGGTACACTCGCCGCCGACGAGAACACCCGCCTGCGCACGTGGACCGAGCGATTCCGGCCATCCCCGCCGTCGAGCCGCACCTCGCCGTGACCGCCAGAGCCTCCCCGAGCCAACCCTGCCCTTCGCCGGACCTATCTCGCCGCCGGTAAGCCGCGCCATCCTTTTCTTTCCCGCGGGTACTGTTTACATTGGGGGAAGGACTGCGGGTGAGAGGAAGAAAAGGTCAGGGGGCTTTTTGAACTATCAGCGACTCATGGGAATAGTGGCTCAGGGGTAGATTTGAGTGGGTTGATTCAGTTTAAACCCAGGGACCTCGGTGTAAATTGTTTTTCCAGGAAACTCTTATTTAAATCTGTTTTTAAATTGAACAGAGACTTTAAAAATTCATAACTTCTGTTTAGTTCATCCAAATTTGGTCAAACCAATTTTGTCAGACCCTATATAATGTAGCCTACTTAAGAAAAATATAAAACCCCCTATGTACTATAGAAAACTTTAAAGCTCTGATTTAATTATAGTTTTGGTCAAAAGCTCAATAATAGAAAGAAAAATAGTTATATTATTTGACTAGGGTTAGGAAAAATTGGAGAAGTTTGTATCTACCTACTAACCTGTTTAAAAATGTTAAACCTCTCTGTCCACTCCATTAAGTTAGTTTTTACTACTTATTTTACAATATACTTAAGGTTAAGAAAAATAGAAAATGTAATTTAAATAATGAAACAGAGGGCACCTCTATTTTTATTAGGGTACTTATTCAATGAAGTTCACTGGAAAAATCTATCATACCCTGGTTTAGTATAAAATAAGTAGGATCCCTTTTATTTTTAGAAAACAAGGGAAACTTAGAAAAACCCTACAAAAATAACCCTAAGGCAAAGACATCCCAAACCTTGGGATAACTCATGTTTGGTTATTATGAACAGAGGAAAAATACAAAATCTGTTGTTTGATATTTTTCAAATGACAAGATAGTTATAAGCACCTTTTTGGCATAAAACTTTAGAAAATCACCACTAAATAATCACCAATTAACTTTATGTGAACTTTGGCACAGAGGTTTGGTATTACTGTTAGATCCCAACAAAAATAACCCTTAGGAAGGAACTCAACTCTAAGGGAGAGGTATAGTGTAAAGTGGCCCATTTTACACCACCTTTGTTATTTTTGTCTAAAGCTTAGCCTTTTTACTTTGAACCTCAAATTCCTAGAATGGGCTATAGTGACCAATGGCAATCCACTGTAATTTTTACAGAATTTTTGGAAAATGTTAAACCACTGTCATAGTTCAAACCTACACTAGAAGCCATGAAATGAGAATAAAGAAAGGGAAATGTGAATAATGGAAAATTAGTGTCATCCTAAAACTCCTTATAACTTGTCCACTGAGATATATAAAGGCAATACCAATTACCTATGCTTATCCCTAGCAAAACCTAGACTTAGAAATGATAAGCATAAACCATTAAAAGCCACATATGACCCGAAAACCCTAAGTTACTCATCAACTTAGTTTTTCTTCGCTTAGCATAATGCTGTTAAATCTTGCATAATCATGACATCCATGTTCGTTGCATTTCGATAGACTGTAACCTTGCTGACGGAGAGTGCGTCCTCGTGCCGGAGCAAGGAGCTGCTCAGGAGGTAGCCCCAGATCCAGCACCCGAGTCTGCACCAGAGGACCTGCCTGCCACTTCTTTGGAAGGCAAGCCCCGGTTTATGCATAACCTGTTATTTATGCTATTTTACTATACTTATTGTTTGTAGGCTTGTACTGTGCACTTAAGTGTAGGAGTTGACTGAAACCCTAGTTGCATGAACTCAGGATTCCTTGTTGAGATGGATACTAGTATGCTAGGTCGAGTAGCTGCTTTATTTAATTAGGATCTCGGTAGAAGACGAGTGATTTTTCTAGCACTCGCGCGAGATCAGGAATTGGTTGTACCCACTTTTCTTATCACATTGATAGTTGGTTGGTGGACACGGATCCATGGGGATGCATGGTCTATGGGAGGAAAATGAAATAAGGATTAACGTGCGGATACCTGTGTCAAGCGTTTGAACGTACTAAACACATACTGAGAAATATGGTAAATCGGTAAGCCTAGTACCTGAGTGAACCTGCCCGCAGACATATCCCCTCACGCGACCTGAGACGAGGTCTCCCATTCCGGTTATGGTGGGTACAAGTGCGGTCACTGCACGACGGCAGTCGGGGTCAGTGAGGCATTGTACGCCAAGGCGGTGAGCCCTGATCTGTTGCCAGGGAATCAATGGGGACGGTTGATGTGTGTGGGGACGGAGTGCCTCGCCACGTCGTGTGTTTAGGTTTACCTTGCAAGGATAAAAACTCGATTTGAATCGTCTGCTTCTCGCAGCTAATGAGACTGCTTGATCCATTGTACTGCATTGAGTAACAAGTGGAAATATGATGAGTTGATATAAGACGTTGATTGCTAATAATGTTTGCTACTATGTATGAGTAGATAGTACACATTTAGCCTTAAGAGAGTCACACTTAAATTTGACAAAGTTAAAACTTGATTTAGAAACTCAGCTAGTGCTTTTGGCAAACTAAACCCCACAGCCAAACAGCTGCATGTCTAGAGGTAGAGGAGTAGACTCCTCACACCGGGTAAGTCTAGCTGAGTATTAGTATACTTAGCCTTGCTTGTGGCATAATTTTACAGGTTCTCTGGAGGACATGGTTGCTGGAGTGACTTGGCCGTCCACCTTACCACCGGGTTGGACTGTTGAGTGGGACCCCGCCTCGGCTGAGGAGGAGCATAAGGAGTGATGGGACAGGCTTCCCCATCTCTCTGTTTATTTACCGTAGTTTATTTCCGCTGCACTTTGAACAATGATGGTTACTTTTGCAAAAACTCCGATGATGATGATGTAATAATCTAATACTCTCACATGCATGGTTTTATGCTTTATTGTATTTGCTCTGTGACTCACCATCGAGTGAGATTGTGGTACTTGATCCTGTCAGTGGCCGTGTCGGACTAGATCCGAGGGATTGACGGGTTATTCCCATTTAAGTGTGGTCTAGCCTCTAAGGCAGGGCTTAGGCACTTAAGTTGGAATAATTCGGGCAGTTCCCCCACAAATTAGTTCATTTTCCTTGGAAAAATGGAAATCCCTTGAGAAAATGGGGTTCCCAAACTAGCCCTTATTGTGGCTTCCTCCTCTCAGGTTAAGCGAGGTGGGATAATTCTGAGGATCACACGATCGTCGTCCGACTACAATTGGGCCAATTGGTCGAATTGTGTCTTTGCCAATGAGTAATAGTGGAGGATGTCCTCATCATTCCCACCTTCTTAAAATGGGCCTTAGCTTAGATACCATATGACACACCCAACCCAGGTGGGGTTGGCTGAGGCCCAACAAATTGGGGTTGCCCGGAGCCCAACAGTTCATTAAGCACACCCAACTCAGGGAAAGGCCAAATCGCCCCAAAAGACTAGTCCATTGAGGGAAGTAGCTCTCCCTTTTATCACTAGATTGAGAGCGAGAAAACCATAGGGGATTGGAGGGGCTAGATTTCCCTTCTTATTCAAAATTGAATAAGAAGGGGAATCTAGCCCCTTCAATCCCTTCCAGTTTTATGGCTCCAAAACTAGATCTTGAGGTGGCTTCCTCCTCCCATGTTAAGTGAGGTGGGATAATTATGAGGCTCACACGGTCGTTGTCCAACTACAATTGGGCAAACTAGGCCAATTGTGCCTTTGGCAACAAGTAATAGTGGAGGATGTCCTCATCATCATGTCTTCCCATAAGATGGATACTCGATGAGTATCATCGGGAATGAGATTTTAAGCCCCTCTTATCTTAAAATCTGATCTAAGTTGGTTAAGTTCTTTGAATTGTTTTCAAACGAACGACTGTGGTACATTATAAAGATTGTATGGACATTGAAGGCTTTATATGCTTCTATGGTGCATCTGTATGATGACCTAAAGAGTATCCTTCGGACAACACGGGTTCTTTAATAATGTCTCAAGCTTGAGCACATTAGCCTCCACACTACTAAATTTACTAAATGTTCTTACAACGACGATTGTTTGCCTAGTCTTCAGAATGATGTTAATAAAAGATATGACAAAAGTGTGATAGATTCGGACATTTTAGATCGTTCATGACCATCGGTAATGAATTATCACTTCCAACTAGTTATGGTTGGAGTCGGGTAGTTTTGCACGCTTCTGACTTGTGATTAAATTCACATACAAGTTCTGCTATGGTTTTAGTACGTGGGAATCCATGAAAGATTTCCCATGCATACATTGGGTATGTTTTCCTAATCTCACCACCACATCGTACATGTATGGACACACATAAAGCTGGGGGATCTATGTGAGAATTCATTCTATTTAGAATCTCTATTTATGGCCCGTGCGCTAGCTTGAATCATGAGCTTTTTCAGGCATTGTGGGGGAGATTTCAAGTACTAGAAAGAATGCTAGGAAATTAGAAGGAATGCGGTAAGCATTCAGGCTCAGGATCATGTACTAAAACTAAACCTTTATGTTCAAACGATTTGCAAGAAGTTGCAAATCGATTGCCATATGCATTTACTATGAGGTGTTACTCAAATTAATCCTATGTGGAATGCACCAGAAAGAGTGGTTACACGGCGTTAGTGTTTTGTATCTCACTCCGATAAGTAAATTTATTGTGTGCTTTTCGGGCTCCGGAGGGTGTGCCCAGAGGCGTAAGATTTATACTGGTTCGGGCAGAACATCCATACATCCAATTATGAGTGGCTTGCACTACCGACACCATTGATGATCACAATTGTAGTAGGGGTTACAAACATTTGAGAGAGGGAGGAGAGGCTCCCAGATCTCTATAGGGGTGGAAGTGGAGCTTAGAAGGATTAAGATGGAGTCCTAGCTAAGTCTTGGCTTGGCGGGGCTCCAGCCTTCTAGTCCTCGTCGACACTCCTCCTATTCGTCCTTTTAGGTTTGTCTCCGTCTGAAGGTGTCTAGTTGTCTTCAAGTGTCCTTCTGTTCCTTTTTCCCTCGACCCCTACCTAGAGGCAAGCATCTCCCTTTTATAGGCCAGGACAGGGTCGGCCAGTGGTGGCTTCCTTGGGAAGGAGCTGTAAGGCAAGGGTAAAACCTGTGTTTTACCCCAGATGAGTCCACACATACTCATGGGGCCTGGGGCTGCCTGGCTGCCACATATTTATCGTGGGGGCAGCGATAGTCCTAGGTGCCATCATTTCGGCTATGTCGTACCTTGGGGCTCATTGCATCCCGTCGTGTAGTGCCCTCCGGACGTCTGCGCACTCAGGACTAGTCCGATAGGCCACAAGTGCGCAACAGTTAGAGGCTGCACGAGCTATTAATGCGCCACAGTCCTGGGGCTCATAGGTCATGAGTGCTATGCGACCGAGGGGTTCGTAGGTCATGAGTGGTAGGTGGATCGGCGCCCACGCTATGGCTTGATGCTAGGCGTGGTTAATGTAGCCAGTCATTTATGGTGGGTCAGTTCGAGGCTAGGCGCGTGACCCACTCAAGTTGTTCCCTCCTAACATGCCCACCCTCCCTTGTCAGGCTCTACCACTCCTAGCCCCAGGCTCGATGCTACGTGGTTTGATAGGGGCCGGTCCTTCCAAGGTTGGTGCACCTGTCTCTTCCGACTGATTAATGGGCCCTAGCGACTAGGGACTCTTTCCTTAGCGTGCTCACTGTCCGATGGGTCCCAGGGAGCGGGGATGATTTCCCCTATAGTAGGCCCCGAGCCCTTGAGGGGAGGGTGCCTCCCTTCGGGGACTGATGAAGGGTTAGGCGGTGCCTTTTGCCTTGGCGCGTACTTCCGTAGTTTCACATGCTTGGGTTCAAACCGTCACTTTGCGGCGTGCGGCTTGTGTCCTATTTCATCGTGCCTTGTGCCTCTTATAAATAATCGCTCCCTCGAGCGGTTTTGTTGGGCCATGCCTTTACCTTCTTTAAGATGATTCCTCCCTAATCCCTTATGGACCCAGGCAAGCGTCCAACGGAAGAGTGCCCTCTCCATCAAAAGATGATTGAGTCTAGGTATGGGCTCCTCCTTTTTAGATTCTTTTGATGACACTTGTCTCATTTTCTTCCTTGCGTAGCCAAGTGATCTCGATGGGGCAGGTGAAAGACTTCGGGATGTCCTTCAACAAGGGTGGGATGCTGACTCTCTCATTGCAAGCCTCCTCGGACCTTAGGGAAAGCTTGGCGGCCACCAACACTGCGCTCGAGGTTGCTAATGGCGAGGTGGTCAGTCTTCGTGCTCGCTTAGAGCAGGCAGATCGTCACATCACAGGTAGGTGGTGACTAGGCGAACTCTATTTTAGTTTTTCTCATTACTCTCTCTCTCTCTTTCTCTCTGATTGTCCTATGTCGTTTTCGGATTTAGAGCTGGAGGTCACCGACCATCGTGAGGGTGTGGACTAGGTGGTTGCATTCGTTCATGCCTAGGGTGCCGATCGAGGATAATGCCTCCTAAATGTCACCAATCGGCTGCAATGGTCGTCTGTTGAGGTGCTCGTTGTGGTGATGCTGGAGCCCTAGCTTTCATGCAGTTCTGGTCAAGCTATGAGCTCAATACTAGCGACCTATCGGAGGACGCCATCGGTGGCTCTTTGGAAGATTTCAAAGATGACTTCGGCATTGCCATCGAGGTCGTGGTTGACATCCTTCCACTAACAGATGTTGTTAGCGGATCCCCGTAGTTAGGAAGCACTCGTAGGTGGCTTTGGCCATGGGACCACCCGGGCATGTCGACCTCTATGCTTTTGTAATGTTCCCAATGGGATTGGTGAAAATGGTTCCCTCCCCATTTCTCTTGGTACTTAGCGTAAGAAGCGAGTTTTGACATGCTTATTTCGGGGCCTCTCTTACTCGGATCGTGCACCAAGCGGCTTTTGCGTGGCTCACGGGTCTCGGGAAATGGTTCCCACAAGCTTCTGGCCTACCTTGGTGCTAAGGCAGTCATCCCTAATTTTTGGTGTCCCATACGTCTTCGAGGTACTAGGAAGCGTCGCATCGTGGGTAGCAAGGTTTGGCTGCAACGTTGCTCGGGTCTCTCGCTAGTGTTGATGGGTTTGCCTCGGTGAGAGAAACTAGAGGGGCGGTGAATAGGTGATCCTGTAAAAACAGCTCAACAAAAACAAACTTGGACTGATATTGAATTAGTGGAAGCAAGAGCCAAGTTTGAGTGAGGAGTACGAGCGGAGTAAACTTCTTCACTTAATTGCTCTTCACTAAGTGAGTATTAAACTTAGAGCAATAACGTAAGTGAAGTGTGTAGAGAAAATCGCAGTAGAGTAAAGACAAGTGACACAACAATTTTTATCCTATGGTTAGGTCAAGAGAATACTTGCCTACTCCACGTTGTGGCATCCCAATAAACAAGGGTTGCACTCAACCCCTTTCAAGTGATCCAAAGATCAACTTGAATACCACAGTTCTCTTTATCTCAACAATATCCGTTGTGAGGAATCTCTGCAGTTTGGAGTCTCTCACGCCTTACACAAATGATCTCAAATGAACACACGAGTAAGGAGGAATAGAAACACACACAAGAGCGAGAGTTGCAGCAACAACACGCACACAAGACAAGAACGAGCACACGGAAGAACACAGCAGAGTAACAACTCAAAAAAGTGCTCGAATCTCTATCACAATGAACCAAATCTGTGTTTGCGAAGTCTCGGCATTGTAGCATGTTCAATGGGTGCTTGGTGTGAAGCTCCATGCGCCTAGGGGTCCCTTTTATAGCCCCAAGGGAGCTAGGAGTCGTTGGAGCTCTATTTGGAAGGCTCTGGTTGCTTTCTGTCCACGGGTGCACTGGACTGTTCGGTGCACACCAGACACTGAACAGTGCACGTGCTGGGCGTGGCAGAGAATCCCTTGATTGGCTAATTTCCTGTTCTGGGGGGGGCACTGGACCGTCTGGTGTGGGGCACCGGACTACCCGGTGTGCCACTCAACCGTTGGCCTGGGACCGACGTGGCAGCTTGCCGTTGCGTGGCTGGCACACCGGACTGTTCGGCACCTCGCGTGGACTGTCCAGTGAATTATAACTAATGCAGGCTAGAATTCCTGAGAGCGCCCTGTTGGTCGGACCGTGCACCGGACTGTCCGGTGGGTGGCACCGGACTGTCCTATGCTACGCAGTCCAACACGCTTTTTTTTCTTTCTTGGTTTCTTTTGCTCCTTTTGGACTTGACTTTACTAAGTCTCTGTCACTTAGACAAACATGATTAGCCCACAAATCAATTGACTAAGTGTCTAGAACATACTGTTTTGCTTGATCCATATATATTTGCACTAAGTCCTCTTCCGAGCTCAATTTGCTTCATATCCTTTACTCAACATCGTGTTAGTTCAAACATAATGTGTTGTGCATCTAATCACCAAAACAATATAGAAATGGCCCAAGGGCACATTTCTCTTTCAATCTCCCCCTTTTTGGTGATTTAGCCCAACACATCAAAAGCAACTAACATATCCAAAAGAGCTAAGAAGAGCAATTTTATGTCAAATTGAAGACCAATAAGGTCATTAGGATTTGGCATATTTGGATCACTTTTGCCACCACTTGGTTTATTTTCGCAAAACAAGTTCATTTTCTTTTCTCTATGTCAAAAACACTTGTTTTGGCAAATCAAAATATCTTTCAAGACTAGTTTTGATCAAACACCAAAAACTCCCCTTTTTCCCATAATCATATTTCTGCCCATAAGAGAGCAGTTTTTGCAATAAAGTATTCTTACACTAAAACTTTTTGAAAAATTCACAAGTGGTAGCTAATCCAGTTGCCTTGGCCTTAATTTCTCTCCCTTTGGCATTAAGCACCAAAACAGAAGAACTAGTTGGCCTTTTAATCCCATTGCCTCACAAAACTTTCAAGTTAAAACCAAGAGCAATGAGAAAACACAGATAGGGACTTGGGACAAAATATTGATACCAGAATGTAGAGGAAGCCCCTTCTTTGTCCAAGTCCACCTTTTCCCTATCAATTCATCTTTGAGACTATATCAGATCACTCAAGCAAACACATTAGTCTCAAATGGTCAAGTTGTAGTACATCCTCCCCCTAAACACGTGCATCATTTGCATAATGGACTTGTGAGGTCTGAGGGTGACTTGTACAACTTGAGCACTAGAAATAAGCAAGTAAACCGATTAATGCTTAAAGTAACATGATCAAAGGAATAAAACACATGTATGCTATAGATCAATCCAAGTTTCGCGAATGTAAGACATTTAGCTCACTACGCAGCCTGCAAAACCTATTCTCATCTAAAGGCTGGGTGAAGATATCGACAACCTGGTTCTCGGTGCTAATGTGGCAAACATCGATATCTCCCTTTGCTGATGGTCTCTCAAAAAGTGATGCCGGATGTCTACGTTCTTAATGCAGCTATTTAACAGGATTATCCATCAAGCAGATTGCACTCTCATTGTCACATAGGAGTGGGACTTTGCTCAGATTGTAGCCAGTCCCGGAGGGTTTGCCTCATCTAGAATAGTTGCGCGCAACACTATCCTGCGGCAACATACTCGGCCTTAGCGGTGGAAAGGGCAATAGATGTTTGTTTCTTAGAGCTCCAAGACACCAGGGATCTTCCTAGAAACTGACAAGTCCCTGATGTGCTCTTCCTATCAACCTTGCACCGTGCATAGTCGGAATCTGAATATCTGATTAAGTCAAAGGTAGACCCCTTGGATACCAGATCCTGAAGCAAGGCTTTTGAACTAAATATCTAAGAATTCGCTTCATAGTCACAAGGTGACACTCCTTAGGGTCAGATTGAAATCTAGCACACATGCATACGCTAAGCATTATATCCGGTCTACTAGCACAAAGATAAAGTAAAGATCATATCGTAGACCGGTATGCCTTTTGATCAATGGATTTACCTCCCTTGTTGAGGTCCAAGTGCCTGTCGGTTCCCATTGGTGTTTTGGCGGACTTTGCGTCCTTCATCCCAAATCTTTTGAGCAGGTCTTGAGTGTACTTCGTTTGGGAGATGAAGGTTCCTTCCTTGATTTGCTTCACTTGAAATCCAAGGAAGTAGTTTAGCTTGCCCATCATCGACATCTCAAATTTCTGCATCATTACCCTGCTAACTCTTTACAAGCCTTTTGATTAGTAGAACCAAATATTATGTCATTGTCATATATTTGGCACACAAAACAAATCACCATTACAAGTCTTAGTAAAAAGTGTAGGATCCACTTTCTCGACCTTGAAAGCATTCGAAATGAGAGTCTCTAAGGCATTCATACCATGCTCTTGGGAGCTTGCTTAAGTCCATGGAGCGCCTTAGAGAGCTTATACACATGGTCGGGATACCTGTCATCCTCGAAGCCAGGGGGTTGTTCCACGTACACCTCCTCCTTGATTGGTCCATTGAGGAAGGCGCTCTTCACGTCCATTTGAAACAACTTAAACGAGTGGTGAGCAGCATAGGCTAATAATGTGCGTATTGACTCGAGCCTAGCTACAGGAGCAAAAGTCTCCTCAAAATCCAAACCTTCGACTTGGGCATAACCTTTTGCCACAAATCGAGCCTTGTTCCTTGTCACCACTCCGTGCTCATCTTGCTTGTTGCAGAACACCCACTTGGTTCCCATAACATTTTGCTTTGGACGTGGCACCAGGCTCCATACTTCATTTCCCTTGAAGTTATTGAGGTCTTCCTGCATGGCCAACACCCGGTATGGATCCTGCAAGGCTTCTTCTACCCTAAAAGGCTCAATAGAAGAAACAAAAGAGTAATGTTCACAAAAATTAGCTAAATGTGAACGAGTGGTTACTCTCTTGCTTATGTCACCTAGAATCTGATCCACTGGATGATTCCTTTGGATGGTGGCCCAAAACTTCAGTTGAAGGTGCCCGTTGTATTTCTCTCTTTATCCTTTTCTTCAGTTGCTCCCCCTTGAGTTATGCCTGCATCTTGAGATACATGTTCCTCATCTTGAGTTGGGGTTGCACCAATGTTGAGGAAGATGGTTGATCTTGATCTTGTTGTTCCTAGGGTCGCACATCACCTATTGCCATAGTTCTCATTGCGGCCGTTGGAACTTCATCCTCATCTACATCATCAAGATCAACTTGCTCTCTTGGAGAGCCATTAGACTCATCAAACACAACGTCACTAGAGACTTCAACTAATCCGAAAGATTTTTTGAAGACCCTATATGCCTTTGTATTTGAATCAAAACATAGTAAAAACCCTTCTATAGCTTTTGGAGCAAATTTCGAATGCCTACCTTTCTTAACCAAGGTGATGAAGGTAGAGCCGGTTTATGGCATGGCAAGATGTATTTATAGCTTCTGACCAAAACCGCTCAGGCGTCTTGTACTCTTCAAGCATTGTTCTCGCCATGTCGATGAGCGTCCTATTCTTCCTCTCTACTACACCAGTTTTGCTATGGCGTGTAGGGAGCGGAGAACTCATCCTTGATGCCTTCCTCCTCAAGATACTCTTCCACTTGAAGATTCTTGAACTTAGATCCATTGTCGCTTCTGATCTTCTTCACCTTGAGCTCTCCTTAGGAAGCGCTTTAGAGTACCTTGGGGTTTATCCTGCAAAAATAATACTCAGGTGAAGCGGGAAAAAATCATCAACAATAACAAGACCATACTTACTTCTCCCGATGCTAAGATAAGCAACGGGCCGAGACAGATCCATGTGAAGTTCCAGTGGTCTTGGCGTTGTCATCACATTTTTGCCTAGATGAGTGGTTCACACCTGCTTCCCAGCCTCGCATGCTGCATAAGGTCTGTCTTTCTCAAAATAGACACCGGTTAGTCCTAACACATGTTCTCCCTTTAGAAGTTTATGAATATTCTTCATTCCAACATGTGCTAAACAGCGGTGCCAAAGCTAGCCCATATTAGTCTTAGCTATTAAACATGCATCTAGATTAGCATTTTATTTGGAAAAATCAAGTAAATAGAGCTTGTCGTCTAATACACCTTTAAAAGCTAATGAACCATCACTTCTTCTAAAGACAGATACATCAATATTTGTAAATAAACAGTTATAGTCCATATGACATAATTGATTATTAGAAAGTAAATTGTAACCAAGCGATTCTACTAAGAACACATTAGAAATTGAATGTCTAGTAGTGATGGCTATTTTACCCAAATCTTTGACCTTGCCTTGATTCCCATCTCCAAATATAATCGTGTCGTGGTAATCCTTGTTCTTGACGTACGAGGTGAACATCTTCTTCTCCCCTGTCATGTGGTTTGTGCATCCGTTGTCAATAATCCAGCTTATGCCCTGGATGAATAAACCTGCAATGTGATTTAAGCTTGGGTTTTAGGTACCCAACTCTTGTTGGGTCCTACAAGGTTAGTCACATAAGACTTTGGAACCCAAATGCAAGTCTTGCCTCTCTTGCACTTAGGCCCTACATTTCTAGCAACTACTTTATCATTTTTACACATAAGCACAAATGAAGCATCATAAGTATGATAAAGCATAGTTGGGCCATTAGATGCATTTCTAGGCGCATGAGAAACAACATGATGAACATGGCGCCTAGGTCTCTTCCTACCATGGGCATATGTAGAGCTAGATGATGTATTATGTATACATGGCATGAGAGTCAAAAACAACATGATCATAGCAACTATCATGATGAGTAACACTAGAAGCATTCTTAATGTTGGGGGGTCTTCTTCCCCACCGAAGGTCCTCAAAACTGAAACACCTTCGGCAAAATAATACAGAGGCCCGCCGAAGCTATCATCAACTTCAGTTCAGCTTCTTGAGACGAAGACCTTGCATAGAAACTATGTAGAATGTCAAAGCTATCATCAGCTTCGATTCAGCTCAAGCAGAAGAAGAAAAGACCAGATAGACCTTAATAATCTAGGTCGTCCGTAGATAAATGTCATGAATGTAATTTTACCCAGGTTACGTCCCATGCCTATAAATAGATGAATAGTAACACCGTACTGTTCACGCTGGATTGCAATCACTCTCTTGCGTCTTCACCTTCGAGCAAGCCAAAGGTATCAATGTAATATGAATTATGTTAATATTCATATATGTTTTGTGGAATGCAAATATAAATGAATTAACGAGATACAGTTACTGTCTACATCCTTTTGCATTCCTATTCATATATTAAATGACGAAGGTATGTCCTTCTTGACCTTCGTCTGATGAGCATTATACCCATGTGGAGGTAATGGTTCGGAAAATGAAGGTCTATCATAATTAACAATTGTGTTGCCTTGTTCTTGATTCACAGCATTTGAGAACAAGTGACCAACATTGGCGCCCACCTTCGGTGAACTCACTTCCACGACTACGACAATGGCTTCGCAAGGCAACCAAGCTGAGGTACCTTCGGCTACGAAGCTGGTTCTTCCGATCACAGTGGCTCAAGTTCTGAACCAGCCAATAGAAGCAGAAGAAGGAAGCACAGAGAAGGGTACATCATGTTGGAGTGCAAGGACCCTTCATCAAGTCCAAGTGGTCTCATATACCAATCACCTTCTCCTAGGAAGACCTTCAGCTCAAGGATTATCCTTACAATGATGCAATGTTATATCTTGTGTCATCAAGGGGTTCCTGGTTAACAATGTCCTTATAGACACAGACAGTGCAACAGATATTATCTTTGCAAAAGCTTTCAGGCAGATGCAGGAGCAGGATGACAAGATACACGATGCAACACACCCCCTCTATGGCTTCAGAGGAAGGCAGATAGTGGCACTCGACAAAATAACTATGACGATCACCTTCAGCTATGTTCACAACACAAGGACAGAGCAGGTTGTCTTTGACATTGTTGATATGGAGTATACCTACAATGCAATCATTGGGCGAGGAGCATTAAATGCCTTCAAAGCAATACTTCATCTAGCGTATCTGTGCATGAAGATACCATCAGACCAAGGCCCCATAGTTTGTGCATGGGAAGTCAAGAGGCTATTAGAAGGGCCGAAGGGAATTGGATAGATTCAAAGGGTATCCATAACATAGATGAAGCCAAAGTTCATCAATAGTACAACACAACAGAGATAAGGCTGCCTCAGCAGACCAGCCGAAGCCTATGCTTCTATGCGAGGACATAGCCGAGCAGAAGGTCTTGCTGGGATCACAACTGTCTGATGAACAAGAAAAAAACCTTGTTGAAGTTTTTATTCAACAACAAGGATGTCTTTGCCTGGTCAGCCAATGATCTCTGTGGTGTCAACAGAGATGTTATCGAGCATTCACTTAATGTAGATCCGGCTATCAGGTCAAGAAGGCAGAAGCTTCAAAAGATGTCCGGTGACAAAGCCAAAGGTGCACGGAACAAAGTCAAAAGGCTTATGAGTGCCAAGAGTAATCAGAGAGATAACATATCCAGAGTGGCTGGCTAATACTATAATGGTGAAGAAGGCTAATGGGGAAGTGGAGAATGTGCATTGATTTCATAGATCTTAATAAAGCGTGTCTGAAGGATGATATTCCTTTACCGAGAATAGACTCTCTGGTGGATGCAACAGCTACTTCGGAGCTAATGAGCTTATTGGACTGTTATTCAGGCTACCACCAAATTTGGATAAAGAAAGAAGACGAGCCAAGACAAGCTTCATAACCCCCAGTGGGACATACTGCTACCTTCGGATGCCTAAGGGGCTCAAGAAATGTTGGAGGAAACTTCAGCAGAATTGACTGCCAAAGTTCTCCACTCCCAAATTGGCAAGAATGTGCTGACATATGTTGATGATATCATAGTAAAAAGCATGAAGCAAGAAAATCACATTGCTGATTTGCAAGAAACATTTGCTAATTTCAGAAAAGCTTGCCTCAAAACTAAAATCCAGAAAAATGTGTCTTCGAAGTGAAGAAGGGAAAGTTTCTTGGTTGTCTAGTATCAACGAAGGGGATCAAAGCCAATCCAAGTAAGATAGAAGCTATACTTCGGATGGAGCCACCGGAGTCACGAAAAGGTGCCCAGAGATTGACAGGAAGCTGGCATCATTGAATAGATTTATTTCAAGATCAGCAGAGAGGAATTTACCATTCTTCAAAGTGCTGAAGTCAGCTGAAGTCTTCCAACGGGGAGCAAACTCAGGAAAAAGACTTCGAAGAACTGAAGCAGTATTTGATAGAATTGACAACCTTAACCCCACCTTCGTCAGAAACTCCATTGCTGTTGTATGTAGCTGCTTCCCACGCTGCGGTTAGTGCAATGATGGTGCAAGAAAAGGCAAGATGGACAGGCAAAAAAGCAAGTACCTGTGTACTTCGTTTCTGAAGTACTTAGCCCATCAAAGAAAAATTACACAGAGCTGGAGAAAGTACTATATGCTGTACTGATGGCTTCCAGAAGCTTCGGCATTACTTTCAGACGCACCATATCATAGTACCTTCTTCATAACCGCTCAAGGACATAATGAGAAACAGAGAAGCTACATGAAGAGTTGGAAAGTGGGCTGCAGAGTTGAATGAATTCACTATTGATTACGTTCAGGGCCTATTTGTTTCCCTTCATTTTGAAGAATTAAAATTTAACTAATATAGGCTATTTTTTTAGAATGTGACATTCACAACTTTCTAAAGTGTATATATAAGCCCATCTCAAATTCATAGGATGAGAGATGGAAATTAATTCTATAGATTTACTTGCTACTTTTCTAATGTACAATTTATAGCACACTCTTCTACTTGTTTCTCTATAACATAAATGTAGTGTATAACTATCTATATGATATGATTTAGGATAATATACAAATACATTACATAAATAAATATATTAACTTAATTAGTTTTTTTCTAAATTATAATTATTAGAATAGAATTCAATTCCAACGAAACAAACGGGGCCTCATAGATCTTCAATTCAATCCCAAGCGTTAGCAGACTTCATTGCTGATTGGACGCCAGTGGCTCTAGACGAAGAGAGAGCAAACGATGCTGAAGCTTGGATAGTATTTTGTGACAGGTCATGGGAAACCTTCGGTGCAGGAGCAGCTGCCGTTTTAATTTCACCATCTAAAATCAAAACCTGCTATGCAGCAAGATTGGACTTCAATTGCACAAATAACATTGCAAAATACGAGGCCCTTCTCTTGGGGATTCAGAAACTCAAGGCATGGGAATAAGAAGGGAAATCCTCAAATCTGACTCACAAGTCATTTCGGGTCACGTTGACAAAAAGTAGTAAAGCAAGGGACCCGAAGCTTGAGAAATATCTGGACACAGTCCGAAGGATGGAAGCCTCCTTCGAAGGTTTCTCCGTAAAAACATCCCAAGAGGAGAGAATGAGCATGCAGATCTGCTAGCTAAGTCAGCAGCACAGGGGCTTCCATTACCTTCGGAAGTATTTTATGAAACAATAAAAGCACCTTCGGTCGAACTCATGGAGAGAGTAGTGCTTGCAATCTCGCTAGTGCACAACGAAGATTGGAGGACTGAGATCATATCATTTTTACAAGGCAATTGTCTTTCGGATGACGAAGCTTACAACAAGAGAATGGAAGCAAGAACAAGACCCTATGTGATCATAGAGGGAGAATTATACAAACAAGGAGTCTGCTCTCCATTAGTAAAATGTTTTTCTAGAGCCGAAGGTCAAGAGCTAATGAAGGAGATACATGCAGGGCTATGTGGAGCTCATATTGGGGTTAGACCTTTACTGGGAAAGGTTTTTAGACAAGGATTCTATTGGCCAAAGGCAGCTTCAGATGCAGCGGATTTGGTTCAAAAATGTGAAAACTGCTAGAAGTGTGCCAGAGACAAAAAACAACCTTCGTCTCTTACCCAACTAATTCAGCCCATTTGGCCACTGCAAAGATGGGGCCTAGATTTGCTAGGCCCACTTCCACCAACATAAGTGAACTTGAATACGTTGTGGTAGTAGTGGAGTACTTCTCGAAGTGGATCGAAGCTAAACCTCTAGCTACAATAACTTCAGTCACAGTCCAGAAGTTCTTTTGGTAGAATATTGTTTGCCGCTTCGGTGTGCCGAAGGCTATCACAGTTGGTAAAGGAACTCAAATTGATGCTGAAATGTTCAAAGCTTTTTGTGACCAGATTGGTACAAAAATACACTTTGCATCAGTGAGACATCCGTAATCAAATGGACTGGTAGAAAGAGCAAATGGAATCATAATAATAGGGATAATGAAGTCAATCTTCAACCAACCTAGAGGAAAATGGCCAGATGAATTAATAAAGGTGGTGTGGAACCACAACACTGTTGTCTCAAGGTCAACGGGTTTTACCCCGTTAAAGCTTCTGTTCGGTGATGAAGCAATAACACCAAGAAGCAAGAAAGGGCTCAATAAGAACCTTAGCTTCGACAGAAGATGAAGAGAATTGCAAAATAACAAAGGATACCATAGAAGGGATCATGTTCCAAGCAGTAGACCACATCAATAAGTATCATGCCGAAACAATTAAATGGCGTGATCGAAAGGTAAAACTGAAGAACATCAAGCCAGGGCACCTAGTGCTTCGAAGGGTCGCCAACTCGGATATAGTAGGGAAGCTTCAGCTTAACTGGGAAGGTCCCTTCTTGGTGATATCTTCATCAAGACCTGGATCATACAGGTTGAAAGACTTGGACGGCAATGACATTCCAAGGTCTTGGAATGCGGATGAGCTTCAGAGATATTATGTGTAAACTATGTAATTTTCTTATTCTTTCCCTATGGCACCCTTTTCCTTTCAAGAGGGGAGAAAGGTTTTTAATGGGGCCATAGGTTGTAATTTTCATTTTTCTTGTGTAGCCCTATGTAATACAAGGGCCAGATTCCCCCACATGTAAAATGTAAAACCTAGGATTGCACCATCAAGTGCAAAAAAGTATGAAGAGGCTCCAAAGTCGTTCCTAAGGGGATACAGAGCTAAGATGCCACCTAAGTCAAAGGTGAAGAAGCTCCAAAGTCGTTCCTAATGGGATGCAGAGCTTAAATGCCACCTAAGTCAAAGGTGAGGAAGCTCCAAAGTCATTCATAAGGGGATATAGAGCTTAGCTCCAAAGTCGTTCCTAAGGGAATGCAGAGCTGAAATACCATCTAAGTAAAAGGTGAAGAGACTCCAAAGTCGTTCCTAAGGGGATGCAAAGTCTGGGTGTGTATTCCTGTGAATCTTTTATCTTCGACATACATTGCACACATCATCACATCATCTTTTGCATTCATATAACCATACATTAGATATTCGTAGGCTCATCATCATCACATAAAGCATGAAGCATTAACAGGAAAAGCAGGGATTCTTGCCTTCAATGAGAAAACACTTCGTTATATACGAAGGTGCTTCGTCTCAAAGGAAACTTCGATATATATGAAGGTACTTCGTCTCAAAGGAAACTCCGTTGTATACGAAAGGTGCTTCGATGTGAACAAAAAGAAGGGAAGGTGTTTTTCACCTTCGGCTCAAAAGCTACAAGCGTTGGTTTCATCCACAGCAAAGCATATGATATATAAACGAAAGGTAAATAGTATTACAAAGCATTTACAAACATTTACAATCATTTATTCACTTTCAATAACAATTCTTCATCAAATAATACGCTTCCTTATACAAAGAATTTCCAAGTGTTTCTACAGATGTCAGCAAAAGGAATTTCTAAGGCCTTTAGTGCCTCAAAGCTAGCTTCGGCTCATTGACCTTCGGCATTATCACCCTAAAAAAGGACAAAAGCCAGGGTAATAAGGAACATGGTAAGGGAAAATATAAAATATAAGCCTAATGGTAAAGAGATTTTCTATACTTAGCTGAGTAGATTTCGAGCTTCGTCTCTAGCCAGCTCGTGGCCGCCCTTCGCCCAGATTTGAGTGATGAATCTGTAACCTATACTCTAGGCTTCGGCCGGAATATCAACTAGATCAAACGGTGATAGGCTGAAGTTTGGCCTATTAACGGCCCTCACGTGATTGCATCCGACCTTCATGAAAGTTGCAGCTGTGCCACGAGAAGCCACCAGTGCACAGAAATCTCCGTGCCCAGTTATGACTTCGTCGAGGGCCTCAACTTCTTTTTCAATATGCTCGAGGGCTTCGGGAATATCTTTGGCAGAAGGGGTAATTTCTTTAGATGCGGCTCCGACAGAATTGAATATCCCCTTCAACCGGCCAATGCATTGGGTGGCAAAGCCGAAGCATCTATCTCGAAGATTTGTGATAGTTTCGCTCAATTTAGCGTTTTTTTAACTTCTGCTTCAACTCTTGCATTCAATGCCTTGGACTCGCGGTCGAAGCGCTCCGATCTCTTTTCCAAAGTTGCTCGAGTTTCATCCAGCTCTCTGTTCAATTTTTCATTTTGAGATCGCTCTTCGACGAGTGAGCCTTCGGCTGAATGCAACAAGCTATCTTTTTCTTTCAGGGAATCTTCAAGTTTTTTATTCTATCTTCAAAGCCTTCAATAATGATTTCATTTTTTCTGTCTTCAGCATCCTACAGCATTTTCAAGGCCTTGCTCAGTAGTAGACTCTGCAAAACAAATCAAAGTTAGAATACCAAATCACCACGAAGGTACTAATAGCAAGCTGAAGAGAAGCCTTACTTTGAAATTTGAGTAGAACAAGTTGCCGATAATGTGTTGCCGCATATAGCAGCTGATGTTCGTTTCTAGCTTCGGAAATCCAACACTCTTGGATAAGGTGCTTATAATTTTCGCCCCAGCGCAGTCGCGAATGCATCCCAAAATCTCTTCGTCGACCTCGTCGATATGGATCAAATTTTTTTTTAACTCTGATTTATCCTCTTTGGAAAGTTCTTGGCCACCCAAGTGCCGGAGGTCAAAATCTTTATCTTCCGAAGAGGCACGTTCAATTTTTTTCCCTTATCAGGCGTTGTGGCTATGTTTTCCTTGGCAACCACATCTGATATGAGTCTGTCGATTTCTGACATTGTGGTTGCGAGTTCCTCAGCTTCGGCTCCGGCGGTATCTTCGATATCGACAGCATCGCTGCTTTTGCCACCGAATCTGAGGGCGATGTCTGCTCAATCGCTTGCATCACATTTATCATCCATTGTTTCTTATGCCCCCGACCTTTGTCACACTCGGTTTTAAGGAACAAAGCCGGGTGCATCTCATATATGCGCTAGAGAAGACAACACATATAATAAGTGCATAGAGATAAATGTCATAAATATCATAAATGTACTTATTACATAGCGGAAGTCTTACAAAATTAAATGATAAAATAAAGCGAACTATATATTATTCCCTAGCGCCACAAAGCTGACTGGGAGACGCCACCTAGATTAAGTCGAAAGCCTCAGTGTTAGGCGGCTCCTCTTCGACCACCTGTTCTTCTCCTGTGGGGGGTGTGAGACAGCAAGAGTGAGCTCACATACGTTCATAGCTCAACAAGTTGTGGGGAATAATGTGCATGAACTCACCAAAGGTGGGAGTTCATGTGAAGTGTAAGGGTAATCAACAAAGTAAAGGCTGAAGCTGAGCATTGCTTTTATAAGTTGGTCCAAATTTTATTAGCAGTTACTAAGTGTAAGTAAATACCAATCCTTAGTAATATAATAAATAAAAATAATAATAAAATAATTCCTAATGCGATGCAAATGACCAATTGAATTTAAATTCCATAGCTTAATCATGTGAGGGTCCGAGCTGCTCATGACCGTGAGCACGGCTAGTATACCAGTTTTACACTCTGCAGAGGTTGCACATCTTTACCCACAAGTCATGTGACCCATTTGCCAAGAGACGGCCAATCCCATACACCTCTACCGAGGAGGCGAGGCAGGGTAACACTACGAGGCCTTTACAAAGTTCCACTATCTTCAGAAATCCCGCTACAGTTTATAGGACGCTCCAGTGCAGGAATCCCTCGCCTGACCGCCATCGCAGCAAAATCAATCCAAGGACCTTCCTACACTGACCACTCCCCTACTGCCCTTGCCCCTTTCGGGTAAGGAAGTCATCCACTAGCTTTTCTAGTTTTCCCCGGTGGTTGCTCCATGTTCCCATTAATATAATGATCTTAACATGAACAATAATAATAAACAGATAATAAAAGTGTAATCATGAATAGTGTATCTCCATACCCAAAACCACAATAAGCAATAGCAACTACTACCCAAAAATATTCAGTGGCAACAAGGTATAAAGATAGCCAAAACTGGGGTAACCTATTGGATCCCATCAAAGTTAACCTATGCAGATCATTATAATTAATAAGAATATGGCTGGGAAAAAGTAAGTGAACAAGGGCACAACTTGCCTTCAATGAGCTCCTGCGCAGCAACTTCTACCTGCTGAACCCCAGGATCCACAGTAGGTTGCTCGTCTACTCGCATCAACATAATACATATATAGTATAGCCAAAAAATAACATCACACCAAACATGTAAATAAAATACACAATAATAACCTAGACATTAAAATAAGATCATAGGAACTGGAATCATTAAATTTGGAGTTATAGATTTTAAGTTATGAATTTCTAAAGCTTTTATGTATTTAATACAAGATTAAGTAATAGATAAATTTTGCTGAGTCTTTCATGCCAAAACAGAGGCTCTAGGCGATAGACATTAAATTTACAGAATTTTAGAAATTGGAATGGATCAATTTGGACTAAAAATGAATTTTCTATGCATTTTACAAGTTTCTAGATTTGTTTTTGTATTAAAAATGAATTTCTATAATTATTTCTCTATATTCTTTGTATACAATTTTGAGTATTACAAATTCTACCCCCCTTACAAAGAATCTCGTCCTCGAGATTTAAGAAGATCTAGGGAAAAGATGGGGAAAATCTATGCGAAACTCTTCTTCTCTCTCCCAAGTAGCTTCATCTTCTCCGTGGTGACTCCATTGCACTTTGCACATCTTTATAACTTTGTTTCTTATGACACAAGTCAGTGTATCAAGAATCTTGGTGGGATATTCTGCATAGGTCAGATCATCTTGAACACTAAGGTCCTCCATTGGTAGCTGCTCTTTAGGTACCCTAAGACATTTCTTCAGTTGTGACACGTGAAAGACATCATGCACATCCGCAAGATGATTAGGTAATTCCAGTTGGTATGCAACCTCTCCCACTCACTTTAAGATTAAGAAGGGTCCAATAAAGCGAGGGACAACTTTTCTTTGACTTTAAATCTTCTCATACCCTGGAATGGTGACACCTTCAAATAGACATGATCACCATCCTTAAACTCTAGTAGTCTTCTCCGGGTATCAGCATAGCTTTTCTGTCTTGACTGCGCAGTTCTCAAGTTCTCTCTTATTGATGGACTTGTTCTTCAGCCTCTTGTATAATTTTAGGCCCAAATAACTGCCTTTCACCAGTTTGATCCTAATACAGTGGAGTCCTGCACTTTCTACCATATAAAGCCTCAAACGGTGACATCTTCAAACTGGCCTGGTAGCTATTATTGTAAGAGAACTCCGCATAGGGCAAACTCTTATCCCAACTACCACCATGCTTAAGAGCACAAGCTCTTAACATATCCTCTAGCACTTGGTTGGTCCTCTCAGTCTGCCCATCAGTCTGTGAATGGTAAGCCGAACTAAAATTCAATCTTGTATCCAAGGACTCGTGCAAATTCTTCAAGTACTGAGAAGTAAACTGTGATCCCTGGTGTGACACAATCTTTTAGGCACCCATGTAAAGATACAATCCATGCCATGTACAACTCTGCTAGCTTGGCTCCTAAATACGTGGTCTTCACTGGAATAAAGTGGGCTACTTTAGTTAGCCTATCCACAATCACCCATATAGAATCATACCCAGCAGATGTGCGGTAATCCAACAATGAAGTCCATGCCAATAATCTCTTCCCATTTCCACTCAGGTATCTTAAGCGGGTGTAGTAAACCAGCAGGTCTTTGATGTTCCGCTTTCACCCTCTGGCAAACATCACAAAGTGCAACATGTGAAGCAACATCCTTCTTTAGTCCATGCCACCAATACTTCTGCTTCAAGTCCTGGTACATCTTAGTACTACCAGGGTGGATAGAATAACTGAGTCATGTGCCTCCTTCAATATGGTTTCACAAAGACTATCGATATTGGGAACACAGATCCGATTCTTGAACCATATCGTGCGTTGCTCATCCTCCGTGAAATCCAGGCCTCTACCTTCTGTTATCAGATCCTTGATCTCCTGAATTTTGGCATCACCAATCTAACGTTTTTGTATTTCTTGCTCTAAGGTAGGTTCCAACTCGATGGTAATTCCTTCAGTTTGAGCAACTATCCCCAGATTGAGCCTCTCAAATCTTCTGCTAACTCATCGGGTAACTGGGTGACAATAGCTGCATGAACCTGCCCCTTCCGACTCAAAGCATCCATAACCAGATTCGCCTTGCCCGGATTGTAGTGAATTTCTAGGTCATAATCCTTGATGAGCTCCAACCATCGGCGTTTCCTAAGGTTAAGATCCTTCTGAGTAAAAATGTATTTCAAGCTCTTGTGATCAGTGTAGATTCAGCACTTGGTTCCCATAATATAGTGTCTCCAAATCTTGAGAGCATAAGTCATGAGTGGGGTAGTTCAACTCATGCTTCCACAACTTACGAGACGCGTAAGCAATGATGTGTCCTTCCTGCATAAGCATACATCCCAGGCCTTGGCGACTTGCATCACAATATACATCAAAATTCTTCTGTAGATCTGGCATAATCAGCACTGGAGCAGCCATCAACTTAGATCTCAACTGATCGAAACTCTCTTGGCATTTATCAGTCCACTTAAACTCCTTGCCCTTCTCCAACAATGAGGTCATAGGCTTAGCAATCTTAGAGAACCCTTCAATGAATCGCCGGTAATAACCCGCGAGTCCTAAGAAACTCCGAATCTCTAAAACTGTACTTGGTGTCTTCCAATCCATTATTGCTGTCAATTTAGCTGGATCCACTGCAATTCCTCCTTTGAAGATGATATTCCCAAGAAAATGTACTTCATCAAAGAAGTCACACTTGGTAAATTTGGCATAGAGCTCATTATCCCATAACTTCTGTAGCACCATCCGCAAATGCTCTTCATGCTCACTATCATTCTTGGAATAAATAAGAATGTCATCGATGAATACCACGACGAACTTATCGAGATACTCCATGAATACCTTATTCATCAGATTCATAAAATAAGCTGGTGCATTGGTTAAGCCAAATGACATGACTGTGAATTCATATAGACCATATCGGGTTGAGAAAACCATCTTGGGAATATCAGATGGCCTAATCTTCATTTGATGGTAGCCCGACCTGAGGTCAATCTTAGAGAACACCCTAGCACCTCTCATCTGATCAAACTAGTCATCAATACGAGGTAACGGGTACTTATTCTTGATGGTAACATCATTAAGTGCTCTATAGTCCACACACATCCGTTGCGAACCATCCTTCTTCTGTACAAACAGTACCAGTGCTCCCCAAGGTGAGGAACTCGGACATATGTACCCTGCCTCCTGCAACTCTGTTAACTGCTTCTTAAGTTCTTGTAACTCTTCTATGGACATTCTGTAGGGGCGTTTAGAAATAGGGATAGTCCTAGGTAAGAGATCAATAACAAACTCAACTTCCCTCTCTGGTGGCATCCCTGGTAACTCCTCTGGAAAGACATCTGGAAAATCCCTAACCACACGGATGTTGTCACCAACAATCTCCTCAGCTATAAAGAACATCGCACGTCTGGAAGAGGTGGTATCTACAATTTGAACTTGAAATCTTTCTCCTTTAGGGCTGGTGAGTTCTACAGTACCCCTACCACATGCTATAATGGCCTTTGCCTTCCTCAACCATGACATACCGAGGAGCAGATCTATACTGCTTTCCTCTAATACTATAGCAGTAGCCCAGAATTGTCTTCCCATAATTGTTAATGTCAATCTATGTGTCATATGATTTGCCTTAACAGGCCCTTTAGGTGTAACTACTATCATTAGTTTTCTCATATTTAGCAGTGGTATCTCATTTGTTTGGCATAACGAGCAGACATGAAAGAATGTGTAGCACCAGAATCAAAGAGTATTGTTGCAAGAATTGCATTAATGTAAAACATACCAAGCATGATGTCAGCACCATCAGGAGTAGCATCAACGCTGACTTGATTAACCCTGGCAATAGAATATCCCTTGCCAGGGGTCTGGTGTTTGTTTTGAGCTGGTGTACCAGAATTCCCCACCGGACAAGCATTAGCGTAGTGCCCAATCTGACTACACTTGAAGCATGTAGGGCCAGTCTTCTATCCTGTAGGTCTTGCCGGGGTGCCAGTGGGGGCAGCCTAACGAGTGGGAGGTGTCCGTGGAGACCCCTATGGAGCGTACTGGACTGGGCGTGGTCCTCCTCCTCGACGAGCTGGGGTACCCTGAGGCGGAACGTAGCGAGGATGAACACTGCTGCTACCCTGTCCCTGCAAAATAGCCTTCCTCTTTGGATCTCCCAATTGAACACGCTTGTGTTCAATAGCAAGAGCCTTATCCAGCAGTCTCTGAAATGATGGAAATGTGTGGGCAACAAATGCATACTGTAGTGGCCCATTGAGTCCTTCTGTGAAGTGCTCTTGCTTCCTTTCATCATCTTCCACCTCATCAGGAGCATATCTGGACAACTGAATGAATTTATCTATGTACTTGCTGACAGACATGTTGCCTTGCTTCAATGACAGAAACTCCTTCTTCTTGATCTTCATCAAACCAGCAGGAATGTGGTAGTTTCTGAACTGTGTACTGAACTCCGCCCAAGTAATAGTGTCAGCAGCATCATGGGCAGCAATATAAGAATCCCACCAGTCAGTAGCAGGACCAGTCAGACAACCAGAAGCGTAGAGAACCTTCTCCCGGTCAGAGCATTGGGTGATGTTGAGCATCTTCTCAATTGACTTGAACCAATCATCAGCATCTAGTGGATCTGGCGAACTGGCGAAGGTCGGCGGCTTGTGACTCATGAATTCCCGGTGCTTGTCCCGGGGTGGAAGTGGAGGGTGGTGGTGGCAGTGGTATCTGTTGCTGTTGCTGTTATTGTTGTTGTTGCGCCCTCCTTTCCTCGTGTATCTCCTCTCTTTCCTGACGTAGCTCCTAGCGTATCTCTTCTCTATCCTGGCGCATCTCTTGGTGTTCCTGCTGCATCTGTGCTCGCATATCTGCCATGGTGTCAGCCATTTGTTGCATGATCCTCATCTGAGCTGCAACCATTGGGTCAGCTCCGACTGGTGGAGGCGGCGGTGGAGGATCCATCTCTGCTAGTTGTGGTTGGGGTTGTCTATATATCCACCGAGTGTGTCGATTGGGAGGTAGATCAATTCCTGGTATTGACTATCTGAGTTAGAAACATATGGTAAGAAAGAATAGTAGACAAGGCAGGTAGTTACGAATCATGTTACTTTGGGGAATTTATTAGCTAAGCAGAATAATGTTTTACCTACTAAAGCTAATTCATTACCTTATGGTGGTACATGCTAAGATGTCCGTCTATACTATTTCAATCAATCAAAGAAGCAAATCAAACATTGATCATCAGAACAATCACCCAACATTTTTAATAGAGAAAATAATTTTTAATTTTGTCTTAGGTTCCCTATCTCTTAAAATATCATAGGTGTAGGATTCCAAGGTGTGAAATCCATCTTGTCTTAGAATAGAAAAGGTAAGAATGATCAGAGTGGAACTGTAGAAGGTGAGACATGATCAAGATAAGTATAGAAATAATCAGAGTGAGATAAGTATAGAATGAATTAGAGTAAGGTAAGTAGGTAAGGGTGTTGTCCATTTTCTATCTTGGTTTCGTCCTACAGTCAACATTTCCTCTGATACCACTTCTGTCACACCCGGTTTTAAGGAACAAAGCTGGGTGCATCTCATATATGCGCCAGAGAAGACAACACATATAATAACAGAGTGCATAGAGATAAATGTCATAAATATCATAAATGTACTTATTACATAGCGGAAGTCTTACAAAATAAATGATAAAATAAAGCAAACTATATATTATTCCCTGGCGCCACAAAGTTGACTGGGAGACGCCACCTAGATCAAGTCGAAAGCCTCAGTGTTAGGCGGCTCCTCTTCGACCACCTGTTCTTCTCCTGTGGGGGGGGGTGTGAGACAGCAAGAGTGAGCTCACATATGTTCATAGCTCAACAAGCTGTGGGGAATAATGTGCATGAACTCACCAAAGGTGGGAGTTCATGTGAAGTGTAAGGGTAATCAACAAAGTAAAGGCTGAAGCTGAGCATTGCTTTTATAAGTTGGTCCAAAT